>JAJHZJ010000123.1:982500-1582500 GCA_023548195.1 Bettongia penicillata ogilbyi
GTGAATTACAAATATTTTAAACATCTATGTACAAAGCATGTACTTTACAAAATACCTCCAGGCAGGTATCTCACTTACTCCACAGAAATGTTTTCTTAAACATTTGCTGAGAAATTCAAATAATTATGAATATTCAAGTTCTTAACTCATCTCTGATAATTGTTTCTAAAATGGCAATTCAAGAAAATAATTTATGATAATTACCTTTCTGCCTAGAAATATTTCTCTAGAGATTTTCAAGATCTAAAAGATTTATTTTAATGAGGACAAACATTTGTCCTCGTTTCATAAAACACAGAGGTACTTAGGTAGGGAAGGTCTGTGTTGTGAAATAAGAAGTCTGTGATTCTTTGCTTTTCCCTAGATCAACTTTGGCATGAAACTGCAGGCAGTGAGAGCAGGAGACTGGGACATGGGGAAGATAATGGATCCATGTGCAATATAAATAATGATCCCATTTCCAAAAAGGATTATTCAACAAGTAAAGGCTTTGTTATTTGTAGAATACATGGCAATAAATGAACAAGAATTAGTAAGTTATTAGAAGAAACTACCTTAGAAAAGTCAATGATAAAAATGCAGATCTAAGCTGTCTCTAAACCATTTACCTAAGCAAGGTAAAGTAGAAATGAAAAACCCAGGGATGGCAATGTGAAAAGGAATCCAAGGAAAGGTGTGGCATTGGGCAAGAATGGGAATTTTTACAGTCTGGAACACAGAAAAAAGTTGGAGTTCCTTGAAAATGACAGGTAAATGGATTAAAAGTCCCAGCATTTTCCCACTGGACAACTCTTGAACTCCTTTTTACTACTGCCATCCTCGGATTCTTCATTCCTGTATTGCCTTGCTTAGGTTCCTTATTCTTTCTCTATCTTCCTCCCTTCACCATTCTCCCTCTATCCCAATGGAATAATATTAAACCAGGAGCTAAAAAAAAGTCAAGGACATTTTGATAATATACCAGCTTCAGTTTTTAAGTCATAAACAACTAGGTAAATATGTTGATAGAAAAATGTTATTCACCTCTAATTAACTTGGCATTCACATCTTCATTTACTTTGGCAATGTTGATTATCAGACCAGCTTGCTTAGCATACCGAAGTGTGCTTAATGTTTCTTCTATATTACTATCAGCAGGGCTAATTGTAGCAATCATTGCAGTTTTTGAATTTCCACCTAAGCTTTCTTTTAACAACCTTTAAGGAAAAAAATCATCATCTTTATTCTAACAAGAACTTAATAGCAGCTAATTTTCTAATATCACAAAATTAAACTAATATAGTATATACTCCATCACAGATTAAATGCCATTTTAAGGGATTTCAGAATAAGTAATTTATGTAAGAAGTTATTTTCTCAGCCAATTTTTAGTTTTTGCCACAAAGAAGTATTTTAAGGCAAAATTTTCAAAGTAGGTTAATTAGCATCTATTTGGTATTATATGTCCTGGTGAGAGGTGGACTAAAGCCATACAATAAGCAAGTCCTCCTGTTTCAGTCCAGCTCTTACTTACCAGTTTATAAACGCTATCCCCATTAGCTAAAAGTGCCTGACATGCTGGGCAAGAATTTATGTACTGCCTCCTATTTTTTGACCCCTTACATAGGTAAAAGGTTTTTTCCTTTTTTGAATTGTACTTTTAAGAAATAAAAGGAAAAGACAGTTTCCTATAGATTTAAACATTGTGCATGTTTAAATTTCACATTATTAATTCCTTTTAAGATATCAATCATATGACATTTGTAAAATAATCACTCATATGATCTGATTGAATAAAATATTACAATGCATTAAATTATGTATTCTTAGATTAAACATGTTAACTAACCTAATTAGCAATGTGAAGTTGACTCCCACTTGACGGACTATGTAAGGTTAAAAAATGTGAATTTTATCAGCTGATAAAAAACAAATTTTTGAAAAAAACTATATTAAATGAACTAACCAATTGAAACTTCATTTATATTCCAGGAAAGAGGTCAGTTTTGCAAGAAAAAATTGTTAGAATAACAATGAAAGGGCCTGAGATTCCTAGCAGTATAGAAGACATTAAATTTGCTTTTAATGAAAATTTTCTAAGCCAAAAAATTTCAATATATCTAACAAATGAAACTTCTTACAAGTCATATTATTCCCTTAATTCAAAAAAGTTTTTATTGAATGTCTACTACAAAAAAAAAAGAAAAAATACCTGTGAGGAAGGAAATAATGAACCAGGGCTGAAAAGAATAGCATGGAAAAAAATCAGAGAATTTCAGAGTGGAAAGGGATCTCTGAGGCCTAGTATCCAACATGTACCTAACCAAGAATTCCCTCTACAATATAACCAACAAATAGTCATCTAGCTTTTGCTGAGAGACTTCCAGTGAGAGGGAACCTGTTACTCTGGAAGTAGGTCTCTTCCCTTTGTGTAGATCTCAACAGAAAGATTTTCTTTACATCAATCCTAGAATGGCCTCTACCTAAAATTTCCTTTCAACGATCTTAATTTTGCCCTCTGGCACCAAACTGAACACATTTATTCTCCTCCCTGTGAAAGCCCTTCAAACACTTAAAGGCAGCTTTCATGAGCTACCTAAGTTATCTCTTCTCCAGGAAAATAGTCCTACTTTCTCCAGTTTCCTATGGCACAATCTTTCAGCTCTACACCATGCTCTATTGTTTAAATAAAATGTAGTACCCAGAACCAAACATAAAACTCTACATATGGTCTGAACATAACAATATAAAAGTATTATCATATCTCTACTACAGAATTCAAAATACTCAAATGGATCAACGATCATAATGACTCAGACATTCCCTCCTATGGTAAACAACCACAACCTACCCATTCCTGACCATCCTGTATAACTCTTGTCCACCTGTTCCTATAAAGTTATCATTAAAAAAACAACCACCTAACATGCTGAAGGCCCTTCCCCATTTTTCTAGACATTGCAGGGGCACTAACAGAATAATCCAGCTGTACCAATCAGCCCTCACTTACACCATGGTCCTCTTCTCTTCCTATAAAAAAATTCCTTGATAACATATTTACTTCTGGTTTTTTTTTGAAGTTCCTCATTAGTTAACATATTACAGCCTGCTCATGCCCACCATGTATTTTTCCATTGCCCTTGGGGGGAACATTTATTTTTAATTCTTCAAAGACTGTTGAATTCCACCCTCTTCCTTCTACATAACAAGAATGATTGAACTTTTAATAGAAATCTTAAAAGATGGGTCTTTGCTTTCATGAAAAGCATGGCACTGGAAGTCCTAGAAGCTATGCTTGGTTTTTTTTTAAATGCATTTTAAGACTGCCTGAGCACTTACAGCTGTCATACTACAACAGAACACATTAAAATTACAGTCCACCAAAAGCCCCAGATAATTTTCAAATGGACTTATTCCTCACTATACTTCCTCCATCCTAAATCTGTGAAGTTGATTTATTAAATCCAAGCACTTGTCTCTATTATTCAATTGAGTCCATTCATCTAGACCAGGTATGTTGTGCACGTCTGATTTAGAAGGTCAGGATCTTTTAAAAATGAATCCTGTTATCTAATGTTAACTATCCCTCCCAGCTTTGCGTAATCTTTGAGCAAGTCACCTATTCAGGCGTCTGATAAAAGTGCTAAAAGGCAGAGACCAAGGTCAAACACAGATCCCTAGGGTTCTCCACTACAGACTTCTTAACAGGATGACACCTAACCATTAACAATTACTTTCTGGTTCCAGCCAACCAGCTGAAATTATATATCTACACTATTATCTAGCCAGCATTACTCCACCTTTTCATCATTTAGCTCTATTCTTTTCCAGTCTAAAGTTCATTTCTCTTGTTTGAGAAAACAGAAGGAAAATGAGATCTCAGGGCCTCTGCCTTCTATCTATCTATATGTCAGCATCCCACTCACCCTGTATATGAATGTCATCCTTTCTCTGAGTCTCCTTTTACCACAATACAGTAAAAACAACATCAACAAAATCCCACATTTTTGTGGTTATAGCTTTCATCCCCAGCTTCATCTCATTCTAGCATTCCTGATGCTATTCTAATAGGAACTGGCCACATTTATGTACTCATTCTTGTTCCTTGTCTTTGCTTCTAGCTTCCACACGTGTCTTTCTAAAAATTAAGTTAGTTGATAAATTCCCTGTATATCTATCCAGTATCTTTAGATATTTCTGCCTTTTTCTCCTTTGTACATGTAGAATTTCATCTCCTTCCTCCTGGACCAATTTCCCTATAAAGCTTTAGCCCATGGGATATTGTGCTTTCTCTGAACACTTTGAAATCTGTTCTCCTAAAAGCTAGAATCCATTTCAGCCTACACACCTTGCCTTTTCTCTCTCACTATCCCAAATTCTGAGGTAGACTAGTTCCCCTCTCACTTCCCCCAAGGCTCTCATCATTTCTACCCTGGCAACAAGTTGGTAAGAATCAGATCTAGGACAGAACATTTTTTTTCTTTTGTTGATGTGTAATGAATATTATCTCTTTCAGTATGCTTCAAAATCCATGAGTCAGGTTATTCCCCATAGACTTCCAGGCTCCACTACAAAGCATCAATTGCAAAGTCACATCTCTGTAAAGCAGATAAACAGCCCTGCTTCTAATCACTTAGGGAATAGTCTAAATACTGTATGTCTGAACTAAGAGAGAGACATATATTAATAATCACTGTGATAGCACATAAACACATGTAGTGCATAAAATCTTACAGGTGAAGAAAATAAGATTTTAAAAGGTTATTCATGGAATAGAAGAGCTATGATGAGAATATACACATTATTTCCCCCCTCAGTCAATGAGTTATTTTATATAATAAGAATTTGTACTTCAAAATACACTCACCAAGTAAGAACAGATTCACGATAAGGAATAAAAACTCTTTTTCGGTTTGTTTGCTCAGAGAGAGCAGAAATAACTTTTCCCAAAGTCAAGAGTGACTTGTTAATACTCACACCTTCCTAAATTAAAAAAGAGCAGAAAAAAGTAACTGACATGTCACCTCATCTGGGTCCTTAAAATAAAAATAAATTTTTTAAATTAACTAAATAAAAAAATAAAATAAAATTCTCTTCTACTATATAACTATCACCTCAACTATGCTTTATGAAGTCTACAAGGACATTACTTTGAAAAAGCAATTATTTAATTAAAAACAACTTAAGACCACAGCCCACATCATACCATAGGAGTATATTCCCATAAACTGCAATTTAAAATGACTGCCATTTGAAAATCTTGTGGTCTCCTCCAAATGCAACATTCTTTAACATAAGTTTCATCAAAATATAACATGGAGAACACTTACCTTTAGCCGCTCCCCACTAGTCTGAGTTGCCGAGCAACGCTCGCTGCCCGCCAGATCAATTAGATTTATGCGACTAATGATCCTGTGATCATGTTCCTCCTCTTCCACAAATTCTGTCTGTAGTAAATAGTAAAAATCAGTGCTCTAAAATCAGATTCAGTTACCCTAAGGCATAAAAATCTTCAAAAGGAAAATAATTATACAATATTGCTAAATTTTTATTTTCAAAATTATTCATCCCCATTTTTTTGTGATATGGCACTTTTATCATGTAATAAAACATTCACACTCTCTATTCATAAAACAAAATATAGAATTGATTTTATAAGTGAAAGAAAATAATGGAAGAAAAAGAATGCATTTATTGCTTTAAAAAGTATTACAAACTGTTAGCTATATTGACAGAATGACCCTCTTGATCATATCCTACTAACTCTACCTTCTTTATGTTATTCACTGTATTATATGGAGAAAAACATAAGCTTCAATTTCACTGTAGATACATATGCAAACCAACATCAAAAAGTACCTTTGTTTGGGTCATCACCAAAGTAAAAACCGAATGTGAACGGGAACTTTTGTCATTCATACCAGTAGCAGCAGTTGCTCTTTGCTTATTTCCCAATTCAAGCCAGCTCTAATTAAAAAATTAAATTTAAATTACATTTATAAAGGAAGAAGGGAAGCAAAATGACAGACTAAAGGTAAGGTCAGTCTCGTGGCACAGTGGAGAGACTACAACTTTTAAAATTATTAGACCTAGGTTTGAATCCCTCTACTACCCAGATATGTGACCACAGGCCAGTCTTAAAATCTCTCAGAGCCTGTTTCCTTCTCTTTAAGTGGAAATAATACTTGTACTACCTTTCTCTGAGGGCTGTTGTGAAGACAGTCTTTTACAACCTTTAAAGAGCTTTCAAGTAAGTGAGTTATTAGCAGAATTAAGATATTTTAATCATTAATTAATAATTAATAATTAATAAAATTAATTTTAATCAATTAATAAAATTAATTTTAATCATTAATTAATGATTAATTAATGATTAATAAAAAATGATTAATTTTTAATCTCTTTTTCCTCTCAAATTTCAACTGGATAATATGCCTTAAAAAAATTCTAGTTTCTTAGTTTGATATAAAAGTTACACTTTTTAATATGAGGAGCAAGATAATTCTATCTACAAAACAAAGATAATCTACCAAAAAAAAAGCACAAAATTGGCTTCTTCTACATGCCAGTAGTAGTTAAGGAGAAAAAGTACATAGCAACAACATTTTTATAAGCAATAATCATCTTTGCAAATAGGAAGTTTTTTTAAGAAAACAGACATTAGATCTTACCTGGACATCAGAGTAAGAACTCACAACATTCCTATTTTTTTAAAAAACATAAAGGAAAAACAGATCTCACTAAAGATTAATTCAAATTATTCTTTTCATAAAACATGAAAACATATTTCAAATATATTGTAGCTGTCTTCAAACACATGACTACAATAATTCAGATACTTTATTTGATGTCATTTCCTACTTGGCAGGAACACATCATTTGTATATGACAGGAAATAAAGTGATAATTCAATGTGAGAGAAAATGACTATTCACTTAGTATAATGAAGAAACAACACTATACTATCCAGTTTCACAATTGTAAAGCTAAAATTCTGTGTATACGCTTATCTGACCAGAACAATTCTAAATTTGTCAATTGTTCTAATTTCTTAAAAGGTAATTTTGCTTTCATCCTTAAAGAAGCACGGGGTCAAAGGGTCAAAGATCATTTAATTTAGCTCAGACCCTTTTCCCCACATCTCCTGGCCATATGACAAAAGATCCTCAGAAGAAGTAATAGGAATTTGGAAGGGGGAAAAAAAGCTAGGAAAATTGATTAATCAGAAATAATGTAATGAGAACTGTAAGAATCTCTATGCTAGGTACTATGAAGGATACAAAAAGACAGAATTACATGGTCATTACCCTTGAGAATTTTTATGATATAGCTTACAAGGGAAGGAAGTACTATAAGGATAAGCACAGGTGGTGTGCAAAAGGAATGGTGGGGCAGGGTTTCTGAGCTGGGCAAGTAGTTAGGAACTTAGAGCTTGGTTTCCTTAGGATAAGCATTTCAAATTCCAAATGAGTAAAACCTGCTTCTTCTGTACCATTTCTGCCAAGAGTGCACATTTACCCATCTTTCATGTTAGGAAACTTGGTGTTATCTTTAATTCTTCCTTCCTATATTAATCCTACATTAAATTTTATGTTTCATGAGAGCAGAGACTCCCATCACCTAATTTTTTTGAATATATTCTTCCAGCACAAAGTTCAGTGCTATTCACAGTGAAGATGTTAAACAAATATCTATTGAATTAAGGTGGACAATATTTACTCTAAAAGACTGCATCTACAGACATAGGACACTATTAAAAATATATTCAGTCCCATTTTTCCCTAATCCCATTCAAAACTTACACTGACAGAGCTTCTACGAAGGGTCCAGAAATTGGGTGCTCTCTTACTCTGAGCTGGTAAAAATTGTTAGCATTAGTTAAGTCACATGAATTATGTAAAACAACTTAAAAGCATCATTTTTCCACCTACTGAATTTAGAGCAAAAAAAAGAAATCAGCCTTTTTTTACTCAGAAATAAATAATAAAATGTTCTCAAAATTAACAATTTGCAAAGCAGAAGGACGACTGTCAAAATACTAACAGATTTTTTTAGAATATGTGAAATTCAGTAAACATGTACGACATAATTTTTATTTTAAGCAAAAGTATTTGTGCATTTCCAAAAAACAGTAAATTGATAAGTTCTAGAAGTAGCTACTACACAACTTTGCACAGGAAGAAAAAAACTAGTTAAGAACTTTGAAATAGAAGGATTTAGGTAATTTTCACTATATTACTACATATTATGCCCCCCTAACTCCATAGTTCAATGTGGTGCATTCTAAAGTCGGTCTACAATCAATATAAGAAAACAGAAAAGTAAAACCATATTAACGATGTTTAGAAATGAAATACTGAAGAGGAAAAGGAGTATGCATTTTGCATGCATTGTCAGAAAAAGTTAACATATCAGTTGGTTTTACTAAATTTTGTTTTTTTTCTTTATCTTTATTAGGAGGTAAAAGGAAATGAATTTGGAAATACTGTGATATGTCAACCAAAAGTATCAAAAGTCAAAGAAAAGAGAAAATTCACTGTTTAACGAAAAACTATTACATATGTGTACACACACACACATTTATTTATATACCCACATACATTCAATTTGTTTTTATGCCACAGCATAACTGGACAAATATATTAACTTCTGGGGAATTCAATTTCTTCATCTGTAAAATAAGGATCTTCTGTGGTCCCTTCCAGTTTTTAAATTATATCATTTTTATGTAAGAGAGAATATGCACTTATATTAAAAAAGAATTTTAAGTGAAAAGGATATCCACAAGACAAACAGTGGATCGATAATCTTTTTAAAATTATGTCCCACCTTAAAAATATACTGGTAATATTTTTAGTGTTTTTAAATTATGCATTAGTTATATATCAGTTAAACTTTTACAGGGAAAGCTCAGCAATTTTTTTTTAACCTAGCACTGGATTAAAATTAAAATGAGTATCCCAACAAGTGATTTAATTTTTATTATTAATCAATGCCATTATTGCTTAATAACTGTTCAAAGAACAAGATGGTAACTGTAGCTCACATACATTGCTCCACTGATAGCATCTTCAAAAACTGAAACTATGTATTCACATATCTTAAATTTAAAACAAGCAAAATAGAATTTTGAAATCTTACAGGTTGTTTCTTCTGTCCATTTTCACCTTTACAAACAAGTAGATCATGAATTTTTTCATTGTAGATTTCAAAGAAACTCATTTCAAGATGATAGGAGACCTAGTACAAATAGAAACAAGTAAAATGCAAACACAACCTTAAAGACAGATCCTTAAATTCCATTATGGGCTAGCATGTATTGCATCCAGAGTACTATGGAGAATACAAAGTATAAGATGCAGCCCTTTTCCTGGAGAAGCACCAGCAATATGCAGGGCATGGCGCAAGATGCTACAAGAGTCAACTGGAAAGGGGAGATAAGAGACATAAAACATTGGTAACAAGAAAAAGCAGTATATGAATAAGGAGAAAAATAAGTTGTCAAGTCAACAAGGGAAATAGAATAGTCAGAAAAGGAAAAGATCATTGTAGTCCAGAGTATTCTGAGAAAGCCTTGGAGGAGGAACCTGAGCCTGGGTCAGTGGGCAGTAAGAAAGGTAGTGCAAGGGACCAGTGGCAGCAGCACAAAGGAAATCCCAGGTTCAGTAATAAGCATGATATGTTTGTGAGATAGGAAGATGATCAGCCTTGTCAAAGGAGAGGGAGCAGTGGAAGAGAAGGGCACTTGATAAAGAAGATATAGGGCTACAGCAGCCAGGCAAAGGACTTCAAGCAGAACTTTGTTAGTATAGGAGTGGGGAACCTGCAGTCTCAAGGCCACATGTAGCCCTTGAGGTCCTCAAGTGTGGCCCTTTGATGGAATCCAAATCACAGAACAAATCTGGAATACAATTAGTGCTCCCAAGTGTACAAGAGGTTAATATTAAGAAAGCTTTAGGATAAGATAGATAAGATAGGGAAGAAGTATGGTCAGCGGGAAGCACATCAGACCAAGATAACAAGTAGTCATAGCATACATTAAATGAATGAAGACAAACCTTTGCAGAGAAAATTAAATCCTAAGACAATCCAAAAGGTTTTCATATCAGTTAAGCAATGTTCACTAATTTATCAAAAGTCCAACTTTTGAAAAGAAGCTGGAACCTGAAATCATAATACTAGGAATTTCATTTGAACAAACACTGACTGAGACAAAGGACAAAAGTAGAAGAGAAGACAAAATGCCCTGTAAATAAAGTATGGGGTGAGGGATGGAGGGGTGGGAAAGGAGGGTGTGTAAGAAAGGCTTCAAGGGCTTCCCTGAAGGAGCGATTTCCGTGTCCAAAGATGGATAGTTAATAAAGCAAACACAGAAGAAAAAAGATCATTAAAAACAACTGGAAGGCAAGACATAAGAAGAAAGAATGGGAGACAGAGTTTACTGGTGTTTGTGATGAATATCTAAGAGTATATGAAATTCCTAGCAGTATTCATCCACCAAGTGGGATTGTATTTTACAAAGATTAAACTGGCTGTGAAAATTTTTAGAAAAAAAAATGATGGCAGAGAGACAGAAGACTATTACAGTGATAAAAATAAGAGACAGTGAAGGCTTGGTCTTGGTTGGCAGCAATAGAACTGGATGGGAAGGAAACAACTTAGACATTTCAAGGGAAGGGAAAACTACCAGGGGATGGTAGCTCTTAAAATTAAAAAGTCAAAGATGAATTTGACCACCTGGAAGAACTTTGAGACCAATGATAGTAAGAGAGAAGTTAGGACAGGGAATTGTTTGTTTGGTTTTCTGGAGAGGGGATGGGAATACCAAATTTAGGATCTTCTGGTGACGACAGGACATTCAAGTAGAATAGAAATGGCCAATCAACAGGTGACAATATGGTTTGGGGGGAGGTTATAAGTAAAGGCACAGGTTTGTCCACTATCCACATACATGTGATCTTTAAAATTTTAAGAATACATTAGTTTTTTTTAACACAGTAATTATAATAGTGTAAATGTAAAGAATGATGACATATCAAAAAATCACAAGTAAATGTAGCAAAATTATAAAGATCAAGTAGGATTTGAATAGAGAAATATGAAAAGACCCCCAATCCACCCCTGATGGATGGCAGTAGGAGGTTCACAGGTTTTACACATTACATGTTTTTGGACTTTTTTAAATATATCAATCAGTTGCACTGACTTTTTTCCTCTCCTAAAAATACTATTTGTCATATAAGATGACTTTGGGGCAGGGGGGGCAAGGGGGAGGAGGGAAAGGACAGGAGGAATACATGGAATACTATGGTGATGTAAGAAACAGGAGATATTAATGAAACTTATTTTTAAAAATAATATATTAGTTTTTCAAGGGAGAGGCTATAATGTGAAAAGAGTCAAGGACTGAGCCTTAGAAAATCATTAGAGCTAGGAGCAGGAGAAAGAATGTGTACCAAGTCAGGAAAAAAATTGGAAAACATCATAAGATACTAGAAAGTGACCAAAGTGGTAAGAGAAGAATCAGAATAGTTTAGAACACTTGGGGAAGAAAAGGAGAACAAGGAAGTGTTAAGTACTGCAGATTAATTGTGAAATTAAAATTGAGAACTGTGAAATTAAAATTGAGAAAAGATCACTGGATTTGGTTATTACACTAAAGATAGAAATATACTTGAAGCATAATATATCTATATTGAACCTGTGAAGAAAACAACACTACTGTAATTGTTTAAAAACTAATTGGATTATTTTTATCTATTAGTTAAATCAGTTAAATCAGCCTTACTATCTTCATACGTGACACTTCCTTTCCCATTTTTTTTATCATTGTACAGGCCCTTCAATGCCTCTAGAATATACTGCCCTTCTCATTCTTGCCTCTTAGAATTCCTAGTTTCCTTCAAAACTCAGCTCAAAAAGCACTTAGCACAGTGTCTGGTACATAGTAAGCACTTACATAAATGCTTATTCCCTTTTCCCTTTTCTTTCTTTTCCCAGCTATGGTGACCAAACATAGTGGCTCAGAGTAACTACAGGTCTTAATCATCATATATGTCACAAATACCAGAAAAGCTAGAAAGAGAAGATAGATAAAAGATGACTTTATCATGTAAGATTTTGAAATAAAATATGTCCCCTTATAACATTTTAATTTATTGCCTCAATTTCTTTTAATTGATAAACTTTCTAGTCCACTTTTCCAGAATAAGCATACAGTACACAAATACTCCAAGGTCATACCTCTTGTGTTTCTTTTTTGGCTACTTGAGAAAACAGATCTTCACAAAATCTGGGAATTATCCCCTGTTCTTCACCAAATCCCATCATACTAGAAAGAAAACGTTATAATAAGGAAAGATTATAACTTAAAAAGAAAACACTTTCTAGTTTCTTTGGCCATGGTAAATTAAAGTCACACATTATATTAGCTTGACTATATCCTTAAAATGTTAAAAGCTATTAAAGGAAAAATGATGTCCAATAGGAATTTATTCTAGTACAAGTGTTAAGAATTCTATAGTAAGATATAGAGTACTCCTCATCCCCAACATGTGCCCTAACCCTGTGGCAATTCTGCCACAAGTTCTCTTACGTGCTTGTAATTTAAAGTTTAATAAATATATGACAATAAAACTCACGTATATGATTTTCCAGAGCCAGTCTGTCCATATGCAAAGAGACAAGTATTGTATCCTTCGAAGGCACTTTCCAGGAGTGGAACTGCTAATGTCTTATAGACTGTCATCTGGCTTGCATAGTTAGAATGACATTTGTCAAAAGACCAGAAGGAAAAGTCATAAACAAAAGTATAAATTTGTTTCATGTCAGGATGTTGCACAGTTGTCTCCTGGCCATTCATGAAGACTACCTGGGAAGCTTTTTCAGTTTTCTCTCTTTAAAAAAAAAAAAGAGGAAAAAATAACAAATAATGTGTTTCTTCTTTTTGTCTGGTATAAAATCAAAACCTTATAATTATTTGAAATATGACTGTCTTTCACAGGATAGCTTCTACTTTTGAAAATATAACTAAAAAAAAAAAAGAAAATATAACGGAGTTTTACATGGGGAAAAAGACATGAAAATATTTACCTATCATTTCCTTATGAGCCTAACATATACTGAATTCCTATCTACAGCAACTATTATAGAGCAAAATGACAGTATTCTGTGTATATCTGTAAATCTCAATTCTTTCCAAAAAATTCATGGATAATCTAGCAAATATAGTCTATTTAAATATGTACTGTCTTCTATTATCAATGACAAACACTTAAATATTATCAATAATATTATCGATTATCTATTATCAATATCTACTCCAAGGCCTTAAATTTCTCCACTTCTTTGTCAGCAATTTTTTCTACTGTCCTAATAAAATGCATTTTAATCAATATTTTAATTAGAAAAATGACCTTGTATAAATTATTGACCTATTCTATCTATTTGAGTTTATAAGTTTGTTGCTCTTGGTTTAATTAGTTTGCACCTTAAGAGTAACAGGGAAAGGATTATCTGTTTCTTGGAGACAAAGAATAAAGGCAAAGCTTGCTGTGATCTTTTTTTTTTTTTTAATAGATTTGTGATATCATTAGTATAGGGAGTTGTCAATGAAGAGCCTTCCTTCACCAACGCAAATCAAGACCTGAGCAATTTATAGTCTCAGTCCAGGGCACTGAGACTTAAGTGAATTGTCCAGCATTACACAGCTAGTAAGTGTCTGAAGTCAAATTTGAACTCAAATCTTCCTGACTACAGGCCTGGCACTCTAGTTACTATGCCACTTAGTTTTCCCTTTACAGTAATAGGGAAGTTTAAAAGAGGGGAGAGTTTGGGGAGAAAGTTCATGAGTTGTTACAGCGATGGGGAACAAGGCCATGTGTGGCCCTCTAGGTTCTCAAGTATAGCCCTTTGACTGAATCCAAACTATGTGAAATATTGGATTTGGATTCAGTCAAGGAGGCTGCAGGCTCCCCACCCCTAGTTTAAGATGTGCTGGGCTCTGAGGTGTCTACAGGACAGCCAGTTCAAGATGTCCAGTAGGCAACTGGAGATTTAAGGACTCAAGTCCTTATCTGTAAAATGGGATGTGAGTGGGGCTAGATGGCATCTAAGTTATCTTCTAAATATGTTTATACTTACACATAGTAAGCCTGAATTTAGGATTAGACTAGGTTCTACACTAGGTGAGTCTAGGTTCTAGACTCCTTCCAACTCTGATAATCTATGATTCTAAGATATCAAACTTTAATTATCCTATTTCCAGGGTAATAAAGAGATAATCAACAAGTTAGCCAATACTGCCGCAACAATTTGAAAATTTTTCTGGTACTTTCATTGCTAATGTTAACTTCATTAAATTACAAATATATATAATTTAAATCATATGAATCAATTTTTTTAAAAAATGCTAAAAGTCTGATACAGATCTGGGTATATTAAACTGACAGTTCAAAAACATTAAATATATTGAATTCCAGTTAACTTCTGACCTTATTAACAAGCTCCTATAGACAAAGAATTCAAAGCTGGGAACCAGTGGCCTTAAAGCCACACATGGCCTTTTAGGTCCTTAAGTATGGCCTTTTGACTTAACCCAAATCTAACACAACAAATCCTTTTATTTTTATCAATACATCTTTGTTCTTTGATATTTAAAATACCAAAGAATAAAATAAGTTTCAACAAAATAATCCTCCTAGATTGACCAGCACAATTAGAACATCAGAAAGCCATAAAGGCTAAATTGACAGCTGCTCTCACTATTATGCCAGTCTGTTATAAGCTTTTGACAATGATGCACCGTGTTTCTGTTTCAAGTTAAATTTGTGCATAGTTGTATAATAGTATTTTTTAATTCTGTCTTCTTACCAGCCCATCATATCAAAGAAGACCAAGAGAAGACAGAAGAAAGAAAACAAGACTTTTTAATGGAGGCTGGGAGTTGCAATATTATCTCGTTTCTGTTAAAGATAAAATGATTTGTTTGCTTTGTGATACTGCAATATCAATATTAAAGAATCTTAACACTCATCAGCATTATAACACTCATAATGATCACAAATATTTTAAATTATCAGGAGAGATATGAAAGGTTGTGCTGCAGAAATTAAAAAATGAAAACAAAAGCAAAGACAATTCTTTCAAGCAGCAATAAGACCTGGAAATAATGTCACTGAAGCAACTTATAAAGTAGCTTATATACTCGGGAAAAAAGGAAAGTCATTCAGTGATGTGGACATTGTGAAAGAATGCAGTGTCAAAGTTGTAGGAATTCAGTAGACAAAGAGGAGTCCTACAGTCATAGGGTACTATATAAACACAAGCATGGAGGTTGAAAAGAGAAGAGAATAACAGTCATGTAACAATTTGATCCCTTATTTGCCTGCCAAGTAAATTTCATTCCTGGCTTTCAAGGCCTCTAAAGTCTAGTTATATACCCTGGGTTTGAATCCTGCCTCACACACTTACTAGCTGAACGACCCTGAACAAGTCAATCTCAGTTTTCTTTTATGTAAAATGAAGCAGTTGGATCCAAAGGCCTGAGGTCCCTTCCTCCAGCTGTAGATCTAAGATCTTGTGGCTCTACTCTCCTCCAAGAATGCTACATTGCAGTCAAATTGAATTATAAATACACCCTACCCTTTTCTACTTCTATGCCTTTGTTCATACAGTCCTGTCTATGCATGAAAGAGCCCTTAGTCCAGGGGTGAGGAACCTATAGCCTCAAGTCCACATGTAGCCCTCTAGGTCTTCAAGTGCAGTTCTTTGACTGAAGATTTGTTCTGTGATGTTTAGATTCAGTCAAAGGGCTGCACTTGAGGATCTACTGGGCCCCATGTCGTCTCAAGGTCACAGGTTCCCCACACCTGCCTTAGTCCCTTTCTTTGCCTGCCAGAAACACTTTAGCATCCAAGACAAATATAAATTGGTCTTAGAACCAGAAGGATCTTGAGTTGCAGTGTCTGCTACAACACTAACTAGTTGGGTAAGCCAGGGGCAAGTCACTCAACCAAGTGCCTCAATTTTCATATGTGTAAAATAGACACAATCCTTCCATTTCCACCCCAAAAAGCCGTTGCAAAAGTACTTCGTTAAACTTAAAATGCTTTTAAAATGGGATTTATTTTTACTTATCAAAAGTAAATGAACTATAAACGCATTTGTTATAATTATTTTGGATTTTTATATCAAGAGTATGTACATACCTGCTGCTGAAGGGTCTTACTCGTACAGCCACTATCACTTGACTATTCTCTACCTTCAAAAGATTTGATTGTCTATATGTGTTCTGAACTATAGTTTCTTCTTTCAGTAAGGTATTTTCTTGTGATCTTTCCCTTTTATTCTCCAAAAAGGAACTAGGAGTACTTTTTTGTTTTTGCATAATTTGAAGGCATGTCCTATTTTTTGGAATCGACAAAGCTGTGATTTTCTCCTGAGGAGTATTGCTTTTTGGTGTAAATTTGTTTTCTTCCATAACCCATTGTCTGGGTGTTTTTGGTTTTTCCACACTTCCAAACTTATTATTTAAATTTTTCATTGTTTCCTTTCCAACACTTTTATTACTTAGATTTCCTGTTGTAATTATTTTTATATCTGAAATGTTTTTAATAGGCTTTGTTACTGCGGAGTGTCCTGATCTACTAACTTCATTTTGACTTTGTGACTCAATGGATTGAAAAACAGAACACCTATCACGTAAAAGGTTTCCATCTTCTGTGCTGAGAGCTGAACATTTTTCTTTGTTCTTTTCAGCAACAGTCGTTTTTCTCTGTTTTATATCTTCAACTACAGGTGAAACAGATTTAGCAAAAGAGTGTTTATCAGCATTTGCCGTCTTCACATTTTTATTACTCTGTTCCAAAGCAGACTTCTTACTGTCAACTCCATCTGGCACACTTTTATTTGTCTTACACTTCTCCAGAGAGTCCGTTGTTATACGATACTGCAATGTATGTTGTCTACTTGTTTCTTCCTGTAGTTGACTACTAAGCAAAGGGGGCTCTTGAATTTTTCTAGTTCTTCTCTGAAGCGTCAACTTGCCTTCCGAGTTAGGTGCGAAGGGTGCATCTTGTTCTTTTTTACAGGCTGAAATAACGTACGTTCTATTAACTTCTTTGATTTTACTTAGAGATTTTAATAATGGATCATTTTCACACTCTGGCATCTCTAATTTCATATGTTGCTTAAGTCTGCTGCTTTGGGTAAGGGCAATAAGTGATGAGTTACTTTGTGAAGATAAACCAAGGGTATCATTGCGATTTTGAATAAAAGTTGTATTGTACATTGACATGTTAATAACAAGAAATCTTTAAAAAGGACTCAAGCTGTAGAATTTAAACTCTTTGAGTATGCATTTAATTTCTGGTTTTTTCTTAATGACATCTTTTTAAAATCTGTCAAAAACAAAAAAGAAAAAAATTAGATTTCAGACAAACTTAAAAGAAACATTTATAACTTAGAAAACATGCTAGGGTATTAAGGATCCTACCACTTATGGAAATCATACTATATACATTAGTAGGATGTTATTATATGAGAAAGTAATAGGTGGGCTTTAGCAAATAATTTCCGACAGAAGATCACATCTTTACACAGTAACACAAATGACTCAAAGTATTAAAAAACACAAGCTCCCATTGTGGCTATTGTTTGTTGATTTTGAACAAGTTCCTGATTTGGTAGGACAAACTACAAACTTAAAGATTCCTCTCAACAAGGCATCACTCAAATATTTAAAACACACAACATTTCTTAAAAGACACAACACAGAAAACTTTGACAATCCTTTTATCATATCAATAGAGGCATAAAACAAAGACATCTACTTGCTAAAGGAAGAATGTTCAGAGAAAAATCCAAAGGGAACGAGGTTTACCTATAGATTGTGATGTACTACAGATGTTCCTATTTGTAAATAACATTATGCTGATATTATTGAGCCCAAGAACACTGCAGAGCCTTCTAAATGAGATTCATAATCACTTGAGAGTTCAGTCTATTTACACAGAAAAAAAACAAGTGAATGAAGTACACCTGTTGATCAGATGATGACATACGGATGGATGGACAGCCCATATAACCATTCCATTAATCTATATCTCTTCAATAAGCAGAATATATAGACAATGAACTCCAAGTCTGAAATTAAACAGATGAAGAAAACAAAAGAGATCATCTTGGGAAAGTTGTGCAGTGATTAAAATGACACCAAGCTTCTCCCTAAAACAAAAGCTTATCTTTTAACACCATAATTCTTTCAGTGCTGCTATATAGCTATGAATCATGGAATAAGACAATCTCCAAAGAATCAGAATTAAAGGTTATCCAAAAGGCAACAGATATGCATAATGGAAATAGACTGTAATATATTACCAAAGATGAATTATATACAAGAAATAGCATAAAAGAGCATCAGCGGAATGTTTGACTAGAAAAGGCGAGCTGGTAAATAGCACCATCAAGGGAAAAGAGATTGAAAGTCTATGAAAGAGTCCTACTTAAGTAATATTACAAGACTTAGAGAAAAGCCCGCAGCACATTGAAAAGATCTTCTATACAAAATTTATGGTTGGACATGTAAGGAGAATCACAAAGAATGAAGTATAGAGGAAGTTACAGTACAAAAATAATAAACTCACAGATCCAATGAAGTATTTTATTTACAATGTAGCATCAAGATAACTAAATTAAATGTCTTTGTGTCCTAAGCACATATACAATGCTTAAAATCTTTATCCAATTGAGAATCAATTGAGTTCTCTTTGTGACCAGTTCCTGTCATTAAAGGGTAATAGGTTAATATATGTGGATGTTAGAGACCTCTGTCCTTCACCTTCTTTTCTCCCCCAAGTTCTGAAAAGCAATGAGAAGGGTAAGTTTTGTGAAAGAAGTTTTAGGGAAACTGAAGGAAGGAAGGACGATGGAAGTACAAATGGGACATTTGTAAACAACTGTATTCTATATTCGTATGAGATCACAAAGGAATAGAGTTGAACTAAAGGCAGGAGGGCCACCTTTACTGAAAAAAATTAAAGAATTAGTCCAATGTTCATGTGGTTTATGTTTACTTATTAGAAAACTTTATGGATTTATGATCTTCACTAAACATTTCACGTTAAATACAGGTCTACAAAGATTATGCTTGGAACTGCTAATATACTAGTGTGTTGTTGGGTTTTTGGTATAATTAAGGGGAGAAGATAATTTAAGTATTAGAAATTATATATTAGTTTGGTCACCAGGTAAACTGGTTCTTTGGAAGAAAAACAGACTTCTAACTTGGCCTTCTTTAAAAGTTACTTCTTTATCAATGCCATTTATATCACAAGTATTGAACATTTTTAATAGGCATTGTACTTTGGAAGACACAAAGAGCATAATAAACCTTGCATCACTTCAAAGAATTTATAACCTAAATGAGATAAGATATAAATACAAGAAAATTAAATGTGATGTCAAAGACACATGACAAACGGCAGAGTCAAAAAGTATGTAGAGTTCACTGCTTGCTGCTTTTGCAATGTTAAATAAATGAAAAATAGCAATCTTCCTTCTAGGAATTTACAGTTTAAATTGCACAAAAGGAAGATCATCTAGACAAACAACAAACAAAGCCAAAGTAAGAAAACCTTTATGGCAACCAGGTGTTGTGAAAATGCCATTATGCTGGGAGGGAAAGAAACCTGCATTCAGCTCCAGCTTTGCTATAATGTCATTAGGCTGACCTAAAAAAGTTATTTTAACATCTCCCTGCTTTAGTTTTCTGATCTCTAAAATGCTGACACCTGTCCCACTTACTTCATGGGACGGTTGTTGAGGATAAAATGAAAGATATAAAAGTTCTTTGAAAGAGTTAAGCACTATATGAATGCACTTTTAAAAGCTCTTGTATGTATAAACATTATAAAAATGGGTTTATCCTGTAATCAAATCAACCTGTGAAGTAGACTACAAGTTACAGGAAAAACTGCAGAAATTCTTAAAAAATAATTTTTTTAAAAAATATGTGGAATAATTCATGAAATCCTCCTAACTCTAAAGACTCAGACTAAATCATCTTCTAGGTCCCTTCCGGTTCCAACTGTAACCCTATTTTCCAATAATTCTTTTGAGGGGACACGAACACTGATGAGAACTCCCCATAATAAAACTTCCTCTACCAATGCAAATCTTCACCTGCTCTGCAACTTAGTCTTAAAAGAGGCGTAAGCCGACCTTTACCTAATTTATTAAGGTTTTCAAAGCATTTGCAAGCATCCTTTTGATCCTGACAACTCTGGGAGATAAGGGCTACAAGTGTTATTATCCCCATTGTACAGATGGGTAAACTGAGATGAGGACGGACTTCCCAAGGCTTCTGCAGTGACTCGCTGTTTCTGTGGCGGCTCAGTAAGGTAAAGGCCGCAAATAAGATTACTGGAGAAATAAGATTATTGGCGAATGAGGGCAAACCCCAGCACGCGGGGCAGGAAGATAGGAACCACAGCCCGACCCTGCTCCATCGCTCCTCTACTCCCCCCAGGAGACCAGGCGCCGCAGGGCCTCATGGGTAAATTATCGTCGCCCACCCGGTCTGACAGCCAGCCCTTTCCTCCCCTCCCCCCGCCTTTTCCGCGCACTCGCGCAAGCGTCGCAGGCCACGAGCGGGGTGGCTGAAGTAAGTGAAGAAGCTGGAAGGCCTCCACCGTCCGGCCCTTGTCCGGCTGGTCTCATCGGGGCCTCCCGCCTCTGTCTTCCACCCGCCTGTCCCAGTCCCCTCAACCCGAGCCCGGGACCGGGACCGCCGAACTCATCACGGCCGCAAGCACTCACCTCCACCCCCAAGGTGCTCCCGGCGCCGGGACAGATTTGAATGAGCGCCCAGCCTGCTGATTGGCTGCCAGAAGAGCGAGTCAGACGCTCCGCCTCGCTTCGTCCCGCCCCCTGCCGGAAGAGACCGTAGTTTGTTTGGGTTTGCTCTAGCGCGGTGGGTGCGTCCGCTCCCTCCACCCGCGCTTCCGGAACGGAGGCTTCTGGACGCGAGAGGGCGGGCTAGAGCGCGGAACGGACCTTTCCCCTGCGGGTTTCCTGGCAACTCTGGGTGCCGCCCACCTCTTCCCTCCGGCACAGCCGGAGGCCTACGTCAGCGTCCCTCCCTGGGGAGGAAGGAGGGAGATGGGGAGTTACTGCCCAGCGCCGAGGGCCTTTCCTCGGACGTTCGCTGAGCTGGGCCAGCAGTAGCCGCGGGGTCATCCTGTGTGTGGGTGGAGGGGGCGGGGGGGGGGTGGGAACTTTGTTGAGAATGAAAGCTTCCTAAAAAAATAAATAAGAAAACAAATAAATACATAAAGACCGGGGAAGCCCGAATGCCGCGGCGCGGGACAGTTCAAGCTGAAGGCTGCCCCCTGGCCCTGCCCACCCCGACCCCTCTCCCCTCCCCCTCAAAGTAACAATATCCTGGAAAAGCTCTGTTTCAGAAGATCAGGCTGTATCTGGTCATTGTTCTTGCTGGCACACAGCAAGAGCTTAATAAGTGCGTGTTAACTGACACATATTTATACCCAAAATAAACCGAATCTCTCAACCGGTGAGTTCCTTGCCTTTCCACAGGTCTGAGTCTTTATTTAGCCCACCTAACCAGAATGCCCTTTCTCCATCACTTGTTTACTTGTTTTACACTAAATCTTTTAACCTGAGAGTACAGAGATTCCTAAAATAGCTCCTTTGACTTTGAGACAACCTGTTTATGTAATTGGAATTTGAGAACTGACTGGTGTTATAAATATCAAAAAGTGCCATAAAAACCCTGTGGAACAATGATAACGCTTTTATTGGGCTCTCTGAGACTAGCCTATTATGGTATTAAACAAGCCCTTGGGATAAAGTGTCACTTCCCATGATTATAGCAAAGTCTTTTATTCCCCTTGCTTTCTATGCTTCCAGCAGGGAAGAATTCCCCTACTACCTCTTAAATCGGTGGTAGTATACATCAACCCAGCCAGTTAACTGACCCGCGATACTTGAGACAATAAAGGAAAAATTGTGGTACTTGTCAAAGTCCTGGACTTGAGGGGAGTACAGGAAATGGACATCCCAGTGCTGAAGGAGAAGAAGACATCAGGTTTTTCAGCAACCATGTTTGAACCTGGTATAGGTGACTCATTAGGAGATGAAAAGAACAATGTATTCCTGATTCCTGGGGAAATTTCTGTGAGGTCGGAGCTCAAGAGGAAACATATAGCAGGAAGGAGTAACTTCAGAGTGAAGATCCCTTGGGTGTAGAAATGCTGAGATAGGCAGAATTTATCTTTCCTGTCAAGATCAGGATATCCTGGTGTGTATCCTCTAGTCCAACTCTAGACCTCAACAGGGTCCACAGAAGAATTAGGATACTGAGTATCTTTGAGCCTTTTGCTAAATGCTACTCAGTATCACAAGAGGAGTCACCCACCAAATGAGGAAATGTACAAGGCAAACCTTACTGAGAGTCTAATAATGGAAGAGACTGAGGTTCTGTATAGGTCTCTGGGGGAGATGGTTGCTCATTGGAGGGTGACCTTATTTTCCATGAGGTCTGCTCTAAGTTTCATTTTTTTTAAAACTGTCAATAAGATTTATTTGAGCGTTTGTGTTTTTTTTTAAGTTTCATGTTTACAAGAGGAGTTGGTAGCAGCACACTGGGTGGTGTTCTACAGTGAATTTCCCAGATTTTCTGAGTAGGGCAAAGGAAACAGAAAAGTGGGGAATCCCCCCAAATAAAACAGGCTCTTGAGGTTGTAAGAAAGATTTTGACACAAGCATTAATTTAAAAAGATTTTTTTTTACTGTGCTTTATGAGGAGGCGACATGACATAGAAGAAAGAATACCAGAACTGGAATCAGAAGAATGGAGTTTCACTGAAGTTCAGAATTGAAAGGTGCATCAAATACCTTTACCTACTCCCCACTACAAGGCTTCCAGCAGGTCATCATCTGGTCTTTGATGAAGCCCTGTAAAACTGAAAATCGATATTAATTCTATTTATAAGACATAGTCAAGCTGGCACAGGTTTAAGACTTTTTGATAGTCACTAGATTAAGGAATATATGTGTGTGTGCATATATATTATATGTGTGTGTGTGTATATATATATATATACACACACACACACACATATATATGGCTCCATGTGTCAGTTCTTGGCATTTTTCATGCTTACCCTCATTTTCCTTTGCCTTTTGGTGAGAATGGCCCCATTTCATAGTGGGCTTGAAGGATCCTTGAAATGCTTTATTCCTTTGTTGTCATGCTGCAAATGTTACTTCCACAATTGTCTCTCTTTTATGGATAACTGAGGCTCAGAAGAGAAAAATAACTAGGGTTTTTCACCAATAACTAGATTCCACACCAACAGTCTCTCAAATATCTCTAATAGTCATTGGAATGTGTTCCTTAAGAGTTGTAACTTTTGTACCTTTCCTTGGAGTAATAATCATAAGATTAAAAACATCACAGAGATTAGGGTCTCATGTCTGTGGCATGAAATACAGCATTCAACTATAGAGATCTAAATAAAGGCAGGGAAACCAGTTCAGTCCATCTTTGTCTATTTACGGTCGGATGTTATGAGTCAACCTAGTGTCAGTAGCATCACACACACATGATCACTGCTGTCACAAACTGAAACTATGAAAATTATTGCTGGTCCCACGTCTTTTCCATGTCACTATGTGCTATGCCCATGAAATTTTTTGCTATGATTGTAGCTTCCATTGAATCATCCATATTCTCTTTCCCTCTTAGTGTAACTAGCAGAATAAAAAGCCTTCATTTAAGGTGAGAATAAGTTGAAAATATTTCCCAGTCACTATTGTTTCCCTGGAGATACATTTTTTAGGCAGTCGGGCAGCTCAGTGAATAGAGCACTGGCCTGGAGTCAGAAAGACTTGAATTTCAATCTAACTTCAAGTATCTGTGTGACACTGGCAATCACTTAACTTCCGTCTGTCTCAGTTTCCTCAGTTGTAAAAAAAGGTATAATATCAGCACCTACCTTGCAGGGTTATAAAGATCCAATGAGATAATATTGGTAGTGTGCGAAGCCCAGTACCAGGTACATATTTAGTCAAAGCTTGATAAGTGTTTGGTTTTTTCCTTCCTAAAGCTATTCCACCAATTTATAGAAAATGAACATTTTTTTAAACCAATTGTCTCCCCCTCTTCTTTATCTTTTTCTATCTTTTTCTTTCACTCCCTCACTTTAACCTCTGAAATAGAGCTTATGGGACTTTCCTGAAAAGGCAGCTGTGAGGGCCACGGGGCAGCAGCAGCAAAATCAAATTCATTTGGTGCAGAGATGCTGCCCAGGGAATCACAGTATGATGGACACAGCCTTGACTTGGAGGTAGATGGTCCTGGGTTCAAACTGAGGCTCTGCTTCTAACTAGCTAGATGATGACCATGGGTAAATCACATTGCCTCTATGGGCTTCATTAAAAGGCTGTTGGACTAAATGCCATGTACTTTTAAATATAAACTATGACCTAGCAACCTCACCCCCGCTCCTTTCAGCTGGTGCACCTATGGTGTTTTGTATGGCATGAGCGTTTACCCACCTCCTATTATCTGACCTGGCTGCTAGGACATCCTCCACCAATTCTTAGAGGCAGTTAAGTCAGCTAGGTAGCACAGTGGATAACCTATCGAACTTAAGAGTCAAGAAAGTCCAAGTCCAAAACCTGACTCTGGGCAAATTACCTAATATCTCCCAGCATCAGTTTCCTCATCTATAAAATGAGAAGAATAGTATCTACCTCACTCAATTATTGTAAGCAACAAGGCTTACATGTTGGAGAGTATTGTCTAAACAGGTATGCCATGCAACATTCAACATATTGCTAAGCAGTGAACAGACTGAGTCAAATCTCAGGGCTCTGTACCACCTGACTAGCTGAGTGACCATGGGCAAATCACCTAACATCACTCAGCTTCAGTTTCTTAATCTGTAAAATGGGGTAATAATAGCATCAATCTCACTAGGTTGTTGCAAGGATCAAGTTGGATAACAAACAAAAGGCACTATGTAAACCTTAAAGTGCCACATTAATGTTGGCTATTACCTATTATTATTGATAGCAGTGTAAGATGGGGATAGCAGCTTCTTATTCAAGTACTCAGTTACCCTGCTATCAAGGCTTGTGTCTGAGAAGAGCATCACAACTGGTATGCCTTGGGCAACATGTCTGCCAAACAATGAACACATGGAGTTTCACTCTTGGGGCGCTACCACTTAATAAATAGCTGTGTGACCTTGGAGAATTCATCTTAACCTTTATGGGCCTCAGTTTCCTCCTCTGTAACATGAGGGACTGAACTAATCTCTGAAATACAACTTAAATATCTAGGATTCTAAAACATGCCCCAAATGCATGACTATAATTCAGGCTATAAAACAAGTGTTAAAAAAATATCCAGTAGAGGGAGACAAATTGAAAGAAAATATTAAAGTGAAAGCTCACATGTAAAAAGCTTCTCAGAACTTGCTGTATATTTTATTCATTTTTTTGATAGCAAAATAATGGATCCTGAAAACTTTAAATATATCATTGTCAAGAAGTAGTCTATTCCTCATTTTAAAAATCTATTGTCATTTACTTCCTCTTCGTAGAAAAAATCTATGAGGGGCTTAATGCTTTTTTTCTTAGGAAAATCAACATCACAAGATTATTTTAATAACTCATGAATACTTCACATTTCTGAGAAGTAATAAATAAAAGAGTTAAACAAAATGTATAGTTGTCCCACAGTGATTGTTTAGTGGTAGATAGTCTAAGTGTAGGAGGTATAGGACGGATTACCATTTCTGTTTGAAATGGAAAGAGGCACAGATTCAGAGGAAGCAAGAAAGAGGGTTGTATCCCAGATCTACTACTTACTACAGGAAGACTTCTTAAGACTAGTACCTTCCCTCTGTTGATTGTTTCCTATTTATCCTGTATCCAGTTTGCTTATGCATAGTTGTTGCCATGCTGTCTCCCTTTTTAAACTGGGAGCTAGGGACAGGGACTGTCTTTTGTCCTTCTTTGTATCTTTATCTCTTAGCCTAGTGCCTGGCACATGGTAGCCATTTAATAAAAGCTCATTGACTAACTAGGTGAACTTGGGGAAGTGACAATCTCTTCAGGTCCAAGTTTCCTCATCTATTAGGTAAGGAGGATGTTCTAGTAACCTCTGAAGTTTCTTCACTAAATCTTTTGCTCTAAATCTATGTTCCCAATAGGTTAGAGGGTGTTTTTAAACCCACACCCACACTTATTAGTCACTCTTTTTTACCACTGTGGTAGCAACTGCTGACCAACTGTCACGAATGGGCAGATAGGCACTAGAACCCTGGGAGTGGCAGCACCTCCTAGGCCTTTGGTCCTGTTTCCAGTCTGGCTATCACTGCCATCATCAAAGGAAGTAACTCCTATGGAAAAGGGGCCAGCAATCATTCCAAATGCCACCCCCCGGGTGGCAGGCAAGCTGGCCTACCAGAAGCAGGAATTTACTCTCTGAGGGAGAGACAGGAAGCAGAATGCTCCAGGCAAACTGAGCTACCACCACCATGCATCTCTTCCCAGACCTGGTGGAGACAGCTTACAATTGTGAGTCTAAGAACATTAAGAATAAAGAACAATTACTTCCAGCTCACAGCCTGCAGCCATCATATTGGGGAAACATGCGTCCTGACAACTAACTCAGAGTTAATGAAGACCCTAAAAGGAAAATTCTTGGCACTAAAGTTCTTGGGGCTGTCGAATAGTTCAGCATCAGAAACGGATGTGATTTTATCAGGGGAAATGTCATTAAAGAAGAAATATTATCATCTGCTTTGCTGCTACATCTCAGGGACCTTGGGACCTTTCCATCTGACTTGTAGCTGAAGCTTTCTGTATGTATTGTTTCCCTCATTAGAATGTAAGCTCCTTATTTGAGTGCAGGAACTATATTTTTCTATACGCATAACCATATTCTGCCTGGGACTGCCTGTCTATCTATTTATCTCTCCATCTATCTACCTTGAAGACTAATCTGAGCCTTTCTGAAGATTGTCAGACTCTATCTCTCCTCTCACAGTTCTTTATGTGATCCACTGCCACAACATTCTCCTAACACTTTGCCAACAGCTAGAGACATTTCTGGCCATTAGAAGTAGACAACTACGTATGACCCCCTTCTCAGTGCTATTTTGACATCTTGTTCAGTCGTTTCAGTCATGTCCAATTCTTTGTGACACCATTTAGTGTTTTCTTGGCAAAGATACTGGAGTGGTTTGCCATTTCCTTTTCTAATTCCTTTTACAGATGAGGAACTGAGACAAAGAGGGTTAAGTGACTGACCCAGAGTCTCACAATAGTGTCTGAGGCCAGATTTGATGTATTCCTGACTTCCAGACCGTCTCTCTATCTACTGCACCATCTGCCTGCCTTGCTATTCTGACTACCCTACACCAAAGGCCTCTTGTGACCCAGTGGTTTGGTGTTGGACAGATTTAAGGTAGGAAGAGCATTTAGGTGGTTTTTGCAAGAGTCTAGGCAAGAGGTGATAACAATACAAACTAAGGAGGTGGCTGTATAAGTAATGAGGAGGGATGGATGATCACATGTTATGGAAATGGCAATGGCAATATTTGGGAATTATTAGCCATTTGGGGTAAGGAAGAATGAGAATTCAAGGATAATACCAAGATTTTGAGCCTGAGAAACTAAGTGTCAAGGTGCTCTTGACAGAAATAATTAAGTGTGGAAAAAGAGTGGATTTGGGGTGAAAGATAATGAATACCCTTTTAGACATATTGAATTTGAGGTATTTTGGGGACATTCAGCTAGAATGTCTAGGATGCCATTGTTGATGTAGGCCAGGAGTTCAAGAGAAAGCCTGAGGGAGGCTATACTGACCTGAGAGTTATTAAATTCATGATGATCATTAAATTCATGGGAGCTGATAAGGTCATCAAGCATGAGAATGCAAAGAGAGAAGAGAAGAGGGCCCAAGATAGAAACTTAGGGCATGCCCACAGTTGGGGGCAAGGGTTGGAAAAAGAAGGGAAATCATATAAATGATGCAAAGAAGAATATGAAGTTGGGGAGAACTAGGATAGTGTCACAAAAACCCAGAGAGGAGAGTCTCCAAGAAGAGAAGAGGTCAACATGTCAAGTCCACATGCTTCCAGAAGTTTCAGTTTAGAACTGAATGAAAGGAAGTGGAGAGTGCTCACAGTGAGTATATATAACTTTTTCTATGATCACATGTGGAGAATCCACATCATAATATGGAACTTCACAGATGCATTGTAGTATGGGAAACACAAATTTATTTTACATTATTTTATAAATTGTTTTATAATTACAGAATCTCAAAGCTATAACAGAGCACAACTCCATCCCTGAAGCAAGAATTCCCTCTAATTCATCTTGGAGGTCATCCAGCCTCCAAGACAGTAAATCCATTACCTCCCGAGTCAATCAATTCTACTTTTGGAGAGTTCTAATGGTTAAGTTTTTTTTATCTTTTATGAAACCAAAATCTGCCTCTCAGAAACCCAATCAGGAACTCAGGAATTCCCAACGTTCCTAGATTTATCTCTGGGCCCAAGAAAAACAAGACTAATCTGTCTTTTACATGATAGAGGCCTTCAAACATTTGAAGACAGTTGTTATATGCCTTTTAAGCTGGTATTCACTGAAAATTCATAATTTTTCATGGAATCATAAAATGTCAGAAAAAGATAGAACTTCAGAAATCATCTAATATAAGTCCCTTAGTTTATAGATGAGGAATATCAATCTAGAAATATTAAATTATTTCCCTATATTCACACAGGCAACTAGGGGAAGTGGTGGGCCTACAACCTAGTTTCCTTGGTTGTTTGTTCAGTGATCTTTCCACAACAGTGCATTGTCTCCTAGTCTGGTGAATTATGTAATTTTAAACAAGCGTAGAAAAAGGGCCTGCAAGTTTTATCTAAGTAATATTTAGAGAGGATATGTATCAGACCCTCTAGACCACATGATAATTTTTTCATCACTTTATATTAGCAAAAATAGCACCTATACTGAGTTTACTCTCCCAAAGTCCATTCACGTTGGCAGGTTGTACCCCCAGAGAGCAAATGACTACTTCTTCCTTTAAAGTTCTAAGGTTAACCCCATAGGGGTACTACAATTACTTATGCACTCCCACTCAATGTACTCCCTAATATCAATTAAGTTGTTACAAAGGCATATTTGTTGAGAAAGTATAACAAAGAGAAATATAAAAAACACCCCACAAACTGGGAATGCTCTGTCCCCTCTTCACACACTCAGTCCCTTTATGTAAAAAAAAGAATAAATGCAAAGAGACAAAGGAAAGAGAAACCACATGTTCTGAGGTTGCCTACTGCCCTTCCTCAGTCCAGTGGCTCACAGGAATCATCCTACTCCAAAGTACCAAGTGACAAACGTAAAGGATTTAATTCCAGCTCCATTGCTCGTTCTTCTATTCCAAACCCAATCAGAAAAGTATAAGCATCAACCACTCAGTCATAGTCAGAAAAAGGTTTACCAACCCTCTATATGTTGGACTGAAGTCAGACACATTCTTGATATGATTTCCAGGAAGAGTGAATTTATGTATATCCTAAAGATAGAATCATCATTGGCCAATTCTCTATCACACAAATATTTATATGTAGCTGCCGTATGATAAATTCCAATATTTTTACAAGACAATGAGTCAAATTTTCTATATTTTAATTGCAAATTTCTCAGCTGACAAATTTTAGGTGTCTATATGTTGAATTTACAGTTTATGCATTCTAAACAACATTTTTGAAGGACCAAGTTTTCATAAAAAGACTAGATGTTCTTATTTGTCTTTACCCAATAATGCCTAGGGCTGTAGAAATGCAGCTGCCAAATAAAAAGCTCCTTAGATTACAAAAAAACAACCATAGACTCAGTCTTTCCAAAGAGAAAAAGAAGTGTTTCTCTAACCTTATAAGATTCATGAATAATTCCACACCCATACACATGTCCAAACCAGTTTACATAAGCCTTTTCTTTTTCTTTTTTTGCAAATTAGCCCACAATCTGTACTCTGACTTACCAAGGAGAAAAAAAATTCACCACTAGAAAGAGTTCTGTATTTTTCACTCAGATCCTAAGAGTAAGAACAGTCTAGTATACAACAAACTAGCTATTGTTCTGTTTGGATTAACATTGCACATTCAGTTAGTATAAAAAGATAGATAAATGACACCCTTCTTTCTGTTTTCTGTATTGAACTTTGTTTTCACAAGATATGGATTGTGGGTTTCTGTAGAACTCATGAGTTTAATTCAATTAATCAGATCCCATTGCCCAAAGGAATTGTTAGTCACAGATAAAGCCGATCCAGGTGGGACATGACTACACGGTTATTCCTCACATCTGTCATTTTTCGTTTCTCCTGTAAAAAGTATTCATTGTGCCAAGATCTCTAGCTGACTGGCATCAATGAAATTTGTAAAGCCTGATCAGCAAAGACACTGCTGGGAAAGCTGAGGTGAACTACCAAGCTATCAACCTTGAAGGGATGCAGGGTAGGGAATATTGCTTTTTTTGGTTGTTTAACAGTGATCCAAGAGTAAGATCCAGGAACTTGGGCCTGGAAAGTAATTGAGCCCATCATATGAGAGTTTACAGGATATCAGTTATAAGGGATTGCACAGGCCTATTGTAGAACCTCTATCTAAACCAGAATGTCCTATACAATATGCCTGACAAGGGTTCATCCAATCTTTATTTAAAGATACCCAGGGTGAGGAAGTCTATTAGTGCCTAAAAAACTTTATTCCATTTTTGGATAGGCCTCATTAGAAGGGTATCTTCCCTCTTGTGTGGAAACATTCAGATTGCTGCAGAAGAGGAATTAATAAGTAAAATAGTCTTAGAGGTGCATAAGGCATTAATTAACATTTTAAGTGATTTGCCTTTGTTCACAAAGGCTCCTTTGAAAGAAAGAACGAACTTTAACTCAGGTGTTCCTGACACCCTACTCTATCTCTTAGGTGAAGAAAGCCTAAGTTGGCCTGTTTGTAATTCCTACCCATGGCTCCCAGTTCTGCTTTCCAAGGTCAAGCAGAATAAATTTAATTCTTTTTCTATAAATTAACCCTTGAAAGATATACAAATATTTTTGGAGTTTGGTTAGGGGGCCAAGATCAAACTATTCCAGGTTATAGAATGCTTTAGGTTTCAGAGACAATGAGTGGTTGCATTCAGAAACTGTGAAGAGTTTCAAACCACTAAAGGGCTCATAGGGAGGTGACCTATTTGGAGATTCTCAAAGATATAAAACTGGGAGCGGCCCATTCATAACTTGTAAATGAAGTAGGTATGAAGAAATTCGTCCATCAAACTGGAATTATAGTGTGGCTAGCCACTGGATGCCTAAAGGATCAGCCATGATAAACTTGTCAGCTCTACAGTTGGTGGAGACAGGAGTTTTGTCAGGTGACAGTCTAGAAGAGAGTCACCTACAGAGAAAGAACCTCGCTCTTTAGGGAGAATTACTTTTTACTTTTGATCTCAAGCTTCTTCCTGCACAAAGTGGTGGAACTGGGAAGGGTATTATTTAGCCCACTTCCATCTGCAATGGGGGGGGGGAATAATGTTAATTGGAGTTAAAGGTCTTCCCTGCTCATGAATAGGCCTCACCTGGAGCCCATTAAGGGGAGCTTGATTAGCGGAGGTTGTTGTGTAGGACAGCCCACACCTTCTGTTAATTAATGAGGCACTGGATCACAAGGATCATGCCCTTCTGCTCTGAAAAGTGAATATATACTCTGAGTTAAGGTATTGCTTTAGAGGCTTGGAAGAAGGTTTGGGTGCCAGGTTAGACTCTGGGTAGTCTGCCTCCCCTCCTTCAGCTTTGAAAACAGATGTTGGGGCTTCTCTCTCTGGTAATTATGTATGTATGTATGTATGTATGTAATGGTCAGACAGTTGGAGCTGTCTGCTGATCTGTGATATATGCATTGCTTATGGTCAGACAGAATCCCTGTCTGTCAGCCTTTATTTCTCCGCTTGTATTTTCTCTTTTGTAATTAAAGAAGATTGTCGACCCCTCAAAAGTTGCTTTCCTTTTAGAAAAGCAAATCTAAGAAACTGTGCAGCAGGTCCTCTTGTGTATGCCAGGGTGCTTGCTGCTACAGGTGGATGAGATAAATTAGTGGAGGAACTCACTAAGTTGGAGATATAACAATGAGGAGACAGGAGGCCAAGATGGTCCAAATGTGGAGTTGAGTTGAGCTGTGGAGAAGATCAGACCTAGGAAGCTTAGCCAGAGTAATATAAAGATGCTACATGGGGAAAAAAAAAAAGACATCAGGGGCCCTGTGGGGACTAGAGGTGTGAGTCATCTTGTTCACATGTATTTCCTGTATATGTGCCTTCCTATTAGTACATTCTACATATGTTCCCTGTCTTCCAACTAATGCTGCTTATATATGTGGAAAAGTGTGTTCCAGGTTTATGGGAGGAATCTTGTGTGGCTTCAGTGCTTACTATGCTATTTTAGTAAATACTTTTGCTTTGACACAATTCTGTCAATTGGTTGACTACTAAAGGGGAGTGTGCTGGTGGGGGTTCATGAGGTATAGTTTAGGTGTGAATACCTAGAACACAAAATTATCATCCCCAGGGATATGCTGGTAAATGTTTAGCAACCAGCTTGCTGAAAAAGTATCTGACATTTTAAAGTTTAATTTTGTATTATTAACTTTTATTAAACATCATCAAATAATTAATAATGCATCGGTGGTCATTAATATTGCATTATTATATATTAATTTTTCTCCATCAATTTCTTAAATCCAGACAATCAGCACAACAATAAATCAAACCCTGATTTGTCACATTTGCCAGTTTCTGATATGTAAATGCTCATGCTGAAAATTTACCAATTTCTCACAAGCAGTTTGAGCTAACTCAAGCACATCTCTGCATCCAACCTCCAAGGGTGGGTCCTAGGAGGAAGCATTACATATTGTTCCCATTGTCTCCTCTTCTCTAGCTTAAAAATCTCTAGGTCCTTCAACTGATCCTCATGTGCATGCTCTAAAGGCCCTTCACCATCCTGAGTGTACTACTCTGAACACTCTAGAGCTTATCAACGTCCTTCCCAAGATTCAGTGCCCAGAACTGAACGCAGTATTCTAGATGTAGTCTGTGTAGGGCAGAGAAGAACAGGACTATCCCCTTCCTTGCTTTGGACCCTATGCTTCTCTTAACAAAACTCACATTTCCATTAGCTCTTTTGGCTACCATATCACCTTGTTGGCTCACGTTGAATTTGTAGTCCACTAAAATCCCTGGTCCTATTTCAGACAAGTTATTATCTAGCCCTTGTACTTGTGAAGCTGATTTTTAATTATTTAATTAAATTTATTTTAATTAAATTTCATTTTACTAGCTAATTTAATTAGCTAGGACAATTAGGAAATGCAGAATCTTATTTCAATCTAAGATAGAGCAGCCCCTGCTTTCTTTTGTCATGATACTTAACACCCTGCTGTCTCCACCTACTCATAACTTCAAGAAGTCTCCGCCTTCTCCTAATGTTTCTCCTCTCCTGGAAATTATAGACTCTTGGTCTTGGGGATGCTGGAGCCCATTCTGCCCCTCCATCTTTAGCATGGTTATAAACTTCTGGTCTTTTGGCAAGCATATATTTTGCATTGGAACAACGTGGCTAGCCCATCAGAGTTGCGCTCTCTGAAGCATAGTTTGAATGCTTGGCAATTCAGCTCAAGCAAGGACTGCAGTGTCTGGTACCTTATCCTGCCAGGTGATCATCAGAATCTTCCTAAGACAATTCAAATGGAAGTGATTCAGTTTCCTGGCATGGAACTTGTAGACTGTCCATGTTTCAGAGGCATACAACAATGAGGTCAGCACAATGGCTCTGTAGACCTTCAGTTTGGTAGTCAGTCTAACACCTTTTCTCTCCCAAACTTTTCTTCATAGCCTCTCAAACACTGAGGTAGCTCTGGCAATATGTGCATCAACGTCATTGTCAATGTATACATCCCTGGAAAGTACACTACCAAGGTAAGTGAACTTATCCACAGCATTCAAAACTTCTCCATTTATGGCTGATGGAGCACCTGTGTTCTTGGTGTTAATTATTAGGCCAAAATTAGCACAGGCATCAGAGAACTGATCCATACTTTGTTGGAGAACTCACATATGGTGGTCAGAAGAAGTAATACAAGGACACTCTCAAGGTCTCTCTCAAGAACTTTGGATTTGACTGTGCAACATGAGAGGCACTGGTACAGGACTGCTCAGCATGGCATGCCCATATCAGAAAGGGGTGCTATGCTCTATAAGTAAAGCAGAATTGAGAAAGCACAAAGTAAACATAGGATGTGCAAATTTGGAGTATCCACTCCAAAAATTCATTTGAACTATGTATGCCCAACCTGTGGTAGAGCATTCCAAGCTCATATTGGTCTGAGTCACAGTTGGACACACTGAAGCTTCACTTTATCATGGTGATGTCATTTTCTAAAACAAAGGACAACAACCAAACTGCTGGTGCAATGAACTTCCACTTGCCTGACCTCACTTCTACCTGACTGCTATACACTCTCAATCAAGTTTCAGATGGATACTTTTTATTTAATGATCTTATTAGCAATGTAATTAATAACAGTCAAATTATTTGACTTTTCTTTTCTCCATTCTGTCACACTTACTTTCTGTCTTTGATTCAATAGCCAAAGAATATAACACAGAAGGGGGAAGACAAATACCTGGTAGAAAGCTGGGAGGCATGGTATAGGACTCCAGAATGCCTTAATAGGTATTCGCATTTTTTGAGCCAACATTTGGAAGATACTGCTTTCAGTATTTAGTTCATGAAGATCATGCAAGAATTCAACATCTAAAATAACTTTCATTCTCATTCAATCCCCAAATAACTCTGTTCTCCCCTCCTCCTGTCTCCTTTTCTAACACAGGACTTATTTTCAAAGCGAACACCTAGAGTTACGGGCAAGACGCCAAATGAGATATGAGAAGCCAATTTGCAGAGTTCAATCATTATCTTCTTTACTTTATAATGAATTCCCCTGTTTACAGCTAAACCCTTTATGCTATTGTTAACTAGCCCTAGGTCTCTTTCCTCATTAGTTTCTACAGCTCTATTCTCTAAAGCCTGCATTTAAATTTATTATGGGTTCTCCTTAGATGCATAACCTTCTGCTTCATGGCACTGAATTTCATTAGCCTCTTTTCTACCCATTTCCCTAAGCTGCTTGAATCTTTAGTAATCTGGTACATTCCTGGAATGTAGCAATTGATACCCCTCTACTGTGTCCTCTGTAAACTAACCTGCTTATCCAACCAAGTACACTGTGTGCCCAATTCTCCCTTTTTATAAAAGGTTCAGGGGTTGTGATTAAGGTGGTATAGTTGTACCATGCCCCAGACAGAGTGGGTAGGGAGCCCAGATCAAGGGTAAAGGGCACAAGTCAGGAATGCTGAAATCAATCAACCAACGCTTATTAAATGGCTACTTTGGACTTGGCACTAGGCTGGACACTGGAGAGAGAAAGACAATAATGGAACTGTCTCTCTCTTACCAGAGGAAAAATTATGGCAGTGTGTACGAGGAGCTCACCATCTGATTCTTGGTCTTTTACCCTTGACACCTAACCGGCCAAGAGCTTCCACAGGGTGGGGTATCCTGTAGTTGAGAATGTAAATATTTTATGATATAATTTTGATTGATAAACATTGGACAAAGTCATCTTTAGGTATCTCCCAGCTATAACATTCTGTTCTGTTACTTCTCTGAATTAATATCTCTACCAAGCAGTTTACATATGCAGCAAGATTCATTGCTTATATTGATAAATCAGTGAGACCAGGCTTATTCTTGGGTTGAGTGGGTAGCCTTTTATGTGTGTCTTAGTCAGTCATGAACAGTGCTAAAAAGCCTTTGACATGTGAAGCTTTGCACAAGAATCATATAATTGTTTTCTCCACCAAGTAAATTTGACCACAATTTATCTGTCCGTAAATTATCAAAGGAGTTGAAAAGGAATGGATCTCTATATGTTGGAATGAAAAGGATCTCTATATGTTGGAATATGTCTGGAGTTTAAGCTGGATTCCCAAAAAGGAACTGCTTAGGGACAAAGAGAGGTCTTGACCAGGTTTCCTTCCCTCTCTCCCCCATTGACTGGAGAAGGATCTTGCCAGCTTCAAAAGAGTCGGTGGATGTTGGACTTCTAATCCCATCAATGTCATAGCATCTTTCCTCGGGGGACAATATCCACTCCCATATTCACTGTGGTGTCCTAAATGAATCACCTGGTTCTGATAGCTATCCCCCGGATCAGCTAACAAAAGTGTCTGCATTGTTGGGACCAAGGATATACTAGACTCAGGATTCTACAAGGAATCTAGTAGACTACAGACTACTATTCCTAACCACTCCAAGGATGGAAGTAAAAGACTCCTAGCAATGAAGAATGGTGAGTTACCAGTAGTGACTGGCCCTAACAGTTCTATAACCTTGAGCCCACTTTCCCCTGGTATATGGATGTCTATCAACAAGGTAATATTCACAGCACTGGTGGTGACTATGAATATACCAGTGTAGTTCTAAATTGCAAAATATAACAGACTCTATATAGAAAGGAAAGATCTCTCCATTTAAATTATCATTACAATATCCTTATGGGAGAGTATATCATAGGCTTCTGGGGATGTTTTGTACCAATTATTCTTAATATTATTATCTTAGTAAACACCTTTTTCTAAAAATATAAAAATTAAAAGTATGATTTAAGGCTGCTTCATTAAATGATTCACAATTGATAATCTTTGGAAGAAGCACAAAGGTAGGCATTCAAGCCCATGGCATTAGAACATCATCCCTGACTCTTCAGGGCTACTCCTGAAGGAGGAGACAAAGTCAGACTGGCTCTGGAAACAGGACTTGACTAAGGTGGTAGATGAGCCTCAGAGCTTAAATGGGCTAGACTAAGGTTCAAATTTGTCCATGACTTTGGTATCTTCCTGTCCTTAAAAAACACTGTATACTAGCGTCCCCTTCACAATAGAGAGTGGAAGATGAAGGTTATGGATACGGCATGCATTCTCAAATATGGTCAGTGTGTCCATTTATTTTCTTAACTGTACTTCACTGTTACAAACAGAGGTTCTATTGGGGTGGGGAAGACAGGTGGAAGTCACAGTGATATTTTTAAAAAAGCATCAAGAAAACATTTAAAATACATATATTAAATAAAAATATACAAAGCACATTAAATTAAGTACACTATATTAAAGATTACTCAGGGAGGGAAAAGAAAATGAAAGAATACAAACAATATCAGCCCCAAAATGTCTTGTCTTCTCATCTAAAATGTAAGTTTCCTGAGAGCAGGATCCGTAAAGTACATCCATGTCACTTTATATTCCCCACATCCCTTAGCATAATGCTATAGACCTAGTTAGTATTAAACAAATATTTGAATGAAGACCAGAGAGCAAATGCTTATGGAATTTATCCCTATCATTACAGATTAGAACAAATTCAGTTTTTAATTCATAAAATTTTTGTACCTTGAGAACTTGGAAACTTTTTTTACTGACTTTTTCTAGAGTGTCCAAGTGTAAACCTAGAATTCTACAAGATATGCAATTAAAAAAAAATAGAAGGCATTCCTACTATCATTGGTGGTTATTCCAACTGTAAACTTCTTTTTAAATTCCAAGCAGATGTTAGCTGAATTCTAACAATTTGTTCCACAATGTTGTAAGCTTCTGTTCTACAAGACTGTCATTAACTCTAATATAAATATTAAGCACTAGAAGTTAATTCCCATCCTACATATGGCATGAGAGAACCTGGTAGGAAGCCTGAGAAATTACTCCTTTTCAAGGTTCCAAATCGTTTCCCAACATTCCCCTGAACAGCTGCTAAGACATGAAGAGTAATGCCATTGAAGAAAATAAGGAAACATATACATGCCATAAGGTTCCTTAATTTTCCTAAAGCTATATATAAAAAAAATCAATACAGAATACAAATTAGAGTGTCCTTGACTGTAGCATCTTGTTAGTTGGAATTAGCCAGGCAAGGATGTCACTTCATGTTAGACAATTGAGAGATGAGATTCTGGAAGACAGGCCCGAAGTAAAGAGAAGCAAGCAATGGACCATATAGGAAAATAAATTCCACAACAACAAAGAATCAGCAGGGAAAAATCATCTTGCCAATGGAAAAAGTATACTAGATTTGATAAACAAGTATATCAAAACAGGCCAAAGAAACTGAAGATATCATAGCTTCATGAAAGCTGAAGAATTCCAAAAAGCACCAGGGGTAGCAGATTACTGATTAAGAGTCTGACAAATAAATTTACGGTGATATTGGGTGTTCTGGCCGTGGCCCCTTAAAGACTTGGCCACACAATCAGATGCAAGTGTCTCTTCTTTGGCATCCATTCAAGAACTCTTTACTGTTTACCTAGCACTGTATTAGGCTCTATGGTAAGTTAAAAAGAAACATATAATGTAGTCCTTGCCTTCAGAGGGGAACCAACTAGCGAAGGCACTGAAACGAGGCATGTGTATTCAGGACAAGTATATCTACCTTTTTTGGTCCGGAGCTATAATTTCATTGACATTAGTTACTCCTCTTAGTTCTGTCCTAGATCAGAAAACTCTTACGTCTGTAAACTGGTAACTACATTGAGGGAATTAAGAGATTAAGTAACTGGCCAATAGCCACATAGCTAATGTGTATTAGAGAAAAGACTTAAACCCAGGTCCTCCTGACTCCAAGGTCTGAATATGCTCTCCAATGTCATGTTGCATTTTATAGATCTACCAATAGGGGCTAAAATTGAACTTAAATGTCCTTGTTAAATTTCACCCTGCAGCTACCAGACTATTTTAAGATGATTATGTTCCTATTTTATAAATCATAGACTCACAAAAGTAATTTTTTAGTGTCTTTTTTGTGAGGTGATCACCATCATCACAAGGGCCTGGTAACCAGGTCTCCTATTTTACAAGAAATTAATAGTTAACAGTGATTTTTTAAGTGCCAAATCCAATAATCTTTTCTCAACCCCTTTCCTTCTTAGCTTCTCCGTAGCAGAGGACAGCATCGACTACTTTTCTTTTTTGGGATCCTCTTTGCTCTCTGGGTTTTTTTGTGACCCTGTTTTCCCTCTCCCCTCCCCTCCTCTCCCCTTCCCTCCTCTCTTCTCCCCTCCTCTCCTCTCCCCCCTCTCCTCTCCTCTCCTCCTACTTTTATGACCACTCTTTGTTTCCTTTGCTGGATGACTGATTATCCATGTCTTATCTAATTCTCAGTATAACCTAAGGACCTATCCTGGATCCTATTGTCTTCTCTTGCTATATGCTCTTCATTACCAACCCCCCAACTCATACCCAACCCTCCATCCAATCCCCGACCCCAACTCCCTATTGGGCATTTTGAATTAGGTATCCTGTAGGCATCCCTTTGCCATCTTCCCTGCTGCTGAATCCTCCAGGCCACCCTATCTCCAGAGACCATACCCTAGAGAATCACTGGGTTTAGAATTACTCACAAAGAACATTATTTCCAGGCCAGACCAAGCTTCACTTTGGAAACATCCTGCAACCTATTTGTAACTTCCCTTCCTCTCTTCATCTTTCTCTCTGTTACCTTTCAGATTCTCTGAAGCTTTGAATCTTCACACATATGAAGTTTTTGGTTTCATAACCATACCTCAACAGAGAGAAAAATTTGTGTTTAAAAAAAAAAGATGGATCTCTGCACAAGGAAGCAGCTTGGGAACATTAAAAGCACTGCATAATTTCTCTGATGTGATCCAGCCTGATTTTTTTTCCCTGCTAAATCCTGGGCCCCAATCATGTTCTATCTACAGTACCTGTCCAGGTATACATATATATAAATATAGATATAGATAGATAGATATAGATATAGATATAGATAGATACAATGACTTTATAGACTAGTCATCCAAATCCATTAAAGTTAATATCACAGGCATTTGTATTTTTTTCTTTATGGATTATTAGGCTGATCTCTTTTCAGTCATAAGGAATTTAATGGAGGAAACATTAATTTCTGTAATAATCCAGTCAGCACAATTTCATACATAACCAGTAACATCGGAAAAACTTCACCATCTATAGGGGATCCATCTTCCAGTTGGACTTCACGTAGGATATTGTCTGAGATAGTGGTGAACATTTTGACAAATGTACATGCCCCTGAGTATAGCTCTAGTATGCTGAAAAGACTGAGTACAATCCTGGTACAAATTGAATTTGAACTGAATAAAACAAAATAACAGGACTTGGAATGCAGGGAAACCTATTTTACAAATTTAAAAATGTATCCAATTTTAATCAGGTATAATACAATTTCCAGTTTATATATGATGATGGGAGAAAATAGTATGTATTCAAGCTGTTATTGATGGGAAAGAGAAGAAAGAACAAATAGTGTCAAGAAAGTAACTTTGCCACAAAGTGTCAAGAGAAATAAAACTTTCGACAACAGCTTAGAGTTTTGCATATTATTGAAACCACAGATTATTTATAAACACCTATTTGGTATAACCTATCTATTAGCCCTGATATTTTTGTTTTAAAATATGTAATGAATTTGGTGCACTTTGTCCAAGAAGAAGTCAATTCTGGGTAATTGCAAATTTCTCAGAAGATGGAATATTTTTCTTAAATTTATGTATACTAAAGGCTTTTTAAAACCAAGACCAGAGGTTTTTTAAACTCGTTATTAATTCTAGATATTACAACAGTAATACACAAATACCAAAACTACTGCTAATTGTCCAAATTTAAAACATAAATTTATAGAAATTCTACCTTGAAATTGCAAAAACAAGTCATTGGGAAATGTTATTTTCCCACTCCATCCCTTTCTTCAGAATTAAAAAAAAATAGAAAGTTAATGTATTGCTTGAAAGTGGGACAATCAAGAATGAAGAAGTTAGATATGTAGAAATATTTCCATCTTCTAAAGTACTAAACCATTGCTGCTTAAAATCTTTTTTTGTCATATAATATTTCAGAAACTACAAGTGTAAGCAGCATTAACATTGTTAAATGGAAAACCTAACAGAATATACTATTTTCCTACTCTGTCAACTAAGAGCAATTTTTGTCTTAATGAATATTCCGGGATGGGTTTCCTAGATGAGCAAAATTTTTACCAGTCAACTCCTTAAGAACTAATTTTTAAAAAATTCTGCAGCTTCGTTACTGTTAAAGAGGCAGATGGGAGGGCTGGCTCAAAATTTGAATGAATTCACTTAGACCTTCGCTGTAGTCAAAAGGGAGCTTTATGGACCCAAAAGCACACAGACCTGAGGTTTAGCAAGAACCCAAACAAAAGACAGTGATATAAGAAAAGGACCAGACTTATATAGGATGATTTTAGGGTTTCCTTATGGGGGTTGGAGATCTAGGTTAAGTCTTGCAAGATAAAGAAGTCTTGCAAGATAAAGGCACAGGGTGAGGACCATGAATGACCCAAGATAAGGAAATCCCATGGAGAGGTGAGGACAGGGAATTTTATGGTCCAGGATAAGGGGAAGTTTTTGTGATAAGGGAAGACTTTAGGGCACCAAGGGCTTTACAAACTCAATCAATATTAGTTTAACTCTTAGGACATTGTTTCTATCCACATCATTTCTATTCCTCTTTATGACACTCATCTCCTGATTCTGCATTTTCACTAACCATGGCTTACCTGGTTTCCTCAAGTCTCAACTAAAATTTTACCTTTTGCAAGAATCTTTTCCCAATCTCCTTTAATGACAATGCCTCCCCCATGAGACTACCTTTAATTTATCCTTTCTGTAGCTTCTTTGTTCATAGCTGCCACTGGTTGCCTCTTTAATTATATTGTGATCTCCTTTGAGAGTAGGGACTCTTTTTTCCTTGCGTTTCTTTGTATTCCTAACAGCACAGTACTTGGTACCTAGTTGGGATGTAATACATATTTGTTGACTTGATATAATTTGACTTGTTGAACTGTTGATATATTTGAACAATTTTTGATGGAAATCTTTCTGCATATGAGTATATATTATACTATGTGGATATGTATTATGCAATTCCTTGACTTAAGTGAGGAATATATATAAATTTACCTATAGCTATTATTGATATAAGCTCATAGGATGCAGGCACCTTAGAGATTATCTGATCCAACCATCTCATTTTACAGATGAGGAAACAATCCTGAAGGGGTGAGGTGACTTTTCCAATGTCATACAAGTAGTATCAGAGTTGTGTTTTGAATGTAGGTCTGACTCTAAATCTAATGCTCCTTGATACTAATTTAATGTAATAGCATAAGCCATTACTGTTCTGTATTAAGTTACTCAGAATGGAGTCCATTCTGAATAACCTAATTAAATTTTATTGTATTGTAATAGAGTGAGTCCTTCAGTAGCCACTGAGCTACACAGAGCCGCTTGTCTCTCCACAGAATGCTTCCAGTGTGTTCTGGTGTCTGGCTAATGCTCTCTTTTTCTTCCCTTGCGTCTGTCTCTCTCTTGTCAGCTGCTATCATTTCTTTCCACTTTGCCAAGATCAACTTCTAAGCAATCCTTCTAAATCTAATAAAACTCCTTCTAATCACATTGTTAAATATTCTTTGTTTCTTCCACTTGCTCTCTTCCCCTCCTCTCCCCTGCTCCCCCCTAAGTCTTTCTTCTACAGACTCAAGAAAAGTAGCTTTGGTGCTAACAGTTCTTGCCTTTGACATTCATCATGAGACATTGAGAAAACTCAGAGTCAGTGAGTAGGCCAATTATCATTGTATCTTTTGCAATCTGTGTATTTCAGTTCTATTTATTGAAATGTTGAACTAAGAAATATTGGTTGGGTATTAAGCACCTTCAGTGTTTGGTTGGCATTTTGTTTTTTTACTTCTAGGCTGTATGTGTTCCAGTGGGTTAAGGTGCCAGCTATATCTGATAGCCAGATAACTGCAGGGTACTGTAGTTATATTACTCTTCTGGATTTCAGGTCTCCCCTAAATACTGGCTGTTTACAATGTAATTTAGTTCTTCATTCCGTTAGGGCACAAAAACCCTTTTTTGAATCCATGGTAACATTTCTACTTACTAGCTCCCATTGTGACTACTGTCATCAGAAACAGTGGGAAATGGGTGTAAGGTACTGCCCTTTCTAGGCATTTTATTTGCTGAAATGACACATTTTGTGTGAAATTGAGAAAAACAGCTTGAAGAGAAACACAAACAGTTCTAAGAATATGAGAAAAAACTGTTCTTATAAAGCTACTGAGATCTGAATGAGAGCTCACAGGCCAAAGTAGTGACTGATGTTAAAGATGGCCACAGTGCATTGTTTTTCATTAGCTCATTTGAATATGTTTTCAATACTTTGGAGTTCATGTCTGGGGTATTTTGAATCAAAGAATTATTTTGAGCCTATGCGACTATTGTATACAGACTATTTGTGTTGTATGTGATGGTAAGGTTAATGGTGGGTGGAGGGAAGAGTTAAAGATCTTCCCCACCCATTAAAAGGCCTCAATCACCTTTCATTAATTTCTAATGAGGTCATGAGGGTCCTGCCCTCTAGTCCTGAAAAGAATATGTATATACTCTTGAGACGAGGTTTTGTTTTGGGCCTTATTCATGTGCCAGTTGAGACTCTGGAAAGTTGTTTTGAGAGGCCCATTCCACCCCCCACTTTGAAAACACAGATGCTGGTCCTTCTTCTCTCTGGTAATGATGTATGTCTTCTCATCAGACAGTTGGAAGCCCTGTCTGTTGGTCTTTCTGTCTGTAATTTCTGCTTGTAATTTTTGTTTGTATTTTCTCTAAAATTCAGGGTGCTGACTTTTCCCCCTGAACTGAGTGAATGATATATGTGCTTGATTAAAGTAGATTGTTGACTCCCCAAAGGTTGCTTTCCTCTTAGAAAAGTAGATCTAAGAACCTGTACAGCAGGCCCTCCTGTGTGTGTGCTGGGGTCCTGGCTGATGCAGTGACCATAATATTGATTTTTCATTCTTAACTCAGAAAGGTCTGCTGTTTCAAAGAGTTGGTTGGAAAAAGAGAGAATCTTCTGTTTTCAATGAAGAGCTGGCTGGGGAAAGGACTGCCTTGCTTTTTAGTGTCACCCACAGAAAGAGGGGACACCCCTCAAAGTCTATAAGAAAGAAAGATGTGAATAGCTTTGCAGATCCTAGTATTAAAGAGAGCTGCTTTTTGGGATAGAGCCTCTCACCAAAGCAGCAGACCTTGGAAGCTACATATACCCAAGACTTAATGCTGCTGTTGGCTAGAAGAGTTTCATACTGTTTGACTGGCCCGAGGATAGCAGAAAAACAGCTTTGTCCATCAGGAGAGTGGATAAGATCATAGGAGGAAGAAACAATATATGTTTCGGACCCTGGCATTCCAGTCTGGAGTCTGGAGTTATAAATATGTCTGGGCATGAGTTTCCACCCTTATATACATCACTGATAGGACTCTACATATTTGTGTTTACATTCTCTCCTTTTGTACTCCCGACATTGTGTGCATCAATGGAAGAATGTGACTCGGGTTTATAAGTAGATCAAGTGTTTATTGTTCCTTCTTTTGACTTCTATTTGTTACATGTTAAAATTATTCTTGCTTTTGCCTTCTCATTTAATATTTCATGTTTAAGAACAAATGGTGTCATTGTAACTAATTTGTGTAATGGAAAGCACAATGGTGGAGTCTTAGGTGCTAAAGTGTAAGTAGTAACTCTATAGTTTACCTTATTCCAGGGCTACCCCTAGCACCTTTGGAGTTGAGTTGTAGCAGCATATGTCTGTGGCCAACCTCCCTTATGAGAAAACCTAATCAATTTTGCCAGCATGAATGTAAGTTAGTATAAGACAGCTAAGAGAAAGAGAATAGGGGTGTGGATGATTTAGCATTATCCTATCCATGCCAAATACTCTGTATTTGCTTTTAGGTCATGCTGGGAACCAATGCCATTATGGATTTTATTCTGTAGCCTTGTTCCTTTTAACCTCCAAGCACTAAGTTTGATTTGATGACATTTTTTAGTTTATTATTTTATTTCTGATATTGCTTGAAAGGAAAAGGTAAAGATAGTTTCTAATAAATGTAAGGATAGGGAGACTAGAGTTGTTATTTCATCAATACAGGGAATTACATGAGAAAATGTCCTTTACTGACGCAGACTGACACCTTACTATCTTGGAGAAGAGCCCAGAACACTGAAAGTTAATCGACTTGCCCAGACACACAAGGTAGAATGTGTTAAAGAACTGTACCCAGGTCTACCTGCCTGTTGGGCCAGTTCTCTATGCTGCACTGTCTCTCTAATAAACTTTACCACTGACAAATTTTGTCATTGCTTTTAAGCAAAAGAGAGATAAGAAATCTCAGAATAGCTATAGTTTGAAGAACCTAATTCTCACTCTTTAATGTAAATGTTCATATCGTTCTTTTTCCTCTTACAGCAAAATATCAGTTCCCCAAATAATATTGAGATTTGAAAATATATTTAGAAAGGAGTGATCATTATGCAAGAAGGTTTAGACATGTTGGTTCTTATTGGACTTGGGCCCAATTAACATTTTTGAGGCTTTGGTTGTACTGCTTTCACATTGTTTTCTTCTGAGTTTTTATCTTGGTCTTTCCTGCCACTATAGAAACTTTTAATGGTCAAGTTCTTTTTTTTGTTTTGTTTTGCTCATTTTTCCAGCTTATTTCTTGACTTTGAGCTAAAGTTGGGCTCTGCTCACCTCAGGTGGGAAGGAAATGTCCCAAGCTTCAAGCTTTTTCATGTTGTTTTAAGAGACAGTTCTGGGGGCCTGCAAGTTTTCAGGTGCTTTCAAGGTAGTGTGATATGGCGGGAGGTGTGGTCCCTGCTCTCCTGGTCTGCACTCTGATTTTTACTTAGAAAGAGCCTCTGCTCCACTGAAGGCACCTTGGAAATAGGACCAGGTCCTCTGTTTTCCTGCTGCCATAAGCACTAGTGCTCTTCTTGGCCCTGAACTGCAACCAAGGCCTCTGCCATTGGGACTGATGAGAAGCACACCTCCCTTCCCTGGAACTGTGACCCAGAACTGTGTATGAGCAACAGAATTGCCAGTGAGTGCCAACTATACTCAGTGCCTACAACAGGTCGCCTGTAATCTCTCTGTGGCCAATTGTCTGACCTCCTTACTGTCTCGGGGCTAAGAGCTCTCAAAGCTGCTGCTGCTGCTTAAGCTGTGTGTGTGAGCTCCAGACAGACTTCCAGTCTAGTGCCACGGACCTCTCCTGTGGATGTCCTAAGTCTGGAAAATTTTCTCATCCTGATCTGAGGCATTACTTTAGTTATTTGAAGAAGAATATTGAGAATTCAACTGGGTTCCTGCCTCTAATCTACCATCTTAGTTCCCCACCCAGAACTCATAAAAGTATTTAAAATTTTTTTTTAAATTATATTTTAAAAAACAAAGTAGAGAAGCACCAAAATATTTTTCTATATGTGTATGTAAAGTTGTCAATTGGTAAAGCAATATGTGGTATACATATAAAATATTCCCAGAACATGTCTTAGAAATAGTAAACAAAGCATGTTTACTGGACTGAAGCGGAAAGAAAACAACTAGGATCTTTTGTAATGCAAAAAGATTGTTAATCTTCTCAAAATAATTCTGCACAGAGGACAAAAACAGATCCTTTGTTTTCAATGTCACTCATTTTAGACAGAATGGCAATCTTTAGCAATCATAGGAAGGAAAAGAAATTGTGCATAATGTCTGCTGTCCAAGTATGACATACCCAACAAAACCAGAAATCATCCCTGTATCCTCACCTTACAAATATGCTCCGTTTATTCAGATACTATACAATAGTAACTTGCAGAATTTTCACTGATACTGCACAATGACAAGATCATCAAAGGTGGCACAATTAGTTACTTTTGAGAATGACTTTTATCATGCTTTTTAATAATGTCCATAAGATTATCACCAGTTACTAGGGCGCTCTGTGCCTGATTAACTCTTTGCTGGTCTTTTCTCTTCTGTTCGTGGAGATAAGGGGAGTTTAACAGCTGGGGAGGAAGAATGGATCCTGTTGGTTTCACTCTCTTCACAATGTCCAAAAAAAGCTTCTTTGCGTTGTTGTTGATGAAAGTAATCGCAGTTCCGTTGTGGCCTAATCTTCCTGCTCTTCCAACCTGTAAGGGAAATTCAGAGGATCATTTCAAACCTTAGCCTCTATTCGAGTGGAGAGAAAAGGGAAGACACATAACTTTAACAAGCTTTACGAATATTAGCTTCCTTACTATCAAACCCTAAGAAGAGAAATTACTTTTTAAAGAACCCAGGCTTCTTAGTTAAATGGGGGATTATCTACCAGCTTTAGAATACTAGTCTCGCCTGAAATGTGACACTAAAGTTATTTCATCGATGGGCCTGAAAGCAATCAACTCTCATGGTATAGCATGATGAATTCCCATGCAAAGAAATAAACCTATGAATTCTATAGGAACTTCTCTAAGGGCTGAGTTGATTTTCTTACTCAAAGTCCCCAACACCAGTGAAATCACAAGTTTGGTCTCCTCCTTCTCCAAAAGTGGACCTTGAGAGACTACGCAGACATGACTGATTTCTATTCTAATTATTCAGAGATATATTTTATAGTCCATTTCCAGAAATTTGTTAAAGTCGAGATTGGTTTTTCAAGTTTGGGTAGAACCTTTTAAAGTAATTCAAAATTAACTTCAGTGTCACTGTACTTTGAAAAACAGTTGATGTTAATGCAAACCTCAAATTATCTCTAACTTAAGCTGAGCAAAATAAAACCAAACTATTCTCAAGTGGGAAATGATTGCTACTTGCCTCAACCAATTCATCAACATTCTTGAAGCCAGGATGTCTGTCTGCCATTGCAACTAAACCTTGTCAGCTACGAATAGGCATGTTTCCACATGTGGTCCATGATATATTCACGCCAGTTGACAAACAGCATCCTCTACTTAAATACTGCTCTGTTTCTTTTTCATGGCATTGAAGGGACCCTGGGGTTTTTAAGCTCTGAGTTAGTCAAAAGCAAGCTTCGACAGGTCCTACCAACAGGAAGTAAGATTTCAAGTTTAAGCCTGAAAATGGACAATGTGTCTGTCCCCCAAGCAGTCTAGCCAGTTTCAAGGACAATGACTACTAAGATTCATTTTTTTTATTTCAATAGCAAACAGAACTGTCTACCAAGGTATGGGGAAGCTGCAATCTACACTAGCACACTGATGAAAATCAAGGGCCTTTTTTTTTTTTAAAGTACAACCCTTGGATAGATTCACAATATTTATCAGTCTGACAAAAGTATTTTACCACACATTTCATATTTACTGTTATAGCACCCTATATTTATAAGTGATAACATTTTAAAGAATTACACTAATGTACAAATGATGCTAGAGAACTAAATGGATCCTTTTGGATCATTTCTAACCCAACCCCTTCAAGTGAAGTGACTTGTAGAAAGTCAGAGAAGAAGTAACAACTAGAATGTAGGACTCCCAATTTCTAACCCAATGCTCTTCCTACATAAAACATTCCTTCCTGTAAACATTTTTTTAAAAATTTAATTACAACCTAGTTTCTTTATTAAATCCATTTGTTTCAGGCAGGTCTCATACTAATTTGAGTTGTTGACTGACACACAGTAATAAACCTCACTTATTCAAGTCAAACTTCCAGGGCTCTCACCCATAACCATCTGGAAATATATCTACAAATATGGAAATTAAAAAAAACATCACTCTGCTCAACATTCCCTCCATCTCTAAAGCAACCAAAATAACTTGCAAAATCCATACAGTTTCCTAGAAGAGACCTTCATCTTCACACAATAATAACCAGCACCATATTCTACCCCCTAGCAAAATCTGAATGGCAGCAACAGTGGGTTACAAAAGTCAGGTATACTGACTGCAACCAGAAAAGGCAGCTGGCAACAAGGAAAGAAAAAAGAAAATGAAAAAGCACACACAAAACTAACAGTCTGAAGCCCTTTAGTGGTGAGTTAGCAGTTCCATATTCCTCAACAACACTGATACATTACAACCCAGCATGACAATTAATGCCAATAAAGTTGATCTGGATTTGTCAGTACAATATAGTATGCAGGGCACTGGGCTAAGAGTCAGAAATCTGAGTTTTTGTCCTACTTTTGCTGTGTAAGTCCTGTATAAATCATTAACACTTCTGGACTTTAGTTTCCTATCTATAGAATGAACATACTGGGTCAAATAATCAAATTGATCTACACCTGTACATTCAGTGTACACTGATTGAAGCAGCAGGAAAGCATCAACTCCTTTTAGAAAGATTTCCCTCAAAACAGTTAAATTAAAAGAATGTTTCATTGGCAAAGTGAGCAAGTTTTGGTTATCCGAAAAATTCACCTCCACGGATCATCTCAAAAAAAAAAAAAGATTTTATCATATAAATATACAGTCATAGTAACTGTGCTTCCAATTCCCATAGGGTACCTAAAAATAGCTTCCAAGCAACTGGTGGGATAACTAGGCCAAACCCAGAGTTTAAAGTCCAGGGCTGCTATCCTTAGCTCTGGAAACCAAACTAACTTGGAAGTTACTGCTCAGCCTGGGATGTACATTGGTGCAACTCTCGTTTCTCAGGTGATTTCTAGAGTTGCACATGTAAAAGCCAGATAAACCCTTCTCTCCAGCAGAGATGGAAGGCAGGACTGGAATATCTGATGGTGTCTCATTCCTGCAAACCAGTAACAAGGAAGAGGCTCTCAAAGTCATAAGCAGGTGCCAAATTGAACATATCTATAGATACAGAGTAGATGGCCTTGGCACAGAGCCCAGATCCCAAAGTGTACCATGTTACTACCCCATTTTTAGAGGCCCATCCTCTATCTCAGCAGGTGAAGGCAACAGGCAAGAAGAGTCATTCATAACTGATTCTATTCTAATTCCAGCACATACTGGGCAAGGAAGTATGCAGAAGACTTTTCTGAGAGGGGAAAAGTTCTCTTTATGTTAGAACTCATGGTTGAGTATAAAATGGATGAAGAAAAGACTTAGACCAAACAAAGATTCTAAAGGGTTCTGCTTTGCTGGGCACAATTGTAGTAATTCAAATAACAATCTCTAATGGAGATTAGAGGGAAGACTTGTATTAGAGGGAAGGCTCACAGAACCATTAGAGTAGCATATTTTAAAAGAGAACCTGAAAATAACTCCCAAAGAGAGGTTTAGGATTATCATAGGGAATCTTTTTTTTACCTGATGTACATATTCATCCATACTAGAAGGCATATCAAAATTGACAACCAATTTGACATTGATCAAGTCTAGCCCTCGGCCCAGGACTCCAGTGCTTACTACGACTTCGTATTCTCCTTGAAATAATCCCTGTCAAAAAAGCAATACACATTGTTTTGCTGCAGTAATTAAAATATAAGTTTCTATATGAAGAATTAGTATCTTACCTATATTTGAAGAATTAGTTCATAATCATCTCCTCCATGAAGCCTTCCAGGATATTCCAACACCAGAACTTGTTTCATAACATTAGAGAAAGAGCTTAAAGTGACCTTAAAGACCCTCTAGTCTGTATAAATTGTTTCTCACAGCTCTGAGATTCAGTAATAACCCCTCATTTTACAAAGCTGAGGACAAGAGAGAATAAATAGCTTGCCCAATGTCATATAAGTAATGAGAATCAGTCAGATTTTGAACATGAGTCCTCAGACTCCAAATGCAGTGCTTTCCCCATTCTATCACGATGCTTCTTCCTCAGTGCCTGATTTCTTCTAGCATTTGTCTAAACCTTTCCAGATACTTATTTGATTCTATTTTGTGTTGTAATTACATGTGGGCAGCTAGATGATGAAGATGGAGTGCTGGGCCTGGAGCTTACATCCAGCCTCAGATACTAGCAGTATGAACCTGGACAAGTCACTTTACCCTGTTTGCCTCAGTTTCCTCATCTGCAAAATGAACTGGAGGAGGAAATGACAAACCACTCCAGTATCTTTGCCCATACTTATATAGGCTCATTCCTGGATGAATGACAAGCCCATAAATAAAATCTTTCAAACTTGGAAAGACTTGCCAGACCCCATGATGGTCTCAAAAAGATTTGAGAAACTACGATCACTTTTAGGGTACAATAAAGCATCAGAGAAATATAACCCCCTTACACATACATACAAGTTTAGCCAAATTCACCTTGTCATTATTCATCACACACAGTTCATCTCCTATCTCCAAAACTTTACATAGGCTATTGTCCATGCCTGTAATGTCCTCCCTTATCACCTCTAATTTTCAACAACCCTAATTAAACTTAAATCATGACCCTATGTGGGGTCATGAAGAGTAGGGCACAACTGAAAGGACTGGACAACCACAAAAGTTCTGTGTGTACATGTCTTTTCTCCCCAAACTGACAGCAAACTTCTTGAGGGCAAGGATGATAATGTTGATCACTCGGTACCAAGTCCAGTACCCTACATGTTATAAACTTCTTTGCTTCAGAGGAAACAGGCTCACATGTTTGCATTGCTGAGGGGGAGGGGGGATGTAGAGATGAGCCTCTTTGTGATTTAAAGCAAGAATAACATGCAAAATACAGGTCACAGAACTCTAGAATTTGGTCGTGCCCCCTCATTTCTAAAAGATAAGAACAAGAAGGTCGAAGGAAATGATTTGCTTTCATATTATAAGAAGAAAGAATCTTCCTCATGAGAAAAGAGGATTTCTGTATAATGTGACTCAGGGATCCCTGCAATGATTTGCTAATGTTAATTTTGGTAACATTGTAAACAAAGAGGAGGGAAAAAGTCAGGAGATTCCCACACAGTGTTATACTAAAAAAAAGGAACCATCCTTTCAAATATACATGTTCTTCATGTGTAAGACTTAACTATACTTCTTCAAATACTACATCTATTTCAGTAACGAGTCAATCCAAATCCATCTTCCTTTCTAGGAAAGCAACATTTTGGGGTGAGGAGCAGAAGCTAACCATGGAGAGGGGAAGGATTAGAAAGTGAAGGAACCAGTAGAATTTAAATTCCTTGATGCAAGACTCTCATTTTTGTCTTAGTACCAAGCACAATGCCATGCATTTAATAAATGTTTGCTGAATTAAATATAGATTAGGATGATATATATACATATATATAGAGAGAGAGAGAGAGAGAAAGAGAAAGAGAGAGGAGATTAAATTGGTACAAACTGACTAGTTCTTCTTAATCCATGTATCAGTTGTTTTATAGCTTTAAACCTAAGACACTGTCATTTTTTCTGCAACTTTTTCATATATTCCCAAATATAAAGTGCTATATACCTTGCTCTAAGTAAAAATAAAACTAGATTCTGAGCAGCCATGAAGACTATAGATAACAGTGCGCAGCAGTAAGAATTAAAAGAATATGACAACTGTAGACCAAGGGACAAACTATGGGAAATGGGATTTGTTTGAATGAACAGATAATTCTAAATTCTTAAAAAAAATTTGTTCTTTCAAGTAACTTAAAAATTCCCATAATTTCCAGTAATCTTGCTAATATGATTAACTAATTTAGTACAACTCTTGCCCAAAAGATGACAATTTCAAAATGAATGGAATTTAAACTTGTGAGGATTTGCCATCCACCTCAAAGATGAACAATAAACTTCATTTAAAGCCTTAGGGTAACATAAAAATCAGTAAGAATTGGGTAGCAACACGTCAGTGAAAATGGGAGACAGTGTGTTTGGTTTTGTTTGGAAGTAACGTACGTAACAGGAGAGTCAAACCTGCAATATCCTTGTTCTTTCTACTTGTGTCTTATCTGAATGCATAGAAATGCTTTGCAACCCAGTGATCTTATGAACTGCATCACTCAAAAGGTCAGCTCCTAGTTTGCAGTCCACAAACACTAGGACTGGAGGCTTAAAGAGTTTCTCATCCTGGAAAAAAAAAAGGTTGTCTTAAAAAACTATTTTAGGTTATTCATTTAGCAAAGGTATATTACATTTAGCAAACTAACTAAACAGCTATTACAATTGATATGAGATAAAAAGAGGTTTGTTCCAACAAACATCTTGCTTAAAATATTTTCCCAAGTGTCCACAACCCAGTTTTTTCCTCTTCTCAGAAGACAGAACTAGGGATAGACCCATATACGTTTTATCCCCTTAAGGATAATAGAACATTAAAATTTTACAAGATACTTCTAAAGGACTTAGGATGAAAAATGCTAATCACCTCCAGAGAAAGAACTGATGGAGTCCGAGTCTGAATGCAGATTGAAGCATAGTTTATTTCACTTTTCTTGATTATTTTGGTCTGTGTTTTCTTTTGCAATATGGCTAATATGGAAATATGTTTTGCATGACTATATGTGTAAAAGTGCGTCTTCTCAAGGAAGGGGGGAGGTAGGAAAGAAGGGAAGGAATTTAGAACTCAAAAATTATTAAAAAAATGAATGTTAAAAATAGGTTTTTACATGTAATTGAGAAAAAAAATCAAAACATTCTTTTAAATAGATTAAAATGTTCACCCTTGATTTAAATTCTAAAAATAAGTATGGTGCTAAATAAAAAGAAATTTTTTTCTTTTCACTTAAAACTAGTTTATAACCCCAGACAAGTGAGTTAAATACACTTGGGAGGTTATTTTGGAGAAGATACTTGTTTCAATAAGGTAAACCTCCTTCTTGGGTGGCGGGTTCCATTCATTAAAACAAGTCACACTTAATCATTAGTCATGAAGAAAAAAAATGCAAAAATCTCTCTCTCTCCCATGCACTTTTCTACCCAGCATCAATGTACTGACAAAGATAATAAGCACACTTTAATGTGCACACTTTAAATACTTCCTGCAGAGGGATAAGTATTACATATAACTGAAGCACTCTAGTTATTCAGAACTTTAAAAAAATTAGCCAGTGTCCACATACATCCAAAGGGATTATATGGCACAGAAGAGAGAGTGCAGACCTTGGAGTCAGAAAGAACTGACTTGGAATCCTCCTCATATACACACTAGCTCTGAGACCCAGGGCAAATAACTGAACCAGTCTCAGCCTTAGTTTCCTCATCAGTAAATTAAGGGGTTGACTCAGTGGCCTTTTAAGGTCTTTTTAAGTTCTCTGAGGTCTCAGCTCTAAATATATGGATTCGAAGTGTTAAGATGTTTCTATATGCAAATTCTAGAAAATTAAGGGAAAAAGAATGTCAATTTTAAATTTCAGCTCTAAAAATGTAATTTTCTTATGACCTGCAGGAAAAGCTAGGAAAAAAGTAGAGGTTCAATCAAATGTGATTTTCATGCCAATTCTACCTAAAATCATTATTGTAAAAATTAGAAGGAAAAATTGTTCCCATTATCTGCCAGACTTTAAATGTAAAAATACATCTCTCTCTACTCACATTTAAGATCTCAAATAACTTTTTCTTTTTGGAGGGTTCTTCCACCCACAAAATAATCTGACGGACATTGGGACAGGGCAGGTTTTTTTCTCCAATGATAATTCTCACAGGATCATGCAGAAGTTGGCTTGCCAGACGTTCTATGCTTGCTGGAATTGTGGCAGAAACCAAAACAGTCTGACGATCGAGAGGAGTATTTTCCAAAATGTCAAGGACTTGCTGTTGAAAGCCCATCTTTAACATGGTATCAGCCTAAAATGAAATCATCATAAAGTTACAAAATACTACACTTATAAAAACAGTGTGACTCTTCAGCATTGTGAGCATCCATCACTGTTCCTTAAGAGACACACACACACACACACACACACACACACACACACACACACACACACACACACACACACACACGTGTCCTTCCCTCCCCCGCTGCACTCCCCTGCCCTAGCAATTCCTTTAGGCCTTTCTTTGCTGCACCTAATTCTCTGCAGAAAGTCCTCCTTCCTAACTCTTCATTCAAATTTTTCCCGGCACTCAGATATTTTAAATATTTTCCAGTTGTTCAATAGATGTAGCTTGCAAATGGTTGTATCTTAATATTATCATTTCATTCCACTTTTTTTAGAGTCACTCACATGTGGAAAACTAACTGCCACAAACAAATATCACCTCTAAAGCAGACATGTATGCACACAGAATACTGCGCCCAGTGGGAAGTGTATTCTATTCCTCACCGAATGACTACCATAGGACTTAGGCATTCTCTCTGAATTTTTGTTTCTTGTGTGTAAATTTAAGTAATAATACCCCCTATCCGATTACAAAGAAAATGGAAAAGATAAGTCATCGTTCCCTTCAGAAGTAAAAGGGGCATGAGAGAGCAGATGCTAAATGGAAAGCTCCCTGGACAAGAAGTCAACAACTGACTTCTGGTCTCACTCCTGAGACTTCCTAGGAGAGGGCAAATTCTGACCTTTCCAAGTCTCAGTTTCTTCATCTTTAGGTAAAATGGGGGAATAATTCTGGTATCACCTATCTCACAAGGTTGCTGGGAAGAAAGTATTTTATAACAAGGATAATAGGTGACACTGATGTAGCATTTTAGTGCTTGCAAAACACTTTACATAAATTAATTCACTAATATACTATATAAATTCAAAATATTATTAAAGATGATAAACTTCATATACTTTGGTATTGCATTATCTTATTTAAATGGGTGATGATTATTAAATAGTTTAAATATACATTGCAATATAAACGTGACTTATTGCTCTTACCCTGAAGGTAAAAGAGCCCAGAGTGAAAAAGACAACAGATTCAGTGGACAAGAGAACACAAGCTTAAGTCTCCGTAGGCTTCACTGCCAAACTTCTTAGACAGCACAGCCCTGGCTGCTTCCGTTCCATCCCCCTTAGTTACACCCTTAACGTCTTGTTATCTGGCTTCCAATATCAATATTTTGCCAAAACCACTTTCAAATGTCAACAATTCCAAAAATATTATCCTTCCAGGAAGATCCAAAACCCAGTCCTCACTAACACTGCCCCTGTAACTCTGACTTCCGTGATACTGCATAATCACAGCATTTCTTTCTCTGTCTCATTCACTGGCTCCTTATCAAATTCCTTGTGCGCACCAATCCCCCAACCTCCAGTCAGTCACTGGCCCCTGCTTTTTTTCATTTAAAAAAACGTTTTAATGATGATTTCCATTTCTTTTATACAACAGTCGTTTTCTAGTATACCTCCATGCCCACAGAACTCTTACCTTGTAACAAAGAACCTCCGCTTTTCTTTATACATTCTCTCCCTCAGATAAATTTTCCTATCTCATGACTTCAATTACTACCTCAAACAATCAATCAGTCATTTATTAAGCACCTATTACGTGCCAGGAGTCATGCTAGACCCTAGGGATACAAGTACAAAGAACGAAATGATCTCTACTCTAAATGAACGCATTCTAACGAGGGAGACAAATACATTAAAAAAACACAGCATAAGTCAAAGTTCATTTGTATCGTACATAAATGTACACACACACATATACACATACGTTTAATACAGAGCACTGCTTGGAAGAAAACACTATACTTGGTGAGGCATCAAGCAAGGCTTCTCTGATGATTCCAAGTCTATTCCAGGCTCCAGATTTTCAGCTACCTACATGGTATCTGAAGTTCCTCTGTCATCTCAAATTTGACACATCTAGACTATAGTCATTCTCTTATCCCTACCTGACCTGCTATTTAAAAAGAAAATGACATGACTGTTTCCCAGCTCCTCCTTTCCTATCTCATCAGTTGCTAAATCCTGTTGATTCTTTTTCACATTCACTCCTTTCTCCAGATTCCGCCTTAAACTGCTCTAGTTTTAGCTCGCAACTCATCACACCTGTAAGCATTCCCACCACAGCTTCTGCGGGTCTTCCTGAAACCTGGTCCAACTCCTCTTCAATCCACCTTGTATGGGTGTGTCGGTGTGTCTGTGTCACCAGCCTCACTCCTCCAGAGCCATCTGAATCCAGTCACCAGATATTCATCAGGATGACTACAGATGACCCAGGATGAGCCAATTGGGGTTAAGTGACTTGCCCAAGGTCACGCAGCTAGTGAGTGTCAGTGTCTGAGGTGAGATCTGAACTCAGGTCCTCCTGACCCCTGCATTGGTGCTTTATCCACTGTACCACCTAGCTGCCCCATGTATACTGTTACAACCAAACTCAAGTCCCTTAACAATACTTTGCTCAATTAGCTCCAAGAGCTTCCCATCACACCAAGTTCAAACTCTTCTGCCTAGTTTTTAAGGTCCATCACAACGTGATTCCCCAGTCCTATCTATCCAACCTGATTTCCCTCTAGCTCCCAAGACAAATCCTCAGCTTCTGTCTCATAGAACCCACAGCATACATACTTTCTCCTGCCTTTGTCTTGCTACATGCTTCTCCCCCGCCTCTCTGGTCATACATCACTACGTTCAAGTCCCAAATTTGAGTGAAGCTCTCTAATGACAAGCATATTAATTTCATCCTGCTTAACTTCTTTTAAATTTATTGTATATACAAAAAACAAAAACAAAACCATAGCACAGTCATGTCCTATTCACTAATTTTCCCCTACTGTACAATTTAGCACTGCATTAGAGTATAATGTTTTAGATAGCATGCTGTCCTGTTCACTTCCTTCCCCAATCACAGTATAAGCTTCCTCTGAGTCAGAACTCTTATCTGACCTTTATACATTGTAACACCTAACAGAGTACAGGGCATTCGATAGACTCAAGCAATACTGGAGGAATAAAAAGAACTCAAGTGAAGAACACTAAGGATAAAATGTTTCAAGTTCAATAGAAAACCAATTTATCAGACTTAAAATTTGAGAACAATTTGCAACCTTTCCTAACCAACCCATGTGGCTGACCCAAAGTTTGAGATCCCATATAATCTATATGCAGTATAAGCTACAAAATTTTGGTATAAAGTCAGCCTTGAAATTCATTTTCTTAAAGCACTGCGGGGGGGGGGGGGAGGAGCCAAGATGGCGGAGTAGAAAGACTCACATATGCTAGCTCCAAACCCACAGCCCATAAATTTTCTGTAAAAAGAACTCCCCACAAATTCTGCAGCAGTGCAAGTCACGCAGCAACACACTGGAAGAGATTTCCATTCCAGAGAGCCCTGAAAAACTGGCTCCAAAGGTCCATTGTGCACTGGATGTGGAGCGGAGCCCCTGCCCTGCCTGCGTGGCCCCACAGGAGCAGATCCAAGCAGGCTTCAGGGACGGAACCTCTGGTGGCTGTGAAGGTCCCTCCACCCACAGGTGCTACAGGTCAGTGAGAGAGACTTCTGGGCTGGCCAAGAGGGGAGCAGGATGTCTCCGTGACTTGGGCCCCCTCAGGAGGCAGCGGCAGCAGCGGCCTGGGACTCCCAGAGCAGACAGGAGCTCTGCTCCATTGCTGAAGTTCTCCGCATAAACCCCCTGAGGGAACTGAGCCTGGGAGGCGGCCCTGCCCCCACCCGGAGCACCAGAACTTAAGCTCACATTGAATAGTAGCCACGCCTGCCGCTGAAAGCCCTGAGGCTGGGGAGCAGCATTTGAATCTCAGACCCCAAGCACTAGCTGGGCAGATCTAGGCAGGGGTGGAGAGGAATCTCAGAAGTCAAGTAACTGGCTGGGAAAATGCCCATAAAAGGGAAGAAAATAAGACCATAGAAGGCTACTTTCTTGGGGAACAGATGTTTTCACCTTTCATTTCTGATGAGGAGGATCAATGCTTACCATCAGGGAAAAACATAGAAGTCAAGGCCTCTATATCCCAAACATCCGAAATAGATATCCAATGGGCTCAGGCCATGGAAGAGCTCAGAAAGGATTTTGAAAAGCAAGTTAGAAAGGTGGAGGAAAAACTGGGGAGAGAAATGAGAGAGATGCAAGAAAAGCACAAAAAAATTGCTAAAGGAGACTGAAAAAAATGCTGAAGAAAATAACACCTTGAAAAACAGGCTAACTCAATTGGCAAAAGAGGTTCAAAAAGCCAATGAGGAGAGGAATGCTTTCAAAAGCAGAATTAGCCAAATGGAAAAAGAAGTTCAAAAGCTCACTGAAGAAAACAGTTCTCTCAAAATTAGAATGGAACAGATGGAGGCTAATGACTTTATGAGAAACCAAGAAATCACAAAAAAAACCAAAAGAATGAAAAAATGGAAGAGAATGTGAAATATCTCATTGGAAAAACAACTGACCTGGAAAACAGATCCAGGAGAGGCAATTTATGGGACTACCTGAAAGCCATGATCAAAATAAGAGCCTAGACATCATCTTTCATGAAATTATCAAGGAAAACTGCCCTGAGATTCTAGAACCAGAGGGCAAAATAAGTATTGAAGGAATCCATCGATCACCGCCTGAAAGAGATCCAAAAAGAGAAACTCCTAGGAACATTGTGGCCAAATTCCAGAATTCCCAGGTCAAGGAGAAAATATTGCAAGCAGCTAGAAAGAAAAAATTCAAGTATTGTGGAAATAAAATCAGGATAACACAAGATCTAGCAGCTTCTACAGTAAGGGATCGAAGGGCATGGAATAAGATATTCCAGAAGTCAAAGGAACTAGGACTCAAACCAAGAATCACCTACCCAGCAAAACTGAGTATAATACTTCAGGGGAAAATATGGTCTTTCAATGAAATAGAGGACTTTCAAGCATTCTTGATGAAAAGACCAGAGCTGAAAAGAAAATATGACCTTCAAACACAAGAATGAGAAGAAGCATGAAAAAGCAAACAGCAAAGAGAAGTCATAAGGGACTTACCAAAGGTAAACTGTTTACATTCCTACATGGAAAGACAATATTTGTAACTCTTAAAACTTTTCAGTATCTGGGTAGTTGGTGGGACCACACACACACATACATACACACACATGTACATGCATGCGCGCACACAATACACACATGCACACATATACAAAGACAGAGAGCACACACAGAAACAGGTGAATTGAATAGGATGGGACCATATCTTAAAAGAAATTAAGGTAAATGGTGAGAGAGAAATGTAGTGGGAGGAGAGAGGATGAAATGGAATGGGGTAAATAATCTCTCATTCAAGAGGCAAGCAGGAGACTTTTTAGTGGAGGGAAAAAGGGGAGAGCTGAGAAAAAAAACATGAAGTTTACCCTCATCACATTCAACTAAAGGAAGGAATAAAATGCACACTCATTTTGGGATGAAAACCTATCTTACAATACAGGAAAGTGGGGGAGGAGATAAGCAGGGTGGGGGGGATGATGGAAGGGAAGGCAATGGGAGGAGGGAGCAATTTGAGGTCAACACTCTTGGGGAGGGACAGGATCAAAAGAGAGCACAGGAACAATGGGGGGCAGGATAAGATGGAAGGAAATACAATGTCTTACACAACACGACTATTATCGAAGTCATTTGCAAAACTACACAGATATGGCCTATATTGAATTGCCTGCCTTCCCAAAGGGAATGGGTGGGGAGGGAGGGGGAGAATATGGAACTCAAAGTTTTAGGAACAACTGTTGAGTATTGTTCTTGCTACTAGGAAATAAGAAATACAGTTAATGGGGAATAGAAAGTCGTCTGGCCTTACAGACAAAAGAGAAGATGGGGACAAGAGAAGGGAGGGATGATAGAAGAGAGGGCAGATTGGTGATAGGGAAAATTAGGATGCTCGGTGTACTGGGGTGGGGGGAGGGGATAAATGGGGAGAAAATTTGGAACCCAAAATTTTGTGAAAATGAATGTAAAAAGTTAAATAAGTAAATTTATATTAAAAAGAAAAAAACAAAAAACAAAAACAAAATAAAAAATAAAAAGGTTATCTTGAAAAAAATTAAAAAATAAAGCACTGCAGGACAAGCTAATAAGATCAAGTTTCTGTTAATCAAGAAGCTTCTGTTTATTTTTTTTAATTTTTATTTTCAGTTCCAAATTCTCTCCCTTCTACTCCCCCCCTCAATCTTCCCCCTGCCCCAACTCCTCTCACTCTCCTCCACTCATTGAGAAAGCAAGAAACACAATATCCATTACACATATGAAGTCATATATAAAATTGAAAAGAAAACCAAAGGTTAGTGAAAATAAGGATGTAATTTTTTTCCCCTATAAATTCACAGATTCATAAACCAATCCACAGATTGGTTAGAGGTCCTAAGAGAGCAAGTTAAGACCCTCTGTATGTAGAGTCTTAGGTTTTCAACATTAAAAGTTGCCTCAAATCACATTATGCAATTTAGCATTTTAAATAATATATACATATATTTTAAAACACTTACTTCATCTATGACTACTATTTTTATACCACTGAGTTCCACAGAGCTCTGTTTCATTATTTCCAGAAGTCTCCCAGGAGTTGCTATTATAACCTTATAGAAAGAGGGAAGGCAAAATTAGAAGGTGGAAAAAAAATCAGACAATTTTTTTGGGTTGAGACCTATGATTTCATGTATGTCGGGGCAGTCCCTCCTGACTTCCAATAAATTACATATGGCAAGTCAACAAAAGGCCAAACAAATACAGTGTTATTCTACCTTTCAAACATATCACAGAGTAATTCAATGTCAAGACCAGCACAGCAGGCAGATCCTGAGTGTGCCAAGCACAAGGGCACAGTAGGTAGAGTAGGTGCTTTATAAATGTTTACTAACTGAAATTGCAGAGATGGAAGAGATTATCTATTGCAATGGCAAATGGACAATAAATCCTTCTACCAGGGCCATTCTTCTATACTTATTGGGATAGTTATCTAGTAGTCATCGATCCTCTCTACCTGAAGAACTCTGGGGATGAGAAACTCACTACCACCCACTTTGAGATCACTCTACTTAAGAAGTTTTTCTTCTCCTAAGGCAAAATGGAGCTTCACTACAACAAACACTCTTACTTCCTAGTTCTACTCTCTGGAGCTGAGAAGATCAAGTTTAATTCTTCTTTCACCTAACAACCCTGCAAATGCTTGAAGGCTGCTCTCACTCCCTGCCCCTCCACCAAATCTTTTCTTCTTCAGGCTAAATGTCCTCTGAGAATCCAAAAAAACCCCTTTGGTTTTGTTGAGGCCTTTGGGGCACTTGTTGCAGGATGCTTCTGTTTTAGATGTGCCCATTCTACCTATCCTTTTCTTGAAAGTTCTGTGCCACATGTGTATACAGGTGGGGCCTTCTAGCTTCTCCCTGCCCAGGACCTCAGAGACAGAATACAATGAGATGCACCTGAGAATTTTTCCTCTCCTTATACAAATCCATGGTGCATTCCAACATCATGAAACTGCCCTAATGTAGAAGTGACAAGAATCTAGACATCCTGCCCATCGTCCAAAAGGGAGTGACTACAGACTGGCAGATCCTTGTGTCAAACACAAGGGCAATCTCTTGTAGTACCATCACTGAGCACTGGCCCCTCTTCCTCATTATGCTCTGAAAAGCACTGTCAATGAGGTTTCAGCAACCTCCTTGCTTATGACTTTAATTACCTCCATCTCTGGGATGTCTCACATTAGGCCCCAAGCCTTCTCTTAAAACACATCATAATAAATGCCCATTACATTAAGCATTACTATGCTGTACTCTTATAAAAATATCCTTATATCCCCAGATCGCTAGAACTAACTGGGATATCAATAGTTCCTTCAACTAACCCTTGTAAGGCATGATTTCCAGTCTTCTCAATGCTCTGGATGCCTTCCTCACGACTCACTGCAATCTGCCAATGTCCTTAAAGTGCTGTGCCTAGAATTGAACAGAATACCACAGGTCTGGTCTGATGGCTTAGAGGGCGGTGGAGCTATAAACCCCCTGGTTTTGGACACTCTATTTTCATTCCTGCAGTTTGTGTTGGCATTAGCTTTGGGGCTCCCATGTCACACTGTTGATTCATACTGAGCCTGCAGCCCATTAAAACAAGCCAAATCGTTTTCTCAGACCTCTACCATCTAGTCAAATATTGTCACTTTCACCCCTGCTCAGCTGTTTTTTTTGCATCCAGGTGTTGGATTTTACATTTCTATTACATTTCACCTTATTAAATTCAGTGTCTCATTCTAACCTATCTAGACCACTTTTAGATCCTCGTCCTGTCATCTAACATGCTTCATGTGATCATGCTCTTCTATGCCTTCATCCAAGTCATTGTTAAAAAAATGTCAAACAGAACAGTCAAGGACAGATCCCTTGGGTACTCCACTAGAGATTTCCCACTCCAATGACACTGACCCATTAAACAGTATTCTTTAGGTTACATAATTAATGACAAATCTATACAACACTATCATTAAACCCATATTAGCACAGTAGAGAGAGTGCCAGGACTGAAGTCAGGATGACCCAAGTTCAAATCTGGCTGTGTGACCCTGGGCAAGTACTCAGTTTCCCCAACTGTAAAGTAGGGACAATAATGGCACCTACCTCCCAAGCTGTTGTGAGGCTCAAATGAGATAATAATCATTAAGCACTAATGTAGGCTACTGTGAGTATTGTTACCTACCTACCTTGCAGGGCTGTTGTATCAAATGAGATAATATTTGTAAAAAGGATGTAAGTTTGTAAAAATTTCCTTTACGAGATATTATTCTCTTTCATAAATTTTCCATCAAGTAAAAACGCTTTTCTCTTAGCTCAGTGCCTGGCACATAGTAGATGCTACATAAAGTCTTATCCTTTCTCTTCCTTCTTGCCTACAAAGAAATCACAAGAAACTTTGCCAAATGGCTTGTTAAAATATAGAAAGAATATGTCAATGGAATTCCCTTCATCTACCAGTCTAGTTACCTGTTCAAAAAGGAAATTAAGTTAGCCTTGACACACTCTTGATGAACCCTCTCACTGATCATCACTTCCCTTTATAAGTGCTCCTTCTTTCTTAGCCATACAATTGGCTGCTCTATTCTCCTTTAACGTACACCTTGAAAATATTGTTTATCATTTCTACACAATTATTTTACATTTATTGGGAAGAAAACGTTCCACAGGAAACATAGTTAGTGCTAAATGTCTGCTTGGAAAGTCTACCTGAAACTAAATCCTACAATATCCTCTAAATGTAAACTTTTCTCTTTTGCTTGTAAAATTCCACCTTGGTTCTTACCTTAATGTTCTGTTTCAGGCGATAGAGCTGGGGAGGTAAAGGCAAACCTCCAACCAGCAGGACTGTTTTCATGTTTGGCAGGCCACACATTAGCTCCTTAGCTTGTCTCTCTATCTGAATGGCTAATTCCCTAGTTGGAGTGAGAATAAGTGCTGATGGAGTTCCGTTCTAGAAATACAGGAAGGAAAAAAAAAAGACCGTCAAGAATACCAACTATTCAATCTTTTTTATCCCTGGGAGGCCTCCTTTCACCATTATCCCTTCTTGACTTTTCACCTTGTCTGTGCATTCCATTTACACCATTCTTTCTCCATTCTTGTTCTGCTATTTGCCAATCTCTTTCTGTCAGCCCAACACTCGTTGCTTTATTCTCAGGCTATTTCTTCTATATTCTCAAGCAAGTTATTCCTTCGCTTCTTGTGTTAGCCTATTAAATTCTTTCTTATCCTTTAAGACCAGCCCCAAATGTTATCTCCTACAAAAAGCCTTCCCTCATCCTGCTTTAGGATAGGATAGGCCTTGCTTCTAAGATCTCCCATAAAGTTTTGTTTTGTACATGATATGTATTATGGCTGCCAGTGACCTGTCCTCTACTAGATTATAAGCTTGATGAAAGCAGAAACAACGTTTTATCTAAATTTCCCATCTCACCTACCATCTAATACAGTGATCTGTAGGCATTTAGTGTTCATTATTGCTGTTTTGGAAAGAAGTAGGCAATGTGAGTAATCTGTAATGCGATTTATTGTTCTCGAAGAAAGAGGGAGCTATCTAGTTTAATTCTAGAAAGACTAAAAGGCTGCAAGCAGAGTTCAGATAGTCTCTCTTTCACCATCCGTCATACTTTTATGATGTTCTCCATTCCTCCCAAGCCTCCAGAAGTATTTTTAAGTGGGGGAAAAAGAGTCAAAATTGCTTCTCAAAAGTGGGGAAGGAGGAAGAATTTCATTCCCAAATATATTTGATCATTTGTAGGACCTAATCATTTTGGGGATCATTCTAGGGATGCTACAGGATCGCTAGAACCCTTGGAGTGATTTTATTTTAGATTTTGAACTCATGCCTCTGGAACCACAAAATTTGCTCGGTTTACTTATAAAAGACAGACAATTGAAAAATTTATTTGGTCACCATTTGTTTTAATACAGAAGAATACTTGAACCCACAAAAAAAATTATTGATACCAGTCAACAGTGTAATGTACCCAATGTAGGTAGTTCCTTTGACTTTTTTAACTGGTACACAAAAAAGGTTTTATGTTTTGTTTTTATATGTTCTGTCCAACACCTTTATATATTTATAAATTTACTTAATACATATTGTATATTTAATTTATGTATTTTTACATATAAATTTGTATACTCTGCCCCACATCCTGTGTTTCTATGTGTACTCAATATAGCCTCTAAGGCTGAGATGCAATAAAGTATAGATCAATTCTCTCCTGCTTGTGCTGACTGGGGCCTAACAAATCAACACCAAGAAAACCAGGCAGCAACACACCATTCATATATGGAACCACTGATTACAGCAAATGGGAGACATAATGAATGCTGTGGATAAGCTCACTTACCTTGGCAGTATACTTTTTAGGGATGAACACCCAGATGATGAGGTGGGCATACATACTACTAGAGCTACTTCAGTGTTTTGGAGACTCCAAAGAAAAACGTGGAAAAGAAGAAGTATTAGACTGCCTACTAAAGAGAAGGTCTACAGAGGTGACCTCATTTCTATATGCCTGTGAAACCTGGACAGTATAGCAGAGCAACTGAGTCACTTCTATCTGAATTGTTTTAGGAAGATTCTGAAGATCACCTGGCAAGATAAAGTACCAGACCCTGAGGTCCTTTCTTGAGCTAAACTGCCAAGCATTCAAACTTTTCTGCAGAGAGCAAAACTCCAATGGGCTGTTCAAATGTCTAATGTAAATTTGCCTAAAAGACTATTTTGCAGAGAACTCACACAAGGCAGAAGAAGTGATGTAATGACACTCTCAAGTCACTCTGAAGAACTTAGGTATGGATTGTGAGACATGGGAGACACTGGCAAAAGACTGCCTGGCATAGTGTGCCTGCATCAAAGAAGGTGCTCTGCTCTATGAGCAAAGTAGAATTGCAGTAGCTCAAGAGATATGCAAGATGTGCAAATTTATAGACTTTTCCACTCCAAATATTCACACAGATTATTTGTGCCCAGGCTGTGGTAAAGCTGAGCTCACACTCGTCTGATGAGCCACAGTCAGACACACTATGCCCTGACCCCAAAACAGTGATGTCATTTTGGTCCTCTTCAAGAAGGAAGGACAAAGCCCAACAAATATGCTTGCTTCCTTCTGAATTATGTATTGTTTATTTATTTACAGACTCCTTTCCATCAGCTGATTGTTCCATATGTACATATATGGATATGTGTACACTCTGATTTGTAGTATTCGTAATTTCATTCAAATTTCTGGATAAATATTATGAAAAGTACTAATTGGAAATCTGACAAGAAAATTATCTTTGTGAGATATTATTCTCTTTCACAAATTCTCCATCAATATGCTTTTTCCTTAGATTGTGCTTTTAATTAAATATGAAATAAATACCTAGCTGACCACAGTGAAGTCTTTGCTTCAACCTGGCATTTTACGTGTTTTGTTCTGTAATTTCTAAAGGAGCTGACTAGCCTTGACTACATTGGTTTTTTTGTTGCTGTTTCAGTTACGTCAGACCCTTTATGACCTTATTTGAGGTTTTCTTGATAAAGATACTGGAATGGTTTGCCATTTCCTTTTCTGGCTTATTTTACAGATGAGGAAATCGAGGCAAACAGGGTAAAGAGATTTCCCTGGGGTCACACGACTAATAAGTGACTGAGGCCAGTTTTGACCTCAAAAATAACAGAATGAATTCATTCTGATTTTTTTGGTTAAGATTTCTAATACTTCTTTTTAAAAAAGGTCATTACCGAATAGTTCTGTTCCTATCTTTGCAATGTGTAAGTACAGTATATTAAGGGAATAGGAAATCAGATTGTACATGTGAACTCTAACTTACTTTTTCCAGAGCTCTGATGATAACAGGAAGTAGGAAAGCCGCCGTTTTTCCTGAGCCTGTGTCAGCACTGCACACTATATCCCTTCCCAAAAGTCCAATAGGAATCATCTGCATCTGAATGGGAGTTGGAACTTCATAGCCTGACTTTTTCAAATTGCAATTCAAGATGTCAGGGAAACCACAATGTTCAAAGTCTATGATAGGCCTTGGAACTTCCTGGCCCTGAACTGAAATTCCTAGCTGTAGTTTAAGGTTCTCAACCTGGTCATCCAGAAGGCTTAAAATAAAGGAGTGTTCTTTATAGGCATAAAAGGCATCAAATGGGGGAGATTTAGGCTCAGAGCAGGCTTTTTGCAGCTTTACATTTTCTTCCTTTTCTGTAACTTGTAAAAGATGCTTTGCTTTACATTCCAAGCTACAAACATCTGCATCAGTCTTATCACAAATATATTCTCCATAACGACCACAGACAACACAGACAGGCTCCCCTGGTTCTGCTGAACGCTGGGTTTTAGCAAAAGATTTTATTGGCTCTTCTGGAACACAGCTGTCTTCAGCACTCTGTTCAGGTCCACCTAAACAAACTGCAGCAAAGAGACCGTCTGAATCTGGCAGTGAGCGTAACTCGGGGCTGTGCCCCAATGATGGTGCTGAGGTTTCTTCCCCCACTAAGGCAACATTTGGGATCTCTCTGTCTTCTTCTGATGACAGCTTTTCTCCTTGTGGTTTAAGTTTCTTAGCCACACCACTCTTGTCATCATCAGAAACATTCCGTTTGACTTTCAGAGATCTTGGAATAAACATCCTTCAGTATGCTGTTGAGGAAAAGCTATAATGAAATTTATTCCCTCCCTCCACCCCATTCCCAAGTCATTCTTTCAAAAAAAAAAAAGCATTAGACTCATATATGGCACTGGATTTAAGAGTCTGGAAGCCTTTTCTAATCCCTCCTAATTCTGGTGCCTGCTTTCTCTTAATTTCCTATTCATCTTGTACACAGCTTGTTTGTACAAATTTGTTTGCATGTTGTTTCCTCTTATTACATTTTGATCTCATTGAGGGTTGACTGCCTTTCTCAGCACAGTTCCTGGCATACAGTAGGAGCTTAACAAATGCTTAGTGACAAGAGGAATACAACGAAATATTCCATTAAAGAGTATTCAGGATTTTGTCTGGTGCCATCATTTATCCAAAAAGTGAATTCAATAATTATCTGTTGGTGGCTAATGGGCTAATTTCATTAAAAAAAATCAAATGCCATCTAACTTTTGGGATGACTCCAGTGCCATTTTCAATCAGAACGGAAGGGACACTGTACCAGCGCCTGGACTACCTGAGACGCAGCAGTTTTTACCTAACATCACAGTAATGGAAAGACGAAATGCAAGTGGGTACGTGAAAAGATAGAAACCTTTTATAAGGGTTATAAACCTTTTATGTTTGAACTTTTCTGTAATCATTCGCATTTTCAAAAAAGAAAGCGGGGCACTGGCACGTTTTGTCTTTCAAACTTTTAAAAAAATTATTTCCATAAAAGCTGGAGGATCAATTGTTAGTTCAGCCCCTTCCGCAGCACGAAGCCAGTAATTCCTCGGAGCTGGAGGTCCAGAGAGCGCCCCCTCCCCTCTCCTCCTCTTTCCGCCCCTCCCCAGTCCCTCTACACATAACCCACACTCCGAGACCAGCCCAAGCAGGCCGGGCGGGGGCGATCGGCCTCGCCCCGCCCCTCCCCAGGAAAGCATACCGCCCCTGGCTGCGCAGCCGCAGCAGCAGCGTAGGCCGCCCCGTCACCTCCTCCCTTCGTCCTCACCCTCCCCCCCAACCTCGTCCCGCAGCATTACGTCAGCGGCGTTGCTAGGATACGGGGAGGGGCATGGAAGTAAGGGCGTCCACAAGAGGTGCCGCCAGAGTAGGGAAGAGACTTCCTCTCCTCGTTCTCCTCTTCCTCTCTTCCTCCGTAGGGAGGGAGGAGAGAACAGGAAAGAAGAGAAGTCGTTCCTCCTCCTCCTCCTGGAGCGGCTCCGCGCTCAGGGCCATCTCACCCTCCGAGGTCCTCGGGCGCGTCCGCTCCTTCGTGGGGACCCCGGCTTCGCCGAGGCTCGGGACCGAGCCCCGCCGGCCTCTGGGGCTGCCCGTGCGCAGGCGCACACGCCGGCGTGCTTTCCCTCCTCTTGGGGTTCCCTGCGGGCGAGCCCAGGAGGCCGGAGGACCGTGCGAGAGAACCCCTCGGTGGGGGGAGGGGACTCGGCGGGGGCGAAGGCCGCGTTCGGCTGGGAAAAAAGGGAAGAGCCGCCGACACCGCGGGGAAGACCCGGAGCGAGCGCGCATTTCCGGGGCCGGACTCGGGGCGGAGCATGCGCAGACGGACGCCTTCCGCGCCGGGGAGGGCTCGCGATAGGGGCGTGGGGTCAGCTGCGGCCTCGTAGGCGGGGCTAGGCCGGAGACGGTGGGGCGTCGGGGCGTCGCGTCCGCAAGCGCGTAGGAAGGGCTCACTGCCTACCAGGCTGTGCGCTGAGCAGATAACAAACGAAAAGAAAGACCCTGCCTAGGCACGCGGAAGGCCGCCGAAGGGGGCGGGGTGCCCAGCCCGAGCGCGGAAGGGGATGCCCGGAGGGTCAGGAATGCATGCCTGGCTGGCCTGGGCACCGCCCTGAACATGGGAGGGCCGGCAGGAACCCAACCCAAAGGGGGAGAGTTCGGATGGTGGAGGTGTGTGAAGTTCGTAGTTAGGGTGCAGCGTGTTCGGAGGGGAGACTCTGGCCACGGTTGGCCGTGTCCAATGTCAGCCTCAGTTCTTCCTCCGAGGCCCCTTCCAGCTCTGAATCTTTGATCCTGCGGGGGGCGGGGGGGAATAGCAACAAAAAACCTAAGTAAAGACTGAGCGGGGAATCACAAACGCGCCACGCCGGGCACTTAGAGCTCCCTCCTGATGGCAGTGCCAATCCAACGAAGACCTTGCACGTCCTGGAGGAATGGTAATTTCAGCACTGGGTCTGGATTCAGAGGATTCAGGTTCAGATTCGGTCTCTGATGCTTAATACGTACATATGTTTGTGAATGTACCTTTGCTTTTGGACTACATGACCTCTAAGGTCCTTTGAAATTCTAGCTATAAGCATAAACTTTGGTGAGGTTCCAGACCGCTGCAATAGAGCCAGTCACTTGGAAGTTTTTAGTTTCCCAGTGCATATAAAACTTATGTATACACTATAGTGTAATCTGTTAAGTGTGCAATGGTATTGTGTCTAAAAATAACAATGTATAGGTCTTAAAAATACTTTGTTACTTAAAAAATGCTAATCATCATGTGAACCTTCAACACTGTTATCGTCTTGCTCGTGGAGGATCTTACCTCAAAGCTGGTGGCTGCTGGTCAGGGTGGTGGTTGTTAAAGATTGGGATGGCTCTACCAGTTTCTTTGACCTTATGGATGGACTCTTTTTCCTTTCCTGAAAGGAAGCATGTAGCATTTTACCCACAGTAGAACTTAGTTAAAAACTGGAGTCTTATTCTTGAAAACCCTGCTGCTTCTTCATCAATTAAGTTATGTAATATTCTCCAATATTGTTGTATCTCGGAATAGGTACACCCAGGGGAGAGCAACGGGGAACAGCTGGTCAGTGGAGCAGTCAGAATACACACAACATCTATGGATTAAGTTTGTTGTCCCAAACAATTACAGTAGTAACATCAGAGTTTATTGATGACAGACCACCATTACAGACATTATGAAAAAGTTCGAAGTATTGTCAGAATTACCAAAATGTGACCCAGAGACATGATGTGAGTGTGTGCTAATGGGACAAACAGTGTGGATAAGCTTGCTGGACAGAGGATTGCCACAGACCTTAATTATATTTTTAAAAAATGCGATGTGAAGCCCAGTAAAGCAAAGTACAATAAAATGAGGTATGCATTGTATATCTGTGTATACACATATGTAAAAGTGTATATGTAATTATGTGTGTGGGTAATACAGGCACACATACATATATGCTTATTGGTAATGTAAAAGCGTAAGTATGCTTATTACTGCATATATTACCAGTCTCCCAAGTGACTATGACTTGGTGATCTCATCAGCTCCCATGAATTCAATTCTAATGATTCTCAGGTTTACATACCTAATCCTAAACCCTCTTCTAACTTTAATATGCATCTCTTAACTACTTATCGGATATCTGGAATTGGATGTCTCACAGACACCCTAAAACTCAAAGAACTGAACACATTAGCTTCACCTGGAAACTCCTCTTCCTAATTTTCCCCTTGAGAATCAGACATCATCCAGGCTCAAACCTAAGTACCATCCTCAATTCCTAATTCCTGTTCCTAAATCCTGTCAATTTTACCTTCTTACCGTGCCTCTCTTCTGATATTACTGCAGTAATTTTGTTTGTTTGTTTTTGTTTCATTTCCCTGCTTCATGTCTGTCCCTATTCTGAGATGTCTTCCACTTAGTTGCCAAACTGATATTGCTAAAGCCTAGGTCTGACCATGTCACTCCCCCTATTCAATAAACTCCGGTGGCTCCCATTCATTTCCAGCCATCTAATATAAAATCCTCAGTTTGATGTTAAAATCCCTTTCTAACCAATTGAGGCAGCTAGGTGGTGCAGTGGATTAAAGCAAACAGGCTAAGTGACTTTTCCAGGGTCACATAGGTGTGTCTGAGACTGGTTTTGAACTCAGGTCTTCCCAACTCTATCCACTACACCTCCTAGCTTCCTCCTGTCCAACACACAGTAGGAGCTTAATAGAGGCTTATTGACAGACGGACTGTGACTTTGGGCAACTCAATCTCATCCTAGCAGAGCTAATACAACTTTTTCTTGTTCTGGAAGCTGCAGGATTGTGCAGTGGATAGAGCACTGGACTTGGAGTCAAGACCTGAGTTCCAATTTGACCTTGGGTACTAGCTGTGTAACCCTGGGCCAGAAACTTTGACTTTTATTTACCAGTTTTCTCATCTGTAAAATGGGGATAATAATAGTGCTTACCTTCCAAGATAGGATAAAATGAAGTAGTATTTGTAAAGTGCTTTTCAAATCTTAAATGCTACTGTTAAGTTTGGATTCAGTCAAATAGACATACCTGAGGACTTAGAGGACCTTGAGGCCACAGGTTTCCCGCCTCATGCTATACAGTTGCTAGCTTTTATTGTTTTTAGGATACAGCTTATTGTAAGTGATGGAGACAAAAGAACTTTAGTTTCATCTTGAAAAATGTCTTCAGATGTCCTTGAATCTTACTTATAACCTGCCATTTCTCTCACATTACAAATCATTTTCTGTCTGACTTCATAAGAGACATGTACTGTAGATTTGGGAGGCATGTGTGGATAAGGGACTATTGAAGACAAAAGTGAATTTTATGATGTAAGTGGACAATGGGATTCTAGGCTTGAGATTTCCAAAGATTTAGGTAGAAGAGAAAGTGGGTCAACTCTCTCAAGCCTGTCGCTGTAAATATATAAAGTACTTAAACTGCGGACTATAGACCCTAGGATAGATTTCAGGGAGCAGTCTCTGACCTTGACTGGGAAAAAATGGTTTTATTTTAATACGTCGAGTTTCCTGTGCAATTCCATGTGTTTTATATTATGTATTTAATAACAATATTGTGAGGAGTCCGTAGGTCTTATCAGAGTACCAATAGGGTCCTTGACACAAAGACTAGGAAACCCCGATCTCAATGTTGAGGCAGCTGGGGTATGCATTCAGTTTGTGCTGACACCTTAATATCTCCATGTATCTGCTTAGTCTTGGTCAGAGCTTTCCCCTAATTGGGCCTCAGTGCATTCATCTGTAAAATAAGGGAGTTGGATGATTTCTAAGGTCTCTTATTAGCTCTAAATCCCATGATTCCTATTAAGTTGTTTATTAGATTTAGTTAGTTATTTCTTCACTGAGTTTAATTTGCTGTGCATACAACTCTCTAAATATGCCAGTACTTCATTATAAAATTAGCAAGGTCAGGAAAAGAATGGGAGAAATTAAAGCAAGTAAAACATTTGTCGAAGAAGGAATGGGAAAAGGCAGAGGCAAATTACAGCCATAGGTCAATGACAAATTCGCATCATGGGGAAATAAAGGGTCAGGTGGAGTTCCTGTAATGTAATGATAACAATGATTTCCAAGCTTATTGGAGAAAAAAATGTCTGCTGCATCCTCCTCCCAGCCCCCAACCCAGTAGCTGTAGTCTAAGATAAACAGGAAAGGAAAATGGGCATATTTTTTCTTTGTAAATTTAACTATTATGACTGTGCTTGGTAAGATGTCACGACATTTCAAGGATAAATCGCTAACTTGTTCATCATCTGGCTGATTCACAAATCTCAAGATTCTACCTGTACTTAGAAGTATGATTAGGACAATAGGACACTGAAGTTGCATGTTAAAAAGAAAGAAATGCTGAGAAGTAGAGGTGGGGAGGGAAATGAATGCTGGGCATAAGGCGTAAAACCCTCAAATAGTCAACAAGCATCTATTGAACACCAGACACTACACTCCCTGCTAAGCGTACAAAGAAAAGTAAAAGCACTTGTTAGGAAGCTCACATTCTGATGGGTCTGACTACATGCCATATGTTGTACATCCAAAGGATACATAGCGTAAGTGGAAGATAATGGAGGTGAGGGAGCATACCAAGAAAGACACCCTGCAGAAGGTGGGATTTTTATTTAGTTTTGAAGCCAACATGTAGAGGTGAAGAGGAAGATTGAGGCATGGATACAGCCAATGAAAAGGCACAGTTAGGGGGTGGAACATTGTGTGTGAGGAACAGAAAAAAGGTTGAGGATGATGGATTTTAAAGTAGTGAGAGGGGAATAAAGTGTAAGAAAACTGGCAAGATAGGAAGAAGCCAACTAGGGAAGGCCTTTAAAGTCAAATAGAATTTTTTATATTTCTTCATTGATGTAATAGGAAGCCCATGGAATTGACTAAGAGGCTGACATAGACCAATGCTTTAGGAAAATCTTTTTGACAGCTAAATAGAAAATTTTTTGAATGAGGAGAGATAAATTATGGAGACCAACTGAAACACTATAGTGTTATGTTTGAGGATAACAGCATAGAAGGGGTGATATTCTCTGATGAGGCTAGAAAGATAGCTTATATATTGTCTTAGAGGCAATAGGAAGTCACTAGAATTGGTTGAAAAGTGGAGTCACATGATCAGCACTGCACTTCAGGAAAATTGCTATGTCAGCAATAGGGAAGAAGGACAGAGTTGGGGATACCACTTAGGATACCAATTAAGATACTGTTGCCACACAATCAAGAAGAGAGTTGAGGACTTAAAAGTGTTAAGAATGTAAGTGAAGAGAAGTGATCTGATGCAAGTGATGCTGTAAAGGTAAAAATGAAAAGATTGAACATAGGAGGTAAGGGAGAGTAAGGAGTCCAGAATAATACTAGGATTAGAAACCTGATGAATTGGAAAGATGGTAGTACCTTCAACAGAAATGGGGAGTCTTAATGGATGGGAGGAGGTGTTGGGGGAAAGATAATGAGTTTAGTTTTAGACCTGTTTAAGATGTCTCCAGGACATTCAGTATAAAATGTCCACTAGATATTTGGTGATCTGAGACTGACACTTGGGTGACTGATAAGAATTTTATTTAGCGAATCATACGCATAAACAAGAAAATATTAAGCTTATTGAGATCTGATGAGGTTACCGAGAGCATGGAGGGAGAAGAGAAAGAGACCTGTGATGAAACCTTGGAAAACATTCCACAGAGAGGGGGCATGATTTATATGATGAGCCAACAAAAGAGACCATGGAGTGATCAGATAGTAAGAAATGATCCAGGCAAGAGTGGTGTCTTGAAAACCCAGAAAGAAGAGAGTGTCCAGGAGGTAAGGGTAGTCAGTGGTGTCATGTAGCAGATAGGTAAGAGATCATTAAGAGAGCATTGGTAATTTTAGGAAAAGTAGTTTCAGTTGTGGTTGGAAGGCAGGTTGGAAAGGACTGTGGAGTCCATGAGAGGAGAGAAATTGCAAGCAGGGAGTACAAAGATCTTTTTTCAAGGATTTCAGCTAAGAAAGGAAAGACAGGTATATAGTTGGAGAGTATATTAGAATGTAGTAAAGGACTTTTAAAGATAATGGAGATATGGGCATGTCTAAAGTTGTAGGGAACCAGCTCTTCAGCAGTCCTAGACATTTGTTCTTTCAGCACCCTAGTATGTATTTTCTCAAGTTTTAATGGCTTCAAGTTATTTTAGGTAGCTAGGTGCTTTCTTATCTTTTCACTTAAATGTTCCAGTTCAAAGTCGATTATAGATATGCTTTCTTTCTGTAATGGAAACATTACAGACAACAGTTTGTCTATCAATCCACAGGCATTAAGTGATTGCAGATGCCAGGCACAATGCTAGGGGTCGAAGGCACATACACTTAAGTGAAATAGTCTCCGCCCTCAAGAAGCTTACATTTTACCTGATGTGACAATGTGTATGTGTTTCAGTATATATAAAAGAAATGCAAGATATTTTTGTAGCTAGGTGGTGAAACGGATAGAGCACCAGGCGTGAAATCAGGAAGATTCATCTTTGTGAGTTCACATCTGGCCTCAGACACTTAGAAGCCGTGTGACCCTGGGCAAGCCACTTAATCCTGTTTGCCTCAGTTTTTTCATCTATAAAATCAGCTGGAGAAGGAAATATCAAACTACTCCAGAATCTTTGCCAAGAAAACTCCAAATGGGGTCGCAAAGACTCAACTGAAAAATAACTGAACGGTAACAACAAATTTTGGAGAGGAGACACTAGTAGCTGATAGGGTGGAAGAGAGATCAAGAAAGGCCTATAAAAGATGGCATTTGACTTAATCTTCGAAGGAAACTAGAGAGTCTAAAAAAGTATAGATGAGGAAGGAGTAGATTCTAAGCATGGGGGGAATAACCCATGCATGGGCGGGATGCGGTAGATGAAGGTGAGAGGAATAGTGAGATCACCGTTTTGACTGAACCATGCATAAAGTATATGAGAAATATATTAAGACTATAAAGGTAATTGGAAACCAGACTGAAAGAACTTTGAATGCTAAAGGAGTTAGCATGCCTTCCTGCAGTCAGTGAGGAGCCTTTGGAGTTTATTGAGAAGGGGAATGATGATCAGACCCGAACTTTAGGAAAATTCACTTTGGCCGCCATGTGGAGGAGACTTGGGATGGGGAAATTTGTGACGATGCTTTTGTAGTAATCCAGGCAAGAGCTGATGGAGCATCCTAGGGACAAATGTGAGATTTGGAAGTTGAATCAAAACTTGGCAACTGTATGGGGTGAGGGTGAGTGAACAGTGGAGGATGATTCCAAGTAACAAGGATAGTGGTACTTTCCATTGAAATGAAGAAATGAAAGAAATCCAAAAGAAATGAAATGAAGAAATCCAAAAGAGGGCTGGGATAATCATTTCTGTTTTAGATGTGTTAAATTTGAGATCCTTACCAGAGACCTAGTTTTAAATGTCCAATGGGCAGCTAGTGATGTGAGATTGTAACTAGGGATGAGAGTTATGTGCATGGGGGCTGATGAAGTCAACAAAAGAGAGTTTAAAAAAAAGAAAAGAGGGCCTAGGACAGATTCTTGGGATATACTCACAATTAGGGGCTAGAAATGGATGATCCTCCAGGGAGAATGAGGATTGGGCAGACACATAGGAGGAGATTTGAGATAGAGTAATGTTATAAAAACTAGGAGAGAGACTAACCTAGAGGAAAATGTAGTCTACATCATTAAATGTGGCAGAGAAGTCAAGAAGGATGAGTGCTAAAAAAGGTCATTGGTTTTGACCAAAAGAAAAAGAAGGGAAGGAAAAGGGACTTGGAGTTTTATTGAACCACAAGCTTAGTATGAGTCAGCAGTGCGAGGTGGCTAGCTGGAGCAATTCTAATTTGTAACAATAGTGTCTAGAACAAGGTAAATGATAACCCCACTGTACTGCTGGTCACCCCACCATTAGAATTTTGGATCTAGTTCAGGATGCCATGTTTTAGAAAGAAAATTGACAAGTTAGAGTCTGTCTGTAAGAAGGGTGAACCAGACGGTGAGGGAACTCACAATCCTGCTTCCCTTGGATTGTTTGAAGGAAGTTTTTAAATGTGGAAAGAGAACACTTGGAGCTGGAGGTGTCATGATAGCTGTCTTCAGATATTTGAATGACTTTGATATCTAAGAGAGATTAGAATTATCAGGTATGGAGTGAGAGTTGGGGTCAGGGTAAGAGAAGGAAGGCAGATTTCAATTGAACTTAAGGTAAATATTTTTAACTGGTAGAATTGTCCCAAAGTAGCATGGGCTGTTTAGGGTTTGGAATGGAGTGAACTTACTGCCCGTGAAGGTGATACTTGTTGAAAATACTGTTCAAAAGATTCATGCTTTAGGTAATATTTCGCTTAGGCAACTTCTAGAGCCTTCCCAAATCTGAAACATAGTCTATCATTGAACTTTTGGTGTCAATCCAATAAATCAAATTTCGGAGTCTTGGGCCTCAAATGTAAGTGCTTTGCAGGATTCTCTCTAAGAAAGAACACTCCTGATTTCCCTCTAAGTACTACAAAGACACTGCTATTTTTAGTGCATACTATTGTAGCTGTTGACTTCACACAAGACTTCACAAATGCATCTAATCTGCTGGTCTATTTCATGATGAACTTCCATCATGCCTTTTTGAATGCCTTTCTGTGCAGTAGGTCATGTTGAAACCACTGGCAGGATCACTAATATATTCTTATTCCATATCTGGCTTTATGAAAGGGAGGAGCCCAGAAACATGCTCTCTATAGGACATCAAGGAGGGGCTGAGTTAGATAAGAGGTATGGAATGTACATCCTACATACCCATAACTTAGACTTGTGCCTAAAGCTGTGTCTTGGAACAGGAAATACTGCAATTCTGTGAGCTGGCCTATATATTAGTCTCATGTGTTGTTGAGACATGTACTATAAAAATAATACCTAGCATTCTTTCATCCAAGCAAGCAAAAGTACTCAGAACTATTACTTATTAGTTACTCTATACATCATGTAACATTCCCGTGAAATTTAGTTGACAAGTAGAAAAATCCCTTCCCACTCTAAAGTGAAAAAGAGAAGGCATAGCTAGATACACCTTACTTGGTGTCACTTATTGGTGCAGACCAGTACCTTCAGGCCTATTTGTTGTTCTTTGTCAGTGGCACATCCCAGTTATGAAGCTTTAAAAACAGGCTCAGTATTACAGTATGTAGTTTTAGATTAGCCATAATCTCTAACATAAAGATATATGCTTTTAAAGGCAGGTTAAACTTAATACTTATAACAGTATAAGTGTTTTGTTGATAATTCTGAAAGAGGCCTCAGCTACTGATTTCTTGAATATCACAAGGTCTCTACTTTCCATGCTGATTAGTAGGAATTTTTCCTAACCAAACTTTTGTCAAAGATATGTCTGTTGGTTTAACTTAGTATAGCTTCAAGCCTAGGTAATTTGCAAAAGTATCTCCTCATTGGTAGTAGGAATGATGCCTTGGAGTCCCATGCCTATGTGTAGGGTGGAATTGTGAGAACTTTGGAAAGGACAGTCTTCATTCTTGCATCTAGAGAGTCACAAATGGTTCTAGACTTTCTTCAGAGAGAGAGAGACCCAGAGAAAGATAACTCTGGAACCAGATTTGACCTCTCTCAAAGCAGTCACTGAGAATGCCTCTGCTCTCCAAAGCTCTCGTACTAATTATCTCTCATGGAGTCGTCATTCTCTCCAGCAATGAGAAGAGTCTTATGAAACCACCATGGTCTTGAAGCCTGAGTTATAATAATATAGTTCTTCAAAGTGAAGCTTCTAGGACACCAAATTAAGAGTGGATAGTTCCAAACCTATTTTTCTAATCAAGGGATACTGGTGACCTTTCTTCCTACATCTTGGGCTTATAAAATACTAGTCATTAGATTTACAAGATCACAAAGACCTTGGGCACAGTGTGTTTTGGGGGCTGAGCTACACAGAGTATGCATTTGCTGGCGTGAGAAGCTGGAGAAACAGGAATGACTTGATAGGAGATATGAGCATTCTTAAGGCTCCTGTGAAAATGTTTTAAAACTGAATGAAGTAAGCTAAGGGAAACCTATTCCTAATGTTCTGCTTCTAAATTCTTCATATTCATTGATTCTTATGATATAATATTCCACATGTTCATATGATATGATTTATTCAACTGCATCCTAATCCTCGAGTTATCTTTTTGCTACCATAAAAAAGAATTTTCTATGAATATTTTGATATGGGCCTTTCTTTCTGTCTTGCATATGTGCCCAATAGTTGGATCACTGGGTTCAAGGGTATCGGCAGCTCAGTAACTTTTCTCACACAATTCCAAGGTATTTTCCAGAGAAGTTGGACCAGTTTAAAGTTCCAGTAGCAATGCATTGGAAAACCTGTATTTCTGTAGCCCCTCCAATATTATTTCTATCTTTTACCATCTTCCAGTTTGATGGATAAAACTTCAATGTGGTTTTAATTTGCATTTCTCGTTTGTCATTTGTAGCATTTTTGTATGATTATTAATGTTTTAAAATTCTTCTTTTGAAAACTACAAATCCTTTGATCATTTTATCTTCTGGGGACAGGACTGCTTTTTTAAGAAAAAAATTCCCATCTTATATTCTCCCTTTCAAGGTTGAGGGCTATGACAAACTCCCAAGAAGTGGGAGGCAAATCTTCTGTTGTGTTCTTCACTTTTACTATATAGTCAGATTCTCCACCATGTGCTTTGAAGTGAATGTCCTTGAGTTTCCCTGCTTACAGTAATAAGCAAAGCCTACATGGAAGCACAGGGTGACTGGTGAACACACCTCTGAGAAATGCTGGAGGAGCCCCTTGGATGGCTTCTTCCTTAGTCCCTTTTTAACCATATCTCTTATCACATATATTCTATTGTTTCCATAGGAGATGTGTAAGAGCGCTCTGTATTTCAAATAATCTGTTCTCCTTTTTCTTCTTGTTGTTCAGTTGTGTCTGACTCTGTGACCTTATTTGGAGTTTTTTTGGCAGAGATCCCAGATTTGTTTTCCATTTCCTTTTCCAGCTCATTTTACAGATGAGGAAACTGAGGCAAACAGGATTAAGTGATTTGTCTAGGAACACACAGCTGCTTGGATAAGTGAATAGAGTTTATTAAAAAATTTTCCTAGGGATCTTTATAAAATGTTGCTTTCATGAATTTTGACTCTAGAAAGGATTTCTCTTTTGCTGTGTTGGTTACCAATCCTGAGCATAAAATTTCTTTAGTAATTTTTCCCTTTAAAGGAAATGTTATATCTAAAAGTCTCATTTAAAGGGTGTCAAGTTTCACAACACTTCTTATTGCCCTTACGTAATGAACTTGAAAAAACTTTTCTCTCTCTTTTTAATCTTTTTTGTTTTGCTAGTAAATTAGAATATTTGGATGCTGGAGTGAGCTTGCTGAGTTTGTTTTCAGTATATCCTTTAGCAAACAAGGAACTAAAATCTGTAGATCTCCTTTAACACTACTGGTAGTGTGCTTTGGCTTGGCTCCTGCCTTTGGGGGCAATGAACTGATAGTAGCTCATCCAAGTAGAAAGAAAGTAAAGCTAGGGAAGGTAGTATGTCAGAAAATAGGTTTAGACCAACATCTTATACCACATTCACACTGAATTTCAAATGGATACCTGACATAGATATAAAAGGTCATATTAGAAAGTTTGAGGAGAAGGGAAAGAGATACTTTTCACAACTTAAATATCATATTGAGGAGTTTATATATTATACTAAAGACATAAGGAAACCTTCTTCCTGGAATATGGTATAGGTACCATAATTTAAGAAGAACATTGATAAGCTAATGTGCATCCAGAGGAAAGAAACCAATATGGTGAAGCGCCAGGAGTACATGTCGTGTGAAAGTTGGCTAAAGGAACTAGGGCTATTTAGAGAATTCTTAATTAAACAAGGGATAAGAATGAGCAAAGAAGAAAAATGGACAATATTGCTTATTAAAAAATGGAAACATTTTTATATAAGTAAAATAAATGCAGTTAGAAGGGAAACAATTACCTGGGGTAAAAAAATCCTTGTAGCAAATTTCTGTTACAGAGTTCCATATATGAACTATATATCGAACCATATATGAACTATATATCGAATTGATTCAAATATATGAGTCATTCCCCAACAGGTAAGTTGTCAAAGGAGATGAACAGGTAGATTTCAAATGAAAACCAAACTGTGTGAAAAGAAAGTGGAGCTAGTTGGGTAACACCTGTGCTGATGTGATCGCTTGACCTGGAACTCTATAACTTCTCTGTGCTGTCTTGGAATACTCTAACTGGAGTATTGTGATATTCATCCATTCAACAATAGTGATTTTGGGGTGCTGTGCTAAATATTGGAGATACAAAAAAACAAGGAACTTACATTAAGAGGAGGTAACATGTATACACATATAAATACGAAACATATGCAAATTGAACACAAAGAAATTGGAGAGGGGGAAAGGCATGAACAACTATGAAGATTAGGAAAAACTTCCTACAGAGAATAACATGAGCTGAGCTTTGAAAGAAGCTAGGGATTCTCAGAGCTGAAGGAGAAAAGGGGACATTTTGTTACAGGGGACAGACTTGCAAGGCAATGGAGACAGGAAGTTGAATATCATGTGAGAGGAACAATCAAAAGACCATCTGATGATATGAAACTGAAAAGCTGCTTCAGAATCCATAATCAAGTCAGAAGCTTCTAGAAGGATCCTTGATATCGTAAAAGGATTAGGTCTGTCATTCTCCTCAGAGGTCTTCAATGGCTCAGAATCACAGATTTTAGGGGCCTCAGCAGCCATTGGGTCCAACCCATACACAAAAGAAGTCCTTACTGTGACACTCAACAAATGGGTGTCAAGTCTGTGATTGAAGCCCTCCGAGGAGGGAGGACCCACCACTTCTCCAAGCAGCCCATTCTATTTTGCACAACTCTGATTGTTAAACAAGCAACCTAAATTTGCCTCTTTGCAACTTCTCTCCCATTGCTCCTGGTTCTGTCTTCTTGGGTCCCCTGGAAAAGTCTAAAATTTCCTCCACTTGACAACCCTTCATATACATAAAGACAACTATTATGTCCTTCTTGAGTCTTCTTTTCTCTGGGCTAAACATCCCTAGTTCCTTTGACCGATATTCATATGGCATGTACTCCTGGTCCTTCACCATATTGGTTTCTTTCCTCTGGATTCCCTCTAGCTTATCAACATTCTTCTTCAGCTGTTGTGCCCACATCTAAACACAGTATTCCAGGGGGAAGATTCCCTAATGCCTTTAGGATAATATACAAACTCTTCAGTTTGACATGTAAAACCCACAACTAAGCTCTAACTCCTCCTCCATGACTCATTTTATTCACTCGATATTCTAGCCAAATCAGCCTACTAGTTCCTCAGATTCAGGATTCCATCTCCTATGTCTTCTCCTTTGAACAAGCTACCTACCATGCCTGGGGGACTCTGCTTTTTCACTTTTGTCTCTGAGAATATGAACCATTCCATTAAGGCTCAGCTCAAATGCCACTTCCTGATTCTCTTAATGGTTAGTCATTTTCCTCCTTCTTCAAATTACCCTGTACTTAATTGATTTATGCCCCTGTTGTAGCCCTCCCAACCCACGTCCCAGGCCTGGCTATTCTAGACTGTAAGCTCCTTGAAGACATGAACTGTTTTATTTGTGTCTTTTCTCCAGTGCCTAGTACAAGGGTGGGGAACATATGACCTTGAGGTCATACATGACCTTCTAGGTCCTTGGGGGCAGCCTTTTGACTGAGTCCAAGTTTTACAGAACAAATTCTTTTATTAAGGGATTTATTCCATGAAGTTTGCATTCAGTCAAAGGGCCACACGTGGCACTGAGGCTGTAGGTTCCCCACCCCTGGCCTAGCACATAATAGGCACTTAAAAAAATTTGTTATATCGAATTGAACACATTCTCATTTTTCAGTTAGTCCCAAGAACTGAGCTGTCATTGTTGTATAATGAAACTGACCTCAAACTGACCTTCCTCCCATATCCAGGCACTGCCCACCTCCCATCCAGTTTGTATTATGGAATTCTTAATGTAGTTTCTGGGTCCAGTCACTGTATGCAAAACATTTTTCTTTGTAATGAATGTGAATTTATATTATTTCTTACATTAGGTTACCCTGTAGAGAAAACTAATTTAAAGCAATTTGCTTCCAGTGATGCCTTAGAAAAAAATTAAATTGTCTCTACAGGAACCAAAATAATTTCAAATCACTTTCGTTAAAAAAATTAACATCTCTGGAGTAATAGTCAACATAAGAATTATGTCCCTTCCTCTATGTAATCTTATATACACTGAATCTATTATAAAATGTAAGATCTGAATCACTCGTGCTATTAGTATTCTCTTTCCTCAAATATTCCTAGGACTCTCTCGATCCTCTTTCTTGCCTCATCACTCACTACCTTCTCTGTAAATGAGTTGCATTTCTCCCAATAAAATGTAAGTTCCTAGAGATAATAGAGTGTTTTGTTTGTCTTTCTATGCCTGGAACCTAACTTGGCATTTAAACACTATTTGTTGGATTGAATTGTATATATTTCTGTTGTTTTCTGGTATATATATATTTTTTTACTTTTTTGAAAAAGATTTTGGTCTTGTAAAGACATAACATTGACACACACCAAACTCAAGTATTGGGAAAAATGCAAGATAGAAAGAAGAAATATTTTACACTTCCTTTTCAGGGTTGGGGATGGGGGATACAGGGAGTGGAGTGAGGTGGGGTGGGGAGCTTATATAATATGTGTTAAAATTCTGTCTTGTTCTGATCCTTCCACCCACCCCTCTCCCTCTTCTATTGGTATAGTAAATAAGTTTGTGAATGAATAGTCAGTATAAATGGACAATAGCAGGAAATAAGATTGGAGAATCTCAAAGTCACATACGTATAAACCGTCCCAAAGATCAAAGGAGCACATATACCAATTAAAGTTCACAACCTAGTAATATGTACTGAATCAGGGGGAGCCATCTAGACTCTGCTCTTAGACCTTTTTGATTCAACAATATGTAAATCCAGACAAATTCCAGACCTCTACAATAAAAACCAGAGCATCACCAAATAGTGCTAATAATATTGAGATGATGTTCACTTTAAAATTTTACCAAGAACTTTGAAATTATTTGGATATTTGAATGAACCAACTCCAAGGTGGTATAGACATGAGTCTTTCCCCCCCCCTCCCCCCCCCCCCCCCCGCAAAATACTGTAAAAATGATATTTCAAACACCTGTGCTCCCCCCACCAGCACTGTTTCACATCTCTTGGGTTCATGGTGCCTAGTGCTCCCAACCCTAATCTGTAGTTACATGAGTGGTACTTTCTGCCTCTCTCCGTCTTCATCCTCTTCTTCACCTGTCTGCCTTCCCTAACCATCCCATCCCCTGTCCTCAGGCGGTCTGCCTGGGTACCCCTCTTGGTGCTTTAATCTGTGTTTTCTTTGCTATTTGTCACTACACCCTCTGTGGTTATTAAAGTGTGATTACAGCCCTATTTCTTGATGTCATCATGGTTTGTCCTAGCCAGTAACCATAGAACTTGCATGCCTGTCCCCCAGTGCCTGACCCCATTTAATTTCATAAATTAATTATCAATTCATATAGCAACTATTATGGCAAATTGTTGATTGTTAGAGGCTGAGAAGTCCATAGTTGATTCCTTTTCCAGTTTAAGAATCACTCCATTTCAAGAAATTCACAAGTAAACTACTTGGAATTAAGTGTAGGAGCTTCCAGATTCAGATTCCTAATTTAAATCACTATATAATATGTAAGAAAACTGTCCTTTCTCCTCCCACTCTACTGTCCACATCCTCTGGTTCTCTGCTGTAAAACAGAGGAAGTTTTTTGGTTTGCATTTTTTTCTTCCTGTGTGGAAGAAATAATGAAATCAGTGGGTGTTTCTATTCTTCTGTGTTTTAGTGATGATTCATTTCTAGCAAAGTGCCTCTGCGTTTCTGGCTTTACATTCTGTTTCCTCATAAGAACACTTTTGACTCCATTCTCCTTTGCTTTTTTGTTTGATTAGATGCTTTTCTAATGTACTTGTGATGAAGAATGAGTCATACAGAACACCTTCAGCTCAAAATGACTGACCACATTCTCATGAGGGAGGTCCGGCTAAATAACTTCTAATGTTCCTTCTAATTTCTAGGATTCCATAAGGTCTACCTGAAAAAAAAAAATTGAAAACTACTAACTCACAAGTCTGGAAGGATTTTTTCCCCAAAGGTCTAAATCGTATCCTTTGAGATATGCAATGCTAAGTACTTTGAAAAGTTAAAAACTCAGATGTAACCTGTGTCACAGAACCCAAACTCTGGACTTATACAGACCAAGATCAATCTTGGAACTTCTCAGAAATCTCCTTTTTGTTCATTTTGCTCACTTTCAGAGTTTCATTTGGGAACCTCAGTATGTAGCTTATGTCTGTGGTATATGAACTGAAGGGTTGCCAGCTCCCATTCAAGTTTTTGAGGTAATGCATATCAGATGCAAGACAGCTGGTATTTCCGCCCCCCCCCCCCCCCCAAAGATGTGGAAATAACACAAAGGACTCACCTATAAGCAGTAGATGCAATTCTCTTTTCTACTAAGTCCCATCTATCACTTTAGGGACCTAGAAATTCACTAACCTTTTGGTGCTTTACCCCATGGGTGTATGCTTTTCCCAGATAGAAAATAAAATAGGATTTACTAAGAGACATTCCACCTGTTCTGATCAGACCTGCCCAATCTAAATAACTTATGGTGTTACTGGAGGAAAAAGTACAGATTTTAGCTTTTTTGTATTATGTTTCAATCTTTTACTACTTTTCTAGCTCACCAGTCTCAAATCAAATGAGGTAATATTTGTAAAGTACTTAGCACACAGTTCCTGGTATATAGTAGACAATAATGGTATATAGTAGACACTTAATAAATGTTTATTCCCTTCCCCTTTCTAGAGTTTGAGGCCCAGAACTCTCCTAGAATTTGGCACACCCAGTGAAAATCTTCCTTCTTCCATCCAGGATGCTAGTTGAGTCATGGGATTCCATTTTCTCCTGGGGCTATGTGGTTGAGAGGTTCAGCTGCTGCCTCTTGAGCCATATGGATGAGAACACATACAACTCCAATGTTGTTCTGCTTCTGCCAATTTGAGGTTACTTTGGGCAGCTTCCAGAGGAAGGCTGTGTAGAGACATGCAGTCTCCCTCTCCCCCAACTCCTCCATGCTTTAGTCTTTGCTCTGCTGGTGTTCTTTCTTTACCAACAGATTTTCCTACTGTCTTTCTTTCTGACCAAAGCCTTTCAGCTGCCTTTTATAGAATGAGTATAAAAGGGCAGCTCTGAGCTAATGAAATCATCCTTCTTTAAAATCTTCTCTGAGATGATTTCCGCAACTCCCTCTGGAAGTCACAGATTCAGTCCCAAGAGGGTGGCAGCTATTACTACTTTCAGGATTCTAGGGGTAACTATGAGAAACTGGATTCCTAGTACCTTTATTCACAAGTCCCTGCTGGCATGCCATTTGACTCAATTAGCTTTTAGCAAAGGCATTGACTTAGAACCTGATATGTAGGAGATCTACCCTCTCCTGGCATATTCTTACTGAACCAAGAGATCTCCTGCCCTCTCAAAGAATAGTGAATATATAAATCCACCCCTTCCATGAGAAAGAAGAAAACAAAAGAAAACAAAAAAGAAAATAATCTGCTTTGCTCGGCATTCAGACTCCATAGTTCTTTTTCTGGATATGGTTGGCATTTTCCATCAAGAATCCTTTCGAATTATTTTAGGTTTTTGCATTTCCGAGAAGAGCTAAAGTCTATCAAAGTCAGTCATCCTGCACTGTGGCTGTTGCTGTGTACAATGTTCCCCTGGTTCTGTTTGCTTCACTCAGCATCAGTTCCTATAAGTCTTTCCAGATTTTTCTGAAGTCTGCTGGTCATCATTTCTTATCAAAGAGTAGTTAATGTATAAATCTAATATAGACAGATGTGAAATCTCAAACACAGGTTTACTTCCCGTAATCTCAAGTTCAATAGGCTTCAGTTTTATTGTAGAATAGTTTCTGGTGCATAGAATCATTACATTGTTGCTATCCATGTTATGAACTTTAACATTTCTCTATCATCGACATCATCTCCTCATTGGCCATTATCATACAGATGTAGTTAAAGCTAATCTAGATCTATTTATGTTTTCTAGTCTCCTGATTATGCTTCCCTGATCTACACTACATTTTTTATTACGTGAAACAAAAGGATATTTTTGGCATTTATATTATTTCCATATTTTAAAACTCTTTAGTATCTTTAGAGAATTTTCTAGTTAAAATTCCATTGTTTTTATCATGTCAGTGTTTATCCCTTGATTTGTATTTTTTTTACCTTCCCTTCTCATCCATTATCTCTCCTAGAACTGAGGCATTCAGACATGAAGGGGAAGTCATTGTGAGGCCCTCAAAATCCTTGAGAGGACTACAGACTACTATATCGTCAGATTGCAGTTGCCTGTCAGAATTGTAGGTTAAAAAATACAAATTTGGATCTGGGTGATGCTGAGAATAGTCATATTTTAATTGCTTATATATTATGTTTAAGAATCAATTCATGTACTAAAAATATTATTTTGCCCATGTGAAAGGTATCTGTTTATTCTTAGTATTGTAAATTTAATATATTGGAAAGGAAGATTTATTTTCTGGTTTTTATCAGAACTTCCAGGGTAGCCAAAAGAGGCTAGGCAATTGTATTAGGGCATCCTAACACAAATAAAATTAGCAGCCAAAAGTAGCTAATACCTCTCATAGTAGGTAAAAAATACAAATGAGTTCTTTTTGTGAAAGAACACTAAGAAATGAGTTGTTGTCACCTTGAAATTTATTGTTTAAAGCACTCCTGGACTCCAGGGTCCTTATATCTTAAAAAAAAAAAAAGACAGAAAAATCACTGGGTACATCAAAGTTTACAGAGGAAACAGGGATACTCCATTTCCCAGAGAGATCTTTCAGTGTCCTGGAGAAAGTGCAGTTAAGGTAGACACTTTGATATGTTTCATCTACCCTGAGTTGGAATTTGAAGAAGCTACATGTGACTTAACCATCAGCAGTGTCTTCAGAGAGCCTTTTGTTAGACTTTGTTTCTGGGTTAAGGTTAGATTGGCAGTAAATCTCAGATATTAGGTTTCCTGGACTAAACAGAATCTGCCATAGAGGGGGAGGATGCATGTAGATTTCAGTCAGTGCTGTTCTGACTTTGTAGCCTAGAAAATGAACAAAAAGAAGTTTTTATCATTTGAGCTTACCAAAGATATAGATGACTATGGTATTTTTTAACAGGATTATTAGACTGGTCAATCGGAGAAATGCTATAGTTATAGTATTCCTGAATTTCAGCAAGCATTTAAGAAAAATCTCAAGTTCTTGTGGACAAATTGGAGGGATATGATTAAATAGATCACAATGGTTGAATGAAGGGACCCAAATAGAAGTCTTCAAATATTAGAAAGTTTGTCATGTGGAAGAAGGGTTATTGGAACAAGCAGACAGTTTCAGAGGCGAATTTAGGCTCAATATTAGGAAATACAATTCACAACTACAGCCATCTACAAGTGTAGTGGGCTGCCTCTGGAAATAATAGATTTTGCCTTACTAAAGATCTTTAAGCAGAAAGCTAGATAACTCCTTTGAGGGTGTGTCATAGAGCATATTCTTATATGGGGTATGTACTGAACTAGATGATCTTTGAAGTCTGTTCCAAGACTACGATTGTATAAGGATGGGTGAATCTACATTCACTTACTGTCTCTTTCCACAAAGCCAGATCATTGATTTATCCTTTCAAATCTTTGACCTCTTGGTTTCCTATATGTGGTCCTTTGGGATCTAGTCTCATAATCAAGCAATCCGTCTGTTGTATATCGTCCTTCACCTGTGTAATGTCTCTTCATCAGACACTGAGTCTAGAGCATATTATCTGCCACTGCTGATCTTCTGCAAAGCTCTTCATTATTTTACATTTCTATGAAGAAATCCTGCATATTTTTCCTTCTTTTGTATGCTGGATATGACTTTTGCTTTCCAAATTTTACTGTAGGGTGGAATTCTGATGAATAGTTGTCCTCAGCACTGTTGATTTAAACATTCTTGCCCTCATTTTCATCATCTTTTCATTGTTTAATATTATTTGCATGTACATGAAACTAACCCAATCCTTACTTTTCAAATCCTTTATTCCCATCATCCTCAATCCTCTCACATAATGTTCTACTCCAGATATGTCTAACCTTTCCACAATGCCCTCTGGAATGCCATAGTTGACAAACTTTGTTTTATCTGAAATGTCTTCTTTTCTTACTTCTTTCATTATCTGTAACTCTTAAGACTCAGCTCCCTCTCAATCACACTATTTCTCTAACCACCTAGCTACTCTTTCTTATATACCTAGACCCCCTGATTATGGTTGGTGAATCAGATTGCTGCTTGCTCCCCAATGACATGTCTAGACTCCCTGTAACCCTCATTTCTTCTCAGCTAAACTTTTTGAAAAAAAAATTATCTGTACTCAGTGCCTTCTACTTCCTTTCCTCTCATTCTTTTTTAAACTCTCTAAAATCTGGCTTTTAATCTCATAATTCAACCGAGATTGCTCTTCCCAAAATTACTAGTGATTTCTTAATTGATAAATTGAATGGCCTTTTCTCAATTCTTAACCTTCTTGACTTATGTCATGGATACTCTGTCCTTTCTGGGTTTTGGTGACACCATCCTCAAGGTTTTCCTTGTACCTATCTGTTCTTTCTCAGAGGGAAAAAGGGTAGGGGAAGGGCATAAGCATTTACATAACACCTACTATATGCAAGGCACTTTTTACAAACATTATCTCATCTGATCCTCACAACAGCCACAAGGTAGAGGATTGTAGAATGTCTTCTTCTAGAAGTAGGCCCCTAGCATCTCCCACATGGATGTCTCCATCTTAGGTGATCTGGGCATGTTCTTAGCTCACAATGTCTACTATAACTCTTCATCTGTTAAAGAAAGGGAACACAAATAGAAAAGAAAGGGAGACAATGGAGCGTTTTGTTTCACCTTGTCCTTCCATCTCCCCTACTTCTCATCACTTCTTATTACCCTGAAGCAGAGGATCTCTCCATACATTTTACCTTTTAGGAAACGGGGAATAATTGAGTGATTTGATGTAAAGCCTTATTCCAGGTTCTTCTGTAGGGCTAGGGTACATATTCATTCCTTTTCTGTCATCCTAGTACTTAATTAGGTAGAGTAAATGAGTGTGGCAGTAAACCTCTGAAAACAAGATTCCAAGAATTCACTCTAATCTCAAAGATAAATAAATGATAATTTTCAGGCACCACAAGGATCAACATAATAAAGGCATAAAGTAACTTAAAGACTGAGTAAATGGTCTCCGTGTAAATTAGACTGGTTTGGGTATTTTATCTGACAAACCAAATGAAGAGAACAGTATTGTTAGGTATTGTAATATAGACTATGGAGGGCCAGTCTGAACATAAGATGCAAAATATGTAATTTAAATTCATTCCCAAGTATAAATAATTAAGGATGGGCGTTACTGTAGATTCAATAACTTTTTAAAATTGTCCTGTATTAGGAAGATTATTTTCTGCCCTGTAGCTTATTATTTTAAACAATTGATTTCTCTCCATTGACACAGATTCTCTAGCCCCTCCCTAGGATTCTTCAAAAAAAAAACTTTTTTTTCTTGCCACTTAAGATGAATAAATAATTTAGAGGAAGAGAATATTGAGTGTAAGGCAGAACTGATCAAACTGTTTCCAAGTCCTTTTAATGGCAATGTGAGAGTTTAAAAGCAGATCACAACTTAGACTTCCACAAGGTTTCTAAGATTCTTGGCTCGTGAAATTCAAATCAATTCAAAAGGCATTTATTATATTTCTGTTATGAGCAAAGCACTAGGCTAGGGATGGAAATTCTCTCTCTCTCTCTCTCTCTCTCTCTCTCTCTCTCTCTCTCTCTCTCTCTCTCTCTCTCTCCTCCCTTTCTCTCCCCTCTCTTTCTCCAAATTACCTTATGTTTATTTCTGTGTCCCCCAGTAGGCTTTAAATTCCTCGAGAACAAAATCTATCACCTTTATGTCTAACTCTCTAGCACAATAGCAGAGAGGTCAGGACTGAGAAAAGGGCATTATCAATTACATCACCAGTAGCTTTAGAGAGAGCAGTTTCAGTTAAATGATGAAACCAGAAGGCCAGTTATAATGGGTTTGGAACCAAGAGAGAGGAAAAGAAGTGGAGGCAGTGAGTATGGCTTTCTCAAAAAAGGAATGAGACATATAAGATAATAAGTAATAGAGATGGGTGGGTCAAGCAAGACTTTTTTTTTTTATTTTATTTTTCATTTTTAACACAGTTTATAACATATAAAACAATTCAAACTTTTGGTCAGGTGATACTTCTTTTTAAAGCATTTACAATATGGACCACAAAAGAATTTTTTTTTAAACCTTAGCTGAGACACAAATAATATTTATGTTGCTAACTTCACAAGCTGTCTTGACCTAATGGTCTCCACACTGTTACTAAGAATTAAATGACCCTAACTTATTGTTTTTGGTCTAAAGTCCTAAGCCTAATAGCTTAATTTTAGGCTTAACCTTGGATGTTTCCCTACCAATAATCTATAATTTAATAGATCTGATACTAAGCTTACAAACCTTTTGACTATAGAAATTGCCACCAAGAGTAGGGACGTTGCAGGGATACAATGTCTCCCCAACTTCATGTCAATTCCAGGTAGGATTATATTGTCCACTTGCATTCAGTCAAGCTTAAAGTCTGCCAGGTGTCAGTGGGGAAATTGAGTCAGGAGAATCCTACTTCAGCCCAGGCTGAACAGCCGCTCTCCTACCCTTCCCATGAGATCACCTTTTGCAATTCATACCAGCATTTCACCGGCTTACTGGCATCATGGATTGGAGGCTTAGACTGCCTAAGCAAGATATTTTTTAGGGGACGGGGAAGACACTGGGTATGTCTGTAGGCAACTGATGGTCAGCAAGCACACACGAAAACACTGAAAATTAGGAGTAGTGTAGGAATGATAGAAGGGGCGACCTGCTGGAAAAGATGAGATGGACTTGGGTCAAGGGTACATGTAGAAGGGTTTTCCTGGACAGGGAAAAGAACCTCTTCTTCATCCTGAGAAGGTTCAGGCAGGTGACTCAATCTGATTATCTTTCCCAGTGCTTGCACAAAGACTTCAGCAGTATTACTTATATATAGTTGTTAGACATTACCAAAACTACCAATCTTATGTAGCTGTGTGGACCTGATGTCCACAATAGGTATGCCAAGTTTCTCTAGTCTTAAGTATACCTTGTTGCTTATAAGGTGCTATCCTACCCCTTCTTCCACTGTCTTAACAAACAACAACCAGAAAGGTTAAAAAAAATCATGACTTGAAAGGCTTACTTGACTATATTTCTTTCTGCCTAAAAGTTACATTCACCAGCAACAGGAAAATCCTTTCTTCCTTCTTAAATAGCCTAGTTAAATGATACTTCCACGCACTGAGCGTACTGTAGTTTCATGGATCTGCAAGTGAGAGTTGGGTGAGGATGGACACCAAAGGTGGATAAGCAAGCTTGAAAAGGGCTCAGCAAACCCTCTCACAGAAGGTACTAGTCCTTCTTGAACATCTTGGTAGATAGGTTAAACCAGGTGGAGGATAAATGACAGGCCTCAAACCCATCAATGAGTCAGAGGTATATCTACTCCAAACATGTGAAGACTTCTCCCTGTGGAATAGGCAAATAAGAGCAACTTGTTCCAGCAGCCAAGAAGGTGGCTGAAGTAGGTGCTGCAAAATAGTTAGAGAGGCCAAGGTCATCTACTATGCCCCCAGGCCAACACCAATCATCCTGACTTTTGCCTTGACACTTGCCCTCAATGACCTTGGAAGAAAGAGTGAAGCTGATGACTTTGTGCCACTCTACCTCATTTAAATCCAATTCAAGTGCAGGTTAAGACATCACCTTGTAATGTCATTGATCCTCTTAGAAAATGAAAAATGAACAACGAAGAGTGGGTAAGAATTCAACAAGTGAAAGCATTCTAACACAGGAAACAGCTTGAAAAAAGGTAGGGCATGTGTGGCAGATGACAAATGTTTTCGTTTCACTGGATCATAGAATATATCCAGCCATGAATCAGTTAATCAGGTATTTATTCAGAATCTAGTCAATTGCCTGGACACTGTGTTAGGCACGAGGGCTACAAAGACAGAAGAGAAATTGTCCATATACTGTAAGTGTATACAAAATACAATCATCCTTCTGAGATCCATCCTACCAGAATCAGTGCAAATGGAAGGAGTGAGCCCAGAGGAGATGCAGCAACAGGCATGACCAACAAAGCAAACTTATTTTGTTCGACAATGGAAAGATTTTACTGGGGGAAGGGAGAATGTTGTGTGGGGGGACAGAGGATACCTATAGTGATGTAAAACAAGAGAAGAAAAAATGTCAGTGAACGTTAAAATACACAAAAGAGAACAGGAGGAATTTTAGAAGGGGCATCTATAAGAAGAGCCATGTTAGTACCACTATGGAACAGTACATATATCCTTTAAAAACAAACTTTACATGGTAGACACAGGGTGTCATCTGCAATCATAATTTTCAGTCTTTTGTATATAGAAATATTCTATTTGTTGATGATTGTTAAGTTCACAGTTTTGAAATATATATTTAAAAAAGAGAAAAGTAGTAGGGATTATGGAATAAATGAGGGATGGTGAAATGGCTATGACTAGAACCATCTTCCTTGTTTATTTTTGTTTTAAAATCAGCAAGTTCTCATATGGGAAAAATGCAACTGAAGGGACTTTGCCCTTACCCAAGTAAACACACATACATATACACATACACGCACACACACCACAATCATGTACCACTTGGTCTCATGTTAAGCAAAATGAACACTTTCTTTTAACTACTAACATGAACTAAATGTCATCCTGTTCTGCAACATCATGACTTCTTGCCATAGCCATTAAAAGTAACATAAATGAATGCAGAAAAATAATTTAAGTACATATTTTATACCAAACATTGTACTAAGTACTAATGATACAAAAAATATATATATATATCTAGTTTTTGCCCTCAGGGAATTTATATTCTAGCAGGAGGGGGATGGTGACCAGGAAGCACTATTATGGTTTTTACAAGTTTTTATTTGTATAAACACATTTATACATATATATATTTATTTACATATATATGTACATTTGAATATACACATATATACTTGTGTTAATATACTTAGCATCTCTTAACTGGTCTGTGATCTCAGAGACTGATCAACTCCTTGAGTGGTCTAGGTCATCACCCCTCCACAGCTTCCTATTCTGTAAGATTTTTGCCCACATCTTTCTATAAACCCAATAGGAAGGATCTTCCCAACGGATTGGAAACCTTCCCTTGATTTTCTATTGTCCACAATTAAGAGTGAGGAACATGAACTGTTCATCTATTATTGTAACATAATAATAGTAGTTAACATTTATTTAATCTTTAAGTCTACAAAGAACTTTAGGTATATAACAGTAAGTATCATGATAGGTTGAGTTTGGAGACTGATGGGAAAAATTGAAAGGCCCATATTCATAGTGATTCTGCCCTTGGAAGTATGAAACTTATAAATGATTTGTGATTGTGGCCCCAGTTACAAAGAGAAAGCTATCTAACAATGGACTGGAGTCCCAGGCCTGTCCAAGGAAAGGTCACTCTCCTGTGTGGCTCCCTCATGCCTTGAACCAGGGACCTCAGGGAAATGCACAGGCTAATGACAAGAGTTTACAAGAAATTGGACCATATAAGTCAGATGCAATTTGCAACAGAATAAAAGAACATAGAACTGGGTAGAGCAGGAGAAGGGGATAAGGACCACTAGTTCCTTCACATCCCCTTAATGTATCTGTGTTTATCTCAGCGCTCTAGTCACTTTATTGAGAGTCCACAATGAAAACCTAGTGACCGTGCACAACCCTCCTCACTCAAAGCAAAGTCAAGTGCAAGTCATGTCATCATTTCTCTGATGTCATGGTCTTCTTCAGAAATGAAGGATGAGCACAATACAGCAATAAAAACAAAAGTGTTCTATTTTGCTACTTGTCCAGTTAACTTTTACCTCCCCAGTCACCTAAGAGGTTTGGGAAGGAGGAACTGCTAATGTCCCCAACAACTGCTGCCTCTGTGTTGGGTCCACATTCCAGGGGAAGTGTCATTTTCTCCCTCTTTTTGGTGTGTTCTCCATCAACTCTGTCCTGAGATGCCGCTTTAGTAGAAAACTATGCCCTTCCATTCAGATCCTTCAATTGCTTGCTCTTTCTTGAGCTACAAAAATATAGTTCCTAGGGTCTTTCGGGACTTGGGTCCCTTCATAAAGTAGCCTGTCAAATCCTTGCCAGAAAGACTATTATGCATGTATTAATTCATTCAATCTTTATGATATGACTGGCTTAGTCCTTTTCTAGTTATACATAGCCATCATGTCTTCTAGGTCTAAAGCTTCCCTCACTATCCTTTAATTTTCCAGAACCATAATATTGTTCCCTGACTACCATTCTTCTATATGCTTTATTGCATGCATCTTGTTAGGATATAAGCTTCTTGAGGGCAAAGGCTATCTTTGCTATGGTTTTTGTATCAGTACTTAGTGTAACACTTGGCACAAAATAAGTGTTTAATAACTGATTTTTTTTCTACATTTATTCTACTTTTGCCATGCCACATCTGGCTTACTCCCATCATGATTTTTTTCCGTTGTCCTTTGAGTCACCTAGATTTTACATAGTGTGAAGCTATATAGCATCATTGGGAGAAAACTGAAGTCTAAAAGGTGAGCTTTTGAAGCGGTAAGTAGCTTAGATCATTAAAAGCACTTCATGGTTTCCTACATGTGGTTGATTCCTATCTCTTTTGCTAGTCCACTCTGAGCCTAGCTCATTCATTGTCCATCTATATTACCTGCCCAAAATACATGTATTGGTATGGCTAATATTCATTTGTTTTGCCTAACTGTATTTCCATGTTATAGGCTAGGGTTCAGTTGGGTTGGGAGTAAGTCGATGGGAAGTGTTGTGATATTTTGAAAAGCATCAGATTTGTTTTTTTAAGACTTATGTACATATACATATTATATAGATATAATCATATAAAGGTAATCACAAAAAAGAAAATCATTTGAATAACATGAAATTGAAAGGCTTTTGAATGAACAAAACCAACATGCGAATGAGAAACAATTAATTGGGGAAAATCATTATATCAAATGTTTCTTATAAAGAAGATGTGCAGAGAATTTACTAAAATATGTAAGAGCTTATCCACAAAGAATAAGTGGTTAAATGATATGAAAAACAGGTTGTTGAAGAGATTGAAAAGCATTAACAACCAGATAAGTCACTAATAATGAGAAAAATAAAATCAAAACAGAAAGTTTTACCTCACACCCAGTAAACTGGCAAAGATAACAAAATATGTTGAAAAGTTATGGAAAGAGAGGTACACTTATTTCCTGTGGTTGAAACTGTAAATAAGCCAAACTATTCTAGAAAGCAATTTTTAAAAGTGACTAAAATGTCCATACCCTATGGCCCAGAGATCCCAGTGTATAGACCCAAATGAGGTCAAAGATGGAAAGAAAGGTCTCATATACATCAAAATATTCATAGCAGTATATTTTGTGGCAGCAAAGACCAGGAAACAAAATAGATGCCCATCAATTGGGGAAAGACTAAACAAGTGATGATACATGAATGTAATAGAATATTACTGTGCCACAATTAATAATGACTATGAAGAATACAGAGAATCAATCAACAGATATTTATTAAGTGCCTGTTATATGCCCTGAACTGTGTTAGATGTTACAAATACAAATAGAATAAATGACACAATGCTTATTCAAAAGGGGGTTTACATTCTAATAGGGATACAATTACATCTGTAAGTACATACATACAAATATAAAGAAAATAAATACATTAAATGGAAAGTAGTTAACTATAAAACAGAATGGAAGGAAGTAAAATAGCAGTGGGTTGGGGATGGGGAGATCAAGGATAGAAATTTTCCCCTCACAACCACTTTAGCTGCATCCAAAAATGTTGCTTCATTATTGTCATTTTCTTTGTTGAAAGTTTCTGTGATTTCTAGAATTAATTTTTGATCCTCCAGTTTTTTAGAATTGTTATCTATTCCCTAGTTACTTTTACATTCTTTCTTTTAGGGCCTTAATTTAATTGCACTGCGAGCAGTTAATGATATATATGGCATTTTAGCTCTTCTAGATTTTTTTAGTAAAGTTTTTTTAAACCTGAATACATGGTTCTAACCTTTTTTTTAAAGGTACCATGTGCAGCTGAAAAGTATGTAAGTTCCTTTCTATTCCCAATCAGTAATTGCCAGAAATCTATCATCTTTAATTTTTCTAAGATTCTATTTGGATACTTCTTTCTTGCTTATCTTTTGATTAGATTTATCTGGGTCTGAAAGGCTTACATTAAGGTCAGTGCAGGGGTGGGAGTGAGGTGAGGATCAGAAAAGGTTTCACATAGAAGGTGATGCTTGAGCTTATCTTGAAGTAAAGAATTCTATGAGGCAGAGGTGAAGAAAGAATAGGTTCTAGACATGGATTTGGGAGTGCAGAGCGGAAATGGGATGTCATCTGTGAAGAAAAGAGAGAAGGCTAATTTGACTGGCTCACTCAGGTACATTAGATGGAAAGACTGTGAGAGAAAGAAGTTTGAAATGAAAGAAACTTGTTTACTATGGAACAGGAATTTTAAAGGGAATAGTGGAAGAGGTGGGTAGGATTGGAGTGAGATATAGTTGGTGTAGAATTGAAGATGGTGGGATGAAAAGATAGGAATGAAGATTTTTTTTTCCTCCTTGATGACCAGTGATTGATTAATTAAGGAGAAGAAGGCTTTCAAAAGCAGAATTAGCCAAATGGAAAAAGGGGTTCAAAAGCTCACTGAAGAGAATAGTTAAATAAATTTATATTTTCAATTAAAAAAAAAGAAAAAGAAAAACAAGGATCATAGTCTATAAAAGATATTGTTAGTATACAAGGGCAAGAGGCGGGGAGAGGCCTTAGTTATTTTCATCTGCTTCTCATATGAGGCAATGAGAAATGAGGGGAGGCAATGAGGTGAGAAGGCAGTCACTGGGTCCGTTCTCCCTCTTCCTTTTCCCATCCTCCATGGTCAGAGGACACTGAATCTGGGTCTACTCCATCGTTTTGCTTCTGCTGGTCTTCCTCTGGAGTGCCTAGAGTCAAGGAAAAGATTGTGTGTGGGGGGGGTTTTGGTTTATTTCTTTAGAATTGAGGAGACAGCATGTTTATAGTCAAACAAGAAAGAATCCTTGGGTGAAAGAGAAATTGAAAATCAATGAAAAAATAGGGGTAACTGCTATAACAAAGGCAGAAGATAGGATCAGGTCATAAGTAAAGAGATTAACCTTAGTGATGAGTAAGGATGCCTGTTCCTCTGAGAAGAAAGAATAAAAACATTATGAAGGACTATCTGGTCTGAGACTCAATAGTAATTAAGCTGAGCAGATTTGAAGAGTGGGACTGGAGGAACTCAAACTAACCTCAGTCTTCTCAGCTAAGTAAAAAGTGAAACCATGGGGCAGGGAAGAGATGTCACTGAGCATTTGAACAAAAAGGGTTAGGTTTGGAACACTGACTATGGAAAAAGAAGAAGGGGAATAAATAACAGTGAAACAGAATGATTATTGAGGAGTAATGAAGGCCCAGAAAGAGTAATAACTTGTGGGTGGCGGTGGGGAGTTTCTTTCCAATACAGTTGGGGTTCCAAAGGGCACAATAGAAGGGGCAGTAGGGGATAAAAAAAGATGAGAGCTCAAGGAGAGGTACCAAGGGAGCTGAGTTGATTTGGCTTGTTCGTTGTACCTAGGCAGTTAGGAGTACTGAATGATTAAGATTTTTCCAGTCATAGGGCCAGGGGTAAACCAAATATGCAGAATAGTGTAGAAGAAATCAGTCCCCAAGGTTTTAGATAGATTATTGATATGAGGGACCCTTTTTAGATCTCATATCCTGAGTAGTTCACACTGACTTCATGGCAGGGGAGAAAGTTTGAAAGTTCTAGTGGCAGAAGATTTGCTTCCCTCTTCCCAAAAAGACCTCATTGTTTCCCAGTAGCCTATAGCATAAACTGCAAAGTCTATAGGCTAGCATTTAAGGGTCTCTGAGATCTGTATCCCTTTCCCACTCTGTTTCACATTATTCCTTTGCATACCCTTGCCTTTTACGGATTTTGTCCTGCAGTCTTTTGCATTTGCAGGGGCTGTAATGGAACTCCCTCCAAAGTTCTGCCTATTGCAGTCTTTCTCTTCCTGAAGAGCCAAGTTGGATGCTAACTAAATGAACTTCTCCTTATCCACCTCCCCCTTTCAAAATAAATGCTGGTTTGAGTTGAATAAATATGTAGTGGGTCAAATCAGCCCAATTCATTAAACACCTAATAAATGTAAATCTCTGAGCTAGACATTGGAGATACAAAGATAAGGTAAAGACGTAGTTCTTACCCATGAGAAGCTTATGGTCTAATAGTCTGTAAAAGGTGTTGTTAGTATACAAGGGCAAGACTGAAGCATAATATAGAAAGTGCAAAGGAGAAGTTAAGACAGTGCAAAAGAAATTTAAAGAAGGAGAAATTATTTCCATATGAATCAAAAGGGAAGACTTTATGGAAGAGCAAGTTTCTACTCAGCCTTGGTGGAAGGAGAGATTTCAACTGGAAGAGATGGTAGAGATTAGTAAAAGAGGGAATCCATCCTGTGAATAGGGAGATAATAAGCAAAAGATATACAAGAGAGCTGGACACAAACAAAATACTGAGAACTTTTCTACCTATGTTCCTTTTTGTTGATTTAGTATAGATTTAGTATAATGTTTTCTTTTTCTGTCCTTTCCCTTCGGCCCTCCCCTCCCTCTCTCTCCTCCCCCCTGTCCTTTTCAAGCATGAAAAATGTAACAAACAGGGAAGAGTGTTTCATGTTTGGACTGTATAGTTTAAAATTGAAGCAGTTCAGATAGTTTAAGTAATGACCAAAGGAAGAGCATGGTAAGTCCTTGGCACTGAAAACCAAGGAAGTACAGAGTGATGCTTTTGGATGAGGAACATCATGTTTTGAAGGTGGCTGTTTTGTATGGCCTTGGGCAGGGCCACACTATGTCAGGATGGGATTTAATATATGGCTTTCTGATTCTGAAATCAAAAAGTTTTCTCAGCCCCCACAAGATCCTTTGGTCTTCCATGAAAATAAAAGAGGGTAGGGAGAAACAAATTTTGTTCCTAACTACTGCTCTGAAATCCAAATTATAGCTTTCCAGAGGTTATAAAAAAGTATGCTGAGGTTTGCATAAGGGTAAAGTAACCATTCCTTTCTGAAAACACAGATTCTTTCGTTTGTATTGTTTTCTGGCATTTTTCATACTTTGTTTCTATTTACAAATATTCATGGTGGAAATTTTGAGCAAGAATCATTTGGCTAGCTTTGAATTATGCAAGTGTAATAAAAATGTTCTTTAGAAATTGCAGTTCCAAGTTTGTTTTTATATTCAGATGACTCATAAAAAGCTTCACTTGCAGACTACCCATTTGGAATAAAAAAAAATGGTCTGTCAAAATTCAGATTTGGTCTTGAAGTAAAGTCTGAAAGTCTTCATACTACATTTGTTTTATTGATACGTTTCATTTTTGACATAACAGATTCTTGTCAGCAAACACCCAGACAACTCCCCTCCCATCACAAACACAAAGTACACATTCCCTGAGAATAGTTATGCAAATCCTCCTGCCTAATTGGGTGACTATGAAGGATAGTACATGTGGGACTCCCAGAAAAGCTACCCCAGGTTATAGGAAGCATAAAATCACTCAAAAACCATATTGTACCACTCCCACTGATGTATTTACTCTTACTAGTAATCTAAAAGCCACAATTCAAAGCAAACACAGTTAATAAAAGAGGATAGCAAGAAAAGTAATAGTAGAGCATTTCCTTGATAAACTTAGGGCACATTCTCCCACAAATAAACACATAATCAGTGGGAAGAGGGGGATATATCCATAGAACACGTGGAAGAGCACACATCTGGGGAATAAACATGGTCAGGGTATATGTGGAGGGTTATACACATAGGGAAAATATGAGGCCAAGGTACATGCATGGAGGAGAAATTTGTGTCTCTGGAGCTGTAGGATTGTTGGTGGGCACATCACTGAGCTGTTCCCACTGTGCCTGCCCTTGCCCCCATCCACAAAGACTTGACTCTACAGGTGGTGCATGGCATGGAATCTTTACCAGGTGGTACTCTGATAATCTCAGAGATGCAGTTAATCACGGCTCCTCTGAGGACATAGCTGTTCATTTCTCTCTTTCTAGCTTCTTACTTCCACTGGAGTTCTCAGCTGAGATATTAGGTCTTCACCATAAAAGCAGTGGGCTTTGTGTTCTCTCTTTTAGCTTAGAGTCCAGAATCTTAAACTTCAGCTGTTTCAGAGAGAGAGGTAGAATAAAAACACCTTTAACTACTTTTCATACAGAGAGGAATCTATTATCTCCTAGAGCCTTGGCCACGTGTACCTTTTTTTCTCTAGAAGAACAGCCTTGTTTTCAAGGTCCAGGCTGCTTTGGAACACCACAATCAGTCAGCTAAGTGGTGCTTGTGGGCATTCTGTCAGTCTTTGAACTCCTTTCTCTTGCTCAAAAGAGTAAGATCTCGGTTATTTTTAAAAAAAATATTCAGAACCATGAATCTTTATGTGCACCTTACTTACAAGTTTTCTGTTTGCAGTTCTGTTTCTGCTATAGGACCTTGTTATATACCCATAGCCCATTTCTTTCCTTATCTAACACTAAGGTTTGATTGTTTGAAGCTAGACGTCATGTAACTTCTTTGTGCCCAGGTTTCTTCATCTGTAAAATAAGGTCATTGGTCTCAGTGGTCTCCCAGATCCCCTTCCAGCTAGAAGTCTGTGCTCCTGTGACTTTGTTGATGTTTATCCCCTGGCTAGGAGAACTTCTCTCCATTTTGCTTATCTATTTGCTATCATTAGTTCAGGTTCCTCATGTGCTCCACAAAGCTTTCCCTCTAAGAGTAATTCCTTTTCTGAAGTCCTGTATTACTAATTTGAGACAGCCTATACTTGTGTTATTTTCCATCTCTGTATCTCCATTCTTCTTCCACAACTAGAATTTTAAGCTCCCTAAAGCATCTGGGAGGCTCTGAAAGAAAATATGAGAGAGAAGAGGTATTAGGCTGCCTGCCAAATTGAAGGTCTACAGAGCCATTGTACTGACCTCATCATTGTGTGTCTGTCAAATCTGGACAGTCTACCAGTGCCATGCCAGGAAATTGAATTGCTTCCATTTGAATTGTTTGAGGAAGATTCAGAAGATGACCTGGCAGGATAAAGTACCAAACAGTGAAGTCTTCTCTTGAGTTAAACTGCCAGACATTCAATCTCTGCTGCAGAGAGTACAACTCCAATGAGCTGGTCATGAAGCCTGAATGCCTAGTGTACATATACCTAAAAGATCATTTTATGGAGAATTCACATAAGGCAAGCACTCAAACAGTGGTAAGAGGAAGCAGTACAAGGACTCTCTCAAGGCCTCTCTGAAGAACCGTAGTATTGTTTGTGAGACATGGGTAATGCTGGCACAGGGCTGCCCAGGATGGCATGCTCAAATCAAAGAAGGTGCTGTGCTCTATGAGCAAAATATAATCTCAGTAGCACAAAGTGCTAATCTAGAGACATCTCCATCCCAAATATTTATATGGACTATTTGTGCCCAACTTGTGGCAAAACCTTGCAAACTCATAGTGGACTGATCAGCCACAGACAGACACACTGTACCTTGACCCCAACATCATAATGTCATTGGTCTCTTTGAGTATGAAGAATGAGGAACAAGATCATCGAAGGCCAGCTCAGGGGCTAGGACATCGTAGGTACCCAGTGCTTATTGATAGTAACTCATTTATATAGTGCTTTAAAATTTACAAAATGGATCACATAAAAGTAGATCAAATATTATTGCCCCCTATTTTACAGATAAGGAAACTTTGTGATGGTGGTATTAAATGCCCTACCACATCAGTTTCAGCACTCTTTTCCAATCACCTGTGATTTCTTGCCACCTCATGCTTTTGTGTTATCCCCTCATTGTATAATGTTCTTGCAGCAGCAATGCCCTCATACAGACCAACTCTATCCGAATGCCTCATACTCCAACATTGTCCCATTTCTCCATCTCCTATGATCAGAATTTCTGCTCTACCAGTGATTTCAGCTATGAGAAAAGAAATATTATGGTCTGATTAAACAAATTCAGACTAAGATACAGTTTTTTCTTAGGGTCATGGATTTAGAACTGAAGTGAAACTAAGAGGTCATCTAGTCCAACTTTTCCAACTTTACACATGATGAAAGTGAGTCAAAAAGAAGATAAGTGACTTGACCAAGGATTATAAGATAATAAATCTAAATCTGCAAGAGACCTCAGAGACCCTCCTTTTATAGATAAGAATGTTTATAGATAGAAGAACTGCTCTTGGTGCAAGAGAACTTAACGGATGTCACATCCAAATAGCAGCCCTGAGTGAAGCAAGGTTGGCAAATGAAGGCCAGATTACTGAACTTGGATCTGGATACACCTATTTTCTGGAGTGGGCTCAGTGAAGGGGAGCGCCATGAAGCTGGTGTGGGTTTTGCAATCAAAACTAATCTAATCAGCAAGTTGGTATGCCTGCCAAAAAAGAGTGAATGATAGGCTCATAACACTGTGATTGTCACTCACAGGAAACGCCATGCCACCATCATCAGTGCCTTTTCTCCCACCATGACAAATCCTGATGAAGTCAAAGAAAAATTTTATGAAGACCTAGAGACCCTTATCGTCAATGTGCCAAAAGAGGACAAGTTTATAATTCTGGGTGACTTTTATGCTAGAGTAGGCTCAGACTACCAGACTTGGCAGGGAGTCCCAGGGAGGAATGGAGTTGGAAACAGCAATAGCAGTAGTCATTTACTGCTGAAGACTTGAGCCTCCCAGGACCTTCTCATCACCAACACTGTTTTCCATTTACCTAAACACAATAAAACTTCATTGATGTACCCTCGCAGGAAACACTGGCATCTAATAGACTATGTGATCATAAGGAGAAAAGACAGACACGATGTGATAGTGACAAAGGCAATGTGTGGTGCAGAGTGCTGGACTGATCATAGACTTATCCTTTCCAAGCTAAACATTCGAATTCATCAAAAGGGCCGACCCCCAAGGCAAAATGACTACCAGAAGAAGAAATGTCAACAAATTAGAACTCTTCTCTGAGCATGAACAGTTTGCTGCTCATTGGAGGGAAAGTTGAGCCAACACACAGTTGGCAACAGTGGAGCAGAAAAGGAGTGGGCAGTTTTCACAGATTTGGTGTATAGCACTGCATTTGCTTATCTGGGTCAGAACACTCACAAACAAGAAGACTGGTCTGATGAAAATGATGGGGAAATTCAGAAGCTGCTAAACAAAAAACAAGAACTCCACAGCATATCCCAGCAGGATAGTTCATCCACCTCTAAGAAGGCAGCATTTAATTCCATCAAAAGCAAAGTACAAACAAAGCTTAGAGAGATGCAGGATTCCTGGCTCAGTAAGAAAGCAGATGAGATTCAGTTTTATGCTGATAGTAACAATCCAAAGAGCTTTTATGGTTTCCCTGAAAGCTATTTATGGACCAAAAACCTATGGTGCATCACAGCTGATGGAGCCACATTGATTAGTGATAAGGACATGATCCTAGAGAGATGGGCTGAACACTTCCATAGTGTTCTCAACAGACCATCAATCAATACTGAGGCCATTGACAGTTTACCTCAAGTTGAAGTCAGTCCCTCCTTAGCTGAAGTTGCAACTGAAGAATAGGTTTTGAGGGCCATTAGGCTCCTTTCATGTGGCAAAGCACATGAGGCTGATTCAATTCCAGCTGAGATTTACAATCATATAAAAGATGACTGAAATTTTTCAGGTTATATGGCAAGAGGAGGTTATCCCCCAGGAGTTCAAGGATGCTTCCATTGTCTATCTCTATAAGGGTAAAGGGAATAGATTATCCTGCGACAATCACAGGGGGAATCTCTCTCTTAGTCATTGCTGGCAAAATTCTTGCTAGAGTCCTCCTTAATAGGCTGATCCTTTACCTGGAAGATTGTCATATACCTGTGAACCAGTGTGGCTTCAGAAAGGGTCACAGAACTGTAGATATGGTGTTTGCTGCCTGACAACTCTGGGAGAAATTGTAGGAGCAGAACAGAGGTCTGTACACAATATTTGTAGATCTGACCAAGGCCTTTAACACTGTTAGTCATGAGGGCCTATGGAAAATTATATCAAAATATGGTTGCTCAGAGAAGTTCATCAACATTGTATGTCAATTTCATGATGGCATGTTTGCCCAGGTTCTGGATGATGGACAATGCTCTTGTACCTTCCCAGTCACCAATGGAGTTAAATGGGACTGTGTGCTTGCTCCCATGCTTTTTAGCTTGATGTTTTTAGTCATGTTGACAAATGCTTTCAATGAAGATGAACATGGCATCAAGATCAACTACTGTACTGATGGTAAGTTCTTCAATTTGAAAAGGCTACAAGTCAAGACCAAAGTGGAGGGAGTGTTGGTTCATGATTTTCTATTTGCAGATGATTGTGTATTCAATGCAGCCTCTGAAGCTGAGGTGCAACAAAGTATGGATCAATTCTCTGCTGCCTGCGCTAATTTTGGCCTAATAATTAACACCAAAAAAAACACAGGTGCTCCATCAGCCACCACCACACCATCCATACGTGGAACCATTGGTTACAACAAATGGAGAAGTTTTGAATGCTGTGGATAAGTTCACTTACACTTGGTAGTGTACTTTCCAGGGGTGTACACATTGACAATGAAGTTGATGCACATATTGCCAAAGCTAGCTCAGTGTTTGAGAGGCTCTAAAGAAAAGTTTGGGAGAGAAGAGGTATTAGACTGACTACCAAACTGAAGGTCTACAGAGCCATTGTGCTGACCTCATTGTTATATGCTTGTGAAACATGGACAGTCTACCAGCATTATGCTAGGAAACTGAATCGCTTCCATTTGAACTGTCTTAGGAAGACTCTGAGGATCACCTGGCAAAATAAGGTACCAGACACTATAGTCCTTGCTTGAGCTGAACTGCCAAGTATTCAAACTATGCTTCAGAGAACACAACTCTGATGGGCTGGCCATGTCATTGGAAAGGAAAATGTATGCTTGCCAAACAGACTATTTTATGGAGAACTTGCATGGGTCAGGTGATCACATGGTGGCCAGAAGAAATGATATAAAGACACTCTCAAGGTCTCCCTCAAGAACTTTGGGTTTGATTGTGCAACATGGGAGACATTGGCACCACTTAGCATGGCATGCCCACATCAGAGCTCTTTGAGCAAAGCAGAATATAGACAGCAAAAAATAAATGGAGGATGTGAAAATTTGGGATATCCACCCCAAATATTCACATGGACTATCTGTGCCCAACCTGTGGTAGAGCATTATGAGCTCATATTGGTTTGATCAGCCACAGTTGAACACACTAAAATTTCACTTTACAATGATGATGTCATTTTGGTCCTCTTTGAAGATGAAGGACAACAACCAACCAACCATCAGATCTATGGGATTCATGACCAAACAAGAGATAGAGAACATTATGAAATGTATAACAGATCATTTTGATCAAATTAAATCAAAAAGCTTTTGTTTAAACAAAACCAATGCAACTCAGTTTAGAAAGCAGAAAGCTGGGAGACAATTGTCACAGAAAATATCTCTGATAAAGGCCTCATTTCTCAAAGATACAGAGAACTGAGACAAATTTATAATACAAGCCATTCTCTAAATGATAAATGGTCAAAGGATAGGAATAGGCAGTTTTCAGATGAAGAAATCAAAGCTGTCTATAGACTATATGAAGAAATGCTCTAAGGGGAGGAGCCAAGATGGCAGAATAGAAAGATTCACATATGCTAGCTCTGAACCCACAGCCCATAATTACCTGTAAAGAGGAACTCCCAACAAATTCTGGAGCAGTGGAAACCACACAGCAATGGAGTGGAGAAGATTTCTGTTCCAGAGAGCCCTGAAAAACTGGCAACAAAGGTCCATCGCGCACTGGACCTGGAGCAGAGCCCAGCCCTTGGCCATGTGGCAGTGAGAGGAACAGATCCAAGCAGGCTTCAGGGACGGAATTTCCGGTGGCCACGAAGGTTCCTCCACCCATAGGCGCACAGGTCAGTGAGACACCCTATTTGACCAGCTGAGAGGGGAGTGGGGTATTTCCATAACTCAGGCCCCCTTGGGAGGCAGCAGCTGACCCGGGCTCCCAAAGCAGACAGGAGCGTAGATCTATTACTGAAGGTCTCCACATAAACCCCCTGAGGGAACTGAGCCTGGGAGGCGGCCCTGCCCCCACCTGAGAACCTGAATTTAATCTTACCCTGAATAGCAGCCAGGCCCTGCTGCTGAAAGCCCTGAGTCTGGGGAGCAGCATTTGAATTTCAGACCCCAAGCACTAGCTGGGAGGATCTAGAGGTGAGGTGGAGGTGGAGAGGAATCTCAGAAGTTAAGTAACTGGCTGGGAAAATGCCCATAAAAGGGGAAAAAAATAAGACCATAGAAGGTTACTTTCTTGGTGAACATATGTTTCCTCCTTTCCTTTCTGATGAGGAGGAACAATGCTTACCATCAGGGAAAGACATAGAAGTCAAGGCCTCTGTATCCCAAACATCCGAAATAGATATCCAGTGGGCTCAGGCCATGGAAGAGCTCAGAAAGGATTTTGAAAATCAAGTTAGACAGGTGGAGGAAAAACTGGGAAGAGAAATGAGAGAGATGCAAGAAAAGCATGAAACACGGGTCAATACCTTGGTAAAGGAGACCCCAAAAAATGCTGAAGAAAATAACACCTTGAAAAACAGGCTAACTCAATTGGCAAAAGAGGTTCAAAAAGCCAATGAGGAGAAGAATGCTTTCAAAAGCAGAATTAGCCAAATGGAAAAAGAGGTTCAAAAGCTCACTGAAGAAAATAGTTCTCTCAAAATTAGAATGGAACAGATGGAAGCTAATGACTTTCTGAGAAACCAAGCAATCACAAAACAAAACCAAAAGAATGGAAAAATGGAAGAGAATGTGAAATATCTCATTGGAAAAACAACTGACCTGGAAAATAGATCCAAGAGAGACAATTTAAAAATTATGGGACTACCTGAAAGTCATGATCAAACAAAGAGCCTAGACATCATCTTTCATGAAATTATCAAGGAAAACTGCCCTGATAGTCTAGAACCAGAGGGCAAAATAAGTATTGAAGGAATCCATCGATCACCTGAAAGAGATCCAAAAAGAGAAACTCCTAGGAACATTGTGGCCAAATTCCAGACTTCCCAGGTCAAGGAGAAAATATTGCAAGCAGCTAGAAAGAAACAGTTCCAGTATTGTGGAAATACAAACAGGATAACACAAGATCCAGCAGCTTCTACATTAAGTGATCGAAGGACATGAAATAGGATATTCCAGAAGTCAAAGGAAGTAGGACTCAAACCAAAAATCACCTACCTAGCAAAACTGAGTATAATACTTCAGGGGAAAATATGGTCTTTTAATGAAACAGAGGACTTTCAAACATTCTTGATGAAAAGACCAGAGCTGAAAAGAAAATTTGACTTTCAAACACAAGAATGAGAAGAAGCATGAAAAAGTAAACAGCAAAGAAAAGTCATAAGGGACTTACCAAAGGTGAACTATTTACATTCCTACATGGAAAGACAATATTTGTAACTCCTGAAACTTTTCAGTATCTGGGTAGTTGGTGGGATTACACACACACACACACACACACACATATACACACATGCACGCACACACAGAGACAGCACAGAGTGAATTGAATAGGATGGGATCATATCTTAAAAAAATTAAGGTAAATGTATGAGAAATGTATTGGGAGGAGAGAGGATGAATTGGAATGGGGCAAATTCTCTCTCATAGAATAGGCAGGCAGGAGACTTTTTAGTGGAGGGAAAAAGAGGAGAGCTGAGAAAAAAACATGAAGTTTACTCTCATCATATTCAACTAAAGGAAGGAATAAAATGCACACTCATTTTGGGATGAAAACCTATCTTACAATACAGGAAAGTGGGGGAGAAGGAGATAAGCAGGGTGGGGGGGATGATGGAAGGGAGGGCAATGGGAGGAGGGAGCAATTTGAAGTCAACACTCAGGGAGGGACAGGATCAAAAGAGAAAACAGAAACAATGGGGGGCAGAATAGGATAGAGGGAAATACAGTTAGTCTTACACAACATGACTATTATGGAAGTCATTTGCAAAACTACACAGATATGGCCTATATTGAATTGCCTGCCTTCCCAAAGGGAATGGGTGGGGAGGGAGGGATGGGGAGAATTTGGAACTCAAAGTTTTAGGAACAACTGTTGAGTATTGTTCTTGCTACTAGGAAATAAGACATACAGTTAATGGGGAATAGAAAGTCATCTAGCCCTACAGGACAAAAGAGAAGATGGGGACAAGAGAAGGGAGGGATGACACAAGAGAGGGCAGATTGGTGATAGGGAAAATTAGAATGCTTAGTGTATTGGGAAGGAGGGAGGGTATAAATGGGGAGAAAATTTGGAACCCAAAATTTTGTGAAAATGAATGTAAAAAGTTAAATAAATTTATATTAAAAAAAAGAAGTGCTCTAAATCACTTTCTGTTAGAGAAAAGTATATTAAAACAACTCTGAGGTACTGCATCTCACCAATCGGATTGGTTAAAATGACAAAAAAGGAAAATGATAAATGTTGGAGAGTCTGTGGGAAAATTTGGACATTAATGCATTGTTAGTGGAGTTAAGAATGGATCCTACCATTCTAGAGAGCAATTTGGAACTATGCCCAAGGGGCAACCAAACTGTGTATATCCTTTGATCCAGCAATACCACTATGAGGTATATATCCTAAGATATAAGAGATCATAAAAAAGGGAAAATGTACAAAATGTGTGAAAATATTTATAGCAACCCTATTTGTGGTGGCAAAATATTGGAAATTGAGGGGATGCCCAATTGGGGAATGGCTGAACAAACTGTGGTATATGAATGTAATGGAATACTATTATGCAATAAGAAATGATGAACAGTCACATTTCAAAAAAAGCTGGAAGGACTTATGCAAACTGATGCAAGGTAAAATGACTAGAACCAGGAAAACATCATACACAGCATCATCAACATCATGTGATGATCAGTTATTAATGACTCGATTTTTTTCAGCAACACAATGATCCTAGACAAGTACAAAGGACTCATAAAGTAAAATGCTATCCATATCCAGATAAAAAACTGATGGACTCTGAATGCAGATGGTTCAAGGTGCTGGGGAACCCAAAATACCCACACTCCGGGTTCTGCTTGAGTGAATTTGACACAAGCCTTCTTAAGGCCAAAGAAAAACAAAGTTTATTAAAGACTCGCCATACTGGGTTGACTCTTAAGGAGCCTAAGCATTTGTAATGCTTGTATTAACAAGCATGCCAGATACAATCCCAACTAGACAGAGTCTAAGCTGGATTGAATCTAAGCCTGTTTATGGAACCGAGATGGAACTTAAATGCAGAAAAAGACTGGAGGAGGGATCTGGGAATAGTTTGGAAGGAGGGATTTAGGGAGGGTTTTGAGAAGTCCGAGGAGGACCTCAGTAGGACTGGGGTGACTGGTTAAGGGTTGGAAACAGCTGGAGGCAATCAGGAGGTATCAGACCAGGGAGGGCTTGGCTGGGAAGCAGGTGGGGCAATCCAGAGGTAATAGACAATGGAAGGCTAGGCTAGGCCCAGGGCAACAGATCTGAGTATGAAATGCCAGATTAAGTGGAAAGATTCAGGAGGACCTGGCTACAAATTTGAATATGAAAGGCCAGGTTGGGTGTTCAAGAAGGTTCCCAGAGTCTGAATCACATCAGAAGCATATTTTTTTTCACTTTGTGTGGGATATAATGACCCTTACTCAAATTAAACTCAGAGGCTTCTCAAGGTATAAAGCAAAAAGAAATTTATTACAATCTCATGAGAAGGGGCACTTCCTTGAGACTGTGGACGGTGTCCCACGGTACTCCCAGCAAGGGAGTACATCTGAAACATTATATAGTCTCTAATGGGGAAGCGCACTAGCCTCTCTTCCCATTGGCTAGGAATCCAGGTGTACCCCAGAGATAAAGAAAATGGAAAGTTTCATTGCTCACCAATGAGGATTTTTGTTACCAAATATGGAACTTAAGGGGAAAATGCTGATGTGCATTAAGGCGAAGCAAAGGTGGGGCAGGGGTATACTAGGTCCTTTCATCAGAACTTTGGTGGTTCTTCTCCATCCTGAAGCATTTTTGCCTAAGGGGGATACTTAATTATTTTGGCTTTGGTGGGAAGGGTGGGGTTTTTTGGGAGGAATTCATGCCTGAGAGGTCTTCACTTAACCTGATTTCACTCAACTTTATTCTTTCTTGTGGGATTTTTTTTCCCGTTTGAACTGTTTCTTCTACAACCATGATGAAAATAGAAATATGTTTTACATGATAGCATATGTATAAACTATATCAAATTGCCTACCATTTTCAGAAGAGGGGGAGGGAGGGAGAGAGAAAAATTTGGAACTCAAAATTTTATAAAAATGAATGCTAAATATTTTCTGGATATGTAACTGTGGGAAAAAATAATATTTAAAGCAAAAAATAGATAAGAAAGCAAAATCTCAGAAATGTTAAGTAACTTGTCCATGAATGGGAACAGATTTAATGAAGACTTCTCAGGAATGTGGAGTCTTCTCCCTGGAGTAGAGGAGACCTTGGGCCCAGGTTTCCATTCCTCCAGAGTTGGGTGATTTCCATATAAGGCTATGTATTGCTTTAGGATCAATGATTGGATATGACTCACTAACTCCTCAATGCCTAATTTGCATATAATGACGTGTATTTTCGAGGGTTTTGTAATGTCCAGGAGTGGGAAATTTGAACCGGGTTTCAAAAGGGATTGGTTAGATTTCATGCCTAGAATGTAAGACCTTGCTTCTCAGCCAATGAGAATAATGGTCAGTGGTGGGAGGGGGATTTTCGAGTCAGGGTCTATATAAATTACCATTCTGCTTCTGTAAGGTGTCTCCCTGCTCCAGCTTTACTGGTGAGGGGACTGCCCGGTTTCTGGAGAGAACCGAATAAAGGAGATTTTCCGTTTTTACCTTGAGATGCCTCTGAGCAGTCAGTTTGAGTAAGGGGGGTTCGTGCTTTCCCCCCCACAGAGTGCTCTTGAGCATTTCTAAATAAATACTTAATTCAGACTTTCTTAAATCTCTGAGTTCATTGGATCACCCTTTATTTTTCAGAGGATAGTGGATCCAAAAGAGGTTTAGAGACTTGCCCAAAGCCATATAGGTAATAAATTGCAGGGCTAGGATTCAGACTCAGGATCTCAGTCAGTCAGTTATTCAACTGGCATTTATTAAGACCTGAGAAAAATTATATGAGGGTCCATTCATTAGGTATTACTGTCAATCACCAAATCAATGATTTAGAGATACTTAACTACAGTTTTATTGTGCTCAGAGAGCAGGCCTAACTGAAACTTAGCAATCAGTTGCAGAGCCTAGATCATCAGTTTCAGCAACCTTATGTAGAATGTAAACATACAAGCAACATGGGAATAATAGAATTTTATAGAAAGGAGGAAAAGATAAGAGGTTATACCTGCCAGCTGGTCAAAACTAGGTCCGTGACTTGTTCCCTAACCTTGATTTTGTAGGTATTGTGACCTTCTAGCTGATACTGACAATGTCTAGAAGCTCAAAATAGAGACTGAGACAGTATCCTCTTCTTACATTGTTACACTGTAGCATGAAGAAGTCTGATCCAGAGTTTCTATCCCATCAGTCTTTTTCTTATCACAGTGGCCACAAGAAGTCTGAGGCAGTTTTTCTTATAGTGCCTACTCTGTACCAGGCATTATGCCAAGTGCAGATGTGCAAAGAAAAGGGAAAAGATAGTGCCTGCTCTCAAGGAGCTTATCTAATGAGGAAGACAACATGCAAATATTTACAAACAAGATATGTGTGTGAGTATTATACACACACACACACACATACATATAATAAATTAAAGATAATCCACTGAGGGAAGGTGCTAGCATTAAGGGGGAATCAGGAAAGGCTTCTTGGAGGCGGCCCTGCCCCCACCCAAGCACCAGAACTTAAGCTCACATTGAATAGCAGCCGCTCCTGCCATGGATAGTCCTGAGACTGGGAAGCAGCATTTGAATCTCAGACCCCAAGCACTAGCTGGGCAGATCTAGGCAGGGGGTGGAGAGGAATCTCAGAAGTCAGCTAACTGGCTGGGAAAATGCCCAGAAAAAGGAAGCAGAATAAGACCATAGAGAGCTACTTTATTGGGGAAGAGATGTTCCTTCCCCTCTTCATTTCTGATGACGAAGTACAATGCCTGCCATTGGAGAAAGACGTGGAGGTCGGGGCCTCTCTATCCCAGACATCCGAGGTGGATGTCCGGTGGGCTCAGGCCATGGAAGAGCTCAAAAAGGATTTTGAAAATCAAGTTAGACAGGTGGAGGAAAAACTGGGAAGAGAAATGAGAGAGATGCAAGAAAAGCATGAAAAACGGGTCAATACCTTGCTAAAGGAGACCCCAAAAAAATGTTGAAGAAAATAACACCTTGAAAAAGAGGCTCACTCAATTGGCAAAAGAGGTTCAAAAAGTCAATGAGGAGAAGAAGGCTTTCAAAAGCAGAATTAGCCAAATGGAAAAAGAGGTTCAAAAGCTCACTGAAGAAAATAGTTCTCTCAAAATTAGAATGGAACAGATGGAGTCTAATGACTTTCTGAGAAACCAAGAAATCATAACAAAACCAAAAGAATGGAAAAATGGAAGAGAATGTGAAATATCTCATTGGAAAAACAACTGACCTGGAAAATAGATCCAGGAGAGACAATTTATGGGACTACCTGAAAGCCATGATCAAAAAAAGAGTCTAGACATCATCTTTCATGAAATTATCAAGGAAAACTGCCCTGATAGTCTAGAACTAGAGGGCAAAATAAGTATTGAAGGAATCCATCGATCACCTCCTGAAAGAGATCCAAAAAGAGAAACTCCTAGGAACATTGTGGCCAAATTCCAGAGTTCCCAGGTCAAGGAGAAAATATTGCAAGCAGCTAGAAAGAAACAATTCCAGTATTGTGGAAATACAATCAGGATAACACAAGATCTAGCAGCTTCTACATTAAGGGATCGAAGGGCGTGGAATAGGATATTCCAGAAGTCAAAGGAAGTAGGACTCAAACCAAGAATCACCTACCTGGCAAAACTGAGTATAATACTTCAGGGGAAAATATGGTTTTTCAATGAAATCGAGGACTTTCAAGCATTCTTGATGAAAAGACCACAGCTGAAAAGAAAATTTGACCTTCAAACACAAGAATGAGAAGAAGCATGAAAAAGCAAACAGCAAAGAGAAGTCCTAAGGGACTTACCAAAGGTGAACTGTTTACATTCATACATGGAAAGACAATATTTGTAACTCTTAAAACGTTTCAGTATCTGGGTAGTTGGTGGGACCACACACAGATGTACACACACACACACACGCACACACACACATGTACATGCATGCACGTGCACACACATACACACAAGCATGCACACACAGAGACAGAGAGCACAGAGTGAATTGAATAGGATGGGACCATATCGTAAAAGAAATTAAGGTAAATGGTGAGAGAGAAATGTAGTGGGAGGAGAGAGGGTGAAATGGAATGGGGTAAATTATATCTCATTCAAGAGGCAAGCAGGAAACTTTTTAGTGGAGGGAAAAAGAGGAGAGATGAGAAAAAAACATGAAGTTTACCCTCATCACATTCGACTCAAGGAAGGAGTAAAATGCACACTCATTTTGGTATGAAAACCTATCTTACAGTACAGAAAAATGGGGAAGAAGGAGATAAGAAGGGAGGGAGGGATAATGGAAGGGAGCAATTTGAGGTCAACACTCTTGGGGAGGGACAGGATCAAAAGACAGAATAGAAACAATGGGAGGCAGAATAGGATGGAGGGAAATACAGTTAGTCTTATACAACACGACTGTTATTGAAGTCATTTGCAAAACTACACAGATATGGCCTATATTGAATTGCCTGCCTTCCCAAAGGGAATGGGTGGGGAGGGAGGGATGGGGAGAATTTGGAGCTCAAAGTTTTAGGAACAACTGTTTAGTATTGTTCTTGCTACTAGGAAATAAGAAATACAGTTAATAGGGAATAGAAAGTCATCTGGCCCTACAGGACAAAAGAGAAGATGGGGACTAGAGAAGGGAGGGATGATAGAAGAGAGGGCAGATTGGTGATAGGGAAAATTAGAATGCTTGGTGTATTGGGGTTGGGGGGAGGGGATAAATGGGGAGAAAATTTGGAACCCAAAATTTTGTGAAAATGAATGTAAAAAGTTAAATAAATAAATAAATTTAAAAAAAAAAAGGAAAGGCTTCTTGCGGAAGGTGGGAGTTTTAACTGACACCTGAAGGAAGCCAGGGAATCTAGGAGGCAGAGAAGAGGAAGGAGAAGATTCCAGGCATACAGGGCAACAAATGAAAATGTTTGCCACCTGGAGATGGAATGTCTAGTAAGAGAAGTAGTAGGGAGGCTCCAGTGTTACTGGATTGCAAAGTATCTAGGGAGAGGAGGAGGTTATAAATTGTAAAAAGATCAGTAAAAATTTGTAAAACCACGGTATTCTAGATTGTATAAAATTTTATAAGTCTCCAGACTACAAAGCTACTGCCCTTTCCATAATGGTATGCTTATTTTAAAAACCATTTCATCATTTTTTTCTGTCCCTTTCTTTGATGAAGATGATTGCAATGAGGTCATTTTGTACTACAACAACACACAAATTAAAAAGATTATAGGATTTAGAGTTGGAAAATCTAAAAATAACTTAGCTCCATTTTATCAATGAGGAAACTAAGGTATTGATAAGAGATATTGATTGTTACGGGCTAAAATGGTTTTAGATACTTTTACTTTGGTGATTCATTTCTAGTGATTAAGCTTCCATAGGAAATGGTAATAACCTTTTCTTTCAAATACTTTCCATTTTTTTGGCATCAGTAGATCAATTAAATATAAAACATTAGCGTTGCCTTTTTATGCACTGTATTTGTTCTTTTTTATTCTTCTGATTTAATGTAGCTTTTTCTCTTTCCATTCAGTAGCCAAATTCTCTTTTATGTGTTATCTCCCCTAAATAAAGTGTGAGGTCCCTTGAGAGAAGGAATTGTCTCACATTTTCTATTTGTATTTTCAGCATGTAGCACAGTGGTTGGATTTTCATAACCCAAATATGTCAAATTCCTGGGTATACACAATTATAATACGCTGAGGACAATTCACCACTTGATAGGGCAGTCACCCAGAGACTAGATGTGTAGCCACAGAATGGCACACCATTTAAAACTGCAGTATAGGATTTGGGGGCAAATCCAAAGTGTAAAACTTTGGGAAGAATGGTGCAATCAGGGAGCAGCAGCTGAAAAATGGAACTGGAGACATAGCTAAGGTCTGGAAAAAGATGAAATGGCCATAGCAATTGGGATTGCAGACTGAAAGTAGAGGCTGGAAGCTTCTGGCCTTGGCCTTCCACTGTATTTCAAAGAATGCTTACTGCGTTTGCTAGGAGAGGGAAGAAACTCCTCAAAGGTATTTTACCTGATCCCTTTTTCCCTTTCCATCTGCCAGTTTGTTAGGAAGAACAAACTTTTATGATCTATTCTCTAACTATGTTATATTGGTATTTCTGTCCTGAGTGTCTTTTTCCATAAAATATCTGATTGACTCAAATACATGCATTTCCTTGTATATACCTGTTTATAGTCTAAGTATCTAAAGGGGACAGTTTGGGGGGAGGATGGAATGTCTTACAGAGTATAAATCAGCTCCAGGGTTACCGCTTGTCTAAAGGCCCATTGGCATGGGACTCTCTCCTTATTGGTGGAGATGAAGGTCTTGCCCTATATGAGGGGTGGAGGAGTACTGATGAGACACAGAGCACTTTAGTTCCCAGCAGATTGTCCTCTGGGACTCTCCAAAGAAAGATCAATCCCATTTGGGGATTCTTCAAGAGGTAGTCCCCTTTGGGAGTCTCCAGAGGCCAGTCTCTTTTGGGCACTCATCAAGATTTGAATTTTGTTTCAGTGCTTCTGGCACTCCTGGCTTCCAGCTTTGAGAGAAAAGATAGAAGATGCCAAGCCCGTTTCAGGTTGCTGAAGGAAAAAGACTGGGAAGATATGAGAAGAGTGGGCAGTGTCCATCAGGTCCCTATTCTCTGCTTTTTACTCTAGAGACTTTGGGGAGTTTCCCCTTTTCTGAGATCCAGGATCTTCTCTCTTGCTTAAGTTGAATTACCTTGCTCCCATTGGGAGTGCTCCTTCCCCCTGTTGTTTGGTATATATTCTCCTATACATATTTTTTCTGATTTCTGTTTTGCTAAAATTTGGATAAATATTCTTTGCTATTTGCTGTATGTGTTCATTGTAGAACTGGTATTAAGTAGGAGAAAGGTCAAGCCTTGAATATAGAAATAACAGCAAAATAATAAAGTCATCAGGAGTTAGGTGGAACCCAACCATATCCCCGTAATGGACAGAACAATATTTAAGGAAGAGGATAGATACAGTCCTAGTCATATGTTCACATAGCCATGTACTCTCTCTGAAGAGAGCAGAGTGGTGGCCTCTGTCCCAAGCCTCCTGATTTCCCTCCTGATAGGAATGAAAATCTCCCTTGGGGAAGAGGCTAGAGATATCTTTTCTGTCTTCCTTTGAGCCTTGTAAGAAAGGACAGTGTCCGCAGTGCACATGGAGTCTCAGTATACATGTGGAGCCCTCTTCCTTACATCAATTTAGTGGATTAGAAATCAAAAGGCAAGACTGAATCAATACTTACTTGATTTTACTTTTACTAAGAACTTAGTTATTAGAAAACAGAGACTCTTGCTGCTAGACTGGATGTGTGATCTATTATGTGTGTGGCAAGATCCTTTGAAACTCAGTTGTTCTTTAATCTCAAAGAGGACCAAAATGACATTGCTGTGTTGGAGTCAAGGTACTGTGTAGTAGCTGATCAGATCAACATGAGCTAAGAAGATTCTACCCCTGGTCAGGCATAAATAATACCCATGAACACTTGGAGTGGAGATGTCTCTAAATTTGCACATCTCATTTCTTTTGAGCTCCAACAATTGGGATTTGTTCATAGAGCACAGAATCTTTTTTGATGTGGGCACATCATGCTGAGTGATCCTGTGTCTCCTGTGTCATACAATCACTTTCAAAGATTGTCAGAGAGAACTTGAGACTGTCCTTGAATCACTTCTTCTGTCTTCTATGTGAGCACTTGTGTGAGCTTTCTATAAAATAGTCTTTTAGGCAAATTTACATTTGACATTCAAAAGTGCCAAACCCATTAGAGTTGTACTCTCTGCAGTAGTTTGAATGCTTGGCAGTTCAGCTCAAGAAAGGACCTCAGTGTCTGGTACCTTATCTTGCCAGGTGATCTTCAGAATCTTCCTAAGACAATTCAAATGAAAGTGATTCAGTTTTCTGGCATGTCATTGGTATAAGGTCCAGGTTTCACAGGCATACAATGAGGTCAGCACAATGGCTCTATAGACCTTCACTTTGGTAGGTAGTCTAACACCTCTACTCTCCCACACTTTCTTTCAGAACCTCCCAAACACTGAGCTAGCTCTAATAATACATGTGTCCTTCTTATCATATTGTGTGGACATCCCTGGGAAAATATACTGTCAGGGTAAGTGAGCTTATCCACTGCATCCAATATTTATCCATTCGCTGTCACTGATGGGTTCCACAGATAGATGTTGTGTTGCTGGCTGCTGGAGAATCTCTGTTTTCTTGGTGTTATTTGTTATGCTAAAATTAGCACAAGCAGCAGATAATCAATCGTTATGTAAGCAAAGTGTCATGTACCAATTCTCCCTCCACTTTAGTCTTAGCTTGTAACCTTTTTGAGTTAAATAATTTACCATTAGTACAGTAGCTGACCTTGATGCCATTTTTCTCCTTGTTGAAGGCATCTGATACCAATGATAAAAATATAATGCATGGAAGCAAGCATACAGCCCTGCTTTACTCCATTGGTGACTGGAAAAGTGTGAGAATATTGTCCATTAATCAGAACCTATGTAAGCATCGCCTTGTGAAACTCTTTGAAGCTAAGCATTACCCCCTTCCTTCATCCCTTCAGTCTAGATAGAAAGAGAAGGGGGAGAAGAAAATTGTTAGGAAGGATGCCCTACCCCAAACCATTCTTAGAGGAAAGAGGTGTGCACTGGGTGTAAAGATTTTGATTTCAGGTTGGGAGATGGTAGTGAAGCAAGTACACTAGTGCTGGATATCAATAGATTAGGTCTACATTCAACTTTTTATTCTTAACCTTGCGGCCTATTTGTAAAACTGATATCAAGGGAATGATAAAAAACCAAAACAATGTTGGTCAAACATGTCTGTCTCACAAAGTTGTAAGGAAAGTATATTATAAATTTTTTGTAAGTTTTGTAAATTATTATTAATATTATGGCAAAGTGAAAAATTATGCTTGAATCTACTCATCCTCAAGGAAAGTTGTTTTTCTAAGATGTACTATATTAAGGACTATTAAATCATTAGGGGGTGGACTGAAATGGTGAACTAATTTGTATTTCAATGCCATTATCCACTCACTTGAGAGATAGAGTGGGCTAGTTTATAGAGGACCAACTTCTGACTTCAGGCTACCTGAGTTCAAGTGCTGTCTTTGACAGATGCTAGCTAGCTGCCCTCAGAGTAACTTCCTTAACGTAGGAGTATCTGTAGCAATTCTCTAAGTCTATAAATTGCAGAACTAGTGCTCATCCCCATTGGGAGAGGGAGTTTTGTCACCCCAAACTCCATTTATTCCTTAAATCACAAGCCCATCATCCCCTCTTTTCCCCACTATCATATACATAGAACTATCTGATTTAGTACAACAAGACAGGTGCTATAGGTTGGGTTCAGAACTGAATAGGAGGAAGAGAGCAAGCTGTATTTCATTTGGGAAATCATATACAAAAATTCACCTTTTTTAGACTAAAATTTTCTACTAGTAATGCAGAATGCTTGCAAAATTTAGAACAGCACAATTATTGAGATATCAAAGTCTACTATCTTCATCCTGGGTATGTCTTCCATTTTGCACATGAGGCAAGAATACTCAGTTGTGTGAACCCATCATTTCATAATAATGACTTTAATAATAGCTAGTATTTATATTGCACTTTAAGGTTTGCAAAATACTTAAGCTTATCTCAATATGGCCTCACAACATCCCTAGGAAGTAGGTACAATTGTTATCCCCATTCTATAGATGAGAAAACTGAGGTTTAGAGAAGTTAAAGAGTAACCCAGGGCTACACGGTTAATATAATAACACAGTCCCAGCAGGAACAAACTCATATCTTCCCGACTCCAACACTATATTCCCTGTGCCATCCAGCTGCCTCCATGTGTCTTATCTATTTTTCTGAGTCCCTCGGGTTTGTGCACCTGATACAAATGCCTCTAAATTGTCTGCCTTACCCTTCCTGTTGTTATTCCTAAGTGCATGGAACAGTACAAGGAATATTATGTCATAAATTAGAATCCGAAAAAGAGTTGAGCCTGTCATGTAATGGAAGGACAGTCTGAATTCTTCTTCAGTTCCCACAAAATATTAACTAAAAAAAGAAGTCTTCCACATCTTCCATAGAGAATCTCAGGGAGAATATGGATGAGAAATGTACAAGACAAGAAGGCAGCAAGAGGTTGCAATTTTCTGTGATGAAGGGAATATTAACATTGTTGAACCAGTTTTAAAAGTTTGAGACATAATTTCTGGATAATTTAATCATTTTATTAATAATGGCAGCATGTTTATTAATAAAAGGATGGTCATTTGACTGTCTCTCTTCAAAACCAAAGACAATTATGGGTTGCCGGCTCACAGTTTATATGCGCTTTGGATGAGAAGTGTTCCTGAAGGTGGCAATCATCTCTGACTGGTAACTTTACAAAGAGAAGTGAGCTTTCTCCAATGAGAGACTGAGAGTGACATCATGTCACCCTTGACTAGGGACTATCCCTAGACTCAGACTACTCCCAGCCTTGGGCAATCTAAACAAAGAATCTATATCTCCACCCAAGCCTGAGCTACTTGAGTGAAGTAGCAATATCCAGAATGAAGAGAATGGTAATCCTATCTTTCATCAGCCCTGTCCTTGAGAGATTAGAGAAAGAAATAGGACAGGAAAAAAAAGTTTAGGTCTTCTTAATTTTAGTAATTGGCTATTAATATGAGAGAGAAACAATCATTTCTCTCACCAGATACAGTCTCTAGGAGACTGTAAATTGTAAAGGACCGTGAGTTGCTTTGTGAATTATTATATCTAATTTTTTTTTTAAGCTGGTGGTTATGAAGTTCAGCAAAGCAATTTATGTGAAGAGCTCTGAGTTCAAAGATCTTTTCCTGCGTCATAGAACCGGCCCTGGAAAGTGGGCTTTTTGCCACAGAGATTTATCCATTTCCATCAACAATATTGAAAACAATGGCAGCAGGAGCTCTTCCCGGTGGGGGGGTTCAGAGGAAAACTGAAGAGCAAGTCCAGGTGCCCAGGGCATAAAAACACTCACGTGCCTGTAAGAATAGCTGAATTCAGCAAAATGAACGAACTCTTTGTCAGCCTTGACATCTTGCTGCTTTCTCTGATATCCAGCACTTGCAGGCATCAGCACACGTTGGCCCCCTCGGACTCTGTGGCAGTGTGCCCATCCTGGGCTGGACCTCTCTTCTGCCTTAGACCTTGCTTATCACCTCCAGGCCTTCCACTTCACTAACTGCTCTTGGTTATTGATCTGGCTGGCTCTAACCACGTGTCCACAAAGTTCATCAGGTGGGGATTTCAAACAAAGCCTGCAGAGATGGAACAGCGTCTCAGAAAGAAGCTTGCCCAGAATGCAGCTTGGGCTGAATCCAAGCTGTGATGTCATCGCAGCCTCTTACGTCTGGAGAACAGACATCCTTACTCTGTCCAGCTGCCTTCCTGGCTGTCAGTGAAGCTCCCAAACACCCAGAAACATCCATATAAGGAAAGACTTCATGGGAAACCCCACACAATGCAATTCTACTCTTTCTTATGGCCTGGAGATTTGCTTGGATCTGTTTTTTTCTACCTGAAGTCAACAGGGTTTTGTTGTCTTAGATTCGCTGGCAAGAGTCAGCATTTTCCCCCCTAAATTTGTGGTTATTGTTTAGTTTTTTCATTCTTGTTGGTTCTTCATGACTCCATTTGACAAAGACATTAGAGGGTTTGCCATTTCCTCCAAAATGAGGAAACTGAGGCAAACGGGAATAAGTGACTTGTACAGGGTCACATGGTTAGTGTCTGAGAACAGATTTGAACTCAGGGAGATGAACTGGGGGAAACAGAGTTAAGTGACCTGCCTAGGATCATACAGCTACTAAGTACCTGAGGCTAGATTTGAACTCAGGTCTTCTGCTAGGTTCAGTGTTCTATCCATCTAGCTGCCTTTTATTATAATTCACCTGCTCCCAGTTACAATGTTAATATTACCCCATACCTAAAAAAGAACCTCCTGGTTTTGTGTCTCTCCTGTTCACCAAAATTAGAATATATATGTCACTGTCACAGAATTTATGCAGCCTCAGTTCTAGTAGGCAAGGCATGATGGGGGAGGTGTGATACTATTAGGGTTCATAGGTCATCCAGATCTAGATCTAGAAGAAATCTTATAGGTTAACTAGTTTAACCCTGTAAATTTACAGATTAAGAAACAGGCCTAAAAAGCTTAAGCACCTACTCCATGATCATACAGGATCATACAATCCTCAGTTATGTGGCAAAAATTATCCGAGGATCCACTGATTAGGTAGCATTGCCAGTCATACACTTGAGGCCTGCAGAGGTAGGGAAAAACAAACAAACAACCCTCTAGTTTATTATGTTCTGGGTATAGGCTTCACTGTGTACAAAACTCAGTGAGAGCCTCAACATCAGCTTTAAGCTATGTTATTTAGGCTTTGTTGCCTTAGCAGAATAGATGCAATGGAATTTCAGAAAGCAAATCAGAAAAGATAATGATTTACATGTCAAAGAACAAGTGATAGAAAGAAAACATCTATATGAAATGAAACAGGAAACTAGTCAGTTAACACTGGACCGCTAGTTGATATTACAAGCTTGATTTTGTGACCACTAGCTAACTCCCTCATGTCCTAACCTTAAGTAAGTGGTGGTTAGAAAGTTAAGCCAGAAATGCTCTTGTCGCAGTAGCAAAACTGGGGTTTGAAGCTAGGTCCTCTGCCTCAAATTGGACTTCCCACTGTATCAGGGTTCTGGGCATCACAATAAAGCATAAATCAAGTGTACTTAAGTTGCCATATAAATGGCAGCCATGGGTACGATCATGGCTCAGAGGCTGTGGCTGTGTGAATGTTTCCTAGAATAGACAGATAGCAGATCTGAGTTCTAGTCCCTTTTCTAGCCCTAACCAACTATGTACCAGTAGGACATTTCTGGTCTCTGTGACTAATTCTCCTCCTCTGTAAGATGAGGGGGGCTAAATTATGTGATCTCTAAGACCCCTTCCACCTCTAGCTTCCAGAATGCTTTACAATTTTCAAATGGTTTGGGCTAGAAGGTGCAGTGGATGGTCCTGGAATCAGGAAGACTCATCTTCCTGAGTACAAATCTGCCCTTAGATACTTAGTAGCTGTGTGAACCTGGGCAAGTCATTTAACCCTGTTCGCCTCAGTTTCTCATCTGTAAAATGGGCTGGAGAAGTAAATGGCAAAGCACTCCAGAATCTTTGCCAAGGAAACCCCAAATAGGGTCCTGAAGAGTCAGATCGACCCCAAAACAACTAAGCTACAACAAAGTGAAAATAAGTTTGCACAACATGAGGGAGGGATCTGGTGGCACTGGAGTGTAGAGGTGTGGCTGCTGCCTAGATCGTAAAAGGTGTCAGGGGAGCAAAACCCGGCAGCTTGAAGTGGTGAAATCGTTGATTACTGACAGACCAGCTAACCTGAGGTAAAATCAGGGAAGTGAAGCCCTGGGGACTCTTGTATCACTTCTTTTAAGCCAGCTCAGAACTTGATTTTCTTGAGCATCTGAAGATTCCTAGAGGTAAATGGAAGAGTGTTTCTCTAATCTTTCTTTTATTTCAATTTAAACAAACATCTTAATTGGTGACACTAAGACAGAATTCCAGAAATAGTACTCCTGCCCTCCAGGAGCTACATTTACCTAGAATAGGGAGGGATAAATATAATACAATGGAATTTGAGCAGGGAGAGATCACCAAGGAATGGGAAATGGGGAAGGGAGAACTTTGAACTAGGAGAACAATCTATGCAACGATAATATGATTATAGAGAAAAACAATTTTCAAAGGTTTTAGAATGTTCAACAATACAATAATAAACCAAAATCTTTGGACTTTGAAGATGAAACATAACATTTACCTGCTGACAGGTAATGAACTTAAAGTGCAGAAAGAGACATATATTTTTGGACAAGGTTAATGGGGAAATTTGGAGTCAAAGGATCCCAGCTCTGGGCCTGAAAGGGATTTTAGTGATCATCTAGTCCATCCAACTCCTCCTTATTTTGCAGATGAGGAAACTGAGTCCCAGAGAAGTTGAATAACTTGCTGAAGCCAAGGTCTTTCTCAGGTCTCAGTTTGTCTAAGGCGACATCCATTGAGTGATTTAAGGCAAGCTAAGAAATGAGGCAAAAGATTGCCTACACAAAACAAAACAAACAAACCAGTAGGGAGTGGAGTGGGAAAGACCTGCAGAGTTTCTGGCCAGAGCAGAAACAATCATTACTTATACTCGTTCTGAGCCATCAAAACCCAAAGAATTAGAAAAATTAGAAAAAATTCTAATAGTTCTTCCAATATTTATTTTCCTCTTCTGTTATCTTTAATAATCTAATAGATGTGAGGTAGAACCTCAAAGCTGCATTCATTTGAATTTCAATATTAGCAATTTAGGGCATCTTTTTCATATATTTATTGACTGAATTTCTTCCTTATAAAATTGCCTATTCATATCCTTTGACCATTTATCCATTAGAGAATAGCTCATATTGTTATGAATTTGAATCAATTCCTTATATTTCTTGGAAATGAGACTTTTTTCAGAAATTTGTTACAAAGATTTTTTCCTCAGTTACCTGTTTCCCTTCTAATTTGGACTTGTTTGTGCAAAAGCCTTTTAATTTTATAAGATCAATTGTAATTTTATCTTTTGTCACCCTCTCTGTCAGTTGCTTAATTATGAACTCTGTCTAATCACAGATCTGAAAGGTAAATTTCTTGTTCTGATTTCTCTGTGATGTGCCTTTTTCTATCTAATTCACATATCCATTTAGAGCACATCTTGATCATTATGTAGTATGAACTATTGGTCTAAACCTAAATTCTGTCAGATTTCTGTGGAGTTTTCTCATCAGTTTTTGTCAAATAGGGAGTTTTTTGCCTAGTAACTGGGGTCTTTGGGTTTGCCAAAACTAAAGCAACAGAGTTATTTATGAAATCTAGCACTTCTAATATGAAGGATGAGTAGAAGGCACGAAAACCCCTAAGTAGGTTAAGTCTTTTTGTCTAGCATATTTGAGAAATACAGGCTGAGGTGGAGAGAGCTTGGATATGACTAATAGTAGTGAAAATGGAGATGAAATGACAAAATCGAAAGGAATTTCTTTTTTTCTCAATTTTTTTCAGTTAACCAATATTTATTTCCTCTCTGTATATCCCTCCCCCATTGAAAAAAAAGAAAAAACCTTTGTAATAAATATGCAGAATCAAGCAAAACAAATTCTTGCATTGACCATGCCCCAAAATATGGCTCATTCTTCATCCTGAGTCTATCATTTCTTTGGTAATGGGTAGTATGCTTCAACATTGATTCTCCAGAATCACGATTGGTCATTGCATCAGAGTGCTTATATCTTTTGAAGTTTGTTTTTATGGTTTTTTTTCTAATTACATCAATTGTTTTCCTGCTTTTGTTCACTTTTCCATGCATCAGTTAACACGAGTTTGATCAGATTTCATTTAAAGTGTCCTTGAAAGACATTTCATTAGAAGAACCATTAAGACTTATTAACTACTAGAATTTTATGGGGGGTGGAGTCAAGATGGCGGGGAGTGGAGTCAAGATGGTGGAGTAGAAAGACTCACATGTGCTAGCTCCGAACCCACAGCCCATGGATTTCCTGTAGGAAGAACTCCCCACAGGTTCTGGATCACAGTAGGGCATGCAGAAACACAGTGGAAGGGATTTCCACCCCAGAGAGCCCTGGAGAGCCATCCCCAGGGTCCGTAGCGCATCGGAAAGCAGAGCCCACCCCAGCACTGCCCTGGCCGTGGTCCCAGAGGAGCGGACCGAGCAGGCTTCAGGGACGGAACCTCCGGCGGCCAGGAAGGTCCTTCCGCCCACAGACGCTACAGGTCAATGAGAGAGACGTCTGGGCTGGCCAAGAGGGGAGTGGGGTGTCTCCGTGACTCGGGCCCCCTCGGGAGGAAGTGGTGGAGGCAGGGGCAGCGGCAGAGGTGGCTGCAGTGGCCAGGACTCCCCGAGCAGCAGGCAGAAGCTCAGGTCTCTGCATAAAGCCCCTGAGGGAGCTGAGCCTGGGAGGAGGCCCTGCCCCCCACCCCAGCACCAGAACTTAAGCTCACATTGAATAGCAGCCGTGCCTGGCCTGCCGCAGAAAGCCCATTTGAATCTCAGACCCCAAGCACTAGCTGGGCGGATCTAGGCAGGGGTGGACAGGAATCTCAGAAGTCAAGTAACTGGCTGGGAAAATGCCCAGAAAAGGGAAGAAAAATAAGACTACAGAGAGCTTCTTTGAGCAGGTGCAAATGTTCCCGCCTTTCAATTCTGATGACGAGGAAATATTCTTACCATCAGGGAAAGACGTGGAGGGCAGGGCCTCTGTATCCCAGACATCCCAGGGGGTTGTCGGGTGGACTTAGGCCTTGGAAGAGCTCAAAAAGGATTTTGAAAAGCAAGTTAGACAGGTGGAGGAAAAACTGGGAAGAGAAATGAGAGAGATGCAAGAAAAGAATGAAAAACAGGTCAATACCTTGGTAAAGGAGACCCAAAAAAATGCTGAAGAAAATAACACCTTGAAAAATAGGCTCACTCAATTGGCAAAAGAGGTTCAAAAAGCCAATGAGGAGAAGAATGCTTTCAAAAGCAGAATTAGCCAAATGGAAAAAGAGGTTCAAAAGCTCACTGAAGAGAATAGTTCTCTCAAAATTAGAATGGAACAGATGGAATCTAATGACTTTCTGAGAAACCAAGAAATCACCAAACAAAACCAAAAGAATGAAAAAATGGAAGAGAATGTGAAATATCTCATGGGAAAAACAACTGACCTGGAAAATAGATCCAGGAGAGACAATTTAAAAATTATAGGACTACCTGAAAGTCATGATCAAAAAAAGAGCCTAGATATCATCTTCCATGAAATTATCGAGGAAAACTGCCCTGACGTTCTACAACCAGAGGGCAAAATAAGTATTGAAAGAATCCATCGATCACCACCTGAAAGAGATCCAAAAAGAGAAACTCCTAGGAACATTGTGGCCAAATTCCAGAACTCCCAGGTCAAGGAGAAAATCTTACAAGTAGCTAGAAAGAAACAATTCCAGTATTGTGGAAATAAAATCAGGATAACTCAAGATCTAGCAGCTTCTACATTAAGGGATCGAAGGGCGTGGAATAGGATATTCCAGAAGTCAAAGGAAGTAGGAGTCAAACCAAGAATCACCTACCTGGCAAAACTGAGTATAATACTTCAGGGGAAAATATGGTCTTTCAATGAAACAGAGGACTTTCAAACATTCTTGATGAAAAGACCAGAGCTGAAAAGAAAATTTGACTTTCAAACACAAGAATGAGAAGAAGCATGAAAAAGTAAACAGCAAAGAGAAGTCATAAGGGACTTACCAAAAGTGAACTGTTTACATTCCTACATGGAAAGACAATATTTGTAACTCTTAAAACTTTTCAGTATCTGGGTAGTTGGTGGGATCACACACACATACACACACACATGCACGCACATACAGAGACAGAGAGCACAGAGTGAATTGAATAGGATGGGACCATATCTTAAAAGAAATTAAGGTAAATGGTGAGAGAGAAAGGTAGGGGGAGGAAAGAGGGTGAAATGGAATGGGGTAAATTATATGTCATTTAAGAGGCAAGCAGGAGACTTTTTAGTGGAGGGAAAAAAGAGGAGAGCTGAGAAAAAAAAAAACCAAGAAGTTTACCCTCATCACATTCAACTAAAGGAAGGAATAAAATGCACACTCATTTTGGGATGAAAACCTATCTTACAATACAGGAAAGTGGGGGAGAAGGAGATAAGCAAGTGGGGGATGATGGAAGGGAGGGTAATGGGAGGAGGGAGCAATTTGAAGTCAACTCTCAGGGAGGGACAGGATCAAAAGACAGAAGAGAAACAATGAGGGGCAGGATAAGATGGAGGGTAATTCAGTTAGTCTTACACAACACGACTATTATGGAAGTCATTTGCAAAACTACACCTATGGCCTATAGTGAATTGCCTGCCTTCCCAAAGGGAATGGGTGGGGAGGGAGGGATGGGGAGAATTTGGAACTCAAAGTTTTAGGAACAACTGTCTAGTATTGTTGTTGCTACTAGGAAAGAAGACATACAGTTAATGAGGAATAGAAAGTCATCTGGCCCTACAGGACAAAAGAGAAGATGGGGACAAGAGAAGGGAGGGATGATAGAAGAGAGGGCAGATTGGTGAGAGGGAAAATTAGATTGCTTGGTGTATTGGGGTGGGGGGAGGGGATAAAAGGGGAGAAAATTTGGAACCCAAAATTTTGTGAAAATGAATGTAAAAAGTTAAATAAATAAATTTTTATCTAAAAAAAAGAATTTTATGAATAAAGAATATTAGAATGTTGAATTCTTTCCATATTATAATCCAGCACTCCAATAAATCTAAGATATTGTCAATCTAGTTATTCTTTCCAATAATGTAAACCGCAGCTAATTTGTGCCTGACCATCATGAGCACAGATTTGCCACCCAGTAAACTATGGGCCTCCTCTTGATGTAACATATAAATATCAATGGAGAGTATGGTGCCCATTGGTTATCCTTTGTTCTTGCTATATGACCAGACCGTCTTTTTTTCTGGTTACACATTTTTCTGAATATATCGTTTTCACTGCAACTCTCATATAATTCCTATTCCTCAAGTATCATATTCCTCTGACTCACATCCGCCATGTATCTCCCCATTGCCCTTAAATAATCTTCAACTTGGATTCATTGGAGACCACATATTCTATTCCATCAATATTCTATGACTTACTTCTGTATAACACCACCAGATGTTTATTATTGTTAGAAAGATGGGTCTTTGTTTCAGGGAAAAGCTTGGCTTTAATAAAAGAATTTTATAAAGGCAATAAAGCCCATTCTCTCCCCACTGTTCAGTTCTGGGGTCAGTTCATTATTTATTTACAGTGTCTATCAAAGATGGTTGTACTGATAGATAAGTGTTGTGTTTGTTCATACAACTGCCTATCCTCAGGTTATGGATTTAGAGCAGGAAGGGACTGTTTAAAGTCATGTGGACCAGTGACATCAAACTCCAACAGAAATGGGGCCCACTAGACTGTGTATAAAGACCTTTGCAACAGCATATTGACATTAGTGTTGTTGTTTAGTGGTTTCAGTTGTGTCTGATTCTTCGTGACCCCTTTTGGGGTTTTCTTGGCAAAGATAATGGAATAGTTTGCCATTTCCATTCCCAGCTCCTTTCACACATGAGGAACTAAAGCAAACAGGGTTTTGTGACTTGTACAGAGTCATATAAGCTTATAAATGTTTGAGCCCAGATTTGAACTCAGATTTTTTCCAACTCTAGGCCAGTGCTCTATCTACTGTGCTACTTAGCTACCATATTTACATAGAAAATCACAAATTAGCAACATCTATGTTGTATTGCATTTTAATTATTTTGTTAAATACTTCCCAATTACTTTTTCAGAGCTGTCTGAAGCCATGAATTTAACCAACCCCCTCATTTTAGAGATGAGACCCAGAGAGGTTCAGTGACTTCCTGGGATCATAGAAGAAATAAGTGGCAGAGACAGGATTTGAACCTGAGATCTCTGACTCCAAATTCGTGATCCTGTCTGTCTTCCCACACAGCTTCTCAGTGCTTTCATTAATGCGGTTATTCTGTGTGTCTACTTAAGCCAAATTCTTTTGACTGATCACGGATCTCTTTTATCCATCAAAATTAGTGGAAGTATCACATGTGGATCTTAACATCACATCCCCTGAGGATCTTACAGAGAAGTAGAAGTGAGAACAGAGACAAGAAAAGTATCACATCAAGTACAGTTAGTTCTGCTATGATGTGTGTTTTGAAATGTGAATTTGTTCCATTTAGTGATATATAGAAAACATTTTGAACCCTGTAAAAGGTTTAGAAGATGGTAAGAGGAAAGGAAGTGAAGAGGTCTAGTGTAGACACTTTTCCAAGGATTTTATTTACATCAGAAAGGGTGGAGAAATATAAGACAATAGCTAGCAGATGTGATGGAATCTCACAGACCTCTTATGAGGATTAACTGAGAAGGTAGATATGAAAACCTTTTGTGTATGATAAGATATTGTACTAATATGATTAAGGTATTGTTATTAAATCTATTAGGAGAATTGGTGAGCAGACTTGTAGAATTACAGAATATACAAGTTGGAAGGGATCTGAACAGACATGTGCTGGTAAATGTTTAATAACCAGCTCTTGTGGGGGGAGTAAGGGATGCTTTTAAGCTTAATCTGTATTATTAATATTTTGTATTTTATCTATAAATGATATATAACACACTATATATAATATAATATTTTATATATTAATATTTTCTCCATCACTCTTAATTCTAGACCTGATATCATATATATCAAGCCTTGATATGTAGCATTTGCTAGTTTCTGAGATGTAAGTGTTTGTACAGATAATTTGACAGTGGACTTTCAGGTTCCAATATGATCTCAGTAGACATCTTATCTAACCTATACACAAAATAGAACCCCTGTTCTAACACACCTAGGAAGTAGACAGAGACTTTGTTTGGAGCCCTCCAGTGAGGGAGAACCCATTACCTTCCAGAACAGACCATTCCATTTTTGGATAGTTACAATTGTTAGAAAGCTTTTTCCTAACATCACCCCTAAATTTGTCTCTTATCAACACCTCCATGCATTTCTTTTATTTCTTACCTCTGGGGTCCAACAGAATGAGTCTTACACTTCTTCCATATAATAGCCTTTCACATACTTGAACACAGCTAAGTAACTTTTCTTTTCCATGATAAACATGATAAACTCCTTCAACTGATGCTTATACAACATGGGATCAAAACTCTTGCCCTGCTCTGATGTACTCTAGCAAGGCTAGACCAAGTTGTAGTTAGTGTAAAAATACAGTATTTGAAATAGTAATAAAAAACACCTAATATGTATTAAATAAACTTTTCCAAAGTCCTTTCCCAACTGGAGAGAATTTTATCAAATATTACTCCAAAAATGGGAATAAACAAAGATAGATAGAGCATAAACTAGTGTTATTCTCCTGCATGCATTGCAACATGCTTGCTGAAGACTAACTAGCTATAGTCTTAATCAAATGCCCCCATAAAAGATATGTCAGTATATTATTCAAATCTGAAATAATATAGCTGTGTCAATTTTGGATTTTTCTGTAGTTACCTCCTGAGATATTTAATAGCAGATGTAATTGGGGCTTGAACTTCCTGTAATGCACTCATGGTAAATATTGATGCAGGTTTATGCTTTTTTAACTAATAAAAATAAACTGAGAATGTTATTTATTCTAAACAGACCTCTTTAACCATCACAATTTTACTTCATGGAGAAACAAAATAAACATGCATGATATGAAATAAAAAATGCCCATGATGCTTATAATCTCAGCGTAAAGGTGATTTATATTAGTTAATGTATAAATAAATATTAGGCATCCAACCTCCAAAAAAAGTGGAGCTAAACAAATAATTTTCAACAGGTTTCCATATATCTTGAATTAAATATGGTCTGGTAAAATATAACAGAGTATACATATGATGAGTCATAACTAATAGAAGATAATGCCTCATTGGAAAATTATTTGGAACAGATTGAATATTCTATAGAATCAGATTGAAAGCTCCATGAACATAGAGACTTTGAATTCTAAATATAGCTTTTCATAGGAGGCATGAAATAAATATTTACGGGAAGAAGGAAGGAACGAAGGAATGAAGGAAAGGAAAGAAAAGAAAAGGAAAGGAAAGGGGAAAGGAGAAAGGAAAGAAAAAAGGAGAGGAAAGGAAAAGAAAGGAAGAAACTCATGCTTATCTTATACTTTGCTAATTTTTTAAAATAAATATTGCCCTCTCAAGAGTTATCAGTTATCTCCTATTTCTTTTTTTTTGAGGCAGTTAGAGTTCAGTGACTTGCCCAGGGTTATACAGCTAGTAAGTATCAAGCATCTGGGGTCAGATTTGAACTCAGGTCCTCCTGACTCTAGGGCCAGTGCTCTACCCACTGCACCATTTAGCTGCCCCTCAATTATCTCTTAATTGTCAAATCTAATGACCTTTTCTCAATCATGTTTCTTTATTGCTTTGAGCCTTAACTGCACGATTAATGACCTCTTAGTTATTCTCTGCTGCTTCTCTAATTTGTCTGATGGGAGTATGAATGGGTATTCAAGAGGACTAGCATCTTTGTGTGACAGCTCACCAAGCCTTTTTCAGGGCTTGTCATCCACCTTTGGTGCTTATTTGGCACTCCGCTCTCACCTGTGGTTCCAAGAAGCTGTAGCATGTGTAGTGGCTACATCCTGGTAAAACTGTCCTGGCAGAATTTTAAGAATTTCATTTTTACAAAGCACTTTCAGCATAATAAGCTTGTGAGGTCAGTATTACCAGTATCATCCTTGCCAACAATCAGATAGACACAGTAGCCTAGGAGTAGAGAGATGGGAGGCAGTATGTGCCAGGCAAAGTCAGACTACCACCACCACATTGACCATCGTCTCCCTTCAGATCCTGATGGAGGCAGTCTCGGCAGCCTAGAACCCTGCAATGCTTCCAGTGTCCTCAGCCATCATCCTGAGAAGCAACCACTGTGGAGAGGCAGACTTATGGTACTGATACCTTGATACCTTGAAAGGTGAAAACTTTTGGGATCAACAAAGAGTTGATCCTTTCTCTTTAGTGGGCTCACCTCTTCTGGAGACTCAGTCCTTTAAACCTTATAGTATTTTTGACATCAATCAATAAGCATTTATTAAGTGACTATCAGATGCCAGACACTGTGCCAGACTTGGGAAATAGTAGTACAAAAAATGAAACAACTCCTACTCTCAAGATCTTAGTTTGTATTCTATCACAGAAGATAATATATATATATATATATATATATATATATATATATATATATACATATATATATACACATTTAAGCAAACACACAATATAAAGAGAAAAACACAAATACAAACAAGATGCTGTATGTAATTTTGCTTTCATTATTCACCATTGCCTTGAGCAATATGTGGGTCTCTTAGAAATTCCTCTGTACTTTGCATAGTACTGATAATCCACAAATGCTTATTTCCATATTTCATGGATCTATGAATCATCCTCGGTGTGGGTACTGCCTTTCACTAACACAAATTGCAGCCCCATAACACTTTAATAAGGGACTTAAGTTTCTGTAGCCAAAACAATTCAATACCTTGTGGCTAGTCTCTAGATATAAGCTTCTCTAAACTCTCTTAACAAGATTGGTCCTTGAATTGAGGCTGTATTAGAGGTCTTTTCCAGTTTGGTAGAACTAGGGTTGGTGCTCTGTTAGCATAGGTGACCCAGAGTCACCTCCATATCAGAGTGTTTTGTTTTGTCCTACATTCTTGGAATGGACCATGACACCAAGGAGATGATGACATGACTTGCAGTTGACTTTGATTTGAGTGAGGGAGGGCTGTGCAAGGTCACCAGCCTCCCTTTCTTCTTCTGAGTCATCTGGATCCACCAGAATGAGACATTAGAGAAAGACTGCAGTGGTGAAATGTAGAAGTGATCCTAGAAATAATCAGCATAACAAATTGTTTGTTAATAACATTACATGCTATTCATATTCTGAAAGCCTATATTCAGGAAATATCTTATTCATCACATTCCAGCATTACTTAACATGATTCATAGCTAAGAATGTGTTGTTCATATGAAAGGTGTGTTTTCCAGCTTATGTGTATGTCCACATGGATATGTCTAAATGTAGCTTCCAAGAAGGAATATCTCTCTAATCTAGTCCCCTCTCTCCAAGGAAGACTCTGCTTCCTTCCTGGAGAGAAGCAGGAAATTGTGAACCCAAGGCTGGCATTACTTCTCTCCCCAGAGATGGGATACTATACTAGAATTACAGCTATCTGCTCCCCTAATAACTGATAGGCTGCTCTGGGGGAAAAGATTGTGTTATTAGGTTCAAATTAGTTTTCTGCTTGCTATCTCTTAAAGGGCTCTAAGTTTATACCCACCAAATATTAATTACATAAAAGACAGTCACACATACCGAACAGCTAATAAACCCATTTATCCAAGCATATAGCAAATAGGAATAAAGAAGTTATACAGATTAGAATGTACAAGACAATATACAGAGCTCATGAGAGACACAGAGAGACACAGAGACAGAAAGAAAGACAGAGACAGAGGGACAAAGGGACAGAGAGACAATTCTTGATGTCACTCAAGAGGAATTGGTAGGTAAGCTGAAAATTGGGAGCCAGCTTCTCTACATGTGTGTTGCTTCCTAAAATCTGTTTGTCTATCTGTCTGTCTCTCTTTGTCCCTCTCTGCCTCTGTCTCTCTATCTCTGTTTCTCTCTGTCTCTGTCTTTCTCTGTCTGTCTCTGTCTCTCTGTCTCTCTCTGTCTCTGTCTTTCTCTCCAGGGTTTTTTCCCTCAAGAAAGCCCTAAATGGTGTGTGTCCTCTCTCAGAGTAAGAAGATCTCTGTTTAGACAATCTAACAAATGAGCTGATTGCAAGAATTGCATATTTAATTCAGCTTCCAAGGCAGCAGCTTTTGTATTCTCAATAACTATAGCCAAAAAGTTAAGAATATGAGATCATTTACCTTTGAATCTTTAGTTCTTTTTTAAGCTCTGTTCTGTCATCTCGGTATATTCAGGTATGAAAACTCAGTAGAAATGAACTCAGAGTCCACTGCTGGAATTCCACAGGTCTTTAAAGAGATAAGAAGTGAATAAATCTTGGGTAAACAAAGTTCAAGGAGAAAAATTGATTCAAAGTCAGATGAAGTCCCTGTGGTTCAGGGTCAAAAAAGAGGAAGTGGTCCTGGTACACAGAATCTTTGGAGGAGGAGGGAGCCTTATGTAGCCCATTTATTTTGTCTTCCATTGCCAAAATTTCAGTGCCTCTGCAGGACTAGCACAGCAGGAATATTTGGAGTGATCCCAAAGTGGAATTGGTTAGATTCTTTACCAACAAAGGTCTTCAAACAAAGTTTGGGCAACTGCTTGGGTTTGTGGTGCATGTAAGAGGGTAGGATTCTTTTTCAAATATAGATAGGATAAGATTGACACTAAGGAGGTCTCTTCTAATTCAGTGACATCATGATAATATTAAAGTCTACTAGGATAGAATACTGTATACATTATCAGTTTTCATATTAGATGTTTTTGTTTACTCAGTTTTTCTTTATCATAGGTAGGGTTCATTCTGGAGGAAACAGAAGGAAAATGACCAATGTAAAGATAAAAGCATCAATAAAATGTATTTTTAAAAATAGAATATAGCACAACTAAGCACACTTATATTCCTGCTACTTTATCAAACTACCATACTATTGCTCTCTTTTCTACTATCACTAAACTTTTTGAAAGTGTAGTCAACACTGGCTGTCTCCATTTCCTCCTCATATCTCAAACACTTTCCACAGGAGTTATCCTAAGATCATAGATTTAGAACTAGAAGAGAGCTGAGAAAACATCTAACCTAACCCCCTCATTGTACAGGTGAAGAAACAGAGATGTTAAGTAATTTGCCTATGGTCATATAACTTCTACATAATAAAGGCAGGATTTGAACCCAGATTTTCCTGACTCCAATTACTACACTGTTACCACACTGACTTATAGCCCTGACCCCACTCTCCCAAAAGCCTTCTTTCAAAGGTTCCTGGGGGCAGGGAGGAGGAGTCAAGATGATGGAGTGAGAGTTTGTACTCACCTAAGCTCTGCCACAAATTCTTTCAGATACCTCTAAAAAGAGAATCTGAACAGATTTTAGAGTGGTAGAATCCACTAGGAGATAGAGTATGGTAGATTTCCAGTCAAGGACAGCCCAGAAGGTTGACAGAAAGAATCTGTTGCACGTGGCTGGAGGAGCACAGAGCACACAGGCTGTACCAGTGCAGACCAGGCCATAGTTGAGCACCTGGGTGGATTGAAGCAGGGGCAGCAGAGCGATTTCTCAAACGTATCAGCCTAGGACTGGAAGTGGAACTGAGTGAGAGACAAGCACAGGACCCCAGGCAACAGCAGCAGGCATTTAGACTATCAGCCTGCAGATAAAATGTCTTGAACTTCTGGGAGACAAGATGGTGGAATGATCTGTAAATGCTATCCCCCACCCCTTGTTGACCTTGAAAAACCCAGAGAATATTTCCCCAGGAAAAATCCTGAAATAGTGGGATCAGCCAAAGGAGTAAACAGTATTTTAGCCCACAAGGCTAGGAAAATCTGTGAGGAGAGACCCTTGTCCTTTGGCTGAAGTGGACCAGTGCAGGACTGAAGCTGTCCCAGACAACCCCACCTCAGTGAACCAGGAGGAGATCCTGAGCCCCAGGGGGTTAAAGTCTGTAAGCGTCAACACCAGGACCCCAGGTGTGCCTTAGCACAGCCAGGGGAATCAGGGTAGATGGGGTACACAAATCTCTGAGCCTGCCTGTGCTCTAACCAAGGAGAGGAGACTTTCTGTGGCCAGACCACCCCTCCCTCACACCTCATGCAGGTCCAGGATGACTCTGGGGAAACTCAGAAAGACTTCACCTGGCCTCTGCCTTGGCACACCAGCCAGCTCAGTGCCAAGTAAGCTGCAGTATTCTAGCTTCTAACTGAAAGAACCAGCAGCCACAATACACAAAGCCTCAAGTTTTCAGCACAGGAATCATGGGACAGATTCCCCTGTGTCCCAGAAGCAGAGATCCATTTTATTTTTTTTATTTTTTATTTTTAATATTTATTTATTTATTTAACTTTTACATTCGTTTTCACAAAATTTTGGGTTCCAAATTTTCCTCCCTTTTATCCCCTACCCCCACCCCAATACACCAAGCAATCTAATTTTCCCTCTCACCAATCTGCCCTCTCTTCTGTCATCCCTCCCTTCTCTTGTCCCCATCTTCTCTTTTGTCCTGTAGGGCCAGATGACTTTCTATTCCCCATTAACTGTATGTCTTCTTTCCTAGTAGCAACAACAATACTAAACAGTTGTTCCTAAAACTTTGAGTTCCAAATTCTCCCCATCCTTCCCTCCCCACCCATTCCCTTTGAGAAGGCAGGCAATTCACTATAGGCCATAGGTGTAGTTTTGCAAATGACTTCCATAATAGTGTTGTGTAAGACTAACTGAATTACCCTCCATCCTATCCTACCCCTCATTGTTTCTCTTCTGTCTTTTGATCCTGTCCCTCCCTGAGTGTTGACTTCAAATTGCTCCTTCCTCCCTTTGCCCTCCCTTCCATCATCCCCCACTTGCTTATCTCCTTCTCCCCCACTTTCCTATACTGTAAGATAGATTTTCATCCCAAAATGAGTGTGCATTTTATTCCTTCCTTTAGTCAAATGTGATGAGGGTAAACTTCTTGGTGTTGTTTTTTTTTTTCTCAGCTCTCCTCTTTTTCCCTCCACTAAAAAGTCTCCTACTTGCCTCTTAAATGACATATAATTACCCCATTCCATTTCACCCTCTTTCCTCCCACAACCTTTCTCTCTCACCATTTACCTTAATTTCTTTTAAGATATGGTCCCATCCTATTCAATGCACTCTGTGCTCTCTCTCTATATGTGTGTGCATGTGTGTATGTGTGTGTGCATGCATGTGTGTACATTTGTGTGTGTGGTCCCACCAACTACCCAGATACTGAAAAGTTTTAAGAGTTACAAATATTGTCTTTCCATGTAGGAATGTAAACAGTTCACTTATGGTTAAGTCCCTTAAGACTTCTCTTGGCTGTTTACTTTTTCATGCTTCTTCTCATTCTTGTGTTTGAAGGTCAAATTTTCTTTTCAGCTCTGGTCTTTTCATCAAGAATGCTTGAAAGTCCTCTGTTTCATTGAAAGACCATATTTTCCCCTGAAGTATTATACTCAGTTTAGCTGGGTAGGTGATTTTTGGTTTGAGTCCTAGTTCCTTTGCCTTCTGGAATATCCTATTCCACGCCCTTCGATCCCTTACTGTAGAAGCTGCTAGATCTTGTGTTATCCTGATTTTATTTCCACAATACTGGAATTGTTTCTTTCTAGCTACTTGTAAGATTTTCTCCTTGACCTGGGAGTTCTGGAATTTGGCCACAATGTTCCTAGGAGTTTCTCTTTTTGGATCTCTTTCAGGTGGTGATCGATGGATTCTTTCAATACTTATTTTGCCCTCTGGTTGTAGAATGTCAGGGCAGTTTTCCTCGATAATTTCATGGAAGATGATATCTAGGCTCTTTTTTTGATCATGACTTTCAGGTAGTCCCATAATTTTTATGCGGGAATCTTCCGAAATGAAGATCCTGCCTGCTGTTGGGGGATTCCTGAGTCTTGGGCCGCTGCCGCCTCAGCCGCCGCCCACACCTCTGCCTCCACCGCTTCCTGCCCCCGTCCCCGCCGCCGTCGCTTCCTCCCGAGGGGGCCCGAGTCACGGAGACGCCCCGCTTCCCCTCTCCTTCAGCCCGGCTTTCTTTCTCATTGACCTGTAGCTTCTGTGGGCGGAGGGACTTTCCCGGCTGCTGGAGCTTCCGTCTCTGAAGCCTGCTCGGATCAGCTTCTCTGCGGCCTCGGCCAGGGCAGCGCTGGGGGTCTGGTTTACTTTCCGGGGCGCGCCGGACCCAGGGGATGGGTCTTCAGGGCTCCCTGGAACGGAAATCTCTTCCACTCTGCTTCTGCACACCTTGTATTCACCCAGAAGCTATGGGGGACTCTTTTTACATTAATTCTATGGGCTTTGGTTTCGGAGCTCGTAAACGTGCGTCCTTCTACTCCGCCATCTTGGCTCCGCCCCTTGTAGTCCCATAATTTTTAAATTGTCTCTCCTGGATCTATTTTCCAGGTCAATTGTTTTTCCCATGAGATATTTCACATTCTCTTCCATTTTTTCATTCTTTTGGTTTTGTTTGATGATTTCTTGGTTTCTCAGAAAGTCATTAGATTCCATCTGTTCCATTCTAATTTTGAGAGAACTATTCTCTTCAGTGAGCTTTTGAACCTCTTTTTCCATTTGGCTAATTCTGCTTTTGAAAGCATTCTTCTCCTCATTAGCTTTTTGAACCTCTTTTGCCAATTGAGTGAGCCTATTTTTCAAGGTGTTATTTTCTTCAGCAATTTTTTGGGTCTCCTTTACCAAGGTATTGACCTGTTTTTCATTCTTTTCTTGCATCTCTCTCATTTCTCTTCCCAGTTTTTCCTCCACCTGTCTAACTTGCTTTTCAAAATCCTTTTTGAGCTCTTCCAAGGCCTGAGCCCACCCGACAACCCCCTGGGATATCTGGGATACAGAGGCCCCGCCCTCCACGTCTTTCCCTGATGGTAAGAATATTTCCTCGTCATCAGAATTGAAAGGCGGGAACATTTGCACCTGCTCAAAGAAGCTCTCTGTAGCCTTATTTTTCTTCCCTTTTCTGGGCATTTTCCCAGCCAGTTACTTGACTTCTGAGATTCCTGTCCACCCCTGCCTAGATCCGCCCAGCTAGTGCTTGGGGTCTGAGATTCAAATGGGCTTTTTGCAGCAGGCGCCACTGCTATTCAATGTGAGCTTTAGTTCTGGTGTTGGGGTGGGGCAGGGCCACCTCCCAGGCTCAGTTCCCTCAGGGGCTTTATGCAGAAACCTTCAGTAATGGGGCAGGTGGGGGCAGGGCCACCTCCCAGGCTCAGCTCCTTCAGGTGGTTTATGCAGAGACTTTCAGTAATGAAGATCCTGCCTGCTCGGGAAGTCCCGGGGGCCGCCACCCCTGCCTCTGCCTCCCCCGCTTCCTGCCCCCGCCTCTGCCTCAGCCGCTGCCTCCCGAGGGGGCCCGAGTCACGGAGACACCCTGCTCCCCTCTTGGCCAGCCCAGCTGTCTCTCTCTCACTGACCTGTAGCTTCTGTGGGAGGAGGGACCTTCCCAGCCACTGGAGCTTCCGTCCCTGAAGCCTGCTCGGGTCAGCTTCTCTGGGGCCGTGGCCAGGGCAGTGCTGGGGTGGGGTCCACTTTCTGGGGCGCGATGGACCCTGGGGACGGCTCTCCAGGGCTCTCTGGATCGGAAATCTCTTCCACTATGTTGCTGCACCCCCTGCAGTGATCAAGAACTTCTGGGGAGCTCTTCTTACATTAAATCTATGGGCTGTGGGTTTGGAGCTTGTATACATGCGTCTTTCTACTCCGCCATCTTGACTCCGCCCCCCAGAGATCCATTTTAAAAACCAAGAAAAAGGCAATCATCATCAAAGAAGCAAACCAGAAAAGAAAACAACATAGAATCTTACTATGGGGACAAAACAACAACACAATACAGAATACAGATAGAATACAGAAGAGGTCAGCATAGAGACTGCACTCCTATCTGAAACCTCAGAAGGAAATATTAACTGGTGTTAAGCCCAAAGAGCATTCTTGGAAGAGCTCAAGAAGGATTTTAAAAGCCAAGTCAAAGAGATGGAAGAAAAATTGGCCAATGATTTTAAAAATATGAAAAAAAGAATTCATGGAAGAATTTAAAAGGAAAATTGGGCAAATGAATAAAGAGACACAAAACCTAACTGGAGAAAATAACTCCTTAAAAGAAATAATTGGACAAATGGAAAAGGAGGTACAAAAGTTAACTGAAGAAAACAATCTATTAATAATTAGAACTGGGCAAGCAAAGGTTCCTGGTGATTTTCTAATTCCCAAATGAGATGATCTGTCTTTGACCTCACTGAAGCATTTGACCATTCCCTGTGTCTTTCAGCTCTTTCCTCTTTTAGCTTCTGTAATGCTGTACATTAGTATAACATTATGGGAGGTGAAAACACTTTTGTGACATTTCAGGCATGGGTATCGATATTTGAGGTCTTAGGATGTAATATTCATTTAAGTAGTATATTTACATTTTGTAGTCATAGTAAGTGAATTAGTACCATGAAGAACTAATTAAATATATCTTGAAATTTACTAGATCAGATAAGGAATAATGAGCAAATAAGAAAAGTCTGAAAGCAGAGAGAAAGAGAGTGAAAATTTGGGATCAACTATGGCCAAGGCAAAGAAGTCCGAAGAAATTAGGAGAAAAAATGAGACAAACTTTTTGGACATGGCCAATTTGTAATAATTTTGCCCAATTATGCATATTTCTAACAAGGATTTTAGCTTTCTTCTTTTCTTGGGAGAGGGGAAGATAGGAAATAGAGGAGTGTTTGGGGTTCCCTTCCCTAAGAACAAATAGAAGAGAACAGAAGGAATCACAGATGAGCAAGTCAGCTTTCAAAGTTCAATGTTGAATTTACCATATATTTTAAAATAAAAATACCTAGTGAAGATTCATGGTTTTGTGTGTAATTTCCTTGTGTTCTAAAATGTGAAAATCCTCAATTTATTTGGTATTTAAATTCAAAATAAAAAAACATGAAATGAAAAATTCCAAAAAAAATTTGGGAGAAAGGGAAAAGAATGATATTTAAGAAGAAGAAGGAGCTAGGAGTCAGGAAAGAAAACATATGAAGCAAAAATGAATGACTCCAGAGGGCTGATGATGAAAAATATTACCCAACTCCTGATAAAGAGGTGATACACTGAATATGCAGAATGAGACATACATTTTTGGATATGGCTAATCTGGGAATATGTTTGGTTTAACTATTTATTAAAATGAGTTCTCATTCCTTTCTTCTTCTTTCCTTCCTTCTTTTCTCCTTCCTTCCTTTTTCTTCTTCTCCTTTGAAGGGGAAAAAGTGAAAGATAAGGAAAACAAATGCTGTTAATTGAGAAATAATTTAGTTTATGAAAAAGGAATGAGTGCTCACTGTAGCAAAAAAGAGAAATAATCTAAAGTAATCATTTTGATGGCAGTTTTAAATGCCAAGCATCATCCCATGTAATAACAACCAGCATTTATTGATTAATTTAAGGTTTGCAAATTAAGGCTTACATATGTTCTGATTTGATTTTCGCAAATGGGAGATAGTGCTGTTATTATCTTCCTTTTACAAATGAGGAAAATTGAGGCTGAGGCTAAGTGATTTGCCTGGGTTCACATAGCTGGTAAGTGTTTGAGGCAGGATCTGAACTCAAGTCTTTCTGTCTCTAAATGCAATTCTCCGGGTACTGTGCCACCTATTTTGTAAAGACATATTAGACAATTATTTTTGATATAGCATGGAATTAGAGAACCCTAAAAAACCTTAGAAATTAATCCTTTTGTTTTATTGATGAGGAAACTGAACCCCAGAGAGGTTAGATCATCTATCCAAGTTCACAAGAAAAGCACAGAGTATCCCAAAGATCTTAGTGCAAAACCTGCACGAAGACCTTTGGGACGCTCTATGTAGGGACTGGATCTGAGATTTCATTGCTATAGATAATTCCTGGATGAGGAAATTCCTCTCTGTGCAAGGTTGGCACATACTCCACAACTTGAGTTTTAGGCAGTTATTTATATCTCTGATTTCGTGACAACTCAGAGGTTAAGTGATAAGGATCGCATAGGCACTATGTGCTGAAGGTAGCACTTGGACTCTGGTATTTGGGATGCTGAGGCCAGCTTTCCAACCACACATTCCTAGTGAAAGAAGAAGAAAATATTCTTCATGTTATTATGTATTATGTATAAAAATTCTGTACTTAATTGGAACCAGGTGTATTTAGCTTGAAGAAAGTCAGACTCAGAGGAGACCCAAGAGCAGGCTTGAAAAACTTGAAGAGATGTCATATGGTGAGGGATTAGATATGTTCTATGTGGCCTGGAAGCAGAACGAGGATCACTGGATGAAAGACAATGAGATGAGTAGACTCTGACACTATTATGTAAGCTCTATTGAATTTCTCGGGGTCCTAGGGGGGAACCCTGATAGGTTAGGGGAGTTTTTCTCTCAGCTAGATAGTAAAGTGAATATAGCACTGCACTTGGAAACAGGAAGTACTAAGTTAAAATCCTATTGTAAACAACTGTATGACCCTGAGTAAGTCACTTAACCTCTTACAAGCCTCAGTTTCTTTATCTGTAAAATGGGGATAATAATAGCACTTACCACAAAAGATTATTCTGAGGATCAAATGAGATAACATGCAAGGCTAGCCTTTGCTAGCCTTTAAAGCACACATAAATGCTAGCTATTATTGTATCCCCATTACCTGGCAAGGACTTTGCACATAGGAAACAGTGAAAGAGAGGGCATATGACTAGATAGCAGCAGAGGTGTAGCAAGGTCACATGTGACCCTCTAGGTCCGCAAGTGCAACCCTTTGACTGAATCCAAATTTCACAGAACAAATCCCCTTAATAAAAGGATTTGTTCCATAAAACTTAGACTCAGTCAAAAGGCCACATGTGCCCTCAAGGCCTCAGGTTCCCTACCCCTGCTAGGTTCTAAAATCCATCCATTTCTGAAATGAGCAACTCTTCCTCACCCACAGAGCCTAGTATCACTAGAATTTCTGGAAATTGTTAAAGGGAAGTCCAAAGTGTCAAGAAAAGGTTTCCAGGCTCCAAATAGGTGTTTTTGTGATGTGGCCTGGCAAGGTTACACAACCAAAGCAAGTGGCCTTCTGCTCTGCCTCCTGGGCTTTTCCCTTCTGTTCCCTTTCTCTTGGCTTCAAAGGCTTTGCAGCTTACTAGGGGGTTTTCCTGTTTTCTTTTTTGTGGAGAAATTATGTCAATCAGGGAGTTGGTTAATGAAAATCCTTGAGAACTAAGGACTAAATCTGAGACTGAAAGTAGCAATTTTTGCCCTGAGGCATGAAGAAAGAAAAAAAACAAATCAGGCCTGGGACAAGTGGAAGGAAACAGTCCTAATATAAACCTTTTTAGGCAAAATTATTGGTGGGGGGGGGGTGGGGCAATGGGGGTGGAGGGGAATGAACCAGAGACCATGAGACCTTACTTGGGGAGAACTTGGAGGAACAGAGAGTGCACTGGGATGGACCTCACCTCTGAGGGTGGGGAAGGAGCCACCTGGCAACTTCCTATTTGGGCCAATTATTTTTGCTAGCTAGGTACTAAGTATAGTTATTCCTTAACCTGCTGAAGACCTTTTTGCATCCTTTTAAATCCTGGAGTCCTGGACAAAACTCTAATTAAACCTAGTATAGGGATAAGCCCTTTGATTTAGGGATGCACTTGAACACCTAGAGGGCCACATGTGGCCGTGGGCTTGAGCCAGAGTCTTGGACTTGGGGTTGGTAAGCCCCTTGCTTTGAATTCTGCCTCTGACTTTTAGTTGCCATGTCACTTTGCCCCTAGGATTCGCCTCTCAATTTCCTTATCTGTCAAATGGGAATAATAATCTTTGTGGAACCTACCACAGATTTGTAGAACTCAAATGGGATGTGGAATATGGAAAACCACTTTGCAAATGCTACCATGTTATGAAAATATCAGCACTTATTATCTTGATAGTCACTTTTATTTCCATTTAGCTAAACATCCCAGGTCTCAACATGTTTCTTGTTTAGTGTTTAGCACATTTCTCGGAGTTTTTAAAAATTCCCCACATTCTAGCAGTGAAAGGATATTGAGGAGTCATTCTTCCCGATTGGCTTTAACACGCTAAAAACAAAAAGTATGACAGACAGCCAAGAAGCAGCAGGTCGGATCAACTAAATATTTCAGATACATGGCCTTTGCTTTCCACTTACTTGCTTTCCTTTCCCATTCTCATTTGGCTCAGTCTGTGATCTTCCCATCTATGTCTCATTGCAGACCGTTGGAGAGATACAAGCCTGTTTCTAATAGCTGAAGAAGGTGACTTTATTCCATCAGTAGTTTCCCTAAATGCTTTAAGAGAATCTTCACCTTTCTCTCTGTCTCTCTGTGTGTCTCTGTTTCTGTCTCAGTCTCTGTCTGTGTTCATCTGTCTTTCTCTTTGTCTCTCTCTATTGCTCTCTCAGTCTCTGTCTCAATAAATTGGTTTGGGTAAACAGTCCTTTATTGATATAGCTCTGTGATTTTATTTATTTATCTCTTTCCTCATCTGTAAAATAGGAATAATAATTGCACCTAGTGTTTTTTGTGAGGATCAAACCATATGTGTTTAAAGCGCTTTGTAAACTGTAGTGTTACAAATGCCAGCTATCATCCTTGTTATTGCTTTTAATATTTAGTAATAATTTAAAATAATAATATGTAAAACTTCAACACTAAATTAATGCTTAATACTATTGACAACGATTTCTTGCAATTGACAATAGCTAATAATTGCTATTAATTAATAATCATTATGTATTAGTTGGTTGTTAATTACTAGTTATTAATATTATCATTATCATTATCATAATATCATTATGAATTAATAGGATCCTAGGTATAGAGCAGGAAGGAATCTCAGGGATCATTTAGTCCAATCCCTTCATTTTATAAATGTGGAAGCTGAGGTCGGGAGGGATTAAGCAATTTCCCAAGATCACTCAGGCAGATGGATCAGAGAAAGTATTTCACTAATGTTGGAAATTTCCAGTGAGGAAAATTCTTCTACGATGGTAGAGCAGCCACTGTTTTGCAGGTTATATAGGCAATGAATTACCAGGGATTCTCAGGAGTTAAAGGACTTGCCCAGGGTCACAAAGCCAGCATATGAGGCAGAGGTGTGATTAAACCGAAGTCTTCCTGACTTGGAGTCTGGGGATACCTTTTCCTCTATAGCTCTCTTTGTTGAGCTACTTGGTTTTGTTCAGTTGTAAAAAGCTAATTATTGTCTCAGTCTAATGAAGTCTATTTGCCAAAGTGGTTAAGATATAGAAATCTTAGGGGCAGCTCGGTGGTGCAGTGAATAGAGTGCCAGACCTAGGTCAAGAAGACTCATCTTCCTGTGTTCAAATCTGACCTCAGACACTTACTAGCTGCATGACCCTGGGCAAGTCACTCAACCCCATTTGCCTCAGTTTTCTCATCTGTAAAATGAGCTGGAGAAGGAAACAGCAAACCACTCCAGTATCTTTGTAAGAAAACCCCAAATAGGGTCACAGAGAGTCAAACATGGTTGAACAAAGACAATGACAAGATATAGAAATATATAGAAACATCCAACTGTCTGGATCATGCCAGGTACATCTTCATGTGGTTCTTGCCATGCCTTTGTATTTTCCTTATAAACCTCAGCAGCAACACTACCACCTATGTTTAAATAGTGATATAGCTCAAGCATTAAGTGGCTTTTTGGACTTATGAATGCTTCTTTGTCGTGGCAGGTTGTCCTGCAGTGAGGACACTTCTGTCAAACACTTGCCATTTAAGTCTCCCTTTGCTGAGTTTTACAAGTGGCTGCAAAGCTTTTTCTATAGCATACTGTCAAAGGAATACTTCAGCAAGATATGAAATATATACGCATATATACGTAAGTATGTCACAAAAAACCTCATTTCAGGCCCATTTCCCTCACTCTTTAACTTGAAGTTTCAATTTTTATTTTATTTTTCACTCTTATTAAAGTTCAGTTTCTTTAAAACACACACAAATCAAGATTAAAGATGTGAATGAAATTCTAAAGTCTGCATCACAGTTGACATCTCTTTACTCAAGAAATCAGAAAGATGAGTTCTTAATATTTTCAGAGAAAGAAGATGCTGCTTGGAAACAAGTGATTTGAAAAAAACTCCAATTAAAAAATAATCATACTCTTCTTGGCAAGTAGTTGTTCTACAACACAATTTAAATCCTTTGGAATCCAGAAAGGGCTAAGCTATTCTACTGGAAAGCAGACTAGTGGTTTTGGCTGATAATTTGTTATTGTAAGGATTTTCACTAATAACAAATGCTGTTCAGTCAGCCACACAGCACCTTGTAGCAAAAAAAAAAAAATCAAGTTCAGAGTTGTTCCAATGAATCTTATATTTAATGGTTTTTCTTTGCTTTTCAAAAAAAAATAATGTACCAAGGACTTGTTTTAATTTGCAGAGCTTTGTGTAGCCACTGAAGCTTCACAGAAATCAAAGATGGAAAAAGTCACTGAGGTCATTTGGCTCTTCTGGGTGCCTGGGCAAGATTGCTCTATCCATTGTTTTCTGGACTGTTTTCTCCAGGCTAGTTGGAAAAGCCTGAGGCAGTACAGTGCTAGACAACACAGTGCCTTGAATCCTGGTGGGTTTTTTTCCAAGTATTTTCATCAACTGTAGTTTTGTTGAAAGCACCTCATTAATTAGCTTTCCTCAAGTGAGTGCTTATTTTATTTATCGCCTCTTGCTTTCCAGATCCCCTTGGTGTTCTTGTGAGCTCTGAGGGGTTTTAGTGTTAAGACAATGAAACCCCTTTATAAGTGCTGACACTCGGTGTGGGGTGGGGGTGCTGTCATCACATATCCTAAAATAATAGTAGCTGGCATTTCTAGAAAACACTGGCTTTTTAGATTGGCAAACATTTTCAGATTACGTACAGATTTACATGGCACTTTACACGTATCTCATTTTGAGCCTCCCAGCATCCTCATTTGAGGACAAGTGACCATTGTTACACAGTTAATAAATGTTAGGTGGCAGCTAGTTGTCACAATGGATGCATCACTTGGACATGAAGTGAGGAAGATGAGTTCAAATCCAGCCTCAGATTGTAGCTTAGCTATGTAAACCTGTCAAGTCACCTCTCTCTGCCTCAATTTCGTCATTGGTATCAATGGACATAATAATAATACCTACTTTTCCAGGGTTGTTATAGCTATTAAGTGAGATATTTCCAAACCTTATAGCCCTGGATAATTGCTATTATAATTGCTCAGATTTCTTCTGTCATTCCAGTGCTTCCTCTAATAGGTTGCCTCCCTATATAAGCATATTTTATAGAACTCATTCCGCCATCTTGGCTGCTTCCTTATTTGGAGTGCAATGAATCCAGAGACTTGGGTTCAGATCCCATCTCTGATTGCTTAGTCATGGCTTCTCAGGTTCTAGGTCAATGATGTTATGATTTTATTTACCTCAACATGTCAAACATCTGTGATTTCATCAATTGTGAGAACTCCCTCAGTATGGGAACTCTATCCATGGGATAGCTGTCATGGAGTTTACCATGTACCAAGCACTGTTCTAAGGGCATTACAAATATTTTTCATTTGATCCTCACAACAGTCCGGAGAGGTAAGTGATGTTATTATTATTCACATTTTACAGATGAGGAAACTGAGGCAAACAGTTTACTTGCCCAGAATCACATAGCTAGTATCTGAGACCAGATTTGAACTCAGATCTTCCTGACTCCAGGCCCAGAGCTCTATCCACTTTGCCACATAGCTATCTAAGGGAGGTTAAGTGACTCAACTATTAAATCCCACAGCTATTAAATGACAGAGACAGTATTCTAAGCCAGGTCTCTCCTGACCCCAAAGCCAGAATTCCTTCCACTACAAAACTCTGATTCTGTGTAATAGTGTAATGATGATTCATGTTCTAATAATAGCATTCATTTATACAGCTCTTTCCACATAAAATCTCATGAGGTAGGCGATGCAAATATTATTCGCCCAATCTTATAGGCGAACCTCTTCCAAGGTCTTTCTGGGGAGTGGAGGCAGCTCTGGAGTGAGTCTCCAAGGTCACGCCTGCAGAGCTTAGCTCGTTGTCAATGCTTACTAAGTTGAAAATGTTTCAAGTGAAGCCTGAGTGCTCCTTAAGGACCAATATAACCAAGCTGTCTTTCTTACCAGACAGACCTCAAAGGGATGGACTTTTTGGCCTTAGCAACTCTTAAAAGATCACTTAGTAAGTCGCAAAGGATTTATGACAAAGGGAGTGCCTGGCATGAATGAATCACAGATCCCTGAGGGACTGAATTATAGACAAAGAACTAGGCCCTGAGATTTGAAGCAACTTGTTTCACAGCAACTAAGTGTCAGACCTAGGACCAAACCAAGGGCTTCTGAGCCCCGCCCAGAACTCTTTTCACTACATCTTGCCGAATGAAGTCATTGTATTCAATGTTAATCTCGGTGTTAGGCAAACTGATGTGACCTGTAAAATGAGAGTTGACTCATTTTCCATTTAGTTGTGATTTTTTGGTGTATAGTTCTTTTACATTATTGTGGTTACCATGTATATTGTTGTCTTCTCTCTGCTACTTCACTTTACATCAGTTCATATAGCTCTTTCAGTGCTTCTCTGTGTTCATCACACACATGATTTCTTATAGCTCAATGGTATTCCATTACATTCAGGCACTATGGATTGTTAGGCCATTTGATGAATTGATGAATATTTCATTTCCAATTTTTAGGTACCATAGGAAGTGCTGCTATGAATATTTTGGAGTATACAGGAACTTTCTTCTTGTTTAAAGAGATTAAAGAGATGTTATTATTAATCCAGATAATGAAGTCACAGAATATAGATTTTTTTTCTAAATTGTTTTGTATTTTTTCTTGGAAATGTTATAGCATAACACAAGTTATCTTCACACAAATTGCTAGGCAAGACCAATTGTAAACTGGTAGAAATCCATACTCTTCACTCAGCTATTAAGAATATAACTAGAATATACTAGCATATATATATATATATATATATATATATATATAAATGTTCTAACTGCTTTACAAATATTATCTCATTTGATCCTCAAACAACCCTGAAAAGCAAGTGCTATTATTATTCCTGTTTTACAGATGAGGAAACTGAGACTGACAGAAATTAAGTAATTTGTCTGAGGCTGGATTTGTACTCAGCCTTTCCTCTCTCCAGATTCGGGGCTTTAACCAGTGTACCACTTAGTTGGCATTGAACTAAGGGATGCATTTTTCAAGGCGCGTTTAAACTTCTGGACTTCAAAAGCGTCATTTACCAAATTTTGGTCTTTGTATCCCCACTACCTATCATAGTACCCAGAATGTAGTAGTCAATAACTAGTTGAGGCAGGCAGGTGATGCAGCGGATACAGTGATATGCTTGGAGTCAGAAAGAATGGAATTCAAATCCCACTTTGTACTCTTAGGGAGTAATCTTGCCCAAGTTCACACCTAGGATTCAAGCCCCAGTTCTCTGACTTTAAATATAGTATTCTTTCTACTGAACTATATTAGAATGACCAAGTCTAGGATCATTTTGACCAGAATCTACACACAAATTTAATTTTTTGTGAAGGCTATACAAACAACTTTATGTTCATCAACTTTCTCCCATTATCAGCACATTTTCTTGAACAAAACTTATTTTGCTTTGTTAATAAAAATAATAATAGCATACATTTCTTTTGGTTTAGATTTTGTTGTTGCCTAAAGAGAAATAATAATATCATGGGATGATGTCTTAACCTGTTTGTGAATTGGATTTAAGTAAGACAGAGCTGTACAAAATTGTCAGCCTCACTGTCTTCCAGAGTCATCGGAGTCCAGCAGCAAGACAAGACAGGATGACTGGCAACGGCCCAGGATGCAGTGAATGACCTTGGTGTCTTTTGTGTTTGGCCATGAAGGTGGCCAGTGGAATAATTTGTTCTTATCTACCCATTTCACTGGGGGAAGTCTTTGCATACTTGGGGTAGATCTACATCCTCCTGACTCACTGATGGGTTTGAGGCCTATCAGTTACCCTCAAGCTAGTTTAGCCTGTCTACTGAGACAAAGTTTCACCAGGGTGTGGCAGTTGTACATGCTAAGACTTCTTGGAGTCACAGGTGTGAGTCTGGAGATAGGTGGACACCAAAGGTGGATGAACAGCCCTGAAAAGGACTTAACAGGCCCTCACACCAGAGGTGCTGGTCCTCCCTGAATATCCCATACACCTTGATTCATTTAAATATATTTATATATGATCTAAATTGATTTTCTCAACAATTCTATTAGTTTGGTAATGTAATTATTATTATCCTTATTCTATAAATGTATAAACTGAGGCTTTGAGAAGTTAATAAGAAACAGAGATGAAAGGGTTCGTTCCATTCAGTCTGAATAAGCCCCTTTAAGATTGGTGTGGATCATTTTACATCTCGTAAAGGATGTGAAATTTTAAATAGTCTTATCTGTATCTCGGAAAGGACACTTAGCTTTGAGTAGTTCATTTGCATGTGAAAAGGCTAGTAAAATAACTGAGTATCAGCAGAAAATGAACTTGCCCATTAGGCACAGATTGCCCCAGTATCTTTTTACTACCCCAGTATCCATTTACTACAAATACTTTTTACTTTTTACTACTTTCAACACTCGTTTCCATGGAGCAACAGGAGAGACATATTTTTTTTAATGGTGAACCTAGAACCCCAGACCTGTTTAGTGATTATTAAACAAATGACCATTGCCTGATTATGACTTTACCTGCAGAAATGGAGATTCTCACCACAAATGTGGATTAGATCTTTAACCAAGAAAACCCAACTCTCTACCAAGAAGAAATGTGGGAAAAAATTCACAATTTTCCTTAGCTATTTTGGTTAATATGCCAATTAGTTTGCTAAAGTATTTCTAGAAATCCCTCCCCTCACCCCAAATTTCTTCTCATATAAAGTAGAATTTTCTACTTCATTTTAGCAGTCTGTAAAACATTTTAATGCCTGAGGGATTTGGAGAGAGGGCTATTTCCCTTATGCCTGGTATATAAGAAACTTCAGTATTGTTTTCTTCTTTTTTTTAAGTTTCTATTTCCATGTTAACCTTTTGTATCATGTCAATATCCTTTGAAACAATGAACGCTAAAATTCAACTGTGTACTAGATTGTCTTTCCTATACAAAGATGACATTACTTTGCTGTAAAACACTAAAATTGTTTTTACAATAATGGTAATGAGTTTTCCCTAAGACATCCATATTCCCCCGGATGAAAAATATCAAACATTTGTGAGGCAGTTGGCCAAGGTTATGGATCCAGAGTTCTTTTCTGAAGAAGTTAACTGGCCCTGTGGAGAATATAATATTTGATCCACAGGCTCATTAGCATTTTTTTCTAATATAGTTGTCTCCAACTCAAATTGCCTGTTTATTTTAAATTTATAGTATTAATATGTTTGTACTATTACTATCTAAATCTTTGTTTTTAAAGATATTGGAGTAATGAGAAGTGCAGTGAGCTCTCCTCCCCCTCCAATTCTTTCGAACAGATCTAGAAAATGCACTGGATATAGTCCAGATTGAGAAATCCAAGGGGAAAAAATCATAGTGCATTATTTTTCCATTCCAGGTGGGCATAAAGAGTTAGAGACCTGGAGACACTGGGGATGGTAGAGCATTCCAGCACTGAGAAAGCCTGTGTACTAGGATGAGAAGTCCTAGATCTAATATAGAAAGGCACAGGGTTCAGAAAAAGGAACAAATTAGCAGCTCTGTTGCTCACTATCCAGTTTTGAATTATAGATCCGGGAGATAATGAGGAGAAAATCTGCACCTAGGGGTGGAACTGCAGGGTAAAGAGTAGTCACAGGCCCTAAGCTGTGTACTGAGCAAAGAGTGACTATAGGAGCAAGCAGCAACAGTGTGGCTCAGACTCCAGGAACTAAACACGGTCTCATCCAGCCAACAGCTAAGTCTAAAGCCTTTCATGGAATAACCAGGGCAGGAATCTCAGACCAAAGGAGAGTCTTCATTTCTGTTACCTTGGACCAGAAGAGCTTTTGAGTGGGTTCAGTCCACCAGTCTACCGGAACTTCAAAAGGGGAAGCCCATAGGATATTGCTTATTGTCCAACGGGTGGGAAACCTGTGGCCTTGAGGCTTCTTATGGCCTTCTAGATCCTTAAGTGTGGTCTTTTGACTGAACTCAGTAGTATGCTTCATCCTCAGTCCTCCCTGAGAGTAGTTTATCATTGCATTGATCAGTGTTTGATTGAATTCAATCAAAAGGTCACACTTAAGGATCTACAAGGCCACATGTGGCCTCAAGGCTGCAGGTTCCCCACTCCTGGCTTAGACCCAAATCTAGGTTAGGAACTTGCAGAGCTAAGACTAAGAGAGTGGAAATCAGATGGATCAGACCACTTTGGGAGCACTGAAAGCTTACAGGACCGCAGCCTGACCTACCAGGAAAGCCTGACATAACACAACACTCAATACACAAAGAAAACAGCAGCAAAACAACCTAGGGTCACATTCTCCCCAAAAATGCATAGAGCTCACCCTCATTTCAGAGGGCTCATGATGAAACATTTTACCCCACCTCCTAAAAGGGAAGTGATGGACTGAGAGCACAGTCTTAGGCATTTCATTTATTTATTTCATTTATTTATTTTTGGACATGAGCAATGCAGGAATCTGTCTTGATTGACTATGCAGGATTTTTTTTCTTTTCATCTCAATCAAGGGGTGGGGTGAGGTGAGGTGAAAGGGAGAGAAGGTAAATTTTTGTTGTTAAAAAAAATAAAATTTAATTTAAAAAATATATTAGTGACAGGCAAACAGTGCAAAACACATATTGAGATCCCTGTTCTAATCTAACTTGGCCAATTGTTCCTAACAAGGTGAGATATAAAAGTCACTTTAATGAAAGAGAAAGCAAAGAATGATAATGAATACATTCATTTCCATAAGATTTTGAGTTCCAAATTTTCTCAGGATCTTCCTGAATTTACCATTGTATTGCCACCTTGATTTAGAGGGACTAAATTAATTCATCCCCTCACTCATTAAACATTCATTAGCTACCTACTGTGTTTGAGAGAATACTATGCTAGACCTTTTACTAAATACAAAGTTTAGGTAGGCAGTATCTGCCCATATAAAGCAGATCAAGTAAGCCGTTTAATAAGGAAATAATATATGTCTTGATATTTTGATTAATCTATGATTTCATCTATATAGGTTTTCCCTGAGGGGGACTTGTAAGCCATTTAAGTATATCGATATCAGTGTGGCTGTTGTTCATAAACACCCATAAGTCTTCTACTATTGGTCCACTCAATCTTCTGGACCCTTCCTATATTATCTCTTGGCATTGTGTGGATACCAGTGGTGCATGCAAGCTGTCCATTAGTTTTCCTTTGAATGATAAAAAGGAAAAAGTAATAAGAAGTAATCACTTTAGGGGAAGAACAAGATCTAAAGAGAGAATCGAATAAATAGGGGGCAGGATAGGATGGAGGGAAATATAGTTAGTCTTTCACAATATGACTATTATGGAAGTCTTTGGTAAAACTACACATATATAGCCTATATTGAATTGTTTGCCTTCTCAGTGGGGATGGGTGGGCAGGGAGGAAGGGAGAGAAGTTGCAACTCAAAGTTTAAAGAATGAATGTTGAGAATTGTTTTTGCATGGGAAATAAGAAATACATTTAATGGGGTATAGAAATCTATCTTGCCCTACAAGGAAAGAGAGAAGATGGGGATAAGGGAAGGGAGGGATGGGATAGAAGGGAGAGTAGATTGGGGGAAGGGGTAGTCAGAATGAATGGTGTTTCAGGGTCGGGGAGGGGAGAGTTGGGGAGAAAATTTGGAACTCAAAATCTTATGGAAATGAATGTTGAAAACAAAAACTAAATAAATAAATTTTTAAAAAGTAGTTTATCATTGCACTGATCAGTGTTTTAAAGCCTTTCTGAGTTTTTTCCTTCACTATGTTGTCATCGCATAAAACGTTCTTCTGGCTATGCTCACTGTATTCTGCATCAGTTCATAAAAGTCTTCTCAATTTTCTCTGAAATTGTCCATTTTGTCATTTCTTGTGGGACAGTAATATTCCACTACATTTATTTATATGCCATAATTTAGCTATTCTACAAGAGGTGAACACTCTTTTTGTTTCTATTTTGAGACTACTACTTCCTCCTTTCTCAGTACACAGCCCAAGCCCTCCCTACTCAGGAATGGCACCCTTGAACAGAGGACCCCTTCCAATCTATCCTGAATTTGTGATCCATAACTAGGTAGGGGGTGACAAAGCTGACAGTTGGCACATGTCCCTATCACAGTATACCGGTGTGAATCTGCAGGTTGCCTGGTATGGGATAGGGACTTCCTACTGCCTTAGTGCATGACCTGCCCCTGGGCCCTGGGGTGCTACTGGGTACTAGAGTGCTCTGCTGGCTACCTGTTCAGTCTCCAATCCAGGCAGCAAACCTTTCTAGCTCCCTCTACTAACCTAGGCTAGACAAAGGACTCACTGTGACATTTCTGAATTCTGTATATTCTGAATTCTGTATAAAACAAGGAGTTTTATGGATGGGTGTTGTGCTGTGTTGTTTCCCATTATGTCACTTTCTTTGTTCCTCCACAACAAATGTGTTATAGAGTATTCTCATAAAAATTTTGTAGAAATGAGAAAATAGGGAAATGAAGAGCTAGAGGTAACTGATATATTTAATTGCCTTTTGGAAATGATAATTTTTTTTTTTCTCCAAACAGTCTTCTTTCTTCTTTTGGCTATTTTAAGAATTGATCTCTCACACTTCGCCAACTCCTCCACAGAGGTGGGAGATTCATATAATTTAGATTTTTTTCACTTCATTTCATTCAAATTCATAATAATTTAGATTATGTTGTTAGAATTTTTATACATTAATTTTTTACTTATTTTTTTCCCTCTTCTCAAAAAATTCTTTATTATATGGGATGGCTCTCTGGGATGACTAGGAAGGAAGAAATTTACAAGGGAAAATTTAGGTGATGTTAAAACAAAAGATATCAATAAAATTTTATTTTACAGCAAAAAGTTGATCATTTGATATCCTCTTTTATGTTGCTGTCTTTATGAATATTGTCTGACCATTTAGTGATGAATTCTTTGGTGATGGCAACCCATGAAATAAGACATAAACACAGATAACCATAATATATGACATTATGCAAATTTGTACTTTAAAGAAGTGCAAAAAAGGTGTCAAATGAGAAGGGGGGATCATTACTATTGAGGAATATCATGAAGGTCTTTCTGAATGAGGCAACATTTAACTGGGCTTTAAAATATGGCTAGAAATTCAACAAGTGCTGAAGGAGAAGACATTTAGGGCATAGTGAACAGTGAGCGAAGGCTTTCAGCGAACAGAGAATAATAACCTAGTAATTTTTGAGGTGAATGGATAGTTTTCACTTACTGAACCAGTTCCTGGAATTTCCAAAAAGACCAAGATTTTGTGAAAAATAAACCTTATTGCTAATTTTATCTTTTGCAGTAAGGGAATTGCAGTAAGTGGAATTGAATCAAAAGCATTAGTATAACTGTCATTAAAAAAAAACCAAATCCCTCATGTTTTCAAAAAGACAAACAGCCCATTTTTGTTTCCATAGGGCTTACTGTTTCTTTTCTCTCTCTCTTGAATTCTAATGTCAGGATTCAACTAAGGACGTAAGTGACAAGTTCTACAACAAAAAAACAATTTTCTGAACTATATACACTTGATAGAGGATAGTTTTTATTGGTCAAATATCTCAACCTTTGGAATTCTTAAAATCTTAATAATAATAACCATATTTATAAAGTGCTTTACTAAACCTTTCCTCACAACTGTGTGGTCGATAATTTAAATATTATTATTTTGTATTTTACAGATAAGAAAAAGTTATGCATCAAAGGACAGGTAATTCATTTGTGCATGGTCACACATCTAGCATATGGTATATCTGGTTTCAGTGCAAGATTTTCTGACTCCAAGTGCAACTTTCCACTGTATCAAGCCGCTGCTTCTACAGTTCTGAACAGTGCTTTTGTCATTCTAATTTTTCCCACAACTTTTCAATTAAGAACAGGAAATTACATTTTTCCAATCTAGATTAGAAAAAAGATGAGGAGCAGATGAGAAAAAATAAAGCTGGAGATGCAAGCCATCATGTATCGTTCATATTCATTGGGATCATAAATTCAAAATCTTCTTGGTTCAAAAGATCAAATACCAGAAATGAGTATATTCTATTTTTTTCAGTCATCTACATGTCAATGTAGAAATAATGGGATGAAACTTGACAATTTTTTTATGTCTCACTGATGAATCATAATCTATAAAAAGAACAATGAAGAGGGCTTAACCATAGCTACTAGCTAGTATTTTGGGGAGATGTGACATGCATATAAAGAACAAAGAAGAAGGGAAGTGTAGTCCATATGACACATGTAGCTCAGATGCCCACTACCCACATATTTGTTTGAATGACATAATAAAATAGAAACAATAGTTTACATAGCAGATAGCACACACAAAAATAACATATTTAGTTTCATTTCTCTGAATGCCATTAGGAGTCATATTGGCTTTGGAACAGAATTTGTTCTGGATTGGAACTCTTCAAGTAACATCTGTGGCTGCTTAGCCTAATTGATTAGGATATAGATGAATTAGAAGTAATTGGCACAATAGAATTGAATTAGATTCATATACCGTGAAACAGAAATTTTTTTTTAACCTGGATAATGTGGGAATTTGTTTTACTAGACTATGCATATTTGTCCACAAGTATTTTTTTTCCTTCTTTTCTAATGGAGGGGGCTGGGTAAGGTTGGAGGGAGAGTAAATATATTTTTGTTAATTGGAAAAATTAACTTTAAAAAGCAGCAATTTCCAAAAGTTTTAATAGAGTGCTAGTGTAACCATGTTATAAGACATAAGAAGCATGTGTTAACTACTCTTTTGAAAAGGTTGGTGGCAAATAGAAGAAGGAAGATGGCACAGTAATTTGTGGGTAGCAGATGTGAGAAAGCTAGTGGACACCTGAACAAGTGGGTATTCAGAAAGAAGGAAAGCAATAGGGAAGAAAATGTTGACAATATAAGAGAAAGAGAAAGGGGAGGATAATTGATGAAATAAAATCCTGAAGGAAAGGGAATAGGTTTAAATTCAAATTCAGCCAACATTTCATAAGAATCTACTGTGTGCATAACACAAGGTTGGGATCATAAACTTAGGTCAGCTTCAGCAGGGGAGAGGACCTTCTTTTCCTTTGAGAAAAGACATTAGGAGAAGAGGGTGAAGACAGATATTTAAGAGTGAAGAAATGTGGAACTGATAGAAAGCCACGATGGACTACAAAAGATTGGGAAGCCCTATCTTAAAGGCTTAAACCAGGGGTGGGGAACCTGCAGCCTCGAGGCCAAATGCAGTCTTTTGACTGAATCCAAACTTCATAGAACAAATCCCCTTCATAAAAGAATTTGTTCTGTAAAACTTGGACTCAGTCAAAAGGCTATACCCATGGACCTAGAAGGCCACATGTAACCTCTAGGCAGCAGATTTCCCAGCCCTGGCTTAAACCTTTGAGTGCTATACAGGTGAGTTGATTTAGGTGATAGAATTCTAAACCTGGGGTTTCATTGGTATCCAGAATTTGGAATGAAGGAACTCTCTTCATCCGTGCTAATGTGCATACACTCTACATCTTATCCTCTTGGAGAAATGTTCATTCTTCATTATTGAAGAGGACCCATGACCTCAGGAGGGTGGTGTCTTGCCTTGCAAGGGAATTAGATTTCAGTGAGGCAGACTGTGCAAAGTTATCAGCCTCACTATCTCCTCCAGAGTCATCAGAGTGATATTCCCAGATACAGTGGGGGACCTTGGCCTTTTAAAGTTAAGGTCTTTCCCAGGTCTCTGAGGCAACACCCATTCAGTAATTAAAGACTGAGTAAGAATTGAGGCAAAAGATGACTTTGTTTGCTTTCATAAAAAAAATCAATCCTAGAGGGAAAGATCTTCAGAGTTCCTGGCCAGAACACTCAAGACTGCATAGCCAGGAGATGCCACAGGAGGAAACTTAACTTATTTATGAACCCTTATCTAAACAGCCACAGTGACTCTCTTGGTTATGGTCTGGTAATATTGTACATATCTTATCTTCGACTGTATTGAAATAAGAAGAAACATCATAGGACTTAGAGCCAGTTAAAACCTTAAAATTCAACAATCTAACTCCCTCATTTTGCAGGTATGGAAGTGGAGTGAAAAGTGAAGTGATGAACCCCAAATCAGACAGTGGCAGAATCAGGATAAGTACCCAGGTTCTGTGGCTTTCATTTTATGATTTTTAAAAAATTATTTCATACTTATTAAAAATAATGTACCAGACATGAGTTTAGAATGAAAGCTTCTGACTGACTCCACATTTCCAGATTTAAGAGACTGACTTGGCAGGGAGACTGATGGCAGAGGAAGAGGCTGCTTTGGCATAGAAGAAAGAAAGAAAACACTTTTGGAGTTTGGGGAAGGGCTGTTGTCATACCTGGGAATGGGAGGGCCTGGGATCTTATTTTCAATCCAACAACTGACTCACTGTCTGACTCTGGATAAGTCATTTTGATGCCTTTACGGTTCTCCAGCCATAAATTCTAACACTAGCCTGATCTCTTAGGACCTGTTGTGAAGGTTAATGAGGTAATCCTCATAAAGGCTTTTAGTTCTTTAGATGAAAGGCACTAGTATACTCAGAAAGAAAAAGAAAATGGAATATTATTTAGGCTGTCTTCTTGTCCAAAGTACTAAGGGAGAAACCATCAATTTGAAATTAGTAGCTCTCTAATAAAATATCTTTAATACCATATCTGTTTACTCAATATGGTTAGGGATTTGGACTGGACCTTCAATTTCATAGGTATAGCTTCACTCCTGAGCGAAAAGACTCCATTAACCAGTTTGGGTCAACACCTTCCCTGCGACTTTCAGTATTAGAGAAGTTTGGGTAAAGTATATGGATTTATAAGTAGTGGTTTCAATTCTAAGCATTGCTTAGAAGAAATTTTGCCATCTGGATTCAGTCACACACAATAGATATTATATAATTTAAAAATGTTTAACTCATATGTAACTTAGAAATAAATGTAACTGCATGGAACATAAATGAATATTAAAAAAACTTCAGTGGAAATGCAGAAGGCTATAACTTAATTAGATAGCTAAATATTTTTTGGTCTTTATTTTATTCAACATGATTCCAAATTAAAAAGAAAAAAATAAACCAGTTACTCTTCTGCCAAGCTGATGCCCTAAATGGGATAAAATCAATTCTGCTTCTTCCAAATCCTTTGATTCAAAATTGACATTAGGCATGTCTGACACACTCTGCTTTAGACTCCTAGTTTTTTTGCTCTGTAAGGGACTGTCAGCACTTTTCTTTTGGAAATGTAAGCTACATAAATGGGAATGGGCTTCAAGGAGCCCCCTGTAAGCAGCTAGGGGATGCAGTGGATAAAGTAGATTAAGGAAAACTCATCTTCCTGAGTTCAAATATGACTTCAGACACTTACTAGCTGTGTGACCCCAGGCAAATCACTTAATTCTATTTCCCTCAGTTTCCTCTTCTGTAAAATGAGCTGAAAAAGGAAATGGCAAACCACTCCAGTATCTTTGCCAAGAATGACTCCAAATGGGGTCATGAAGAGTTGGAAAGGACTGAAAAATAACTGAACAACATAAATATGCTTCATCAGTCCTAGAAAACAGAGAAATGAAGGGTGAGGAAAAGAACTGGGAAAGTTGACTAGCAAGTACCTTCTCTGGAAAGTTAGCTTTTCCAAGGAAAAGAGGTGAAGTCATGAAAGGGAGAGCTGTATACTTGGAATTTAAGTATAGTGATTTCCTGATAGACACACACTAAAAAATGTGGGGGGCATTATTCTGTAGTTAGGCATCAGAGACACACTGGGCATGGTTTCTGTGGAAAAAAACAAGAACTACGTATCTCTTATAGGCTATAACAAAGAACATTTTTTTTGAAATTATGTTAACAAATTTTCGATTTTTGAGAAGTATTCTGAAGATTCTGCAACAAGGAATAGCCTACTAAGATGTCTGTCTGGCTGAAAATAGATCCTACTTTGTACTCAAGGTGTGTCTTTGTTAATAATCTTCCCACTCTGACCCCAAGTTGTCTGACAATCTACTTGTAAGTAAAAACTTCCCACTACTATGGCAAGTTTTCATGTCCCTACAACACACTCCAAACTAATTGAGGTCAGAGGTAATACTATACCCATGGGATGTATCACCACTGTACCCAAACCGAGTGTTCAAAACAACCTTTTTCTCTGTTCTTTGTCCCCTCCTCCAAATGTTAAATCCGTTTTCTCCAAATTGGCTTACACAGGCCTTTCAGGTGTCGCTAAGGTTTTGTTTTAAATTGTTTTTTAACCTTTCCAGACTCATTTTCTCTCATTCTTTCTGCCAAGAATCTGAGGCATAACATGGCTATGGCATAACATGTGCACTAGAGAAACTAGAAGAAAACTCAAGAGATTACACTGAGTGGTGTGATAAAACTTCTGAGGAACAACTCTTTCCCTTAAACAGCTTATATTCAGACTACTTATCTTCTGAGTTTTCTGGAAGGTGGAGAGGGTGTAGGAGCTTTAAGAGAAAAAAGAGACACCCTGGGAGTGGTATAGAACAAAGCTGAGACCAAAGGCTATGGTCCTAGTAATTGATCAGTTTCTCTGAGACTCAGTTTCCAAATTTTGAAAGTAGGCCCTTTAATCTATGTCCACGCTTCTTCAAGGTGAAATTCAGAATAGCAACTATTCTATGTAAATAAATGTAAGCTTGATAGGCAAGACTTTCCTAACACCACTGCTCAAACCCAAATCTTAGGGATTTGTAAATTTGGCCAAGTGGTCGAAGCTACTCTCTGTCTCTCTCTCCCCCAGTTTCCTCCATTAGAATATGTGAGCTCCTCGAGGGCAAGGACTGGGTTTTCTTCTTTCTTTGTGACCCTAGGCACTTAGCACAGTGCACTGCACATAGTAACGGCTTAATAGTAAGTGCATGTTGCCTGCCCGCCTGCCTGCCTGCTTGAAAATAACCTGGGACTTAGGTTGCGGCTGTATACAAGACGAGAAAATCACTTCAGATACACTGCAGGAGGTCGGTGGTTTCCACGTCTAAACGCCCGGGGCTGGTCTGGGAGATGCCGCCCCACGTCCCCCCTTTAAGGGTCCTCCACCTTTCTACTGGCACACTCGGAGTCGAGTGAGAGGGTTCTCCCGGGGGAACTCTTTTTAGAAGCAGCTTAGGGAAACTGAACAAAACAACTGGCACCCCTAACGTTCCCCCTGCACCCGCCCCCCAAGACTAGAGTCTAAGCAGGGTTGGGCATGCTCAGTTAGCTTGGGCAGGTTTGGCCCAGGATCACAATGGGAGGGGAGGGAAGCGAGGGCGGGGCGCGGGCGTGTGGGGTGGTTGGAGGGGGAGGGGGCCAAGTTGGGTGGGCAGGAGCGAGGGAGGGAGGGAGGGAGAGGGGGGAAGCCGGGAGGGAGAGGGCGCATGCGCACGCTGCATCTGCTCGCTCCTCCACCTAGTGCGGCAGCAGGAAAACCGCAGCGGCGTCGGCGGCGACGGCGGAGGAAGGAGAGCCCCATCCCGGGGAGGAGCCGGGGAGAAAAGGGACAGAAAACCCAGCAATCGAAGAGAACAAGGGCCCGAGTGATCCGGCCGGGCCCGCCAGGGCGCTTGGCATTCCCCGCCCCAGCCCGCGCCCGCCACTGGGGAGAAGGACGAGCACGAGCCCAGGGAGCCGCCGGGGCCGCGGCCGGGGCCGCCGGGCAGGCGGGGAGGAGGACGGGGCCGGCCGCCTGCCCCGAGAACCTCCGGGCCCGGGCCCGGGGCTCCGGCACCACGCTCGCCTCTCCTCCCAGTCTTCCCCGGGAGTCCCTCCCGGGCTGGGCCAGGCCGAACTGCGCCGGGTGGGCGACCACCGCCGGCCCCCCCCGCACATCCATCCTCCCTCCGTCCTCCTCCTGCTCCTCCTCTTCCCCCTCCTCTTCCTCCCTTCTCCCATCGCCCCCGTTCCCGCCGGGTCCCCCCGCCCCCTCAGGGAGCGCGCGGGCGCGCGCGCGAACCCGGGGCCGCCCGGGGCCCGGCCCGGCTCGGAGGGCAACGACGGCTTCTTTTCCACGATGTGATTTTTAAGCTCCCCCTTCACCCCTTTCCCCGCCCCTCCGGGGGCATCGGATTCCGGGGCCTCCCCGCCCTCCACCCTGCCCGGCTCCGTCCTCGGGGCAGCCGAGGGCAGACAAAGAGGGAGGCGGCCGGAGCGCCCAGACAGACCTTACCCGGCGCGGACCCACGCGTGCCCCCCTCACCCCCGACAGCGGCCCTGGAACAGCCCGCTCCGCTCGCTCCCTATGCCGGGGAGGCGGCGGCAGCGGCAGCGCTGGAGGAGGCCGGCCTTCCACTCGGACAGCTGAGATTCTCGGGCCTCTGTCGGGAGCGGCCCCGGCTCGGACAGTTTGATTAAGCTCCGGAGCGCGTGGCCTCCCTTCCTCCTCTTCCCCTTCTTCCTCTCTCTCCGGCTCTCCGACCCCCGGGGGCGGGGAGTCGACGATCATGTGAAGGTGAGAATCAGGACAGCCCCAGGAGCCGTCGGGAAAGATGGGGGATGCTGCTGCAGACCCGAGGGAGATGAGGAAGACCTTCATTGTCCCCGCCATCAAGCCCTTTGACCATTATGATTTCTCCAGGGCCAAGATCGCCTGCAATCTAGCCTGGTTGGTGGCGAAAGCATTCGGGACAGGTAGGTGGTACCTGGGGGCTGGATGGCTGCCTCCCATTTAGTCTAGTTCTTAATCCCTGTTTTTTGGGTCTGTCTCCCCCCGCCCCTCCTTGCCACCCATGCCTGGTTGCTTTTCATAACAGGCTGAGTAATCAATATGACTAGAGACTGTAGGAGGAGATGGCGATAAGGAAAATGAAATGAAAACAGTGGTCAGCCACCTTTGTGCCAAGCACTGGACTATGCGCTGAGGATACAAAGAAAGGCAGAAAAAAGGGTCCCAGCTCTCTGGTCGTGTGGTATTTTCATTTTTTAAAAGCAAAATCTCTAATGGACATTTTTTTTCTTCCTTGGGCAGCTGTTGGTCTGTGTTTTTGCACTGAGTTGTATTTTTCCCCCTCACTCATAATTTTGATTACACCACCAGGAATTCTAGCGTTTTCCATTATAAGAGGAGGGTGGGTGGCGCACAAGTACATTGACATTTGTGAGGTGGCAGCCATTCAGGCAAGGTAAGGTTAGTCCTTCAAGAGATATTTCTTTTATTATTTTGTATTGTCGCAATCACCTCTCCTGTTCCCTTCTATAAGGTCCGTACACTGAAGCTTATTTTGATGATTTTGTGGAAGGAAATGCCTGTTATCTAAAATTTGAGACTTCAGAGAATGACCTTTTCATTCTCTAGCAGTAATGCAAAATCCCCACCCTTCAAATGTTTTTAGTTGATGTATAGACATTTATGAAAGTGTCTATTGAGTTCCAAGGTACAGTTTTTGGATGATACGGAAACAGGATAGTCAGTGAGTAGAGTGCTGGACTTAATCAGCACCCTGCTTTTAGACCTGGGTTCTGAAATTTATTAGTTATAGGAACATGGACAAGTTATAGGAGGACCATAGATTTAGAGATGAATGATTCTTAGAGGTTATTCATTTAACCCCCTCATTTGACATTGAAGTGAGGCAAAAGTACCTGCCCAAGGTCACACAGGTAGTATCAGAGCCAGAATTTGTGTACTGTGTTTGTCCTCTGTAAAATGGGGATAAATAATGCCAGCAGAACCTACCTTATGGCATTGTTTTCAGGCTCAAATGAGATAATGTCTGTAGCACTTTTAAATGCTATGTAAAGATCAGCTGTTCTTAAACGTAGTTCATCCCATCTTTCCAAAATATGTGGGCAAGATCCTCCAGTTAAGAATTCTGCAACTGTTGGAGTTTGGAGTGCATGTAACAGAATGGAACTCTCTTACATTTCATATAAAGATGCTTAGCAGTGGAAAGGGTGATGGATTTGTGTATAATCAAAGAGGAACTGGGTTGGATCCTGACTTTGACAACCTATTTTTATCTTCAGGTTCCTCTTCTAAGGAAAGGATGTAATACTTGTACAACTAGTCTTATGGGCTTGTTCTTGGAAAGCACTTAGTAAAACTTTTAAGTGCTATTTAAAGTTAAGTTGTAACAGCTTTTTATAGTTCATGACTGTTTTCTCAGTTTGTGAATTTTTAATCTGAGACTTCATGAAAAGTTACTTAATATTTAAAATAATTCTAATCTCTGTATTCATTTTTGAGGGTTCTACAGTAAGGGTTTTTGGGGGGTGGAGTTGCATAAATTTTACTTCTTAAACTGGTTATAGCTAAAGATTTTCAGTCTATATATTTAGGCTAATTACTCAAGTATATGAATGTTCTTAGAAGAATGCTTTATCTATTTTTTTGAAATTGACTGACTCATTTTAATATTGGTTTTGAACAGTACTAATTATATTTTTTGAAATATATAAGTAGGAAAAATATGTCTCTGAAACATCATTTCATTAAATTTGGCTTAAAATGAAATTTATACTTTAATGTGCCTTTTGGAGTTAGTATTTGCCCTTTAGTTTTACTGTATAAAATAACAAAGCATGATATGTATAGCTGGGATTTTGGACCCCAAATTAACATATACTTCTTCCTAGTCAAATTTATGCAGTAGTTTTCTAAGTGATGAATAAGCATGTGCAAACCTTAGTTACAGTGTAAAATTGGATAGTAGAAATAAGAGCAATATAAGCAGTCATATTTTGATTGACTTATGCAACAATAATATATTGTTTTTTCCTTTTTTTAAAAAATAGGTTTTATTGGTAGCTTTGCCTCCTCACATTGAACTCCTATCTAGTAGCAAAGAAAAGCAAATGAGACCATCCAGAGACCTTGTGTGACCTTATGTGCAAGGTGAAATTTATGTTTGGAATGAAAATGGTGTTGAATTTCTAGAAAAGTATCCAGAGATGAAAGGGAAAAAAATGTGTGTTGGCACTTGTTATATTTTAATTACAGTTCAGTTTAAATCCTTACCAAATTAGGATCAGATCTAGAAGGGAACCTCTACTGTCTAGTCCAGTCTCCTTTTTCTACAGATGTAGGGACTGAGGCCCTGGGCAGTTAAGTCATTTGTTCTGAGTCACATGGGTGACTTCAGGTGCTAAGCATCAGATGTAGAACTTGGCTTCAGAACCAGTGCTCTTTCACTCTTTCACAGACTTTGTTAAAGGGAGTTATTTTCAGATGGTCCACTCAACACTTTAAAACATCAGTCTTAAAATATTTTTTCCTCTTTAAAAAGACTTTAAAAAAATTATTTAAGTCTTTTAAAAAATGATCTTAAGCCTTAAAAAGGCTTTAAAATGATTGCCTTGTTTCATTTGAATTGCTAGACTTAAAAGTAGGAGACTGGGATCTGCCTCCCGGAGACTGGGATCTGCCTCCCATAGTACTGCTGTGTGATAATGGCAAAACCTTAATTTCATCTATAAAATGGGGATAGTAATCTTTATGCTACCCATCCTATGGGTTTGTTTTGAACACAGTGCTTTGTAAACTGTAAAACTGCAGAAATATGAAGAGTTGTTTTGCTGAGAACATCTCCTGAGTTTGAGGAGAAAATAAAGCATGCAGAATGGATAGAGAAATTTTTTTCTTTTGTTTCTGGGAAGCAGCATGGAGTAGTGGAAAGAACACCATGTATAGAGTTAGACAACTTGGGTTTAAGTCCTGCCACTGACACTTAGCTCTGTGAGCTTGGCTAGGCACTTAAACTTGCTCAGAGTCTGTTTCCTATCTGTAACAAAGGAAAAATAATGTTCAGACCACATGCTCCACAACATTATCATGAAGCTTAAAAATTAGCTACGTAAATATGAGCTGCTTCCAAAAACTCTCATCCTGTTTAGACCATTATTTGAAGTTGAAACTTAAAATTTTTCCTTGGATTTGAAGGGCCTAGCTCTAGTAAGTAGAAAATGGCTTAGGTCTGAGAGGCACCAGTGAACCAGTTGAACTTACTGTGTCTGGATAAGTAAGAGTAATTATTGTCAATGAGTGTTGGGAAAAAACTTGTCATCAGCAGAACTTTTCCCACTTAGTTTTGACCCTTGAGGAGAGAGAAGATACTAACTGTAACTAAAGAGATTTGGGTGAACCTAGGCAGTCACTGTCTTTGGTCTTGTTCTCAGAATGGACAAAAATACTATTCATGCTGGAGATTAGCTGCAGTAATCCTCTCTAGAGATTCTGTAGGTTAGCAATGGGGACCTTCTACTTTAAGAGTGGTAGAGGGAGGATAGCTGCCTTCAGACACAGCAAGACCTGGGTTCAGTTTCAGTTTCTGACACATCCTGGCTCTGTAATCTTGGAAATGTCATTTAAACCTCTCAGTGCCTAAGACAACAACTAGACAGCTTTCTAAGACTAGAAATTGTAGAGACAGGATAAGGGAAATAATCGTCACTGCAGTTCTGCACTCTAATGAAATCACAGGCATTGGCAGAAAAATGTACATTTTGTTTTCACCTCATCTTTCTGTATCTTATTAACATTGTAAATAATTCCCTTGTTCTTCCTTTATGAAGTAGAAGCTCATGGGACAGGGAAACAGTAAACCTTCATTTCTGTACGTTTTGGCAGGTCCTTCCTATTAAGCTGGGAAGGGTTTTGAGAAAAAGAAAAAGACCACAGAATTGGAAGTCACTTTAAGGCTACAGCCTAACACTCTCGTTTTGCAGATGAAGTAACCGAGACCCACAGTTTAAGTGACCTGCCCAAAGTTTCAGGAAGGATAAGCGAGTCCTCAGACTCCAAATCTAGCATACCTTTCGTTGTACCACACTGCCTTCAGTGTTTCATAAGGACCTTACAGTGTATTGGTGGGGGTAACATTTACATATTTAAATATATACTGAATAAATACAAATGAAACTCAGGTTAGTTAAATAGAAAGTAGTTAAGGAGGGAGGGCACTATGGAACTACTAGTTGGATGGATCAGGAAAAGGCCTCATGTAGAAGGTAATGCTTCAGCTGCATCTTAAAGCAGGGGATTCTTTGATGCAGAGGTGAAAAAAGAGTGGAGGACAACTAGTGCAAAAGCATGGAGTCTGTGAGAGGGGTGCATGTGATAAATGGTGAGAAGGCCAGTTTGAATGGCTTGTAGGCTATGGGAAGAGACATAATGGCTAGAAATGCAGGTGGGGGCCAGGTTGTGTGTGGCTTTAGAAATCCAACACAGGAGTTTATATTTTATCCTAAATGGAATAGGGAATCACAGGTCAGTTGAGTAAAGACATGGTACAATTGGTACTTAAGGAGAATCACTTTGACAGCTATGTGGAGGACCGGTTAGAGTGCTGAAAGACCAGATAGGAGGCCATGAGGGCCTGAAGTAAGGTGGCATCTGTCTTGAGTACAGAGAAGGGGTTGGGTTTTAAAGATGTGGAAATAGCAAGATCTGGCAACTGATTAGGTGTATGGGGTGAAGGGGGGGACATAATGCCAAGGTTATAAACTTGGGAGATTGAAAGTATTGTGGCTCCTTGAGCAGAAATAGGAAAGTTTGGAAGATGATTGGTTTGGGGGAAAAGATGAATTCTGTGTTAGACATAATTCAGTTTGAAACTGCTTTGAAATGTCCAGTAGACAATTTGGTAATGTGGACATCTTTCTCAGAGGAGATAATGTGACTGCGCTTAGAGGTCTGTGAATCATCAGCATAGAGATTTAAAACCAGAGGAACTGATGAAGGTTCTGAGAGCATGTGTACAGAGAAAATCAAGGGGCCTGGAAACAGAGCCTTGGGAAGCACTTGCAGTCAGAGGGACTGTTTGAAGAATGAACCTGCGAAATTGACTGAGAATGAAGAGTTAGATTGCAGAAGTAGGAGAGGGCAGTGCCATGAAAACCTGTAGGAGAAAAGAGTAGGTGTGGTTAACTGTGTTGGGGGTGGGGGTGGGGGAGGTTGTGAATTTAGATAGATTCCGTGCCCATTAACATTTTAAAGGCATTTTTCCAATTGTTAACATTTCTTTAATAAAATCAATTTGACCTTGACATGTGGTTTATGCTAAGTGCCCTTCTTTGAAAATAAAGAGTAACGTCTTCAGATGTGATAGAATTTTAGTGGTTGTTACTCTTTTCCAGTTTTGGCATAATATAAAATGGACAGTTACTTCATGAAACTTGTTTTCCTCTTAGGTTTACCAGCTAGGACTTCTCTCTCCCTCTCCTCCTCTCTCTTCATATGCAGTCAGTTGGCAGGTCTTACTGGTTCTGCCTCTGTAATCTCTTCCATCTGTCCTCATTCACACCCATTCCTTCCTCAGTAGTCACTATGCTACTAATCTAGGCCATCATCTTCTAGTACGAAGATTATTATAATAGGTTCCTAGTGGATCTCTGTGCACCTTTCCTCCGTTTTTCACACAGATACCAAAGTGATTGTAGGATCATAGATGTAGAATGGGAAAGGACTTCAGAAACCTTGCTAAACTTCTGGTTCAACATTCACCTTTTACAAATGAGGAAGCTGAGAGTACTGGTAGTTGTTTAAGGTCACATAGGTCATAATTATCAGAAGCGGGATTTGAACAGGAGGTGTCTTATTCCAGAACTAGTATTCTTTCCACCAACCCAGGCTTTCTCCTAAATATTATTAGAGAACAGTCCTGGTCATGACATCCCCGGCTCAATAATCTTCAATGACTTTCTGTTGCCTTTAAAATAAAATACAGATTCCTTTGTTTGGTATTTAAAATCCTCAGTCCGGATCCAACCTGGCAACACCTTATTTTTGTAAACTGATAATTTTTGTAAGCTGTTATAAGTCTACTTAATATTTCCTATACATGACATTTTTCATCTTTGTGCTTGTGGCCAGCCTCTCCCTTGGAATTCAGAACCATTCCTGAAATTGTTTCTGTCCTCCATGTTTTGCATGCCGTAGCTCTCAAATGGGATTTCCCCAGTTGGCTGGTTCTCCCCTCCCTAAATACGTTGTATTTATTTATCTGTATCTATGTTGTGTTTACCCTGGTAGAAGGTAAAGTCTTTTGGAAAGAGACTGTTTCATTTTTGTCGTTGTATCCTCAGTGTCTAGCATAGTTCTGGAAAGATAGTAGGTACCTAATAAGTTCTTTGACCTTAATTAATGACTTGCATGGGTAAACATCAGAAATGGAATGATCTCAAAAAAATCAATTTTAGAAATAAAAAAATAAGTGATTTTTAATATTTCAAAATATTTTACTTAATATGGGTATTCATTTTTCATTAGTGTGTCAATCCCTATATAAGTGCTCCAGCCAAAAAAATTATCTCTTAGACAGACTTACCTAAATTGGTCCTTAGATGCTGGACAAGTTCATGTGTGGTCATAGATTTCGATCTTGAAGGATTTAGAACTGCAAGAATTTTCAGAAGCCATCTACATCTACACTTAATCTTTCCCCCATTTTACAGATGTGGAGCTGAGTGTCAGAGGGGTTAAGTTCCATGCAAAAGGTCATATAAATGGTTTTATATAGTAGAGCCAGAATTGAAATGAAGCCCTCTGAGTCCAAATTCCTCGCTCTTTTTACTGTGTTTTACGGCCATCACTAAAGAATCTTAGTTCATATTAGTTACTGGAGATTGTTTCATCCTCATCAATTCTTGAAAAAAATCTGAATCATCACCTGGAATAAGTGAGGTAGGTTTTCTTTCTTCCTTGGTTGGTCTTTAAGAGTGCAGAGTTCGGCTCCATGCCATGAAGAATATTTGAACAGTACTTGAGAGGGAGGTAATTAATATGAAAATATTAGTAAAGTCATAGAATAGAAATACTGTCAAGTTAGGAAGATTCAGTTGTTTTAATTTTTAAATCTTTTCTCTAGAAATAAATTTTGTTCCTTGCAGACCTAAAAACAAAACCCCATATATTACGCCTTGCCCCAATCCTTGAATCTTCTGTTTGAAGTTAGAGGCAGGTAACTTTGAAAATATGAATGAAAAGTAAGTTAGATAGTGGCGTTGGGGAAGCTTGAGATGTGGCTTACATGGAAATTACGAGGAGAGTGGATGCTCACTTGTTAGTTTAGTCTTCAGATTCCTTGAGTTATTCCAAGGACCTTTTTGAAGTGCTAAATGCTTTTTTAAAATTTAGTATTTTATGTTTCCCCAGTTACATGTAAAAACAGTTTTTGACATTGAGTTTTAAAACTTTGAGTTCCAAGTTCTCTCCCTTCTTCCATCCTCACTCCCTCTCCTGATTGAGAAAGCAAGCAATGCCATATAGGTTATACATGTTTAAATGCTATTTTAAAAAATATTTTCCTCAGTTACATGTCAAAACAGATTTTAGCATTTGTTTTAAAAAACATTTTGATGTCCAAATTCAATTTATGTCCAAAATGTCCAAAATCAATTTTAGAAATAAAACAAAAAATTTTTAATAATCTCTTCTCTCTCCCCTCCCTGAGATGGTAGGTAGTCTGATATAGGTTAAAAAAGTGCAATCATGTAAAAACATTTCCATATTAGTAATTTTTTGGAAGAAAACTCAAACAAAATATGGAAAGTGAAAACTAGCATGCTTTGTCTGTATTCAGACTCCATTAATTCTTTTCTCTGGAGGCAGATAGTATTGTTCATCATGAGCTCTTTGGGATTGTCTTTGAGTATTGTATTGCTGAGAAGAGCTAAGTCATTTCATCATGTGATATTGCTGTTACCATATTTTTCTGGTCCTACTCACTTCACTCTGCTTCATTTCATGTAGGTTTTTTCAGGTTTTTCTGAAACCATATCCTGCCAGTCATTTGTTATTGAATGCTATTTTTTCAGTGATTATTTAAAGCACTTGTTTGCCTAGTGGTGTAATCAGGATGCCAAAGAAGTAGATGTCTCTCTTTTGTACTATAATAGTTTTTGAATGTCTGTAAAGTATTGCAAAGCAAAGATACTGTGGGAAATTCAGAGTTATAACAGGCTCCCCGTCTGCCAAAAATTTATGGTTTGCTAAATAATGTATGGAAAAATTATGTTGCTGAGCAGTACATGTTATGAATTGGGGACCAAGTCTCCTAGAAGTCTTCTTTGATCAGCATTAAAGAGGAAGGGTCAATATTGGTGGACCTTCAGGAAGACATAGAATAGATACTTAGAATGCATCAGTGGTTGGTGAAGGCTATGCCAGATAGAGGTAATGACATGATGAAAGCAAGGCAGGAAAATGCAAGATGCATTGATAGATAGTTCAGGATTGGCAGAACATTTGGATAAGGTAATTCACTTATTTATGTGATAAGTATATGATCTTTCTATATCTACATAGATATATGGAAGTAGTGGCAATTAATGCAGAAAAGATATTTTTTGTGGTTACTTGAGCTAAGTAAGGAGTTTTGCATCTATTTCCTGCTCAAAGAATTTTACTTGCTCTCCACCATTAAACAAATGATTTTATTACAATTGTATAATATAGTGCCTGAGTCTTAAAAAAATAGAATGAAGAATGACATCCCTTCCAGATTTTAATCCTGTCAGTCAATAAGCTTTTATTAAGTACCTACTGTGTGCTAAGATACTTGGTTAGGTTCAAGGAGTGCAACCAGGAAAATGCAACAGTCCCTTAAGGATTCTTAAGGAGCATTTTATTCCAGAAGATAACATGTACACATGAGAGTACAAAGTATGTAGTGAAATTTAGTGGAACCAGGATACTAGTAGCTTAGGAGGATATTGGAAAGATATCCTTAAGGATGTTGAACTTTGAAGGCAAACACCTACTATTGTTTGTGGTGGAGGTGAGAAAAGAGTTGATTCTAGGAAAGGAGCACAGCCAGTTTAAAGACACAGAGCAAGAGATGAAATGCTGTTTGTAAAAGAATAGCAAGAAAGTCATAGCTGCCACAGTGATTTTCCTTTAACACAGGTCTTTACATACTGTTCTTCACTCAGTAAACTTCACTGGCTTCATCATAACTTGTAGCATCAGATATAAATCCCTTTGTCTAGATATTTAAATCCCTCACAGCTTATCTTCGTTCTGCCTTTCCAGCCTTATTACAAATGACTCCCCCTTACACCTTGAGTTCAAGGCAATTAAGTTGTCTTGCTGTTCTTTACACATAACTTTTAGTCTCCTCTGACTAGTCCCTATGTCAGAAATGTGCTCTCTCCTCACCTCTGACTCCTAGAATCCATAATCAGAGCTAAACTTCAAATGCCAGTTTCTACTTGAAGCTTGATCCTCCAACTTTTTAATGCTTTTTTTCTCAGATGATCTTGTATCTATTTGAATATGCATACATACATACATCCTTAGATATACACATATGTAGTTAGATTTTGTTCCTCTTGCGGACAGAGGGATTGTGTTTTACTTACCTCTTTGTATGTTTGGTATATGGCACAGTGTGTGGTACCTCTCTGTTACCTATCAAGTATTTAATAAATACTGATTATTAAATGAAGCAAGTTGGAGTTAGGTCGTAAAAGGCTTTAAATGCTAAACAGAGTATGTTGTATTATTTGATACTACAGATAATAGGAAGCTTTTGGAGTTTGACAAAGGGATGACATGATCAGATCTGTGGTTTAGGAAAAATCATTTTGGTATATATATGAGGGATGGATTAGAGATGGGAGAGTTAAGACAAGAAAATCTATTAGGCTACTGCATTGGTCTAGGTGACTGAACTAGGGTGGATTTGGAGAGAAGGCGATGGATATGAGAGATGTGGAGGTAGACCCAAAAAGACTTGTCATCTGATTAGGATCTGTGGATAAAGGTAATTGAGGAGTTGTAGATAACTCTGAGGTAGTGAACCTTTGTGACTGAAAGATTGGTGATGCCCTCAGTTGAAATAGAGAAGTTTGGAGGAGGGGTAGATTTGGGTAGAAAGGTTATAAAGTTTTTGTTTGAATGTGTTGAGTTTGAGGTATCTATGGTACATGCAGTTTCAAATGTCCTGTAGGCAATTAGTGTTGGGAGGCTAGATCTCAGGCTGTATATCTGTATCTGTATCTATATCACTACATGTCTGGGACTAGTCATCTTTGTAGAATTTTGTAGAATTAATTCATGGCAGCTTAGTGGACTGAGAAAGGGTATATTGACTACAGACAGAGAACAGAGGGAACCTGGATAGAGCTTTGGGATGCACTCACAGATAAGAGTATAGGATAATGGATGAAGATCCAGTGAAAAATACTGAGTGATAGCCCAGGCAAATGGGAGAAGAACTAAGAGAGAAGGGTCCAGAAAATCTAAAGATTATAGAGTACTTAGGAGAGGGAGAAGTGGTGAGGAAGGAGAGCGAGGGATCAGCAGTGTCAAGTACTATAAATAACAATTATGAAGTGATGGCAAAGAAAACTTGAATCTGAAAGTTCTTAGCCATCTAGTCCTTACAAATTTTAGGAGGATAGGTGCTTTTTCTTTGGTTAGGATATTCATATTTGGAAATTTTCTGTAGAAATTTAAATTTAATGCTTAATTTTTGGGGCGAGTCTGTTATGATTTTCTTAGATGTTATGTATAAGTATCCTGCTTTATGTTTTGTCAAGATTCTGTAGGTAGGTCTTTATTGGTAAATGGGATATTGATGTTTAGTAGACAAAACAAATAATTATTTTTAATTAATATATTTTAGTTGCAGTACCATAGATTCAGTAGTGATTAAACTTGATGTTTAATTGTGATTAGCAATTTTTTATACTTGTTTGGTACTGTTTCATCTTAGTGTATTTTAAAACAGCCTTACTCTTGTGATGTCATTTTGAATATATGATAATACCATTTATTCTGTTCCTTTCGGCCCTTTTATTTCCCTTCCTCCCCTGGAGAAGTCCCTTAAGCAGTCTGTTCTTCAGATTATCTCTGTATTGAAATAAAATATCTATCCTTACCAACTTTAGCATTTTGAGATTGTCAAGTGAAAAGTCTTACGTCAGTCAACAAGCATTTATTTAGCATATACTATGTGCCAGGAGCTGTGCTAAACACTGGAGATAAAAAGAAAGACAAAAAACAATCATTGTTGTCAGAGAGCTCACAGTTTCACTAGGGAGACAACATGAAAATAACTTTGTATAAGTAATCTACAGGATTGGAGATAATCAGTAGAGGGAAGGCACTAGCATTAAGAGGAAAGCCGCCTTGTATGGCAGGATTTTATCTGTGGATTGAGGGAAGCCAGGAGCAGACAGTTCCAGGTATGGAGGACAGTCAGTGATAATGCTGGGAGTCAGTGATGGAATGTTCAAGGATTCACAGGAAGGACAGTGTCATTGGGGTGTGCATGTGGGTATACACTGTACGTAGGTTAAGGTATAAGAAGATTAGAAATGGGTGAGATTTTGAAGGTCTTTGAGTGCCAAATGGGGATTTTGTGTTTGATCCTGGAAGGGATAGGGAACCACTGGAGTTTTTTGAATAGAGGAGTGACATGGTTACACCTGCATTTTAGGAAGATTACTTTGGTAGCTGAATAATGGGTGGCCTAGAATAGGGAGACCAAGCAGCGGGCTGTGGCAGTAGTCTAGCTATGAGGTGATAAGGGCCTGCCCCCCATTGACATTAGTGTCAGGAGAGAAAATGGGGCATAGGCAAGAGATGTTATGAAGGTAAAACCAACAGATCAGATTTGGAGGGGGACGGAGTGAGGAGCCAAGGACGAATTCTTGGGTTACTGGGAGAATGGTGGTGCCCTCAACAGTAATGGGAAATGTCAAATGGGGAAGCTTTGGGGGTAAAGAAAATGACTTCAGTTTTGGACATGTTGAGTTTAAGAAGTATATGGAACTTTCAGTTTCAGATGTCTAGTAGGTAGATGGAGAATGGGAGTCTAGAGATTGAGGCCAGATAAGTAGACCTGAGAATCATCAACATAAAGATGATAACTGAGTCCAGAAGAACTGATGAAATCACCAAGGGGGAGAAGAAAACAGGGCCTCAGGTTAGAGTCCTGGAAGACTGTCTCTATTAGTTGTGATTTGGAAGATATTAGTTGTGACCTGGAAGATCTAGCTAATGAGAATGGTCAGACAAGTAGGAAGAGAACCAGGATAGATTAATAATTAATAACTCATGTTTCTAGGGTCATTAATGTTAACAAAATATTTTCTTCCCAAAAGCCCTATAATAATGTAATATCTAATATTAATCTCTGTTTTACAGTTAAGAAAACTGCAGCTGAGAGAAATGGAAAACCTTGCTTATGGTCACATAGATAGAAGTATCAGAGCCAGGGTTTGAATTCAGGTTTTTCCTGACTCCAAGTTCAGCACTCATTATGATATAACATACTGTCTTTCTCTGTTTTTATAAATACAAACTACATAAATTATATGCATTTTATATTTAGTTTATTAAAATGATTTCACCTTCATATATACATCTGGATTTTTCTGAGATAATTATCATTTCCATTTTGCAAAGTTTTTAAAAATATTTTTTATCATTGTAGTTAAATTAGAGAAAAATAAAAAGGATGATGTAAGAGGTATTCTAAATTCTGTAAATTTTTTACTTCTTTGTAAAAAGAAATAACTTTTCTACATGATGCAGGCTACTTGACCTCTAGGCTGCAATCTGCTTGTTTGTAAAATAAAGTGGTTGGGCTAAATAATTTTTAAGTGCTTTTAAGCCTTTATTCACATGCCTTTTTCAGGAAGATTCTGTCCTTCCCACTCTTTCCCTCTCCCCACCCCTTTCACAGGAGAATATTGAAACAGTTAACAGGAAACTGCTTTTTTTGGAAAGACTTCATGGAGACAGACTCCAAGGTCTTTGTGTGAGCTTTGAAAAGCAACTTCTAGTTACTAAACCATTTTTAAGAAAATTATCTTTAAAAATGATTGAGGCTTTTATTCTTTAAAAAATACTCCTTTTTACATTGTTGTCATTTCCCCATTATAATTCTCCATTCCTTCCTTATATCAAAATACAGTTAAACAAAATTTATTGGTGAATTAAATGAGTGATAGCATGTGCCATATGTTTTTTCCGCAGTTTGCACCTTTCTTCTGCTTTGAAGATGGGGGAGGGATGTTTGATTCTTAAGCGTCTGGATCTAAGATGGGTCATTATATTACCTGTTTTATTTTCCTTTGTGTTATTATGATTACTGCTCTCAGTTCTACTCAGTTTATATCTTCAAATCTTCCTCAAGTTCTTTGATCTATGTTGTTTCTCATTGTACAGTATTCCATTGGATCCACACCCTGCATTTTTGTTTGGCCATTCCCCAGTTTATGGTCACACACTTTGTTTTCAGCCTTTTGCCACTATGATAGCTCTGCTATAAATATTTGATAATACATGAGATCTTTTCCTCTGTCTTTGGTATGTTTGGTAGTTAGGCTCAATAATGGTATTACCAGGTCAGAGTGTATATAGTCTAGTTTTAAATTGTTTTCCAGAACAGTTGGACAAATTCATAGCTTTATGAATTGATGTATTACTGTGTCTTTCTTCTCATGGCCCCTCATTATTAACCTTCTATCATCTTTGTCAATTTACTGAGAATGAGGTGAAACATAAGAATTGTTTAATTTGTATTTCTCTCTGTGATTTAGATCATTTTTTTATGTGGTTGTTGGTAGTTTGCATTTATTTTTGAAAAAATAAGTTTTATTTTTACATTATCACTCATTTCAGGAAATGTGTGCTTTTCATACCTTCTCTGTGCTCTTGTTAGTTGAATTTTCTCTTATAGCAAAGAAAAATAATTGGATCAAAATATGCATACAGCTAACTGATATGACAGTATATACAATACTCTGCCCTGCTGAAATGAGGAAATAAATCAAGAAGCATTTATTAAGCATGTATTGTGTGTCAGGTACTGAGCTAGGTGATAGGAATACAGAGAAGATGAAACAGTTATTACTTTTAAGAAGCTGACCCTCTACTGGAAAGTATTTTTCATTACCTGTTCTCTGAAACTATTATTGGTTTTTCAATTACTCAGTGTTTACTTACTTTTAAAGACCTTTTCATTAAATTGTTGTGTATATTGTTAGACTGGTTGTGAATATTTTGTTCTGAATACGTACATGTCTTCCTATGTTTCTTTGAATTCCTCCTGTTTATTATTTCTTACTGCATGATATTCCAGTATACTCATGTGCCACAGGTTATTTGGCTATTCTGCAATCGATGAGCAGGCATATTGTTAGCAATTCTTTGCTGTCATTGGGTGCTGCTGTGAAAAAATCTGGTATATAGTGGACTTTTTCTGTCTTTGGCCTTCTGGGGGTATGTATCAAGTAGTAGTAGCTGGGTGACATATAGGAGTACTGGGTCCTGAGTTCAAATGTAGCCTCAGATACTTACTAGCTGTATGATCCTGAACAAGTCACTTAACCATTGTCTGACTCAGTTTCCTAGTTTCCTCCGCTGTAATACTATTGCACCTACTTCCCAGGTTATTGTGAAAATAAAACGAGATAGTATTTGTAAAGCACTTAGCACAGCGTCTGGCACATAGCAAGTGCTTAATAAGTGCTTCATCTATGAACAGCGTAATGACTGCTTCTTCATAGTATATCATTTGATATCCAGAATGGTTAGACTGCTTCACATCTCAGGCAGTAGTGTTTTACTGTGCCTTTTTTCCCACAGCTCCGCTAACATTGGCTTCGTTTTGTCTTAAATTTTTCACACTAGAGTTACCCAGTTCACTTCCACATTGCCCTCAGGCTCTAGAATCCTTCACTGTCTCCTTACCTTTCCCAGTCATCACCTTATACCTGAATGATTTGCGCTGTTCACATCGTCCCCTACTCAGAATGCTGTTGAACGAGCCTTGGGAAATCTCACCATCTTCCTTACTTGCTGTGTTATAATTTATGCTGTCCAGCTTCCACTGGGTTTTCACTGCAGTAAGGCAATCCTTTTATTCCACGCTAACATATCCCTTCTGGATGGGGAAAAAAAGATACACTAATGCATTGTTGATGGAGTTGTGAAGTGGTCCAACCATTCTGGAGAGTAATTTGGAACAAGACCAAAGGGCTAAAAGTAATTATTCGTACTGTTTGAGATCCAGTAAGACTACTGCTGAGTCTGTTTCCCAACGAAATCAGAGAAGGAAAAGGACCTCAACATTTGTAGCAGTTCTCTTTGTGGTGGCAAAGAGTTAGAAACTGAGACGATGCCCATCATTTGGGGAATGGCTGAACAAATTATGGTATATGATTGTGATGGAACACTATTATGCTGTAAGAAATGACAAGGGGGGAGCGTTTCAGAAAAAACTGAGAAGACTTCCATGAACTGATGAAGTTCAGGGAGCAGAACTAGGAGAACATTGGACACAGTAAAAGCATGTTGTAACGATGGACACAGTAAAAGCATGTTGTAACGATGATCAACTGTGAAAGATTTAGCTACTATGATTAATACGATGATCTAGGACAGTTCCAAAGGACCCATGATAAAAAATATTTCTGTCTCTCCAGAGACAGAATTGATGAACTCTGAGTGCAAATTGAAGCATACTTTTTTCACTTTCTTTTTCTTGATCTCCCCCTTATCCCCAACATGGCTAATATGGAAATATGACTTAACATATGTAGTTGGTATCATATTTCTTGCCTTCTCTGTGAGTGGGGGAGGGACTGGAGGAAGAGAATTTGGAATTCACATTTTTAAAAAAATGAATGTTGAAAAAAATTAAATATATTTCCTCCTCTCCCTCCCTTCCAAATCTTTTTTTCTTTCCTCAAACCTTCCACACTTCCACTTCCACATTTTCAGCTAGATAGACCTTACTGCTCTTACTTTGCTCAGAAAATAGAGACCATTTGACATGAACTGTTGAAAACCCCTCTTCACTCTCTCCCTCCAGTATTTGACAGTGTGTCCTATCTTCTTTCCAGGGAGAATCCCCTAACATGTGCCTTCGTCCCTTCCTCTTTTGTTGTCTTCAGCAGATTACAATATTGCCTATCCTCTAACTCTTAATTTTCATACTGTCATTATTTCCTTGCCTACTTTTTTCAAACATGTTTCCCTTATCTCTTTCCTTCCCTAGACCTTCACCCCCTTGAATTATTATCTTATTTCCTACCTTTCTTGGCCAAACTTTTTGAAAAACATTTCTACACCCTTTGCCTTCGCTTCTCTGCTCATTCATTCCTCTAACCTTTACAATCTGAAACTATTCTCTCCAAAGTTAACCATTGTTTCTTAATTGCTGGTTTTCTCAACTGTTTTGGTGAAATTATGGGTCCTTCCTTTTGTAGTATCTGGTGTTGTTGAACACTGTGCTGCTATGTTCATTTTTTTTGGTGGGTTGTGTGCCTAATCTCTTCCATTGATTGACTCTTGTTTTTTAACTAGCTTCAGAGAGTTTTGAAGATTATTGCCTTGAAGTATAGTGGTATAATTTGAGATCTAGTACTGATAGGCCTGTTTCCTTCCCACTTAAAAAAAAAATTATTTCAAGACACATTGTTTTCCTGATGAATTTTGTTATTTTTCCTGGTTCTCTAAAGTACTCCTTTGGTAGGTTGGTTGGTATGGCCCTGAATAATTAAAACAGTTTTTTAAAGCCAGTGCTCTATTTTATATTATATTGGAATAGTCTATTACTGGCAATTAATATTTCTTCACATATTTCTATATATTTTCTTTTTGTTTTGTAGTTGCATTCATATGCTTCCTGTGTGTTTCTTATTGATTTGACACCTATATTTTATACATTCTGTAGTTATTTTGAAAGAGTTTCCTTTTTTTTCCTGCTGAGTTTTGTTGGTAAAATGCAGAACGATTGATGGTTTGTGTGGTAGCTTTATTTTATATCCTGATACTTTGTTGAAGTTATTGTTTCAATTTTTCAGTTGATTCCCTGAGGTTCTCTATTTAGATCATCATATCATCTGTAAAAAAAGGGATAATTTTGTTTTTTCTTTGCCTATATATATTTTCTTGATTTCTTTTTTTCTTTGTAACTAACATTTCTAACATGACACTCATAATGATGTTTTCAAAATCCTTATTTTATTGGAAAGACTTCTCGTGCTTTTCTGTTATGTGTAATTCTGGCTTTTAGTTTTGGATAGTTACTGTTGATCATATTAAAGAAAGATCCATTTATTCCATGGTTCTTAGTGTTGTTTTTAAAGTAGAAATCATTATTGTAGTTTGTTATTGGTCTAGAGACAAGTAGATGGTGCAGTGGAAAGAGCACTGGGCCTGAAGCTTCATACGCTTATTAGCAGTGTGACCCTGGACAAGTATCTTCACTCCTGTTTGCTTTAGTTTCCTCATCTATAAAATTAGGATAAAAATAGAATTTAAGTCTCTGGATTGTCGTGAGGATCAAATGAGTTAATATTTGTAAAGTGCTTTACAAACCTTAGTGCTGTCTGTCCGTGTGTCTGATAGCTATCATTACTGTTGTTTGTTAGTATCTTTGATATTCAGAATTTCTATTTTGTTGTTTAGTTGGGGTTGTAACATTTGTTGGCTTTCTAGATATTCTTTTAGATACCAAATTCAGTTTATTTTAACTTTTTTTTTCTGTTTTTTTTTTTTTTGATAAAAGTGTTGAAAGATAGACATTTTCCCCTCAGGACTGCCTTTCAGTTTCAGTATGTTATCTCGTTGTCATTTTTGTTAATTTATTTTTCTATTTGCAGTGAAAGAGAATAGAGTGTGCTCAGCACTAGGAAGCAGCTTGTTTTTGCTTCTCTGTGCACGCTTTGGATGAAGGTACTCATTGTGTAGTTTTTTTATTCTCTCATCATTATTCAGTCTGATGTTCTTTTGTTTATCCTTTTTATTTTTTAGGATATATATATATATATATATATATATATATATATATATATATATATATACACACACACACATATACATACACACACACACACAGAAACTGTGCTGTTCTGCTTCCCTTTACTGTGTCATCTGACTGGAAGTTAATGATGTTGATGACATTCCATTTTAAAGAGATTACTGACCCATTAAAAGTTATATTCTGTAATGCATATGTATTATGGACTTTATATCATTTTACAATTTACTTTTAAAACAGCAGAGTTGTCTTTTCTGTCTCTTAAAATATTTCCACTTTTCTCTTAATGTAATTTTCTTCAAATTTTCTTTTGTAGTTTAGATTTCTTCATGGTTATAAACCTTTGTTGGCATTTTATGTGTACTTCACAGACACATGTGTGCTTCACACATATATGTGTACCAGTGTACTTTGGTAGCAGCATCTTATGCAGTAAATATAAAACAGGACTTACATAGCACCAAGAATAATTTTATCTGCCAGTTTATTTCAGTAATTTTTCTAACAGTTTTGCTTATTTTCCAACACTGAAAAATTAAAATGAATTATAGCTATTATTTGGTAAGGAATGTCATCTTAAGCAGTTTGGTGTAATGAAAGGGAGGAGTGCTGGATTCAGAATCAGAGGAAGTGGATTGAAATCACAGTTCTGATATTTAAAGTGTGTAACCTTGGGTGGGTACTTTCCTTAATCTTTCTTGTTTTCAGTTTTCAACATCTGAGAAATGAGGGGATTGAACCAAATGGTTGCTGAGACCCCTTCTAGCTCAAAATTTGTGATCCTGTGAAGATCACATTTTGGACTATATATATATGTACATAGATACACACAGTCATATGCGCTCATATACATATGGATATAGATCTCATTAAGTGTTTCTGACTAACCTGTTTTTATCTTGGAATATTTTGTAAAGCAATAACATGACACATAGGTTAAAAAATCATGAAGGAGGAGTTATTCTAAATACTATGTAAGATTCAGCGATCAAATCCTTTCCCTAATAATAATCTCTTAAGTGAAGAAGGGATAATATGAAATTAAATAATTTTTATTTTTATTTTGCAAATGGTGAGAGTATTTATTGTAGTAAATATATGGTATGTGCTACTTCACATTAGAAATTACTGAAACTATTAATTCATTATAAAATCAAATTCAGACATAATTTTGTGCATATATTTTGTTGGTCATGGGCTCAGATTTGCACATTGGAGAGAATATACTAGACTTGTAGTCAGGAAGACTTGAGTTCAGATATAGCCTGACACTTACTGGCAGGATGACCCTAATCAAGTCACTCAGTTTTCCTTGGTTGTAAAAGGGAGATAATAATAGGACCTACCTCCCAGTGGTTTTGTGAGGATCAAATGAGATGATAAAGCACTTAGCCCAGTTTCTGACATGGGGAACCACAGGATAAATGGTAGCTGTTATTGTTATTAGCACGGGGTACTTACTTAGCACATAACCTGGATCTGACCGCAGAGCCTTCTGTGAGGTTTTCATTATTGTGGGCCCTGGACAGTATGAGTTACCAGGTAGATTTAATATGCTAAATACATGAATGGACAGCGAGAGATAGCATGTAGGCTAAAGATAAGTTCATTTTAGTGGCCTCATATACAGGTACTACTCGTTTTCTGCTTACCTTTCCAAGGTTTTAGTGTTTCCTAGGTGGTGTACCATTCAGTAAAATGGAGATACGTAGCAGGATTGATTCAAGCTTATATAACCTTTTAAAAATATTAACCAGTTATGTACAGAGTTGAAAGCCAGCCAGATTTGGAGTTAGAGGATGTGGATCCACGTCTTGACACTGTTCCTTTATTACCTGTTTGATTTTGAGCAAGTTGCTTCAACACTCTGGATCTGTTTAGTCATCTGTAAAACGAAGGGTTTGCACTAGACTTTTAAAGTTTCTTCGTATTCAATTGAGTTGGAAGGAACCATCTAAAGAACTCTGCTTCCTTCCAGAATCTTTTAGATGGATTCTGAAAGGATTTCAATCTGTCCAGCATCTGAGTCTGTGATCCCTTTGTATTGTGATTACTGTTGGATACTTTGAAAAGATTAGTTTTTTTGTTTTTGCTTTTTGATATACTAGGTATCAACAGAGTGGGTTTTGTTTTTGTTTTTTTGTTATATTGGATATAGAAACCATTTTTTTAGCACTTCGAATATACTAAAATATTGATCATAATAATTTCCTTAATACCTCTTTTATGCCTATACCACTTGTTTGGCAGGATGTGGGAAATCTTTTGATGTACTTTTACTTCCAGCTGCAGTTTTCACCTAGTTAGGTATTTTGGTTTTAGAGCCAGCAACATTAATTTAGATAGTTACTAGCTCCTGACCTAGTTTTTGTTGGGTTTCAATATCTCTCTAAGGATCTCCAGTGAGGATTACTGGAAAGGAAAAAACAAAGGTTTTATATACTCTACAGAAATGCAGTAAAAATCATTTAGAAAGTCAAATCACAGTAATTAAAAGGTTTTTTTCCTATTTACTACTTTCCATAAAAGTATGGTAGTGCAAACATATTCTTAGTATATTAATTATGCCCTCAATTTTATTTGTAGCTACCACTGATTTTTAGGTTTTTTGTCATCTGACTTTTGTAAATGGAACATTTTACAGAGAAAGAGGAAAGCCTCTTTTTGATTGAGATAGATGTGGCATATTATTTTCATAATACTAAGAACTAATCTAAGCACTGAGAGATATAAATACAAGAAAGCAAGACCATCCTTGCCCTTAAGGTGCTTACGTTCTAATGGGGGGGAGGGGGAGACGGGAAGCTAATACATGAATCAACTTTGGGAATGTCCTGGGAAGTGATGTGTAGGTCTGATTTCTGGTCAAGATAAAGCAAAAATTTATCTTTCAGAGCCTAGGGTGATCCTAACGTCCAAGTACAATAGGAGAGTGATGAAGAGGTCAGATAGTAGGTGGCATGGTTTGGTTTGCCCTCTTTCTGCCCTACAGGTGACCTTCTTAAAATGTTATGTGTAGAATTGAAGATAATATTCTAAACATGCTCAGACCAGGGAAGAATACTTCCCTAGTCTTTGGACATAGTCTTATTAATGTATCCTAAAATTGGATTCATTTTCTTGATTACCATGTCTCACTCATTCATCTAAAGTTAGCAGTCTACTAAAACCCCCTTTTCTTTTTCAGATGAACTGCTTTTTAGCAATGCTTCCATCATTTTGTTAACCGTGAAATTGTTTTTTTGAACCTTCATTGCATTTCTCCTTATTAGATTTCATCTTATTTGATTCATTCCAGTGTTCTATTTTGCTAAGACCTTTCTGAATCCTGATTCTGTCATTCAGCATGTTAACTGCCTCCTCTCACCTTTGGGTCATCTACAAATTTGATAAGCATGCCATCTCTATTTCTCCATCCAAATTATTGATTGTAACGGGTCAGGTACAGATTCTTGGAACTCTCTTCTGGAGATCTGCTAAGTGGATATTGAACCATTAATGGCTGTTGTTTGGAATCAAATCCATCTCATCCTCTTTTCATCTAATGCATATCCTTCCATCTTTTCCATAAGATCAGTTGGAAAGAATCAAACACTTGGCTAAAATCTAGGTAAAATCTGTCTACTCAATAATTTTGTTTAAAAAAAAAAGGAAATTATTTTAGTCTGACATGACATGTTTTTCTTTTTTAATTAACGTTTTCTCATTCGACAGAAAGCTACTTTCTCTTCCTTCCATAGTCTTTCCACCTGGCTCCTCCTCCTGTTTAGGTAAAAAAGGAAAACACCACCTCCGTCAGAAATACATAAAGTCAAGCAAAACAGATTTCTGCATTGATTGTGACAAGGTCTATTCTTGATGGAGCCACATTGGCTCTTTGTGATCATTGCTTTTTCTTAAATGTTCATTATCCCTTTAATTAATCCCTTCTTCCAGAAGTTTTCAGTAATCAAAGTCAAAGTCACTGACTTACAGTTTGCAGACTCCATCCTTGCTTTTTTGAAAATTTGGAAGTAACTCTTATCTAATTCTATGCTACCTCTCCCGTTTCCATGATCTTTCAAAAGTCTCTGACAGTGATTCAGCATCCCATATTCCAGTTCTTTCTATACATTAGGATATTGTTACTCTAGGTCAGGTGATTTGATCTTATCTAAGGCAGCTATATAATAATACTTTCTTCCTTATCCTTGCTTATCAACTCCTTGGTTGTTTTTGTTTCTTTTCCAGGGCAGAAATTGAAAAAATTTCTTTTGGCACAGAAAGGAGAAGCAAAGTATTAGTTGACTGTGGGAGAGTTCACCTTTTAAAAGCAGCAGGATAAGCAAGGGGGAACTAACACTGTATATTATGAAGATATGCTCATGTGATACATTCCTGTGGAAAAAAATCCAAAAACCATTGTAGAAAAAGCATTTTGGTGAAGATGAGTGGAGACGTAGCAGCATTGTCATCAGAGTATGTACAGAACAGAAAGAGAAAGTTCAGGAGTTTGGGAATAATCTCAAGTCTAGCACAGAGACATGAGAAAATACTTAATATTTCTGCCAGATTTTAATTTTCTAGATGTCTACTAGAGCCACCCTTTCTTTCTTTTCTAAGTAGAATAGTAGCTAATAATTTCTTGACTTGCCCTAATGATGACTTCAACCTGAAAAAGATAAAGGAATTCCTTGGTTACAGTGTAAAGTCTAGGCCAGAGATTCCCAAACTTATTTGGCCTGCTGCCCACTTTAAAAAAAAAACTACTCAGTGCCCTCCTGGAAATCTATTTTATTTAACCCTCTGATGATTTTTTGAAATTTGTGTCATTTCAAGGAAATATAAAATAAAAAAAAATATTCCTTAAATTTAATAATAATATTATAAATTTGTGAATTTTTTCTTGCATCAAAATTTTGATGATGCAGTTATCTCATCATATAACCATATAATATAATATTGTAAACAAGTCATTTACACACACATATTCCTGCTGATGAATGCTAAACTTCCTGACAGTGTGCAACACTCTCACCTCTCATTACTTGCTTGTTAAGACCTGTCAGCTGACTTGACCATGTTCAGTTATAACTTGCAGTTTGTGTGTTCATTTGGAAAGTAATGTAATCGCAATAGATGAAACATATATAAATAGTTTTTCAAAATTTTCTTCTCTTTTTTCCTTATGTTTCCACTGCCTTCTTATTTTTATTCAGTGCCCTCCAATTGCACCCAAGGCTTACTACTGCCTGCTTGAATTGTTGTAGCATCCCCCAGGAGGCAGTATTGCCCATTGTGGGGAACCTGTGGCCTAGACTGTAGAGTCTGAGGACCTGGGTTCAGAAACTTTCTCTAACACTACCTTTGTGACTTGGGGCAAGTCATGTAATCTCCTCAAACTTCAGTGGATTGATTTGTAAAATGAGATGGGGTGAGATGGTTTCTGGGGTTGCTTCCAGCCCTAGGTTCTGTTCTGGATCTAAGTCTTTTTAACTAAAAAATGTGTTAATATGTACAGTCAGGTTGTTTTCTTGGGGAAGAATTTTAAATGCATAAAATAAAATGTGTAGGATTACGAAGGAAATCAATTACATTGAACTATAGATATAAAAACATATTAGAACAAGTTAAGAACCTCTGATCTAGAATGACCCCTTCAGTTTTAGATACAAGGAATCTGAGGCACAGAAACATAAATTGAATTAATTACTCAAGGTCACACAACTAGCTAGTGGAAGAGGAGAATAAAAATCACATTTCTTGGCTTCCAGTTCAGTGTTCTTTTCATTTTACTATGCTTCTTTGATATGTTAGGAAACATTTTTTTTTTTTTTACTTCTCAAAACAATACAAAGTGACAAATTTAATAGTGAAATTGACTTTTTAAGACTGGAAAATAAATATAAAAGATTCCTTAAAAATACATCATTTGGTCTTTGAAAATAGAATCATTTTTAGAGAAAATTTTTGAACCCAGGTTCTCTGACTCTGTAAATCCAGATCCTATCTACCCAGTACCTTTGGGGTTTCTCTATATTTTTTAGTATGAAATTCTCAGGGCAAGTCAAGAAATTATTAGCTGCTCTACTTTAAGAAGAGAGAAAGGGCTCCAGCAGACATCTAGAAAATTACAATCTGACATATTAAACTAAACACGTCAGTACCAAAGGTTTTTTTGGTTTATTTTTGGTTATTTTTTAAATTAAAGGTTAGAACCAGTGAAAATTGATTCTTCTCTTTCTCAGTCATCCCTATGGTATAAGTAATAGAAACTCATTCTCTGAGAAATAGGTTAGTGAAACACCACACCTAGAATTTCAGGGGATACTTGACAAGTTTTTCTTGTGTTCCAGGACCTAAATAGCACCTATCTTGATCATTAGTCTTTAAATGATTAGATTTTGAAATTAATCATCTGGGAGGTTGTTTGGCTTGACAGGTGTCAGAAAGTGATCATTCTATGTTCTGTTGCTTATGGAAGTTCCCACTACAGCTGGGTCAGTCTTTTTGCCTTAATTTTTTTTCAGTCAACAAAAGTCTATTTTCTTTCCCTCTTTCCTTCCCTTTTGCCTCTCCATTCAGATAGTAAGAATAACAGAATGCCTAATTACAGTTAAGCAAAACAATTCTTGCATTGGCCATGTCCAAAAAAAGAAAGACTCATTTCATACTCTCGGGTCTATCACCTCTGTCTGGAGGTGTGGGGAAGCATGTTTCAAGAGTCTTTTGAAATGTTGGTCATTGCAGTGACAAGAGTTTTGAAGTCTTTCAGAATTATTTTCAAGATTATTGTTATTTTATAAATATAAATATAATTTATAAATTCCTGGTTCTCACTTCCCTTTGCTGCAGTTGATATAAGTCTTAGGTTATCTTTGAAACTATCCTCTTTATATACAATAGTATTCTTTCACATTTATATGTTATAACTTGTTTAATCATTCCCCAATTGATGCATACCTCACCTCATTTTTTTTTTTTGCTGTTGCAAAGAACTGCTACAAATATAGTTGTCTGTTCTTGGAATATGTTTTGCTTAGGACTTGTCTTTCCCTTATCTACCCTCTTTATTGCTCCCTACTATTTCTCTCCTTTCCCTTCTGTTTCCTCATTGAGGGAAATATATTTGTTTCCAACTCTGTGTGTACTCTCCTGTCATTTAGCTAGCTCAGATAAGAGTGAGGTTCATGGGTCAACCACTGTTTTAGTTTGTATAAACTTCTAAGTGCACGTCCCAGTGACATGGGATAATTTTTTCCATTCTTCTTCTCCTTTGTCTGCCTTCCCTAACTCACCCCTAGTATATTTTCCCCTTCCTTTTCCATTCTTCTTTAAAGATCATCAGGTCATAATGGATTACTTAGAGGACCTTTATTCTAATTACTCTTTTTCTAGAACTGTTGTTGATGATACGATTCTAAGGGGACATACGTATCATCCGTCCATATTAGGATGCAGCTAGCTTATGCTTTTTAAGTCTTTTGTGATGGTTCACTTAGGTTTATCTTTTTATATTTTTCTTGACTTCTGTATTTACACTTTGAAGTTTCTATGCATCACTGAACATTAGAACATTAGAAATGTTTGAAAGTCTTTTCTTTCATTAAGAGACCTTTTTCCCCTGGCACATTACACTCCCATTTGCTAAGTAAGTTATTTTTAGATGAAGGTGAATGGTGCAGTGACTAGAACACCTAATCAGGAAGGCCGAGAGTTCAAATTCAGCTTTAGATACTTAATCTTTCTTTACCTCTGTTTCCCCATCTATAAAATTAGGATAAAATGAGATATTTTAAAGCATCTTACAATTCTTAACAGGTTACATAAATGCCAGCTGATGGTGCTATTATTGTTAAAAGCTTAAATACTTTTCCATCTTGAATAGTAAATTCTGCTTTTTTTTGGTAACATTTACTAAGTCTTCTGTGATCATGATTGTGGCTTCATGGTACTTGGATTCTTTCTGTCTGCTTGTAACATTTTTTTTCTTTAACTTGGAAACTTAGGATTTTGACTATAATATTTTTGGAAGGTTTCATTTTGGAAAATCTTTCGGAAGAGGACCAGTGTATCCTGTTTGAACTGTGCCTAGTTTTAAGAGATATGGGAAGTTTTCTTTTGTGATTTCTTAAAATATATTAACCAGCTCCCCTTTTTTGGTCATTGCTTTTAGGTAGTCTAGTAGTATTCTTAAATGTTCTTTGATTCGTCATCTAGGTCAGTGTTTGCTGTCTTATTTTTTCTTCTTTTTCTTCAGCCTTTTGCTTTTGTTTTAATGTAATTTCATTGTTATTCTTTTTTTTTTGGTCTATTCTAGTTTTTAGGGAGTTTGTTGCTTAGGCAAAATTTTATACCTATTGTGCAAGCCGTTACTTTCCTTTCCAATCCCTTCTTCCATAGTTTTTATTTCTTTTCTAAAATTTTTCCTCTGACACATTTTATGCCATGACTGAAGTGCATGGCTCCTGGCTTTCTCAGCTTCATCTGAGTCTCACCCAAAATCGTATCTTCTACAAGAAACCTTTTCCATCCCCTCTTAATTTTAGGGCTTTTTCCTCTTTTAATTATTTCTTATTTATCCTGTATGTAATTTGTTTAGACATGTTTTTTCTTGTTGTCTCCTACATTAGATTATGAGTTGGAGGGCAGGGACTTTTTTTTTTTGCTTCTTTTTATATCCCCAGAACTTTGCTTGGCTCATATTAAGCACTTAATAAATGTTTATTGATGGTCTGATTGATCTATGAAAACTAATTTTAAAATACTTATTTTTCTTGCCTCATGTTTTCCAGGAATTCTAGTTGTGTCTAAGCTGTGTTTTTCTTTGAAGCTTTGCTTTGTAGAGGATTTGTAGTCATTCTCCTTGTAGAGGTTTTTGTCTTAACCATCTTTGATCCTCCATGGTCGACTTTTATGTTGAAATTCTGGTTTTGTTTTGCTTCTTCTTCCAGCTTACTTCCTAGCTTTGAACTTCATGTTCAAGCCCAGTTCTGTGCACCTCTGTGTAGAATACCTAGGTTGGATTTTTGTCTGTTTTGATTCTGCCACTCATTGTCGAGGTTTTGAGTATTGTGTTACATACTACCAGACCTGAAAGCCTTTAATGTTCCAAAGTGACCTCATCCAGGCTCCAGCCTGGTGGTTGTCCTCCTGCTCTAAGCTCTGGAAATTGCTGACTTGGGTTTGGGCCTCAGCAGCACCACTGGGAGCCTGCCTCCTGTTAGAATTTTAGTAGATTGCTGCTGTACTCAGCTACTCTCTCCCAGCCAGGAAGCTCTGCAGACATCTCCTTTATACTGGAATTCCTTCTCTCATTGTTCTACTGAGTAGATTCTGGACCTATTCTTGCTGTGATGCACAGCCTTTCCATGCCCTGAAATACTCTGGATGACTCTTCCTAGTCATCTCTAGTGCCTATAGTCCTCTCTCTCTCTATTTCTCTTTGCTGACCTTGATGAAAATCTTAGATGTCTTGATCAGGATTTGGCCTGATATACTTTCTAGATATGTGTGGTAGAGATGCAGGCTAGTGTTCTGCCTCAGTTTGTTTTTTGGTTTTTGGGTTTTTTTGGATAGGCAGTGCTTTCATTGCAGAAATGATACAAATATTTGTAAAGCAGTTGGGAAATTATAGGGCAAAGGACCTGTTTTGGAAAGAATTGCTGTAAAATTGTGAGGACTATGGATATTTTCCAAACAGAGTTTCATATTGGTTCCCAATTGCCTTCAAAATTAAAATAAAACCCTTACTCAGAGGCTTATGAAACTTCCAATAACTGAAATCCACCTCATCTTGTGTCTTTTATCTTACCCAGGTTTTCCATTTATCAAGTCCCACAGTCTCTCCTAGCTGTACTAATCTCTCTTCCATAACTCACCTATAAACTCTTCCTGGGTCATTCTTCACATCTATCACCTTGAACTCCTGATCATCTCTTCTATCCTTTAGATCCTTACTCAAAATTTTCACCACCTCAATGAAAGGATTTCACAGGTAACTCAAAACCCAAATCTCTGCTGTTTTCCTGCTCTAGCCTTTTCTCCTCTGTCACCTTTATTCTGAAAAACCCAATATGTTCAAATATCTTTGGAAGCTCTGATGTGCGTATGTGCACCTGTATTCATTTATTTTGTTTCTCCAGTAAAAACCCTCATATCTTTGCACTGACAGTAGTGCAAAAATGCTAACCATGTTTTCACATGAAAATAGTTTAACATGGCTATTATTTTGTAGCACTAGTAAGCATTTTTCAAGAGCTGAATAAGTTAGTTATTTCTAACTTTCCTATCTTTAGTAATACTTGGATTTTAATGTAGGACCACCCCCTCCTTGCTCAGTGTATCTTGGTTATTACCATGAATATCAATAATCATATTTTCAAAACTTTGTACAAGTTAGCAAATACACATTTACAAATATACATCTCCTAAGTGTTACTTGCAACAGATATGGGAAGCTCTGTCATCCCTTTGAGAAAATTGCATATCAAGCACAAGGGAAGATATTTACCAAATATTTCTGATAAATAAGCAAAAATAATTAAATTAATACATCATAACATAGGGGGAAAGGACAATCTGTAGGAAGCAGTATATTGTGATATAATATATTTTGGTCTTGTTGAACAATATTGAGTACTAAGCTCTTTGAAAGCAAGAATCAGTATTTAAATTTGCAGTCTTCACTGACTAGAACAGAGTGTTCTATACTACATATGCAGTAAATATTTGACAATGATAATGAAAATTATAAATTTTACTTCTACTATAGGGAAAATGTGATGTAGTGAACTTGGAGTCACAAAGATGTATTCAAATCCAGGTTCTGCTATTTATTAACTATATGAATAGAGCAATATAAATAGCTTCCATTTCCTGGGCCTCATTTTCCTCATTGATAAGGAAGTTAGGTGACTCAGTGGGTAAGAGCACTGTACCTAGACTATGGAAGGTCTGAGTTCAAATTCAACTGTAGGCATTTACTTCCTGGCTGACCCTGAGCAAGTTACTTAATCTTTTGTTTTCCTCAGTTTTTACATCTGTAAAATGGGAATAATAATATTCCCTACCCTCCAGGGTGGTTGTGAGGATAAATTGTGGTATTTATAAGGTATTTTGCAAACCTTAAAGCACTGTAAATGCTGGCTGCCATCATCATTATCAAAATGATGAGATTATTTCTAATGCCTTTTCTATACTTAAATCCTGTGATCTGACAGTAAAGGAGAAAAGGAATACAGTCTGAATTAGAAATTAATAGTTTAAAACTTTCAAATATTTTATGCATATTATAAACTAATAAGACTATGATAAAGAAAAATCCCATATTCAAAGTGAGTATATTACATTATCAATTTTTCCTCATTAAAAATTGAGAATTTGAATTACCAAGTACAAAGACACTGAATCAAAATAAAGGTGCTTTTATTGCATTTAATCAGAAAATGGGAAGTTACTCCTCTTTAAATTTGTTAAATCTTCCTTAGCCAGTCCCAATGAAAATAATTCTCACTTACTTAATTTTGCCTTTTTATGATTCTATGAGCAGTCCTGTTTCTTCATCATAGAGATAACTGGATTAAAGACTAGACATGATTTTCTTGATTTGGTAACTCCCAGAGGAGAAAACTTGCTCTATCAATGCAGGTTGGCACCTTTTCTACAATTTAGTGTTTTAAAGAGTTATCTAGAACATTCATAATTAAGAGATGTACAGTGTAGCCAGCATTTAGCTGGGACATGAAACAATAAATGCCTGAGACCAATTTTTACCCAAATAACCTAATATTTGCATTGTAAAACACACAATCCTGACACTTTGATCACATGATTACACAGCTGATGGCATACTTGTACAGTTAACAGGGAAATGAGAGAGCTATTGTGGTATATTTTACAAAGTGCATGTTGGGCTAAGGTCATGCAGCTGATCATCTTTTGCATATTAATTTGTGCTCAAACATGGCACTTGTAATACTTTGGAAACAATTTGATGGCAGGTTGAGAAACTGCATTGAACACATTGGGCTTAGTTAGACATGACCAGAGTTTGTTGTAATCACTACATGAACACCAAAATTATCGTAAACCTAATCATAATAATTTCAGATTGCATAAAAATAATGCTTTATATAATATATGAAAATGTGTTTATTATATATAAATATGTATAATGTGTAAAATATATAAAACAAATATGTAATGCTTTATAATATAAAAAAATAATGCTTCAAACATTCTCATAGTTGTCCTCAAAGAGGAAAAATTTGTAACTTGATCAAGCAATTATTTGCTTAGGGCCAAAGGCACTATTAAAAATTTTTAGCATGAATTCCCTGGACCATCATTACAATTGCCCAAGGAGTTTGTGAACTACTAACCTTTATCAGTCTGTCTCTCAGATAGAGGTTTCTTTATTTTTAAAAATCGATGTCTTTTTAAAGATAATCACCTACATTTTCTAATATATTCCATTCCTACCTTTACCCCCTTGAGAGAGCTACCCTTTATAACAAAGAAATTTTTAAACATTAAACCAAACTAATAATTTATCATCAGTCCCCTTCTCCTGTATAGAAGTGTCTGTTCTTCCATCTCTTCTTTGAGACTAAGCTTGATATGATAGGTTCATAGGTTCATAATATTTAGTTTCCTTTTTCTTGTTTCCTTTTGCATTGTTGATGTCATTATGTGTTTTATTTTCCTTGTTCTACTTCCTTTAGTTTGTACCAGTTCAGTCAATCATTATACATTTATTAAATACTTGCTGTGTGCCAGCCACATAGCACAAAGTTCTAGGGATGCAAAAAAGGGTAAAAGGAAGTTTCTGCTCATAAGGAGTTTGAAGTCCATAATAGTGGGGGAGATAATATGCAAACAACTATGTACAAATACTTGGAGGGGATGGGACCAGTGAAAATGCTTAGAATCAGAAGGTGGGTGGAGGATCTTTATTTAAGGTACGGGGAGAATCTTTTGTCATTGGATCACGGAGTGTATGGTAGGGCTAAAAGGTTAAAGTATAAGGTGTAAGAAGACTGGAAAGGTGGAGAAAAGTCAGGTTATGAAGAGCTTTGAATACCAAACAGAGGATTTTGTATTTGATATTTGAAGTCATGGGAAACCACTGGGGTTTATTGAGAAGGGGTCAGATCTACACCTTAGGAAGATTAATTTGACAACTGAATAGAGCATGAATTGGAGTGTAGAGATACTTGTGGCAGGGAGACCATCTAGGAAATTACTATTACAGTAGCCCAGGCGTAACATGATGAGGTGCCCTGTACCACGTTGGTGTCATAGGAGAGGAGGGGATCTTGCAAAATTGAAATCAACAGGCCATGGCAACAAATTGTATTTGGGGATTTGAGGGTGACACCTGGGTTGATAGTCTGGGTGACTGTAAAGATGGTGATGGTGGTTCTTGTACATCTTTCAGTCTCAGAGAGTGCCAATGACATCATGAGGGTGATGTCTTGATTTGCCCATGAATTAGATCTAAATGGGACATAGTGGTACAAAGTCATCAGCTTCATTCTGTCTTATAGAATCATCAAGCCTTAATAGTAGTAGGGAACTGCAGAAAGAGTGACAACTTTGGGGAGAAGGTGAATTTAGTTTTGGACATGTGTTTAAGATGTCAGTGGGACAGCCATTTCTAGGTGTTCAATTGGCATTTAGAGATATGAGTCTAGAAATCAGTAGGTGGGTTATAATGATACACAGATTTGAGATTTTTCAGCATAGAGATAATAATTGACTTCATGGGAGCTAATAAAGTTGACAGGTGAAGAGAAGAGGGCCTATCCTAGGTAGAGCCCACAGTTAGCAGGCGTGACCTAGAAGATCATTCAGCAAAGGAGATTAGAGAACAATTGATCTAATAAACTAAGAGGAGAAATACAAGAGAGTAGTGTCACAGAATCCTAGGGAAAAGGGAGTATATAAGAAAAGAGGATGACTTGAGTTTCGAGAGCTTGTAGAGTGAAGAAGGTTGAAATTTGAATAAAGGCCATTAAATTTGCCACATAAGAGATTATTATTAATTTTGGAGAAAGTAGTTTCAATTGTATGAAATTAGAAGCTGGATTATATAGTTAAACAGTGAGAGGAAAGGAAATGAAGCACTGATGGTAGAAAATAAGTCAAGCATTAAGTACCTATTATTTACCTTGAACTGTGCTAAGTACTAGGGATACAGATATGAAATAAAAGGACCCCTACTTTCAAGGAGTTTACAAACTAATGGGGGAAGACAACACATAAAAGAAAACTGAAAAGCTGGGGGCAGTGGCAAAACCATGAACTAGGGCAGGGAGGAGAAGCCAAAAAAGTCTTGAGATGAATGCCACCAGGTAGGAAATGAGGATATGTCTGATAAATGGCCTCCTCCAAGAGGCTAGCCACAAATGGGAGGAGATATATAAGATTACAGCTAACAAGGAAGGATTGAGCAAATAAGATTTTTTTTGAGGATGGAAAAGATATAGCCTGCTTGTTGGGAGTAGGGAAGCAGAGACAGGAAAAGATTGAAGGGGATAACTGAGAGAGTAGGGGTGATAAGAGGGGGTAATCTGTTGAAAAGGTGGGATCAGTTGTTCATTTCAAAGGATTTATCTTGGCAAGAAGAGCCTCCTCATTATGTGAAATAGATGAAGAAGGAAATAGTGACAGGAGGCAGCTGGAAATGGACTATGCCTTTGGTGAATGACCTCAGGTTTTTCAGTGAAATGTGAGGCAAGGTTCCCAGTTTGAGAGGGTAAGGGGAAGAGTAGCCTTGACAGATTTGAGAATGGTTGAAATGGGCATTGTCCACAGCTGAGCACAAAGCTATACCCCGCAAGGCAAGAGGGAGGGATTCATGAATGACCAGAATGGACCCTCACTAAGTACTAAGGACAGAATAAGTTTTAAAAACTTAACTGTGTGACTCTGAGCCCAGAAACAAAGTAACAACTCAGTTCTAACCTTGAACCCACACATAAGCCTACAGAGGAATAACCAAGGCAGGAGTCCATAAAAGGAACTAGTAGTTCAGTTGTTCTGAGGCTCAGTGGGCTAACAGTGACTGAATTTGTAGCAGTCTACTGAAACTCAACTATTCATAAGCTATTCCTAAGCCAACAGATCCACTTTCAGCGCCCAAACCAGAAAGGCTGTGAGCATCCTGGATCATACTGCTTTGGAAGCACTGAACACTTAGAGTCTCCCAGATTGAGATATTAGAAGACAGAAATTCAGGCGAAAAATTACCTTTCCCCCTAGAAGTCCAAAAATAAGATGATTACTAGAAGAATAAGCAAACCGAAATGAACCTCACTGTAGAGAGCAGCTATTGGAATAGGCAAGTATAAGAATTGGAACACAAAGGACACAATGACTTGAAAACATTATAAACAAAACCTCAAAGAAAAATGAAGATTGGGCACAAGAATTTCTAGAATAGTTTAGCAAATAGTTGAAGAAGGAGCTAAAAATGATTTTAAAAATCCAAATGAGAGCTATGCAAGAAAGATATAAAAAGAGACTTAACAGCTTCCTGAAAAAGAGATAGAAAACCATACTGAAGAAAATAACTCCATAAAAATCTGATTTGGCCAAACACGACGCCATTAGATATAAAGAAATAATAAAACAAGGTCAAAAGACTGAAAAAAAAAATGTGAAATATTTCATAGGAGATGGAAATTAGATTGAGAGGTCATTTAAAACTTGTGGGATTACCTGAAACCCATGAACACAAATACAGCTAAGACACCACATTTTTTTCCTCCTTATAAACTACTTTTATTGTAATTTTCTTTTTTAATTAAATTATTTTATTTGTTTTCAGTGTTCTACAGTCACTTCCATGTATCTTAGATTTTTTTCCCCGTCCCTTCCCCTTCTTCCCCACTTCCTCCCTGAGACAGCATACAATTTTATATAGGTTCTATACATACATTCTTCTTAAATACATTTTCACTTTAGTCATGTTGCATAGGAGAATTAAAATGAGTGAGAGAAATCATAAAACGAAACATAATACAAAAGAAAATAATCTGCTTCATTCTGCAATCAAATTCCATAGTTCTTTCTCCGGATGTGGAAGGCATTTTGCCTCAAGAGTCCATTGGGAATTTTTTAAGTCCTTGCATGGCAATGAAGTACTAAGTGTACTAGAAAAATTCCTCACACACTGTGGTTGTTGCTGTGTACAGAGTTCTCCTTGTTCTGCTCCTTTCACTCAGCATCAGTTCATATAAGTCTTTCCAGGCTTCCTGTTCATCATTTCTTATAGCACAAGAGTATTCCATTACATTCATATGCCACAGTTTATTCAGCCATTCCCCAGTTGGTGGACATCCCCTTGATTTTCACAAAGAGAGTTGCTATAAGTATTATGTGCATGTTGAGACCCCTTCCCATTTTTGTGTTCTCTTTGGGATACAGTCCTAGAAGCGGTATTGCTGGGTTAAAGGGTATGTACATTTTTGTAACCCTTTGGGCATAATTCCAAATTGCTCTCCAGAATGGTTAGATCAGCTCACAGCTCCACCAACAATGAATTAGTGTTCCAACTCTCCCACATCTTCTCCAACATTTATCATCTTGTTTTGTCATGTTAGCCAATCTGATAGGTGTGATGTGGTACCTCAGTTGTTTTGATTTGCATCTCTCTAATCAATAGTGATTATAGCTTTAATTTCTTCCTCTGAAAACTGCTTCTTCATATCCTTTGACCATTTATCAGTTGGGGAATGACTTGTATTTTTGTACATTTGACTCAGTTCTCTATCTATACATTTTAGAAATGAGGCTTTTATCACAGGCACTAGTTGCTATAATGCTTTCCCAGTTTTCTGCTTCCCTCTTAATCTTTGTTGCACTAGGTTTGTTTGTGCAAAAAGTTTTCAATTTACTGTAATCATAATTATCCATTTTGCACTTCATAATGTTTTCTCTTGTTTAGTCAGTGCCAAAGTTGTTTATTATTTCAAGTAGTTTTTTACTTGATTCTCTAAGTATATCATTATATCATCTTCAAAGAGTGATAACTTAGTTTCTTCCTTGCCTATTTTAATTCCTTCAATTTCTTTTTCTTCTCTTATTGCTATAGGTAACATTTATAGTACTATATTGAATAATAGTAGTGATAATGGACATCCTTATTTCACCCCTGATCTTATTGAAAATGCATCTAGCTTATCCTCATGCAATTTTCTTTTTAAATTTTAAATTTTCAAATTTTCTCCCTACTTATTTCTTTCTCCCTTAGCTACTGAGAAGGCAAGCAATATGATAATCTGTTATTTATCTGAGATCATGTAAAGTGTTTCTACTCAGTTAAAAAAAAAGTATGCTTCAGTCTGCATTTGGAGTTCATCTATTCTGTCTCACGAGGTGGATAGCATTTTTTCATCATGAGTCCTTGAAATTGTCTTGGATCGTTGTCTTGATCACAGTAGAAAAATTTTCATAGTTATTATTGCAACATTGCTGTTACTATGCACTTCTTCTAGTTTTTCTCACTTCACTTTGCATCATTTCATACAGATCCTGCCATGTTTTTCTGAAACCACAGCCTTCATCATTTTTTATTGGCTCAGTGGTGCTTCATCACAATCATGTACCACAGCTTGTTCAGTCATTCCCTAATTCATGACCATCCCATCAGTTTTCAGTTCTTTGCCAGCTTCACAAGAGCTGCTATAAATATTTTTGTACATATAGAATCTTTTCCTTTTTATCTCTTTGGGGTATGAAGCTAACAGTTTCATTGCTGGGTCACAGTTTTATAGCCTTTTGGACATAGTACCAAATTGTTCTCCACAGTGGTTGGACCAGTTCACTGCACCACCAGCAGTTAGCAGTTCATTCACGTACCTATTTTCCCTCATTCCTTCCAGCATTCATCATTTCTGATAGGGGTGACCTGAGACATCACATTCCAAGAAATTGCATAGAGGAAAATTTAGAACCAGAGAGTGAAATAGAGATTGAAAGAATTCATTGGCCACCTCCTGAAAGAAAGCTCTAAAATGATGACACAGGAATATTATAGCCAAAATCCAGAGCTCCCAGGAGAAAGTTGTTGTTGTCCTTCGTTCTTGAAGAGGACCAAAATGACATCACCATGATAAAGTGAAATTTCATTGTGTCCAGCTGTGGCTAATCAGACCAATATGAACTCAGAATGCTCTACCACAGGTTGGGCACAAATAGTCCATATGAATACTTGGGGTGGATACTCCAAATTTGTGCATCTTACGTTTACTTTGTGATTTTGAAATTCTGCTTTGCTCATAGAGCACAGTACCCTTTCTGATGTAGGCACGCCATGCTGAGCAGTCCTGTGCCAGTGTCTCCCATGTTACACAGTCAAATCCACAGTTCTTGAGAGAGACCTTGAGAGTATCCTTGTATCACTTCTTCTGACCACCATGTGATCATCTGCCCCATGTGAGTTCTCCATTAAATAGTCTTTTTGGCAAGTGTACATTTTGCATTCAAAAAGCATGACCAGCCCATCAGAGCTGCACTCTCTGAAGCATAGTTTGAATGCTTGGCAGTTCACCTCAAGCAAGTACTTAAGTGTCTGGTACCTTATCCTGCCAGGTGATCCTCAGAATCTTCCTAAGACACACTGATAGACTGTCCATGTTTCACAAGCATACAACAATGAGGCCAGCATAACAACTCTGTAGACCTTCAGTTTGGTAGTCATTCTAAATACCCCTTCTCTCCCAAACTTTTCTTCGGAGCCTCCCTAACACTGAGCTAATTCTGGTAATGCCTGCATCAACCTCATTGTCAATGTGTACATCCCTGGAAAGTACACTTCCAAGGTAAGTGAACTTATCCACAGCATTCAAAACTTCTCCATTTGTTGTAACCAATGATTTCATGTATGGATGGTGTGGTGGTGGCTGATGGAGCACCTGTGTTTTCTTGGTGTTAATTATTAGGCCAGAATTAGCACAGGCAGCAGAGAAGCAAAAGCAAAGCTTAGAGAGATGGAAGATTCCTGCCCCAATAAGAAGGCAGATGAAATTCAGTTTTAGGCTGATAGTAACAATCAAATTATGATTCCCTGAAAGCTGTTTATGGACCAAAAACCTATGGTGCATTACAACTACTCAGTGGTGATAGAGCCACATTGATTAGTGATAAAGACATGATCCTAGAGAGATGGGCTGAACACTTCCATAGTGTTCTCAACAGAACGTAATCAATTGATATTGAGGCCATTGACTGTTACCTCAAGTTGAAGTCAATCCCTCCTTAGCTGAACTTCCAACTGAAGAAGAACTTTTGAGGGTCATTAGGCTACTTTCATGTAGTGAAGCACCTGGTGCTGATTGTGTTCCAGCTGAGATTTACAAAGTAGCGGGATCATTGCTCTCACAAAAGCTGACTGAAATTTTCCAGGTTATATGGCAAGAGGATGTTATTCCCCAAGAGTTCAAAGATGCCTCTGTTGTCTGTCTCTAAAGGTAAAAGGAATAGATTGTCCCGTGACAATCACAGGAAGGCCTGTCTCTTAGTCATTGCTGGCAGAATTTTTGCTAGAGTCCTCCTTAATAGGCTGATCCTTCACCTGGAAGATTGTCATATACCTGAGAGTCAGTGTGGCTTCAGAAAGGGCCATGGAACTGTTGATATGGTGTTTGCTGCCTAACAACTCCAGGAGCAATGCCAGGAGCAGAACAGAGGTCTGTACACAACGTTTGTAGATCTGACCAAGGCCTTTGACATGGTTAGTCATGAGGGCTTGTGGAAAATTATGTCAGAATTTGGTTGCCTGGAAAAGTTCATCAGTATTGTTTGTCAATTTCATTATGGCATGTTTATCTGGATTCTGGATAGTGGACAATGCTCTTGTGCCTTCCCAGTGACCAATGGAGTGCAACAGGACTGTTTGCTTGCTCCCATGCTTTTTAGCCCGATGTTTTCAGCCATGTTATATGTCAAATGCTTTCAGTGAGGATGAATATAGCGAGGATGAATACAGCAGCAAGGTCAGCTACTGTACTGATGGCAGGTTCTTCAGTTGAAAGGGCTACAAGCCAAGACCAAAGTGGAGGGAATATTGGTGCATGATATTCTGTTTGCACATGATTGTGCAGTCACTGCAGCCTCTGAAACTGAGATGCAACAAAGTATGGATCAAGGAGAAAATACAAGAAACCCGAAAGAAAGAATTCAAGTACCATACATGGAGCCACAATCAGGATCACACAAGATTTAGCAGCCACCACTGTTAAGGAAAGGAAGCTTGGAATAGGACTCTCCAGAGAGCAAAGGATCTAGGATTACATTCAAGAATAATCTACTTGCAAAACTGAATATAGTCTTACTTCGGGGAAATAGATGTTTAATGAAATAGAAGTGTTTCAAGCATTCATGATGAAAAGACCAGAGCTGAATGGAAATTTTGACATTCAAACACAGGATTCATGACAAGCATGCACAAAGTCAAACATAAGTAAAAAATGAAGGAATTATATATGTGTACAAGGTTAAACTGTTTATATTCTTGTATGGGAGAAATTTATCATTACTTAGAGGGAATCTAATTGGAGCAGCTGAGTGTGATTCTGTTACATTGAGAGGATCTCAAAAGAAGACTGTAAGAGTAAGGAAGGGCTATGGGGGGGGAGATCTTGTAAATGGGGCGTGGAAGAATTTATATACATCGAAGGAGGAAGTATTGGGGATTAGGAGTAGGCAATACTTCAACTTCACTCTCATTTGAACTGGTTAAAGGAAGAAAGAATGCACATTTAGACTCAGTTGAGTATAGAAATTCATCTTAACTGAGTAGGAGGGAAAGGGTTAATAGAAAAAAGCACAGTGATAGGGTGGAGAATAAGAGGGAAGGTAGATTAAGGGAAGCAATAATCAGAAGCAAAATAGACTCCTAAAGGGAAGATAAGGGGAAAAAAAAAGTAAGGAAAAGCATAAGAGAATATTATGAAGCGAACTACATAGTTAGCAATCATAATTGTGAATGTGAGTTAAGAGAGGAAATAAAAAGTAACATTTTATGATAGTGGAGTACTTCAATTTATTCCCCTCAGACTTAGATAAATCTTCCATTAAAAAAAAAGTTAAGGAGTTCAATAGAACTTTAGAAAAGTTAGATGTGATATGCATCTAGAGAATACTGAATTGAAATAGAAAGGACTCCAAGTATTCTCAGCTGTGCATGGCATCTTCACAAAAATTGGCATTGTGTATATTAGGGTATAAAAACCTCACAGATAAATATAGAAATGCAGAAATATTAAATGCATCTTTTTGGCTATAATACAATGAAAATTATATCCAAAAAAGGGTCTTTAAAGCATAGATTAAAATTAATTGGGAGTGAAATAATGTAATTCTAAACAATGGATAGGTAAATGAACAAATTATAGAAACAATAATTTCATTAAAAATAATGATAGCAATGAGAAAACATGCTAAAATTGTGGGTTGAAGCCAGAGCATCTCTAAAAGCTTAAAGAGATAAAGAGCAGATCAGTGAAATAGAAAAACCAACAATTAAAAGCCCTCGTTATCATCAAATAGAATCCTGAAAATCAAAGCAGAGTAGCAAAATTGTCAGTAAAAAAAAATTGAGGTAATAATTACAACTAGGGCCCATTTTTTTTTGAAGAAAAATACCCAATAAACTAGATAAGTCAATGGCTAATTTGATTTTGTAAAAGAAGAAAACCAAATTACTAATATCAGAAAGAAAAAAGACAAATTTACTGAGGCAGAGATAAAAGAGCAAGAGAGTCTACTTGTAGGACAATCATTACAAAGGTATGGCATCTGCAGTTGTAGTGACATGTTCAAGAAACTGCAGGTGGGGCAGTTTAAGTGCATCAGACTTAATGGAGAAGGGAGACAGACACAATAAGCCTGCAATGGTAGAAAGAGCTCAATAGGATGACCATAGGTTTTCATATTTAATTCTGGAGGTAATAGGGAACTAGCTCATTGCTTGAGCAGTTGAGTGACTTGATCAGACCTGCATGTTGGAGGAGATTGGAGTGGAGAGAGAGATGTCAGGAAAACAAGTTAGAAGGATGTCATAGGCAGGGATCCTAAGCGATGGGATAGCAGAAGTTCCGCTGAGCACTCCCAACACAACTACTCTACAAAATTTAGAGAATGCATCGTAATGGAGTCCTCACTGAGAAATTAAGAAAATAAGCACACTTTCTAAAGTTTGGGGCAGCAGGCATGTAGATGTTAGGGCTGGACTGGCCAGGATTATGTGGCAGAGCATTCCAGCATACAAGTACTGTTAAAAATTTGTAGACTGTGTATTAAACACAAAAGTAGGTCTCCCATCTTATTTAGTGGTACCCTGATTCTGTACAGGATTGGGGATCAGGTACTAACTGGCAGCTCTGTTATTCAGCATTATGTAGTGTGTCACAGATCAAGGTAGATTGAATAGTGGATTCATACTTAGTGATGGTGTTTCAGGATGAAGAATTGTCATGGCCATAGGCTGTGTACTGAAAGAGTAACACATTCAGAGGCAAGGGCAAGTATGTGGCTCTGACCCCAGGAGTTGAGCAACATCTCACTCATAGCATTTTTAGCCTAGACTGCGGTCTGCAGTGAAGTAGCTAGGATAGAAGACCCACACCAAAGAAATGCTACAATCCCTTCACTTTGTACGTGCAGAACTTCCCAGTTGTTTTTTATCAACATCTTCAAACCATAGCCAAGCCAACAAAACCACTTATGTGCCACATGCTTTATGCTTGGGCCATACTTAATTAACTACACTTTATTTTCTCAAAATGCCTGGTGTTTTCCTACTATAAGGCTTTCCTCATTATATTCCTTATGCCAGGAATTCCCTTTTCACCTCGTTAACTTCCTAACCATTCTTTTACAGCCCATCTCATATGATAACTTCAATTGAACTGACCTTGATTACATTTCAGTGACCTCAGACCTCACATGGCACTTTCATCACTCTCCGACACTCACTTTTCATGTTACTTTGTATTGTCCTTCTCTGTATTTTTCCTGTCTTTGTCTACACTGTAACTTCTGTGTCTTACCTGTCTAAATTTTGTATCACTTCCTTGCACAGTTCTTTTGTTGACAAAAGAGGTTGTTTAGTCATTTGTAGTTGTGTCCCACTCGTTGTGGCCCCATTTGGGGTTTTCTTGGCAAAGACACTGGATTCCTTCTCCAGCTTATTTTACAGATGAGGAAACTGAGTAAAGTGAGTTGCCCAGGGTCACACTTCTGAGTAAGTCAGAGTCACATTTGAAGTCACATCCTCCTGACTCTAGGAGGGAACTCTCTAGCTGCTGTGACATGGGTACTTAATGTTCTGTTGAATTGAATTGAACTCAACATATTTGCTCTTATTTGCTGCAGAGTTTTATTCATTGATTATATTGTAGACGGTGTTTTATACATCTCATTCTTGAGTCTATCAAAATTCACAGTTGACACTTTATATTGAGATTCTATTATTATGTGAATATTATGTAATGTTACAATTTACAATAAGATATCTAATATATAATGTTATTATAGTGATAATTATATATAGAGAGATATGGATATATCTATGTATGTATGGGAATGCTATATAAGAAACACTCCCCTTATAGACCTCAGAAAGCTTCTCTTGCTTTGCTGAACTCTAGCCCAAGTCAGAATTCAGGCAAGGATGGTGATGGTTTTAGAGGAAGCAACTTTGGGAATTGGTGGCAGAAGTTCTTCCGGGTGTCTTAGATGAGATTCTTCACACTCTCTTTATAACTTATGATTAATGGTACTAGTAAACATATAGTTGTGTATTCTTTTATTAAAATCTATTAAGGAAAGTTTTTTGTTCTCTTTAGAAAATGTTCCAGAGGAACTTCGAGAGCCATTTTACACAGATCAATATGACCAAGAACACATCAAACCACCTGTTGTGAATTTGCTACTATCAGCAGAACTGTATTGTCGTGCTGGGAGTCTTATTCTCAAGAGTGATGCTGCAAAACCACTTTTGGGTCATGATGCTGTAATCCAGGCTTTAGCACAGAAGGGCCTCTATGTTACTGACCAAGAGAAACTGGTAACAGAGAGAGATCTGCACAAAAAACCTATACAAATGGTGAGTGTTTTAAATGGTGTGATTACCTTGTATTTATTTATTAACATACATGCTTTTCAGCACAATAGCACAAATTTAGTGACTAACTTTTTTGTTAAATTGGACACTGATCACTTTTGTCTAGACTTATTTTTTCCTTTTGTAATCATTCCATGTCCTTTTTATAACTGAAAATCCAACTTTGATAAGATAACATCTTTTAGGCTGCTCGTTCCCACTTACTAATTGGGTGAAACAGTTAAAACTTTTTTCCACTTAAAACTGAGTAAGCCATATCAATTTAAAAGCCTTTGTCTTTAGATACAAGTGAATTGGAAAAAAGTCTTTATATAGTTAGAATATATACATGTTTATCAGGAAAGGATATTAAGACTCAAAGTTGTGGTATTAGTTTGCTTATGTAAATGATATGTTTAAGAGGTTTTTGTTTAATTATTATGTTATAAGATGATGTATTCTGTGCTTTAAGTTATGACCCAGGAGGAGTTGTCACAGATTTTTTTCCCATTGAAAGCAATTTTATATACTATTTCATTTAAAAAGAAAGATCAAGAGAAAGGGAATAATTACGAATAAAATAGTATGGTTTCATAGAATGGTCAAAAAATATTATTTCATGTGTAGGAATATCTATAAAAAGTATTTTAAAAATTGATACTCTTTACTCTTATCAAACCAAGCCTAAAGGAGGAAACAAATAAGCACTTTGTAAAAATCACATGGTTAACAATAACTTAGAAGTTATTTGTCAAATTTGAATATATTAGAATTAGCTCAATTATTACCAATAGTCTTGGTTATAGATGCAAAGACATATAGTAGATAGGGAAAGAGCAGGTCCTAGAGTTCAAGAAGTGGGCTCAAGACCTGTCTCTAATACATACTTTGTGATCCTAAGTATTGACTGACTGACAGCCCTCCTCAAAGATTGGAAAATGAAGAATAATTATAGTCATTGAGTGGGAAGATAGTCTTATCATGTGTGGAAATGTCTGTGTAAATACAGAATTAAAAACTTGATAGTTTTTGATCAGAACAAGAAAAGGAAAATACAAATAAAGAATTTATAAAATCACAAAAAGAGGTATGTATAGTATAATCTAGAATTGTTTGTCAGATTTAAATATATTAGAATCAGCTCAATTAATAGCTATTGTCCTAGTTACAGGTACAAAAGTACCTCACTGAGAGCTCCCTACATGAATGAAATAGTAGATCTGATCCCCCCTCAAAATGTCAGATAGTAATTAAGAAAGACTGGATATTCCAGGAGGTGCTAGGAATTAAAAAAATAAAACCAATTTAAATAATTCCAAAGGGGAGATAGATCCAGAATGGAATTAAGGAAAACTAGGAATGTTTGGACTTGACATAATGGAAAACAGCTATGCCTTCCTCTATTCAGTTGGTAACCTATAAATATAATCATTAACAATATTTTTCATACTGTTTTGCCTTCCCATTGAAGAAGAGAGATTTATGTTGTAAATTCTATATTGAATGATATTGATAATTAAATATATTAGTATTAAAATTGGAGTTTTTGAGGGGAAGTAGCAAGGGCAATCAGGAAGGCTTGGGATCACATTTTGCCTCTGATATTTAGTGACTGTGACTACAGGTAGTTCCCTTTATCTCTCTAGATTCAGTTTCCTCATCTATAAAATGAGCAATTTTTAGACTAGTTGATTTCTAAGGGTCTTTCTAGATTTATAAGTATAATGCTGTAATCGTAGTAGTAGGGATTTAAACATTAGCTAGAGGTTTGATCAGATGACTAGTAAGGTCCTTTTTAAATCTTTATCCAGTGCTCTGTTTTTTTAAATTTTCTTTGGCTTTATCAGTGTATTTCTTTCCTTTTTAATCATTCTCAGAATATTTTATAATTTTAAAAGACTGAAAGAATTATCTCTCTAGAAAATCTAGATTAAATCACTCAATTGATCAACATTTATTAAGAGCTTCCTATGTTCCAGGCACTGTGGTAATAAGCACTGAGGATACAAAAAGAGGCAGAAGACATTCTCTGCCTCAAGGACCTTACAGTCTGATGGAAGAGAACATGCAGACGTGTGTATACAAAGCAAGCTGTATGCAGGATAAATAGAGAATAGTTACTAGAAGGAAAGCATGAGACTTCAACCCTTCAACTAGAGGAGTTGAGGAAGGCTTCCTGTAGAAGGTAAAATTTTGGTTGGGACTTTAAAGGAAGCCAGGGAGGTCAGTTGTTAGAGCAGAGTAGTCAGAGCATCCCAGGCATGGGGAGGAATAGCCAGAAAGAATGTCCAGAGACGAGGGACGCAATGGCTTGTTTGTAGAACCAGCCAGAAAATTGTTTCTAGATTGAAGAGTACATATTGGGGAGTAAAGTATAAGGAGACTATAAAGGTAGGAGGGTCTAGGAGAGCCTACAAAGGGCATGGATACCAAATAGAGCTTATTTGATCTTAGAGGCAGTAGGGAGTCACAAGAGTTTATTGAGGTAGGAGGGGTGAGATGGTCAGATATGCATTTTAGGAAAATTACTTTGGTGACTGAATGGAACATGGATTGGAAGGGGAAAGACTTGAGGCAGGAAGAGACCCACCTGCAGTCTATTGGAGTAGTCTAGGCATGAGGTGATGAAGGCCGGTCCTCGAATGATGGAAGTGTCAGAGGAAAGAGGCATGTATGAGAAATGTTACAAAGGTGCAATCAACAGACTGGCAATAGATTGAATGTTGTTGGGAGGGAAGGAGATAGTGAGGAATCCAGGATGACTCCTAGGTTGCAAGTCTAGAGGACTGGGAGGATAGAGTTGCCCTCTAATGGGGAAATTAGGAGGGGTAAAGAGGTTTTGAGAGAAGAGATTATGAATTTGGGGTATGTGGAGTTTAGTGTTTGTGCCCAGTAGGCAGTAGGATATGCAAGATTGGAGGAGAGATGTTAGAGTCAAGATATTAGCATAGAGAATAGTAATCAGTCTAAGGGAACTGATGAAATCCACAAATAAAGTAGTTTGGAGGGAGAAGAGAAGAGGAACCAGGAGAGAGCTGGGGGGCACTTGCTGTTAGAGAGCATAGTCTGGAAGAGGAATCCAACAAAGACTGGGAAGGAGAGGTCTGATAAGTTGGTGTTCTGAAAACTTAGAGATTATCAAGTAGAGGAGGATCCACAGCTTCAGATGCTGCAGAAAGGTCAAGAAGAATGAGGAGTGAAAAAAGGCCATTGGATTTGGCAATTAAGATATCATTGGTAACTTTGGAGAGAGGAGGTTTGGTGGAATGGTAAGGTTGTAAGCTGGATTGTCAAGGATTAAAAGTGAAGGCACCTACTGTCTATAGTACACAGAACATACACACACATGCATGCACACACACAGAGATGTATATATGGGGGAGACAATGGCATATTTGTAGGCAGTAGGGAAGGAACCAGTAGACAAGATATTAAAGATCAGTGAGATTGGGGATGACAGAGGGAGGAGATTGGATGGAATGGGATCATTGTGCTTTTAGAGAAGGGTTAGCCTTAAAGGAGTAAGGTCGTCTCTTTGTGTTACATATGGGTGAAAGAGTAAATAGCAGCATCAGTTCACGTCAGTCTTTCATGCTACTCTCTATCATGTTTTTAGTGTGCAGTAATATTCTATTCTGTCCTCATACCACAATTTCTTTAGCTGCTCCCCAATTCATGGGCCTTGTTTACAGTTTTTTGTTACCACATATAAATAAGCATGTGCTTTAGTTGCTCTTCTCATTTCCAAAACAGTGGGTCATCATCCTCTAGCCTGTGTTCAAGGATAGTGCACTAAGGGCTTGTATTTGTAAACTGGCCCTATCATTGTCTGTGCCTCTGGTTTGTTCTTCCGATCACCATTTCCCTGTTGCTACCATTATTGTGGGCTTCTTACTGCTTATCATCAAATCACTTTAGAAGGAAGCAAGAGCACACTAGTAAGCTTTTAAATGTTTAGTTCTATTAACTACTGCCTCCTGTATCACTTTGACTCACCTGTATACTTGCTCTCTGCTTGGGATGCTGAAGGGAAAAGTTTGTGATCTACTGTTTTTACAATGAGAGATTTTCCAGAAAAGAAATAAATTTGCCGCTTTACCTTCTCCACAGTCATGTTTTGATTAATGGGGAGGATGGTCGGTGAAAGATGAAATGACTGAGGAAACAAAGGTTTGATCTTCTGAGCATATCAGTTTATTAAGCAATGCATGCCGATGGCATGCAGCAGACCTTCTCAGCTTGGACCTGGAGAAGATAGATTTTTATAATTAAAAGGAAACAATACAGCATTAGATAATATGATTTCTAATTGTATGAAAGATTAGGGACTTTCTAAGTTGGCAGGGGGAGAGTGAACAGGTACAATTCTTGAAATCAGAAAAGGAGGTATCCCACTTCCCCCAAAGTGTCTGTAAACAGTCGAAGGAACATGGAAACAATAACTGATTGATCAGTACAGGGCTAGTTTTCAGGTAAGATATAAAAGTTGCTTGAGATGTACAAATGTGAGAAAACTCCTTGAAACATTCTTTGGGTCTGACTAGGTTTTTGATCAGCGTCACCTAGGTCCTTGGTTAAGGGTTTCTAAGCATTAACAGGAGGTGGTCCAATTTCCCAGCCCCGTAGAGATACGTTCAATTAATGCAAAAATGTTTTCTCCCAGTTCCTACAGTTGAATAAAGTTTTCTCACAAGGAAGAATCTGGACTAGATCCATAATTTAATAGAAACTTAAGTTAGCTCCAGAACTGAGTCAGTATGGCTCACTCAGTTCCCACAATTAACTAACCTTTTGATGTCCTAATCCCCTCAATTCTCTCAGGAGAAAAGTTTTGGCAAAACTGCATAAGGTCAGTCTTGCTTTCTGTAAAGCTTGTTGTAGACAGAAAAAGCTTTTCAAGGAATGAGGAAAAGATAAACTTCCTAATTTTTTTTTTACTACTACTTGGGATATTGCCTAACAATTGATACAGGGGTCTCAGACATACTTTATTAACTGGACCACCGTAGTATTCTAGTATTCCTTTTATAGTTACTGGGATCTTTTAACTGCTTTTAAAGAAAAATTTGGCATTACAATTAATCTATGCTTGATTCAAACAGAATTAATCAGGTACTAAGAAAAGGTTTCATTATTATGCAAAAATCTCCAAGGCAGTACTTCTAGTAAACCTTAAAATTATGGAAGAGAAGGTGAACTTGAGGAAAAGGTTAAATGTATCATGGTGTAATTAAGCTGCATCATATTACTGAGAAATATTTATAATAGAGAAGTTTTGTAAAAGACATTAAGGACATATGCAAGCTAGACATATATTAAGGATGAGAGAAAATGAAATAGATATCAGAAATATCTTATTGGTGCAAGAGGAAAATCTCTTGGTTCTTCCTGTGTGGAAAATTTGGCTAAAGACATGAATCAAAAACACAGTTTGGACAGACATAGGTTGTGATCTGTACCAATGATAGGTAGGAGGACTAATCCCAGTAATGATATCACAGATCTAACCAAATATCTTGTTAGTTCTCTTTATTTACCTAGAATCTAATTAGTACCATAGATTTTTTTGTCATAATTAATTTTCATTTAGCTTACATTTTTTTCTTAAGCATGTAAAAGTCTTAGTGAAATTTCAGCTAATTTCATTCTGCTTTATAAATTTTTAAAAGTTGCCATTCTGAAAATGTCTTTTTTCATTTTAATTGTTTTTAAAAGAAAGTTGAGAACCATGGTACACATATTTAGCATTCTGTTTTTTCTTATTGATAATCCAGTAATGTAATTCTCTTTTAGAATAAACTTCATTGAAAGGTCTTTTCTTTCCGCTGTCCAACATACTTCTCCCCCAAGCTGATTGGAAAACGTTACCTAAAAGTTTTTCCTGATGAAGAGAAAAAAATGTTCCTTCAAGTGAGATAATGTATGTAAAATAATAATTAAAGTTTAAAGCTATTCAAGTGTCAGCTTATTGATATTAATGAAGAAATCTTTATTTATGAAAGTGGTTTTTTGCTATATAAAAATGTGGGGAAAAATAGTGAGTGTGGGAGAGAATAGGCAGAAGAAACATCTATTTCTGATTTCCCTTTTTTTAAATCAACATCACCCTTTCTCATTCACTTTGTAATTGTTTTTGATTATAACTTATTGCTGGCCCTCAGCCTGCCCATTGACTCCACCAGTCTGGTGTTCCTACATCTTTCTTGTTCCATTCACCCTGTCAGTACTGTAATTTATACCCATATTGGTTCTTTCCTAGGTCGTTGAGCGCTTCTAAACTGGTTTTCCTGTTCTCATATCATCTAGTCCACTCTGTATGTCTTTGTAAATGTACTTAAAATAGTTCTATGTTATTCTCTTGCTAAAAAAAAATGTGCTTTCCTATTAAGACTCTCTGTCAGGTACCTGTCAGGTGGAGAATGGCTAAATAAACTGTGATATGTGAATTTAATGGAGTATTGCGATGTAAGAAACCACAAACATGTTGAATTAAAAGAAGCATGGAAATACTTAGATGAAGGCAAAATGAAATAAGCAGAGCTAAGAAAACAACTTACATGATAATTTCAACAATTCAAATGAATAAACAGCTTCTATTAAAGTGCAGGTCTGACCATGTTATGCTTTTCAATAAATTCCAGGGGATTCTTACACCTCCAGGATTAAATATAAAATCTTTCATTTGGCATTCAGAGCTCTTCCTAACCCGGCCTTTTCCTGCATTTCCAGCGTTCTTACACCTTACTTTCCCCCCAAGCACCGTGCGATCCAGTGACACTTACCTTCTTGCCATTTCTTGAAAATGGCACTGGCTGTTTTCTGTGCGTGGAATTCTGCCTTTCCCTATCTCTGTATCCTCTCTTTCCTTGTTTCTCTGAATCTCAGCTGAGATCTTGCCCTCTACAAGAAGTCTTTCCTGCTCCCCCTGAACTCTAGTGCCTTCTCTCTGTTGGTTTTTCTCCAGTTTACGTTGTCTTCATCTTTGCACATAGTTGTTTTCGTGTTGTCTCCCACAGTTGGACTGTGAGCACCTGGAGAGCAAGTTTTTTTTTTTTTGTTTTGTTTTTCTTTACCTTTTTTTGTATCTCAGCATGGGCATAGTCCCTGGAATGTGGTAGAAACTTAATGTTTGTTGACTGACCACAAACAGTTAAAAAGGAATATTACAAAATTACAAAGAACAAACCTTGCCTCAAAAAAAAAATATGAGAAGACATCTCCCCTTCTACTTCTTTGCACAGCTGTTTGGGGTGGTAGGAGAGTCTATGGATGTGGAACATGTCGATTTTTTTTTTTCAGATGCATTAATCAGTTTTCTTCTTCCTTTCTTCTTCCCTTCCTCCTTTCTTTTAAAGCCTTTGTTATAAGGAATGACTATCTGGTAGGGGAAGGTGAAGATAAAGAAGGAAATCTGGGAGAAATAAAAATAAAAGATATCAATAAAAACCTATTTTTTAAAAAACACCATCTCTCAGTAGATAGACTCTTCAGCTGGATGTTCACAGTCTTTCATTATCTGGAATGATACAGCTTTGTGATATGGCTATAGTATTGTCTTTAGTATTAGGTGTCACATTCCAAGAGATGTACTAACTGCCATTCATCTGGTTATCCGTATTCGTAACCATGGAGTCTTGAATGAATCTTCTCTCTCTTTCTTCCGCCTTTTCTCCCTTGCACTTCCATATCTAGGGAGTCAATGAGTTGCCAGGTTTTAGCAGATTTACCTACACCTCGTATATCTCTAATCATATAGTCACAGTCCTGTTTCAGGTTCTTATTGTCTCTGTTGGACTACCACGCTGATCAGTCAACAGACATTTATTAAGCACTATGTTACATGCTTTGCACTGTGGATACAAGTATAAAGAATGAAAAAATCTTTGCTTGTAAGAATTGTTATTTAGTCATTTTTAAGTTGCCTGACTCTTCATAATCCCATTTAGAGTTTTCTTGGCAGAGATACTGTAGTGATTTCCTTCTCCAACTCATTTTACAGATGAGGAAATTGAAGCAAACAGAGTTGTGATTTTCCCAGGGTCACACAAGCTAGTACGTTTTTGAAGCTGGATTTGAACTCAGGAAGATGAATCTTCCTTATTCCAGACCTGCCACTCTACCGACCTCATTGCATCCTGTCTACTAGTTTCTAGTTTGTCTCACTGAAAGCTTCTGTTCTAGTGGGAAAATATATGCATATCTGTAGTGTAAATATAAAGTGAATAAGGACAAACAAGTGCAGAGTAGAAAATAAAGGTAGAATGGAAAGGAGGACACTAGCAATTTGAGAAATCAGGAGATGCTTCTTGAGCTTCATTTTAGAGGACAAGAGAGATTCTGAAGGCAAAGGTAACAGAGGAATGCATTCCAGGCATGTGGGACTGTCATTAGAAGGGTGTGGAGACAGAAAATCAAGCGTAGTATGTGAGCAGCAGAGAGCAGGCTAGTTTGGCTGGATTGAAGTGTGGGAGGGAGAGTAATGTCCACTGAGACTGGAAAGACAGGTTGGGGCCAGACTATGTAGGACTTGGAAAGCCAAGCAGAGGAATTTTGACTTCGTTGTAGATGCAATGGAGAGCCATTGGAGTTGTTTTTGGAGGGCTGTCATGTGGCTGGCTGGATGCTTAAGTAAAAACTTTTTGGCAGTAATGTGTAAGAGAGTAGAATGGTAAAAAACTTGAGGTCTCTTCTTTTTCTCTTTTCAATCCATCTTCTATACAGTTGTCAAAATCATCCTCTCTAAATCATAAATTTGACTCTCATCCCTGTACGTACAAACCTTTGATTACTTCTCTGTTGCCTGTGGGATAAAATAAAAAATTCTTTATCTGATATTTAAGGGCATCTAGAATCTGGTCTCCATCTGCCTTTTCATCCTTTCTTTTTTGTTTGCTTGTTTTTTGTTTGCTTGAACCACATTTACACACTGTATGTTCCAGTTATCTTGGATTACTGGTTTTAACCTATGCTTGATATTACAGGTCAGGTTTTTCTTCATTCATGCATACTGTCCCTTACACGTAGAAGGAACTACTTTTCCCATCTCCACCTCTCCAAATCCTTGTCTTTCATCAATACTCACATCACCTCACCCCAGGTGCCAATTCCCTCCAAAAGTCCTGATTTCACACAGTTATGAGGATTAGCACAATTTTCTTTTTTTCCCCGTTTTTAACTCTTAATCATAAGAATTTACTGTCTGGGAAAGCAAAAACAATAATAATCATAAATTTACATAGCAGAAATAGGAAATGAAGAGAGGAATTATCAAAACCTAAGTCTACCCATAAACCTCACTCACATTCTAATCAGTAGCAATTTTCCCTGCTATTATACATTGACTCACCCCATTTGAATATAGGCTCATTGTGGACAAGGATTCCTTTGTATATAATAAGTACTTTTTCACCTAAAGAAAAGAGACATTACTATTTTTTGTAAACCTTGAAGTGCTATAAAAATTATGAACTATTTATAATTTTAATTAAAATATTTGTTAAGGAGTTTCTTTATTTGTCTTGATGCTTATAACTCCTGCTTTTTCACTGACTGACCCCTTCCCTGGAATTTTCTTCCTTATCTCCATCTTCTCTTTTTCTTGGCCTCCTTCAAAACTCAACTTATATCCTACTTTCTACAAGAGAACTTTTCTATTTTACTTTTTTAATTGATTTAATATCTCATTTTTTCTGGTTACATTTAAAAAACAGTTTTAACATTTTTTTTTTAGTTCCAAATTCTCCTTCTCCCACCTTTACCTTCCATTCCCTCCCCTCCCCCCGCCCCGCCATGGAGAAGGCAAGCAATTTAATACAGGTTGTCCTTGTGCAGTCATACAAACATATTTCCATATTAATCATGTTGTGAAAGAAAACACAGACCAAAAATAAAATAAAAAATGCTTTAATCAGCATTCAGACTCCATCAGTTCTTTCTCTGGAGATGGATAATATTTGTCATCATAAGACCTTAGGTATTAGCTAAGAATACCTAAGTCATTCACAGTTGATCATCAATGTTGCTGTTACTGTGTACACTGTTTCCTGGTTCTGCTCACTTCACTTTACTATCCATTCATGTAAGTCTCTTCAAGTTTTTCTTAGAGCATGCTGCTTATCAATTCTTATAATAGCAAAATAGTGTTCCATCACAATCATATACTTAGTCAGACATTCCCCAATTGATGAGTATCCTCTCAAATTCTTTGCCACCAGTAAGGGACCTGCTATAAATCTTTTTATACATTTAGACCCTTTTCCTGTTGCTTTATTTATCTCTTTGGGATACAGAACTACATTCCAAGTTGTTCTCCAGAATGCTTGAATCAGTTCACAACTCTACCAGCAGTGCATTAGTTTCTCAATTCTCCCCATCTCCTCCAACATTTTTCATTTTCCTTTTCTGTTCTATTAACCAATCTGATAGGTGAGTTGTCTTGTGCTAGGAAACTGTGTTTCACTCTGTTCTTTAGTGGGTTCTGCTGATTCAAAATTCGTTTTGAGACATTATTTCAAGTTGTTTGGAGGGGAATTTGGGAGAGTTCAGGTGAGTCTTTGCCTTTTCTCTGTCGTTTTCGCTCTGCCCTTGCAAGTGAACTTTCTCTGACAAGCTAGTAGTGCCTTCTTTCTGAGATTGCATTCCATTTATACCATAGCAATTGTTTTCTGTTCTGACTAGAACTTCTGAGGGTCTCCTCCTCCCAGATTGATATCTTTGTGATCATATATTGAGCCACTTTTTGTCTCAACTCTTACTCAGCTCTTGGTCATTGAATGAGTGTAGCCTCAGACAAATAGAGACCTTAATTGAGAAAGATAGGAGTCACCCCCTGCATCCTGGGCCATAACCCCTTGTCTTAACCTTTGTCTTGCCATTGACCTGGATGACTGTGCTTCACTGAGCAGCACTGCCACACTCATGTCCTGTTCATGCACAAGTTAAGATGTCACCCTTGCGATGTCATTGGTCTTCTTCAAGAATGAAGGACAAACAACAACATTTACACTGTACTTTTCTCATATATAAATAATTATATGTCTACCCCTTTAAGAGTGTGAGTTTCTTGAGGAGAGAATATGTGTTTTGGCCCTTCTTTCTGTTCCAAGTCTTTAGCACAGCATTTGACTTGTGTTAAATGCTTATGTAAATACTTGTAGCAAGCTTATTTACAGACTGACACCATTTGGTTTTACACACAGCTGCTAAAAAAAAAAAGATATTTTTTTTCCTAAAGAAAACCTGTCTTTATCACTCTCCTGCTCTTAAACTCATGTACAATCCTCTGTTATAATGTGAACTCCTTTTAGGGCAAGGAATGTTTTTACCTTTTTTTTTTAAATAACTACTGTTTAGCACAATGCCTGGTCCAAAGTAAGCACTTAATAAATGCTTGGTGAACTATGTTTAATATGATTGTGGATGTATAGCTTTTATCACATTGTATGTTGTCTTGGGGAGAGGAGAAAATTTAAAACTCAAAATCTTATAAAAGTGGAAATTTAAAAAAAAAATTTTAAAAAGGAAAAAATAAATATTGACTGATTAGCTGACCGTATTAAATGGAGTCTATTCTAATGCTTACATTTCATTATATTAAAGAGTTGTAACATTTTATATATGATAGGGTATAGTCTAATCAGGTTTAAAGACTATAAAAAAATTGTTTTTCTAAACTATTTTAAGAAGTTTCATTTTCACAAGTGTTTAGATAATTATGGATCCCTTTAACATTTAGGAAAGTTTCTTGTGAGGTTTATCTTTTTGTATTTCATCACTTGTTCTAGATTGGTTATTTCAGTATAAAACTCAAGTTTCTGATTTAGTCCTACAAAAAATTAATCAAGATTTTTAATATGACCTGTTTTCCTTATAAATTATCTAAAACTTATCTAGAATGCTTTATGGCAAAGCTTTCCAAATGCTCTTTTTTACAGATAGTGTTGTGGCAGCCAAGTGCTGTAGTAGACAGAACACTGATCTTGAAGTCAGGAAGACCTGAATTCCAGTTCTGTTTCAGACACTTAGTAGGTGTGTGAATCTGAACAAGTAACTTAACTTCTCTGATCCTCAATTTCCTCATCTATGGAATGAGGACTATAATAGCACCTTCCTCACAGGCTTGTTGTGAGATTCAAATGGATATTAAATATGTGTAAAACCTTTCTCAAACCTTAAAGAGCTATAGGTGACCTATGTTAACAATTGTGTGGATTCTCAGAATCCTTCAAAGGCTTCTTAGTGAAATATACAGTAATATGAAAGAGAATAGTTAAATCCTTTCTAATATAACAAAGTAGATGAAAAACACTTACTTTCCAGGCTGTGACAAACTGTCCATTGAATTGGTCCATTGTATCCTGGAAAGGTAATACAGATGTATAATGAGTTGGGCCCAGTACTGAACAGTGAAACGTCAGACTAGATCCGAGTTGGGAAATGTAAGTGCTTGTCTTGATTTCAGACTCTATTCACTATTCATCTTTTTAACGACACTTGTTTCCTAGTAATGCTTTATGACAGTAAATCCTGGAACTTCCTTCATAAGCTGAGGAGAATAGAATTAAAATTATATAGAGCCCAAGGGAAAGCGTAAAGGGGGTTTATGTGGGTATAAGGATGCAGATTAAAAACAAAATAAGAAATTATTGATGATGTGTATTATTGGCAAGTGAAATGAATCAGTCATACAGCACAAATGAAAGCTAGAAGATAATTTTTAAAATATTAAAAGATCAACAGCAATAGATTATAACACTTCTTACCTGTGGCATGTCTTTTGCTCATCATTACAACTTTCTGAGGTAAGCACCCCAGGTATAGTTATTCCCATTTTATCGAAGAAGAAAATTGCTCAGAACAGTGAAGTGACTTTTGCCCAATCACACACTCATCAGGGACAAAATGAAGACTCATACAATTGTGATTCTCCTGATGAGAAGAAAAACCCCTCCAATGAGCCAAGTAGAAGTAGAAGAGTTTGGGAAAGATGTGAGGAACAAATCGTACAGAATGATAAGGTTTAGAGTAATTATGATCTGAATTTGTGGTAAAAAGAACATATATGTATGTGCATTAACAAATAGATCAGACATAGCAAATTATGTTTTTGTGACTAAAACATTAATTAGAATATTTCTTGTGGTATAGAAGCTCTTATGTTGTTTTATTTGGAAAAAATACCCCCATTATTTAATTTGTATAGTAAGTTTCTCAATACACAGCTTTCCAGAATATACTGTGCCTTGCTTGAACTAGTATACCTTCTCCATTTGTGAGATCAGTTGACTTTCTATGAATAGAAATTTTAGTCTGCAGCTTTCAAACTTCATGGTATAAAGTATTATTCAAATTAGATACTGATATATGCAATGATTTAAAAAAAAACCAGAATATTTAACTTTAAACCAAAAAAAACTATTATCTACGAATTGCAGAATTTCTTTCAACAGGCACATTGTAAGATAAATGAATAAACCATCTGTTAATTTTTAAGGTGAATGTTCAAACTGTGGCATTCAAGTTTCCAATAGGGCTATCTTTAGCTTCAACAACTTTTTTTTTCTTAAAATATATTTTTTAGACATTTGAAATGAAAACTTTCTCACTTGTTGGGTCAAAGTTTGATTTGCAAATTTCAGACTCAAATCTACTTTAATGATCCTACTGTCATATGTCATAAGAAGCTACTTTGAAGAATATACTTTCTATCATAACTTTTTAACATTTTTAAAGTATATTCTTTAGTATTTTTTCTCACAGATTTATTATTCTAGAAAATATTTGTAAGTTAATATAGATTCTTGGACAGCTAGGTGATACAGTAGAGTGCCTAGAATCATTAAGACTCATCTTCCTGAATTCAAATGTGGCTTCAGACACACTTACTAGCGCATGACACTAGACCCTAGGCAAGTCACTTCATCCTGTTTCCTTATCTATAAAATGAACTGGAGAAGGAAATGGCAGATCACTACAGTCTTTACCAGGAAGATCCCAGATGGGGTCACAAAGTCAGACACGACTGAAAAATGACTGAACAACAGCAAACATGTAGATTCTCATATAAATAATGGTGGTATAGAAAACTGTTCAATGTAAGATTTTTATGCATGCTTTTTTGTTTTGGAGAAGATCATGTGCAATACTTGATAATACATTCTTAGATTAATAGAAGTTGGAAGCATTATCATAGTCACACAATTTTAGATCTAGAAGGGACCTTTAACCAGACCTCTCACATATTATTTGAGAGATACAGAGATGTAGTAGAAAGTATCTATAGTAAGTGACAATACCAGTGACAATATCCTGGCTGATTACCTTAGATTATAAATTGCAGAGACAGATACTGATCTGTCTGTCCTAGAGGAAGTGGGGAAATGTGATTTGTCCATTTAGTGACAGGACTGGGACATGAATCTAAGTCCACTAACTCACTCCTTTTTTTCCAGTAATCCATACTTATTTCCTAGGGAAAAAAAGTAAGACCCACATCCTAAAAATTTGAAGTAAGCAAATTAGATCCAGAGTATCCACTTTTCAGAGTTAGAGTTTGCTGGTATATTTTTCAACTGTGTTTGCATTTACAGAAAATTGCATAGTTGGTATAATTTTGATGATAGAACAGTGATTAAGTGAAACTGTATATCTCTTTCTCTGTAGTAATGAGACCAGTTTTTTTCTGTGTGATTTGTGGAATAAATTGTGCTACTTAGTCATCTGTAGTGTTTAGGAGTCATTCTTTTAGTGTGTTTTAGTGGTCCCAGGCTTTCTTCTGAAAAAAGAGCCTTTATGACAACAATATTTTTTAAGCTATTACTATATATGTAAAGCAATGTAATACCACAGTCCTCAAAGAATTAGAATAGTAACTCAGAGACAGGTGATTCCACATAGTGGACCTGAATAGCCACCAGTGAAGAACTATACAAGTGAAGTTATGTAAAGGATGTCATCAAATTAATATGTTGAAATAAAGATGAAGGATTTATATGGCAGGAGCCAAGGATAACCAGTGGAAACTCTTTTTTCTTCATTTGTATCCTTGCTATGTCAAGAGATCTAGAGAAAAGTAGTGAACATATTAGGTAGACGTTTTGGGGGAGGATATGGACGTGGACCAGATGCACAAGATGAGAAAGCATGGATGAGTTACAGAAAGAGGGAGAATACATATTAAAGAAACAGCTAATATGTCTGCTTTGAAGTATTGCATAGAACAGATCATATTTGGAAGATTTTATATTGCTTTCTACCAAAGAGATTAAAACAATTTTGTTTAAAAGACACCTAATATGTGAGCTTCTAGTAAGGTTACGCTGACCTGCAATTTGTTATTGAAAATAAAACTGAAAAATTAAAAAACATAAAATCGGTGCTACTTGCACTGTTATGTTAAAAATGGCCAATATAGATGTGATTTAAAAAATACTGGAAAGTGATCATATTAATTTTGAGATTTTAAGGTTTTTTTCTAAAGGGAAACTTTCTTAGACATAAACAGAACAGTTTATTTGTAAAAATATACATGTATGATATGAAATCCTTTTTTTGACTTATTGCTGGTAGGGTTGTGTGTGTGTGTGTGTGTGTGTGTATGAAAGTTATTTTTGGATCACAAATTTTGAGCTGGCAGGAATGTTAGAGGCCATTTAGTCCAACCCTCTTATTTTACACCTGAGGAAACCAGCCCAAACAGGTGAGATGCCTTGCTCAACATCACATAGGTTGTAAGTAGGACCTGAATTTGAATCCAGTTCTTTGTCTCCAAATCTGTTACTGTCTACTGTACCATGCTGCTTGGGATTTTGAGTGTTGCAAAAACGGTGTGCATAGCATTTTTATGTACATTTTGTAATACTTAAAGTCTGTTAAATATTTTATATGTTAGAGGTTTATCATTATTTTATAATTAACATTTTATTACTGATCACATACAAAGAGACTTGTACTCTTATTGATTTGAGAGTTCCTGCAGCAGTGTAGATCACAGCCCATCCATATCCGTGTATACTTTCAACTTTGGTCTCTTTGTCTGTCTTCTTTCTCAAAATTGCCACAGGGAAACCCTGACGGACTAGAGACCTTCCTTTCTTTCTCTTGATATCCTGACTATAACAGGAGAACATTCTGGCTGTCCACCTGTCATCCCTTACTCTTGCCAAGTCACCAGCTCATTTTCTCTTCTTGTCTTACAGTTTCTTGATGTCCTTTAACCCTGTTCTTCTTTGGAGTTCCTTGTCTCCTATGTATTGCAGATTGCTCACACCCACCTTTCCTTTGCCCCTCTGTTGTGGTGCTTGTTTTTTGTTCTTCAGAGGCAGTTGTGTTTTATGATTTGCTGTTATCTAGCAATGCTTGTGTTGAATAAATGGGCCTTTGCTTTCATGGAAAACTCAAGTTTTTGGTGTTTTTTTTTTTTTTTTTTTAAAGGAACTTTTCTGTTTTCTAGCCTGCTCTCTTTATCCTCTTCCACTGTGGGCCAAGCTTCATTTCCATTCTGTACTGTTGGTCTCAGATACGCAAAATGATTATGGACAAGCTTTTAGGATGTCCATCTACGTATGTGGATGTTGATGGATGGACAGGACATGTTCCTTTAGAGTGATTTCAGATCTCTTCCCAAAGACTCTGCAGTGTTCTGGGGTTTGATGCAGTCAGCATAATGTCATTTGCAAAAAAAGGACATCTAGAAAATGTCACTATCCACAAGGAATCCCTCTCCATTTAGTACTCTGTGCAGGATCACCTGGGCACCTAAGGTAGCACAGTGATAGAGCACCAGGCTTGGAATCAGGAGGACTCATCTTTATGAGTTCAAATCCAGCTTCAAGCAAGTCACTGTTTGCCTCAGTTCCTCATCTGTAAAATGACCTGGAGAAGGAAATGGCACACCACTCCAGTATCTTTGCCATGAAAATCCAAATGGGGTCACGAAGAATTGGATAGGACTGGAACAGTTGAGCAGTAGCAACAATATGTTCATCTCCATCATGGTTGTGAGTACTTGGGATAAGCACATATCTCCTTGTTTTATTTTTTGCTTGATATTTATTCAAAGGGGCATTGAACAAAATTATTTCTGTTAAATCTTCCAACAGATCTTGGATGATCTTTATGTAGAGGTAGGAGAAGAGAGCATAAAAGAGCCTGTAAGGCAATGTTTCATTCTACTAAGTCAAATGATTCTTGATAATTATTGGTCACCTCTATGATTTATTTAGGCCCAAATAAAGTGGCCAGGTCAAAATCATTATTCCCATAGGAAAATATAGCCTGCTTTATGATTTATTTGTCATGCATTTTAGCAAAAAACAACTGCTTGTTCTGGAATTTGGTGACCAAACTCATATACTATATATATATATTAGTATTATATTATACTATTAGTATTATATTAATAGTATATTATATTATAATAATATATAATATTCTAGGTATATCTTTTTATGAATTTTATGGACTTTCATGATAGTTGTCTTTGTTATCCAAGATTTACTACTTAGAAAAATACATTCAAATGCAATTTTATCCCTTATTCTACTAGGGTAGTTTCAACTAGCAAATTTTGAGCACTGGTAGTATACATGCACCATATGAGGTGATTTGTGAGATTTTATCACTCAACAGGCATTTTGGGAGGCAGAATTTAAAGTTAGAGATCTTGCATAAGTAACTTCCCTTCTCAGACTAGGTGACCTCCAAGGTCTCTTTGAGCTCAAAATTTGTCATTCTGTGAGGCTATGAACTTGGAAGAAGAGGTGTTTTTTGAGTGATAGTAACTAAGGTAGGGTCCAGAAGTGATATTAAAGGAAGCAGGGGTACATTCTCTTCTTTTGACTCTGTACATTAGATCATAGATTTAGATTTGGAAAGACTCTTAACAGTCATTTATTCAAGACCTTCCTTATCTTATGAAAAAGGAAAGTGGAGACCTGAGAGACTGAGTGATTACTCAAGGGCATCCAAGTAGTGTAAGTCCAGAGCCAGGATGTAAACGTAAGTTCTAGTTTCTTCAAATCTTGCGCTATCTATTACTGTGTTGCATGTCAAAGATGTGAGAAGAAGTCAGGCTTAGAGAGGTCTGAATACCAGAAGAATGAAGGAATATGAGAAGAAGAATCTTATAATCCTAGGGAGAAAAAGCTCAACACCTGCTCCCGTACTTGGAGACTTCATCATACAGTTGGTGTCCCCTTGAAAGGAAAAAAGAGCATTTTAAAGTACATTCTTTGTGAAAAGAACTATTCAGCACTGGGGATACAAATGCAAAAACAAACAACAGGTACAAGTGTGTGAAGGACATGGAAGGACATTTTGCTGGGGAATCGTGAGAGTAGTTATTAAAGGCATGGCAGAGTTGATTGACACAGTCTTTTTAGAAGCAATGGTAGAAGGTGGCTGGGGCAGACTATTGAATGAGATCTGACAAACAGCCTGGTTTGGGGTCAGCTCGATATATGGTTTGTACTTATTCCCTAGCCAGTCAGGACATCTTTAGTCCCAGTGTGGAAGGTCTAAAGCTGATGAGTAGACAAAGTTTTCTAGGACATACTATATCTCCCTGGAAGTTCAGTGGTCTGGACAAGAACAGCAGCAAAGAAGTCTGTGGTGAATGGCTAGATGGGATGGGAATCATCCTTTTACACGCTGGTTTTCTATGTGATTAAACCTCCCTATTTTCCATCACCTACATCTTCATTTCTCTCATTCATAGCTGGTTACAGCTATGTAGGGGCTGATTTCTTGTTTTTGAGCTGTTGAATTTCCTTTTTTTGAGCATAACTTTATATCATTCTGCCTTTCTACTGCCTTACTCTTGTTATAGCTTATATTTTTGTTTTTAACTTGCCAAACACCCCCCTGAGCTCCTCCCTGTGGATACTCTGCTGAATGCTACTAGAGATGTTTGCATTTGGGCCAAATGAGATCAATACAAATTTGTTATCCTTCCATTCATCATCCTTTTATTTTTACCAGACTCATTTTCTTTTCTTCTCTGGGTGTTCCTTCTACTTTCTCCTCTTTCCTTTTAACAAAGGACCTGGCCTCCTACTTTATGTAGAAAATAGGAACCCTCTGGTGGGGAGCTGCTCTTCTCCTGTTCCGTACCCCAGAGCCTCTTTATGCCATCTCTTGTTGTCTCCTTTGTTTCTGAGGAAGAGAAGGTTCTTGTCTAGGCTGATCCCAATTTTTCCTGTTCCTTCTGGGAATTTCCCCTCTTGATTTTCCCTCTCATTTTTTGAGTCTTTCTAGGTGCCTGCATCCTTTCAGGAACATCAAGAAAATGCCTTCTCTCCCTTTTCTTGGCCAAATTCTTTAGAAAAGTTTCGTCTATGTTTGTCACCTTCACTTCCTCAGCTCTCAGTTCTCAAGCTTCTAACATCAGGTTTTGACTCTGTCATTTTCCTGAAGCTAACCCTCTGACTCTTAAGTTTCTAGCTTCTGAGTCCAGCAGTCTTTCTCAGTTTGTGTTTTTCTTGATGTCTCTGTAGTTTTTGAAATTGTGGAGCCTCCCTTCCATTATTTCCAAATCCTGCTCTCCTTGGAATCTTGGAACTTTGATCCTGTCCTGGTTCTCCTCCCTGTCTGATTGTTGTTTCTGGAAGGTCTTTGCCAACTGATTTCAGTTACATTCAACAAAAGTTTTTATTAAGGACCTATTTCCAAAGAAGGCAATATAATTCGTCCTGGGGAGATGGAGACATAAATGACTGTTTTTGCACTCAAGGAGTTTAAGATTGTGTAATATATATAGTCAAATTTATGTCAATGCAAAGTAATTTCTGGAGGGATTAAGAAAATGTGGAGAGGGAGTGACTCCTAAGGCGAGCCTTAAAAGAAAGATAAAGATTTTGACCCTGGAAGGTTAAAATGGATCCAGAATTAGTAAGAGATCAATCAGAGAATATTTGTGCCTGCTTGTGAGATTCTCATCACTTACGTAGTAAAGTCTGCCCTTCTGGGTATATTTTCAGTATATACTAAACAAGTAAGGAATTCGTTCGACAGACATCCTGTCAGATTTCTTTTTAGCCATAAGTATAACTTGCTGATGACAATTTAAAATTTCAATTTTTAATGTAATTTAGGTATAATACAATTCGTATATGATCTATATAAAATTGCTTTCCTTCTCAAGGAGGGAGGAAATAGGAGGGAGAAAATTTGGAATTCAAAATGTAAAAAAAAGCATGTTAACTTTTTACATGTAATTAGAAAAAATAATTTTCACTTTAAAAAAGAAAAAAGTAAATTTTGTTCAATTGAAGTGCTGTTTATGGCTAAAGATCAGTTCTTGAAAAAGTGTCGAATCTGAAATATAAAAAAAAGCTATAGGGCAGTGCTGAAATAACAACATAGTAAAAGTATAGGAAAGCCATTTGGTTAGCAAAAGATGTACAGTTCTGGCACAGGTTAACAGCTACTTTGTGTAATGTAGTGGAGGTTATAAGTGCAGATTGCCTTTGTGAACTGCCCTAAAAAGGTTTTCCAGGTCATTGGGTTAGGACATTTTTAAAGGCCTATGCACTTATTAACTAAATCTTGATTTTGCAGGAATTGATTGTGGAGATGGTTGAGAGGTTTTCATGATTATGATTCTTTTAATTATTTGCTTTTTATTTGTTGTTGCCATGTGCTTAATGGAGTCAGCCAGACAAGTAAAAAATTACATGAATAAATTTCTTAATTGTTAGATTAAACCTATTTATTGATTAAAATGCCTGGGAAAACTCTTCCCACACTACTTTGTTTGGTGATCTCATCAGCTCCCATGGATTTAATTACCATCTTTGTGCTGATGATTCTCAGAACTCTCCCTATCCTGCCTCAGTCTCTTCTGACCTCCAATCTTGAATCTCCAGCTGCCTTTTGAGGCAGTGTTCTTCTGCCCTCTACAGTATTCTTTGATCCAGTGACATTGACTGTCTGGTTGCCACAAGCAAGATACTCTTGTCTCTTGGGTCTGGATATTTACTTTGGCTGTCTCCCATGCCTGGAAGGTTCTCCTTCTTCTGCTCTTTCTACTCACATATCCAGCTGGAGGTCCAGTTCTTAAATTCAGCATGTCCCAAGCTGAACTCAAGATCTTTCTGCCCCATAACTAAAATCCCACCTTCTACAGGAAGCCTTCCTTCCAAACTCTGAATTCCAGTGCCTTCTCTCTGTTAATTATCTCCTATTTATCCTATATATAGCTTGCTTTGTATGTAGTTGTTTGTGGGTTGTCTCCCTCACTAGAGTGTAAGCTCCTTGAGTCCAGAGACTGTGTTTTGCCTCTTTTTGTGTCCACAGAGCCTGACACATAGTAGGCATTTAGTAAATGTTTATTGATTTGATTGATTGTCCTTGGCTTTTTTTCTCTTCCTCCCTGTACTGTTTCGCTTGATGGTCTTATGGATTAATTTATCTCAGTGGATGATTCTTAGATCTGCTTATCCAACACTAACATTCCTGACTTCCATTTTGCATTTTCAACTCTGTTAGATATCTCAAATCCATTATGTCCAAACCCGAACTCTCATATTTCCCCACAACCCTCACCCCTTGTCACCTTCTCTGTCATTGTCAAGGGCCCTTAGGTATCATCCTGAAGCCCTCACTTAACCCCCTTCTTGCCAAGTTCTGTCCATTTTCCCTTAATGGCGTTTCTCATATATGCCCCCTTTTCTGCTCTGACGCTGCCACCCCTCTGGTTCAGGCTGCCATCCTCTCACACCCTGTAGTATGCTGCAGGAGCCTGCTGGTGGATTTTCCTGCCTCAGGTCTCTTTCCCCACTCCAGTGCAGACCATCTTCCAATCAAGCTGCTAAAGTGATGTTTTTAAAGCTCAGGTCTGACCATGTCACCTTCTTATTCAGTAAACTATAGGGACTTCCTATCACCTCTAGGATCAAATATGAAATCCTGTTTGGCATTCCAAGCCTTTCAGGTATGGTTTTTTGCTTTTCTTTTGCCTTACCCATAGTAAGTACTTAATAAGTAGCCTCGTAATAAATGCTGCTTGTTGACTATTGATTGCCTGATGGTTCTCAGGCAACTTATACTCTTAATTATGGAAGATGACACATAAAAGAAAGTTCATTTGGAGGACAGATGGACAGACTCAGACTCTCTAGGGTACATTGAACTCATGGCCACCAGAATTGGAAGTGATGCCCAAACACTAGACACATCACAGCCTTCTTGCACTTTGAAACATTAGACACTGCACCTGAAGGCCAGTTTGAGTAGGGAAATCACTAACAAAAACCGCAAAAATGCAAAAAAGTGGCACTAAATAGACTGCAAAAAGGACACTTGTTGACAGTATGAGCACTGATGCAAGATGGTAGAGTATGCCTTGTTTGATTCCAGGTGATAATAGTTGTGTTGAGTGATTGAAATTTTTTGTGCATATCTATCAATAAATGTGAAAGTGCTGTAGATATTGATTTGAAGATTAAAAATACACTCTAATGAATAGGTAAATTCTCAACAGAAGCCAGGAATAATGAGGATAAATTGTACTGCCATTTACTCTTCCTTCCCAATTTATAAGCATCTATGGATGGAATCCTAAAAAAGCTGTCTTTTTTACTCTTGTACTCTCAGGGGATGGATATCTGTTGTGTTGTTAAGGTCACAGCTTACTAACATTTTATCTACTTTTTGGGTAGAGTTCCAAGTTGCTTTCAATAATTGTTGTACCAATCCACACCTCTATTAAGAGTGTGGCCCCTCCACTATTTCTTTTCCTTTTCTTCATTGTTAATCTGATGGATGTGAGGTGGAACATCATAATAGTTATTTTATTTTTCTTCTTTTATTTGGAACATTTTTTTTTGTCAGATTGATACTTTAAACTTCATCCCTTGAACTATCTATGCATATCCCTTGGGAATGATTATTGTTTTTATATTATTTTTAATCAATTCTCTGAATTTTGGATATTGGACTTTTATCAGAGAAATTTGCTGTACATTTTTAATAGTTAACTATTTCCCTTCTAATTTTACTTGATTTGTCATTGTTTCTGTTGTATCAACTTGCTCATTTTTTACAGTCAGAATTGTCCATTTTATCTCCTATCTCCTGTGATCCTCTTTCCTTTATTTGGTCAAGAATTCTTCCCCTAGAAGTATTTTGCTCTGCCTAATCAAATTAATTTTATAATCAACAAACCATAAACATAGTGAAAGCTTTTATTCTGAGCACTTTGAGTCAATTCTATGAAAATAAAGAAATGGAATGTTAGAGTTATCCCTTCCACATCATGGGGATTAGGGGCACATTGTCCTAGAAACCTGGAAAATCCGTGTAAAATTTTTTTGACCCTCCCTTCATACCAGAGAAGAAGTCTGATTTTTTTTTTTTCTCTTATGGGGTATTTACATTATCTTACTGTAAAATTTGGGTTAAGTGTTTGATCATAATCTCTGTGTCATCTGCTGGCCTTCACTGTCAAACCCCCAAAATTACCATTTAATTTCTTATGTCAACTTTCCATATATCACACAACAATGGGGAAAGTCACCATATGGAGGAATAACTGTACTTGTAAAAGTCTGATAATCCTTCTAGTAACCTCATCAAGGATGTTCTCAATGCGTGTATAGATTAGGTCCATTAAAGTTTTGTATAGACGGGAAAAACAAAGAATTCGTCCCCTATCCATAGTTGTGAAAGGTATGTTTCATCCTCCTCTGATTTTTTCATGATGTAATCTTTTATATCCAGCTGATGTATTCATTTGGAAGCTAGCTGATTTTTACAAGGATTGGACCTTAGTGTTTCATTAGTGCAGTGTTTCAACCAGCTGAGCTAAAGGACCTTGTCAGCATGAAGAAATTATGACAGTGTTCTGCATGGTAAAAAGTCCCTCCAAGTTGTGGAGAAAGCAGTAATTATCAAATCTATGAACTGTTGGTAGACCTGTGAATGGGTTCGAACATAATGTACAGCCATTTGGAATTTTACAAAGAAGTAATTAAAATATCCATACAGCAACACTTGTAGTAGCAAAGAACTAGAACTAAAGTAGATGTCCACCAAGTGGGTAGGGGTAGCCAGTAAGCAAATTGTATAATAAATGTAATGGAATGTTATTGTGCTATAAGAAATTATGAGTATGATGAATGTAGAGAAGTGTGGGGAAGACATATCAAGTGTTGGAAAATGGAGTGGAGCAGAACCAGGACCAGGACAATAGTACGCACAGTGATGGCAACAAATGGAGACTCCACTGCAACAATGGGATCTCTTATTTGGCCATTAGCCTGATCCAGTTATGCCCCACAGTGATGAATATGTACAAGTGTCTGACCCCTTCACACCCCCCTCCCCCCCATTCGTTTTCTTGCCTGAGGAAGGATTTTTTAGGTTGTGTATTTTCTTCTTGAGCCTTTTCCTCATTCATTTCCTTCCTAGGCATAGGCATTCTTTTTTCTGTCCTCACCTATACACTTACTTTCTGTTAAATTATCCTTTCTGTTAAATTATTAAATTAATAATTATTAATTATTAATTATCTGTTAAATTATCTGTTAAATTATCCTTTCAGTCTCCCAGCTGTCCTTTTCTCTTTTAACCTTTGTCTGCTTACCTCATGAAAATCTCTTTATGCTCCCTAACTTTGTGAGCCAAAGTGATACCTCAAATATAATTATGTTAAAGTAGAATTGGGTGCACCTACATCAAGGTGCAGCATCATCAGTTAGTGATAGGACCCTTAGGTCATATCATTAAGGAAAACAAAAGCCTTAAGTTTGAAAGTCAAAGGAGATAATTTTTAAAAATGTCATTAGATTCTAAAGGTCTGAAACTACCCCTAAATCTTCAGAATTTTTACAAAAGTGCACTTGTACTTCTTTTACTGACTGCTAACAAACGTTTTCCTTACGCATCTATATTTAAGTTTAAAAGGTTTTCTTATTCATTTCTGCTGTGTTTTATTTTCATTTTTTAAATTTTCCATTTTTTCCCCCATTTAAAAATCACTTGTTAACTATCTACTAAGTACCAGGCACTGTGGATACAAACATAGAAAAACCAAGCAAACCCAACATCAAAGCAGTACTCTGTCCTCAAGGAGCTTACATAATATTTAATATTTCATTGAGGCATAATACTTTCCAAAGATATTTGCCTCTGTTGTAAAGGGCGTCTTATGTAGAATCCATGTGGAAGAAGGATTCCATATGTATGATGAAGCCTTCCATGTATTATTGATTGCAGATGATATGTGCTGATTGTATCATGTCTCAACACTTAACAGATATCATTGAGGGGGCCTCTTTAGCCACTAGAAAAAGCAGAATTTATGAGTAACTCAAAATGCCATACAGAGTCAGTTGACAACAATGCATTTTTTTATCCACAAGGCAAAGAAAATAGAAATAGAATGGACATTTTTATTTTAAAATAAAATTGTAATAAAATATTTGCATCATTTGAGGTGCCTGGACTTCCATTGTTAATTATTTGAAAGACATTGGTCTAAGAAAACTAAATGAAAAACTAAAAAAACCTAAATGATTATACAAATTGGCATGTAGTTGGCTAGACAGTCTATTTAGTAAATGAGTTACTCATATTTGAAACAGGTACTACATGTGAACAATGCATTTAGCCCAGAATTCGGTAGCAGAGAGAGAAGTCTAAAGTATGTAAGCTCTTTGCTATGTGCCTAGCACCAAGCACCACGATGGGCAAGGGGAATATAAATATCAGCAAAAGAAGATAAAGTGTAATCTCTCCTCTTATTAGGGGAAGGCTTCACATGAAAGAGGAGCTGGGAATGGGGAGGAAGTACACTCCTTGGTGGCAAGAAGAGAAAAGGGAATGCAGATGGCCCAGGCACTTCCTGAAGTGATAGTCCCAAGCAGGAATTGGGCAGTCAGAGGAAGGGGCCTGAAAGTAGAGGCATCTTTATGGTGAGAGGAGGCCAGTGATACTGAGGTGGAAAAAGTAGAAGAATCAGTAGCAGAAATGGGAAATTGCAGTGAGAAATTATGAAATAATGTTAGGATCCTAAATTGTTTTCAAGTATAAAGACCATCTTTTTAGATTTTTTCATTTTTTTTGTTATGCACGTCAAGTCAGCAGGCGCCGACTATGTGTCAAGCATTGCGCTAAATGCTAAGCATCTGAAGAAAGCCCTCTTCCCCCCAATTTTTTTAAAACAATCTTTCCTTTCAAGAAGCTCACTGTGTAATGGGGGAGACCATGTGAAAACATGCGTGTACAGATGGTGCAAAGGATAAACTGGAGGTAATCTTAGGTGGAAGGGAGAGTCATTAAAGAAGGCTGATCAATGCTTTTTGCAGAAGGTAGAATTTTAACTGGAACTTGATGGAGGGCAGAGAAGTCAGGAGATAGGAATGAGGAGGAAGAAAATTCTGGACATGGTAGACTGCGAGTGAAAATATTTGGAGTTGAGATGGAGTGTCTCGTTCTAGGAGCAAGAGGGTCATAGTCACAGGACTGAAGAGTATATATGGAAGGGAGCGAGATGTAAAAAGTTTAGAAAGATAGAAAGGGGCCGTATTTTGAAGGACTTCGATGTGATCCTGGAGTTATTGGGGAGCTATTAGAGTTTGTTGAATGGAGGTGATATGGTCAGAGCTGTGCTTTAGGAGGAAGGTAGATCATTTGATAGCTGAGTGGAGGATGGATAGGACTGGACTGGAGTGGGGAGAAACTTGAAGCAGGGAGACCAGGCATTAAGCAATTGCAGTAGTCCAGGTGTGAGATCCTGTGCACCAGAGTCATGGCAGTGTCAGAAGATAAAGGGGGCATATTCGCAAGATATTGCAAAGGCAGAATCAACAAGACTTTGGCAATGGATCGGCTGTGGAGAGAGGAGAGTGAGAAGTTGCATGTGCCTGACGCTTAGATTTTGAGCCCAGATGCTTTCAACAGAGGGGAAAGTGGCAGAGAGGGGAAGGGACATTTAATACAGTTTTGGACAGGTTGAGTTTAAGATGTTCACAAGACATTAATTTGAGATATCTGATAGGCAGTTGGAGATGAGGCTAGAGGCTAAGGATAAAGTCTAAGGCTAGATAAATAAATCTAAGCAGATCGTCAGCATAGAGATAATTGAATCCATGGGAACTGAGGTGATCCCCACGTAAAAGAGTATAGAAGAAAGAACAGGCCCAGGACAGAGCATTGGGCAACATCCAAGTTATTCAGCACAACTTGCCTTAAAGATGTAGTAAAGGAGACTGAGAAGTAGTGCTCAGACAAGCAAGAGAACCAGGAGAGACCAGTGTCTAGTGAAGATGGTGGTGGTGGTGGTGGTGGTGGTGATTATGATGATAGCTAACAGTTATTTAACACTATGTGCCAGGCACTGGGCTAAGCACTTTGCCATTATTTCATTTGATCTTTACAACAATGGGAGATGGGTAATGTTATTATCTTCAGTTTAAATATAAGGAAACTGAGGCAGACGGAGGTTAAGTATCTTACCTAGAGTCACACATTTTGTTAGTGCCTGGGGCTGAATCTGAACATTTTAATTTTTATAGTGAGAGTACTACATTCAAGAAAGAACAAAGAAGGGTCTATATTTTTTGTGATTCAGTTCATGTTAATATGTTTGAATACTTGAAAATTTCCTCTTGCTTTAGACTTTAAAACTATTCTTTTTTTTAATGCATATTTTTAGGCTCTTAGCTTACTGAATTTTTTTGGTTGTATGCCTTTTGTACGTCATTTCTTAGTGTAAAATATGCTTTGTTATTAAATCTGGCCTTATATGATCTTGAGTTCTTTTCCTCCACGTTAGGAAAGCTAGTTAATAGTAATATATGGGCAATAATTGCTAAATGGAAATAATTTTTTTTAAGTGAAATCTTGTTTTATATTTTGTATTTTCAGAGTGCCCATTTGGCCATGATTGACACCTTAATGATGGCTTATACCGTAGAAATGGTCAGCATAGAGAAAGTGATTGCTTGTGCTCAGCAGTATTCAACATTCTTTCAAGCAACTGATCTACCCTATGACATCGAGGATGCTGTCATGTATTGGATAAATAAGGTAGGACCATATATGTTTTATGCTGACATTGTTATTCAAGGAATTTGAGGAAAGATGAGATGTAAATTGCTACTGAGAGAACTATGATTTTGTTGATATGCAGCACTCCTTTCACTGATGCAGACTATGATCTTAGTGCAGTAGTTTTGAAATTTCATGTAGCAGCACCACCATACCACCTCTTTTAAAGGAAAAAAACTTTATATAATTTGTGTTATAGAAACAATCTAGATATGATGGCAGATTGCCATAAATATTTGATATAGTTCAAATTTGACCTCATTTGCACTTACTGAATTTAATTTCAATAGAAATTTGCCACAGTAGTGTTAGCTGTTGATTTTTATTTTAAAAAGCAGATGCTTTTATGTAGGAGCTCTTAACATTAAGAATATACAGTAATTCTGACTATCACTTTGTTTCCCTCTCAGTACTCCCTCCGGTGTAACATTGTTTGGAAAATTCTGCCTCAGTGAGTTTGTGACCCACCCTAAAAATCATTAATCCTCCGGGGATGAGCCCCTCAGCACATACATGAAGTCATTGCAGTAGGGGTTTTTAACCTGGGGTGCATTAGCTTTTTTTTAAATTGATAACTACATTTCAGTATAAGTAGTTTCCTTTGTAATTCTCTGTGTTTTATTTTATGCCATTAAAAATATTCTGAAAAAGAGGATCTGTAAGCTTTCACAGACTTACAGATGGATTCATGCAGGAGTATACTTGAGCCATTTCTTAGCAGTTTGTGAGACCCAGTTGTTAAATTTGCACTCAGAGACTGGCAAGTGTTACAAATTAAGGCTTGATTTATTTTTTGTTGATTGTCCATACTTAAGAAAATGATAGAGAAAATGTTAATAATGCAGATTAAACTTTTAAAAGTGTGTCATGGGATTTTAGAGAGCTAGTTGTTGAAGATTTACCAGCCCAACCCTGGGTCCAAGACACAATAGTAGTTCAGAACATGCTGCCTTATAGATTTTAGAAAACTGGTCCGAGCTTACACTCTATTGGCATGGTCTTTAAGGGTCAGGTTTATGCCATGACAAGGCATGCATCACTATTGAGTGGAGAAAAGATTTGAGACCCATGACATATAAGTGAAATAATGAATCAAGTTATATTGTTTTCTTGTTAAAATGAAATCTAAAATGATGAAAATCTAATTAAATATTCTCACACTAGTTAAGACTTTTGATCACTTATTATAAAGCTTAAACCTGTCAAAAGATAGTGAAGTAACTGGTATTAAATTTAAGCACTGGCATCTCTTAATATGTATCAATCAATATGCAGCTCTTTCCATTTAAATAGCATTTATTAAAGTTTGCTTCTTTCAGGGTGCTATGCTAGACCCTGGGAATAAAAAGATGATACCAAAATTCCCTGCCCTCAGAGAACTTACATTAAATTGTGGGAATCAATATGTACACAGATAAGTAATTACAAAGTATTTACGAAATAGCTTGGGGATATGGGGTAGGTGGGAAAGTAAGTATTAACAACTCACAAAAACCACAAAATTTTAGAGGAATTTCAGATTCTGTCTCTTCCTGACCCATCCTTCGACCAGAATCTTTAGCATATCATGTCAGATAAGTCATTCAGACTACTTTAAAACCTCCAGTGTTAGAAAACTTACTATTTCCTGAGGCAACCCAATCATGTATTCAATTCACTTGTTTTTCAGTCATGTCTGACTCTTAATGATTCCAAATTGGGTTTTCTTAGCAGATACTGAAGGAGTTGTCATTTCCTTCGCATAGCTAGTAAGTGTCTGAGGCCAGATTTGAACTCATGAAGATAAATCTTCCCGACCCAGGCCACCTAGCTGCCCCTATAGTAATCACTTAAGAATAAATCTAATTATTAAAAAGGTTTTCAGGACTTTATTCCTATATATGCCATTCTTGTTTGCAATGTCTACCCATTTTTCCTGGTTTTGCCTTTGGGAGCTAAAGAGAACAAATAGAATCCTTCCATACAACAGCCCTTCAAATACTTAAACATAGCTGTCTTTCCTCCCACCTCTTGCTACACTAAACGTCTCCATTTCCTTCAGCCAGTTCTTATCTGTCATGGTCTCAGGAACCTTCACCATCCTGGTTGCTCTCTAGCTTCCCAGTGTCCTTTTTAAAACAGTGGCATTCCAACCTGAACATCTCACCAAGGCAGGAAACAGGACTGACAGCTCTTTTTTCTGGGTGACACGCTTTCCTTAAAATAGCTGAAGATGAGTTTTGGTTAGGTTGAGTTTTTTTGATATGCCTATGAGAGGTCTGGGTAAGGATGTCTGGGAGGTGATTAGGACCTGGAGCTCAGAGGAGAAATGATAGTTGGATGTGTGGATTTGGAAGTCATCTGTATAGACAAAATAACTAAACCCCATGAGAGCTGATGAAATCTTGTAGAGAGAAAAGAAGAGGACCCGGACAAAGGTCTGAGGTACGCTCAGGCTTGATGGGCCATGGTGAATCCAGCCAAGAATTTTGAGGAGTAGGAAAAGGAGGGACCAATAAGATGATGTGTCCAGTGGAGAGGAGAGGGTAGAATTGGACTTGGACAATTTGGTGTGGTAGGTAATTCCTCCTATGAGGCCCTGCTCCTATCTCTGTTACTATATTACTTCCCATAAGAGTTGATCTTTATGAGTGTGCAGTATAACAGAGAAAAAGAAATGATGGGCAAGAGCTGTGATGCCAATTATGTAGGAATTGTTTGGGAGGGGGAGCTTAGTTCTGTGAAGAACAAAGAGAGATTAAAGGAAGAATATAGAGACACTCTATAAATCAATGAATAAAATTACTGAATAAACAAGAAGCGAATATCATTAAAGATGAGAAAAAAGAAAAGAAATTCTTCTTAGGAAAAGATGCAGAAAAAAAGAAATTGAAGGGAGGAGAGGAGAGATTGTAAACTAACCATTTAACTTGGAGAAAAAGAAGGGAAGGAAAGGGGAAAAAAATCAGTAATTAAAAAACTCCCAAAGTGTAGGGAAAGGTATTGGAGGTGAAAGGGAAAAGAGAGCATGTGAAAATAGAGTTGCAGCAAACTAGTTAAAACTAATTGTAGAGACAAAGTACTCTTTTAATAGAAGCTGCCAGAGACAAATGAAGGAAAACATATACCTTTCATAATTTTAATTGTGAATGTACTAAATACTAAATACTTGGTACTAAATACTAAAACAGTCCAATAAAATAAAAGAATGTAGCAGAATGGATTAGAAAACAAAATTCCACAACCTGTTGCTCATAAGAAATATCTAAGGAGGCGTGTAAAAAATACAAATGAGGCTGGATCAGGTGAATCTATAAAAGTAGAAATTGCAATCGTGCTGTATTTGACAAAGCAAAAATAACAATTCACACTCTCAGTAGAGATAAATGAGGAAATTACATTTTGTTTATATTTAGGAAACATTGACAATGAACTAATCAATATGGAAAATATATGAACCAAATTTCATAGCATTTAAATTCATCAAAAAAAAAATTATTGCAAAATGACATAGATACCAGACAATAGTGATAGGAAATTTTAATGTTCCTCTCTGAGAGCTGGATAGATCTAATAGAAGCATAAAAAAACCATTTGAGAATTTGAGTTCTTTCCTGAGCTGCAGTCCTACATCTTTAACTGCTTCTTGGACACCCTGAACTTCATGTCCTTAGGCTTCTCAGGACTTACTGTGTCCAAATAAGAACTCATCTTTTCCTCCAAGCCCTCCCCTCTTCCAGACTTCCTCATTAATGTCACAAGCTTCACTATCCTCCCAGGCACACAGATTCTCAGCTTCATTGAACTCTGATTCCTCTCTCATATTCCTCTTATTATGTACAGTGTTGCCATATCTTGCAGTTTTTACCTTCACAAGATCTTATTATTTCTCCTCTCTACTCACACAACTTCTTACTTTTGACTGATTCTATTAAGTCCCTCTCCACTCCAGTCTGTCCTCCTTTCTGGGTGATTTTTCTCTTGTGTAGGTCTGATTGTGTCACACTGTTTTCTTCCCCCCTTCAAGCTCTTCAGCCCAGTGAACTCCAGTGACTTGTTATTCCTTCCAGGATCAAATGTGAGCTTCTCTGGTATTTAAAGCTCTTCACTGCTGGCCTCCCTTTCCCAGGCTTCTTACATATTGCTTCCCTCCATGCTCTGACACAGCCACACTGGCTTTTGGTACTTCATTCCTCATTATAGTCGTCTCTTCTCTTTCTGTCCGTGCAGTTCCTTGTGCTTAGAAGATGCTTTGCCCTCTTAATTTTACCTCATAGTTTCCCTGGCTTTCTTAGAAAAAGAATCAGATCCTATTTTCTGGAGGAGGCCTTTCTGGTTTCTCTATTTGTTTATTTTAGGTATAATCAGTGAAAAAATAAATTGAGACAATTAGCCAGTAAAGCTGGAGGACATAAAAAACATACAAAAATCAACAAGATTTCAGTGTAACAAAATGGAGGAGGCCTCTCTCAGAAAGGGAAGTCCTCCATTTCTTTTTTTTTTTTAATCAGTTACTGTTGATATAGGACTGTTAACCAGGCAACATAGACAGTCAATACATAATCAAAGAACATGAACAAGCAGTTCTCAAGAATTGCAGACTATTAACAACCATATGATAGAATGCTCCAAAGCACTAATAATAAAGATATGTAATTCCAAACAACACTGAAGCAAATTGGCAAAATATGGGAGTAATCTATGTTGGAAGGGATATGGAAAGACAGGCACATTGATCATTGTTAATGAAACTGTGACTAGTGCAATCACTGCAACATGGAATGATGTAAAGAAAGTAATTAAAATATCCATACCTAGGAAGTGTTCGTATCCCATATACAAATCCCATAAAAAGTTCATATCCAGAAAAACTCTGCTAGACATGTACCTCAAGGGTATCAGTAACAAAGCTCCATCTACAGCAAATTAGTAATAGCAGCAGCTTTTCTGGTAGCAAAAGAATTATAAACAAAGTGGATGCCCATTGATTCGAGAATAGCTAAGCTAACTTTTGGTACATGAATATAATGAAATATTACCATGCTCTAAGAAATGATAAATACAGAGAAATATGGGGAGAAATTTCAATTGAAAAAAAGATAAGAATCATAAAAAGACTATATCCAATGACTACAACAGTGTCAGTTGTGAAATTGTAATGCCCAAGCTTAGTCTCAAAGAAGATACAAGAAGATGCCTCATGACATTTTTTTTTTTTTGGCCAAGTTTGGGGACCATGGATATGGAGCATTGAATACACTACTATATGTATTTTTGATATATTGACTTGTTTTAATACAGCTTCCCCTCCACCTCCCCCTTTTTAAATTTTTTTATCATAAGGAATAGCTTTAAAGGAAGGGATTTTGGGAGGGATGATGATAGGCCAAGCACATATCCCCAGAGTAACCTACTGGAAAGCTTCCAAGTTGACATCAAATCATTAACAACTACTGTTTTTTTCTGAGCATTCCACTATTTCTGCATTTTTTTTTTGACGGGAGAGGTGAGGCAGTTGAGGTTATTTGACTTGCCTAAGGTCACACAGCTAGTACGTGTCAGATGATGTAAAAACAAATTGTCCACAATAACTTTTTTCAAGATAAAACAGATTGGAGAATTCAATAAACAGATGAGAAATGATCAAGAAATATCTACAGACTTTTTTTTTTTTTAGAACAAACTCTTTTCACTGTCAATAATAGTGGAGTCACCATTGAAGGGGAAAAAGTGGAAAAAGACTCAGTCAATATACACTGGGGAAGCTCATGCTGTACTATGGAATCAATTCTCAAGGTATATGAAAGGAAAATGATACCAAAAGCTTTGTAAAAGATCTCTGACCCTGTTACTGTCTTTTCATACCACCTCCAAAGGTGACCAAGAGAATATGAATAACTATCAAATGATACTTTCCTTTCTCTACACAAATTTTGTGGGTCTGATCCACGTGCTATTTAAGAACGCACTTTCATTAAGTTTGAGTAAGGAATTGCCAGGCTTTCAGGCATGATATTCTACATATTTTTAAAGAACATACCTTTATTGTCACACAATTGACTTCAAGGTCATCATGGTTTGTTGTTACTTTAATTTTAAGACACATTTGCTTCATTGGAGCAACATTATACCTTAAAGAGATTTTCATCCAACAGGATGCATTTGTCAAAATCATACAGGATTCTTTTTATAGAGAGAAGTTTGTTCAGTACCTTAATATAAAGGCATAAAACAGGAAATTATGCTCACCAAAGTTGTTTGTTACTGTCATATAGGATGCCCACAAAGTGCGCAAATGGAGGAGGTATTACCTATAGGTATGATCTTCAGATGTTCCTGTTTATACATGACTTTTTGCAGATTCCATCAACACCTAGAATACTGCAGAGCCTCTTTAATGAGGTCAGTGCTCATGCAGAAGAGTTCAGCCTAACTGTCCATATAGGGAAAACAAAGTGAACCAAAAATGCCCATGGTTCCAACTACGATAGTTAGAAGGACAATCCATAGAGCTGGCCCATTAGTAGATATCCCTTAGACAAATACTGTAAATGAAGTGTGAGCTGGACTCATAAGTAAATAAAAGGAGGAGAGCTGCCTGAATATCACTGTCAAATTGTCCAATACTTTTATTTACCCATTACCTTCTCCCAGAAACAAAGATCCTCCTCTTTTTTTAAACCACATTTTTCTAGTCATGTTTGTATGGCTGTTACTCATGTGATACCATGGTCTTGAGAATTTAAAGATTTAAAAGAATTAAAGTTTAATTTTTAAAAGGATATCTTTCGTTTCATTTTCTATTTACCTTTTATTTCCAGATGTCTTAAATGCTGAAGTCCAATCAAGAAATGCTTAGTGGGTGTAAGCCGGCTACTACATATTGCCAACTGAAAGTTGTAGAGGGAAAGTGTTGTAAAGAATGTCTTAAGAGAGAAATATGATGCGTCCTGCCCCCCAAAAAGAGTCAGTCACATAGTTGTGCTAGGGATGACTGAGAACCTGTATGATCTCTAAGCATCCACATGATGCCAAGAGAGCTATAATGATGTCCCTAGCATGTTGGGTAGGGATCCTTGTTAGAGGTTTTATGAGAAGGTGTGGGCAAGAGACAAACAGGATGATGTTTTAATGTCTGTAGGTTTTCATTATTGGGGGAATTATCTACCTTAATGAAACCTCAGATCTTTTGAATTACGGAGTAAGATTAGAGTGGCAACAGACTTCAGAGTTCATTATATCCAGCCTCCTAATTTTATAGATAAGGAAATTAGAACTTAGAGGGATGACATAATTTGGTAAAATAATAAAACTTGCTTATAACTGAGCATTTTAATCTTTTGCCATAACTGCCTTTCTTCCATATATATCATTTCTGTCAGTGTCATCAGCCTTTTTGCTAAGGCTAAAAATGATTACGTAATGTTTTATTATTTTTCCTTCATCCTCTGTATACAACTCTTTGCCAAATTCCATTGTCCTTTCCCTTCAGGTGCCTTTCATATTCACTCATGTTTTCTGCTGTACTACTCTTGTTAGGCTCGACCTATTGTCTCTGTTTGTCCTGCATACTTCTTCTGCCTTACTAATCTTCTTAAAATACCATTTTTATTGTGTTATTTCCCTCCAGAGTAGCAAATGCATGTAAAGCTCTTTGCAAACCTTAAAATGCTGTATAAACACTAGCTTTTATTATTTTCTGCCCAGCTTTTAAGATCCTCCATAATCTGACCCCTTGCTCTTCCTTTTTGGAAGCCCCTAATTCCTATCTAAATTATACCTTCGTATAACTGATCATACCAATAAAGGAACTTTCCCTGAAGTCTTCAGTCTATGCTTAAAAAAAAAAAAAGCAAGCAAGAAAGAAAGAGCTCTTCTTTCTTGAAGTTCTTATTGTAATTATAATATGTACTTGACATAGTTTTTAAGATTTGCCTTTTCACCATTTCTTATCTCGACTCCTTTTCTGCTGTCTGCAAACATCTCCAGGGATCTCTTTAAAGTCTCTTCACTTGGCCCTCCCACTCATTCAGACTGTCAGCGTAATCCTTGCACATATCTTCAGTGGACATAGAATCTCTGCACTTCACTGACACAGGGTTCAGCTCATCTTCTGTTTAATTGTTGCCTGTCTTTCCGTAAACACTGTCTGACGAGCCATCCCATCTAGAGGCTTTCCTTGTTTTTTGTGATCTTTATCGGATATCATTTCGAAACTTGGATTGTCCATCTGTTATCAGTCACTCTTGCAGCTATCACACTTTTTTGGTGTAGTCCTATATTTAGTGCAATTTTAGTGTACCTGTAATTTTGATTCTTCTTAAAATGATTTTGTTCCATTTTTCACTCCTTTTTTTAATCGTTGGGAGAATATAGATGTTAAGTAGCCTTTATAGCTAGAAGGAACTTGAGCTATTAAAAGAGTTTCCAAATGCAGTCTAACCTACTCTGCTCTCAATAAAATCTGAGTCCACCCTATTGTCCAGCTGTAGTACCTGCTCAATATATGCATATTAATGAACCAATTCAATGGGTTGCCTGTCCAACTGCATATTGTAGTTTAACTAACATACATTCTTTAGCCATCTTTTCTTTCATTATAGATTGCTAGGGTGATCTCAGTTGAGTGGACAAGTACCTCAGAGAGGGGACTCTATAGAATTCCAAGGCTTTATGTATATGTATTTAGGCTCTATAGAGGATGAGCTGACAAATGCTAGTGAGATGTCAGGGCCCCACAGTGCCCATCTCTGGTCCCAACCTGTTCCATCCTTTCCCCTTTCATCTAAATCTAACCATTGGGCCATACCATGACTTTCTTCTGAGTAGTATAGCCCTTCCAGCCTTACCACCTTAACTTTTCTGAGTGCTGTTGTCACACCATAGGAACATAGGTTTAGAATTGAAAGAGGACTGTAGAAGTCATGTAGTCCAACTTCTCATTTCACAGATGAGGAAACTGAGGTCCACATTGGTGAAATGACCTGACTTGCCCAAGGTAGTAAGTACAAGAGCTAAGATTGTGAACCCAGGCCATCTCACTTCAGATCTAGATACAGCTTTATAATGGGGTGAGTAAAATTCGACAGCATTATTAGGTCCCATAATCATTAATTAGCCAGTTTGGGAGAGGGGGACAAAAGAAAAAAGAAGGAAACTTGGATGATTTTAGGCAACTGGCTATTTTGAAATTGACCATGAGTCCGCTAGTGCCTTACTGCTTCACTGAATTCTTTTTCCCTTTTTTTGCTTTGTATGTTCTCATGCTACTGAAGTGGTTCAATACAAGTACACTCCTCCCACTCTGGCTCCCACTGAGGCTCAGTTGCCATTGATATTTCAGGTTTTGTTCTGTTTCATTGTTGTTGATCTTCCAAGTTCACATGTGGGTGATCTCAGGATGATTTGGTTTAGCTGAGTCCATGACAGACTCATCCCTCTTCCTTCCGCCCCCCCAGTTTTGTGTTTTTGCTGTTTTCTGAGAGTTAAAGTGCTTTTAAACTTTCAGAATTCTTTATAAAGTTTTAAACTAGTGGTGCCCTTGGCTAGCTATCGTGTCTTCTGGGTGGAAGACAGAATTTATTGACTGAGGTGGTTGCTGAATTCTTTTAGCTTCCTCTTTAATACCAGTTTCCCTAGCTGCTGAAGTGCTCTTCCCCCATCCTTAAGGGTTTGCCTTTTATTCATTTGATATATAGAGACTTAGGTATGCATATTCTCTCCCCCCACCTTCACCTCCCTCCACCTCCCATAGAATGTAAGCTTCTTGAGGATAAGAATTATTTCATTTTTGTCTTGCCTACCCCTAGCAACTTCTACAGTGACTAAAGGCACATAGATTTTAGATAAATATATATTGATTTATTGTGTATATGGGCACTTTCTTATTTGACTCCCTGCGATTTATGCCTCAGTTTGGTATGTTGGATCAAAAGGTACATACAGATTATTGAGATATAATTTATGTACATTGTGTACCATAGTGATTCAACCAATTCATTTATACAACAGTACATTAGTATACCTGTCTTTCTGTAGTACTTCTCCATCCCAATATTTGGCATTTTTCTCACTCTGATAGGTGAAAGGTGAAATATCAGTTGTTTTAATTTGTGTGTCTTTTATTAGTAATTTGAAGCATTCTTTTAATATGGTTATTGGTAACTTACACTTCTTACTTTGAAAATTTCTTGTTTATATCCTTTGACTACTATTGGGAGGTAGCTTTTGTTCTTATATATTCATACCAGTTCCCTACATATCTCACTCTTGTTACTCAACAGTTTTCTAAATTGTTGCTCCTAAAGCATAGTTCTGGCTTGTTCAAGAAACTTCATTGCTTTCTTCAATGAGAGACATCCCGTAAAAAGGCACCAGAGACAGGAGATAGCGTGTTGTATTTAGGAAATTGCAAATAGGCCAGTGGAATTACATCACAGATGCATATTTAGAAGGACAGAGTCAAGTGTAAGAAGTTTGGAAAGGCAAGAAGGGACTAGGTTATGAAGAACTGTAAATTCAGAACAGTGGAATATATGTTTGATCCTGGAAATACTGTTGGAGCCATTGGAAGTAGCCATTAAAGCTCATTGAGAAGTGGAATGATATGGTCAGAACTATAGTGTAGAAAAATTAAATTGGCATTTGAATGAAGAATGGATTTCAGTGAGGTGAGACTTGAGTCAGGGAGACTACTTAGAAAGGCAAAAGGTGATGAGGACATTTATTTAGCATTGACTATGTGAAAAGCAGAGTGTTAAACTCTAGGTCTGCAAATAGAAAGGCAAGGCAGTCCTATGAATATAGCAGCAAAGTGAGTAGTAATGCATTTTTTAAATGTCATTTCCACTCACAAAATCATACTAATTTTTGATGTTCAACTATTTGGAAGTGCCAGTCTTTTGCAACAATGACTTTATTTTCCAGGTCTTCAGTAATAAATGGTGATAGTTTCTGTTTTTATCTGGTCCTTTATCCTTTTCACATCTTTTGACTCTCGGTAGCTTTTTTGAATAGATCAGATCAAAGCTATTTTAATTTAACATTACATATTCTCATCTTTAATCTTCTCTAATAACTGTAGTTTTTTTTCCTTAATAGTCCAGTAGCAGTTAAGTAAACAGCCCATATCAAGATCTAGATATTTCTTACTTGTTAAGACATCATAAATTTTTTGAGGGAAGTTGGCACTGGTAGTGATTGTAATGCTGTTTGATGTTTGTCGCATGTGGTATCACTTGACTTCCTGAAGAAAGCATTAACAATTTCTAGTCATGATACTTTTGTATCACACATGATCCTTTTGGATCTTTCATTTCTTGATTCTGTGCCATATTTTACAACATATTTCACTGTCCTCTCTATGAACACCTTTGCTTTGAAATAAATGAGTATTAAAATATATGTTGATTTACTGTGGAGAGTCTTACATTATTTACTTACGGGGGAGGGTATATTACATGTAAACCCATGTTTTTATTATAAGTAGAGAGACCAGAAAATTTTACTGTTCATAGTTTATTGCTGATATTAATTAAATACGATTTTTAATTCATTCTTTAATATATAGTATATACTCTGTCCCCAGAAGGTGCTTAGTCGATTTTTGTTGGATTGATTTTGTTGATCACAAGCTAAATTGTTAGGAAGCCCATCAAATTTTGGGCTGTTAAGGCACCATTTACAGGTACTTTAGTGTCTTGGTGCCTAAAAATGTTATTACATTATTCACTAAGTAAATAAAAGTCTTGTGATAATGCTTTTGTCTGATGATTGGAAGACTATTTCTTGAAATATTTTGATTCTATGTATTTAGTGACCCTAATGAATTGAAAATATTAATATGCATTCCAAACATAATTTTAAATGGTTTGCAGAAAGTAGTTTGTAGACTAAAATGAGTAGCTTGAATTGTAATCAGAGGTTATTCATTTAATTTCAGAGGAAAATAACTCATTTAAAAGTTTCTAGGGTGACTATTGGTTTTTTGATTTAGAACATTGTTTGGATTTTCTTAAAAATGGATTTGTGATTTCTCTGCTTATTCTGTAATAGAGTATTAGAGAGTTGCCTGGACCACTGAGAGGATCATACATAGGTGGTATTTATGTGATAGGATTTCCTGTCCTGACTTGTAGACCAACTCTCTATCCATAATATATTGTCATTAATTGTCTTTGTTTGATTTACTAAATAATAAATATTATAGTTAGTGTGCTTTTAAGATTCATGAACTTTTCATTAACATACTTAAAAATTTCAATCGCATTTTTAGAAGACAGTTTCTGTGGGTGGTAAAATATAGAACTTTTTGTTGTTTAGAAATTAATTTTGGTAAATGGATGTGTCTGAGATCTGGACAACAATTTTATTACATTTGAACTGTATATTTTACATTTCCTACATAAAACTACTTACCCATAAAAATATTTTATTTTTAAGGTAAATGAACATTTGAAAGATATAATGGAACAAGAACAAAAATTGAAAGAACATCATATAGTTGAAACTCCAGGAGGTCAAAAGGTATGTGTATTTAAAGTATGAGGATTTTTCATAGTAAAAGATCTTTGTGAGAATATACATACATACATACATATATATATATATATGCGTGTGTGTGTGTGTGTGTGTGTATAAATATATATATAATTCACATATAATATGTTTATACGTATGCTATTTTGGGAAGCTAACGAGATCATCAGCATAGCTGTTTTAAAATACATATATTTTGTTTTCCCCCCAAGTACATGTAAAAATGATTTTTTAGTTTTGAGTTCCAAATTCTCTTCTTCCCTCTTGTTTGTTTGTTCTCCCCTTCCTGAGATGGTAAGCAATCTGAAATTGTTTTCTTGGTGTGTGTGTTTATGTGAGTGTGTGCGCGCACGTGTACGTGTGCAGTCATATAAAAACATTTCCACAGTAGTCATTTTGTGGGAGAAAACTTGAACAACAACAACAAAAAGAAGCAAAGAAAATGAAAAGTAATATGCTTTGGTCTGTATTCAGTTGCCATCAGTTCTTTCTCTGGAAATAGATAGCCTTTTTGATCATGAATCCTTTGGAATTGTCTTGGATCATTGCATTGCTGAGAATAGATAAATCATTCACAGTTGTTCATCATCCTGTGTTGCTGTTACTGTGTTCCATAGTCTTCTGGTTCTTCTTATTCCACTCTGTATAAATTAGGGAAGTCAATGATCCTGTAGCACAATCCCTTATGATCATGTACTACAACCTGTTCAGCCACTCTCCAGTTGATGGACATACCCCCATTTTTCCAGTTCTTAGCCCCCACGCACAGAAAAAAATCTACTGTAGACATTTTTTCTACAAATAAGTTCTTTCTCTCCCCTTTCTTCAAATCTCTTTGGAATTCAGACCTAGTGGTAATAGTGCTAGATAAAAGGTTATGCACAGTCCTTTGGCCATTGTTCCAAATTATTCTCCAGAATAATTTACAACTCCACCAACAGTAATTTTCCCACATCTCCTCCAGCATTTATCTTTTCCCGTTTTTGTCACATTAGGCATATCTGATAAGTGTGAAATGGTACTTCGGAGTTGTTTTAGTTTGTATTTTCTTTAATCAGTAGTGATTTAGAGCACTTTTTTCATAGGACTATAGGTAGCTTTGATTTCTTTGTTCATATTCTTTGACTATTTGCCAATTGTGGGGATGACTTGTTTTCTTACAAATTTGACTCAATTCTCTGTATATTTGAGAAATGAGGCCTTACCAGAGATACTTGCTATAAAATTTCCCCATTTTGGCTACATTGGTTTTGTTTCTACAAAAGCTTTTTAATTTTACATAATTAAATTATCCATTTTATATTTCATTATGCTCTTGATATCTTGTTTGGTCCTAAATGCTTCCCTTATCCATATATTTGACAGGTAAACTATTCCATGCTCTTCTAATCTGTGGTATCACTCTTTATCTGGTATATGATGTGAAATATTGATCTATTTGTAGTTTCTGCCATACTATTTTCCAGTTTTCCCAGCAGTTATTATCACATAATTAGTTTTTGTCCCAAAGGCTTAGACCTTTGGGTTTATCAAACACTAGATTCCCATGGTCATTTGTTACTGTATGTTGTGCACCTAATGTGTTCCACTGACCCACTACTCTTATTTCTTAGCCATTATCATTTTGATGATTACCCCATTATTTTGATGATTTCCCCTTTATAATACACTTTGAGATCTGGTACAGCTAGGCCATCTTCCTTCACATTTTTTATTCATTGACTCCCCTTGATATTTTTGACCTTTTGTTTTTCCAAATGAATTTTGTCATTATTTTTCCTAGCTCTGTAAAATAATTTTTTGATAGTTTGATTGGTATAGCACTAAATAAGTAGATTAATTTAGGTAGAATTGTGATTTTTATTATATTGACTTGGCCTGTCTATGAGCAATTACTATTTTTCCAGTGATTAGATCTGTCTTGGCCCCATCTGGTTATCCATGGTGGGGGGAGAAGGTTACCAAGCGTATCACCACTTTCTTTCTCTAGCCCATGTCACATATTCCCACCCAAGCTACCCCCTCAGGGATACTCTTCTGCTGAATCCCCCTTGCCCACCACCATCATTCCCCATTCTGCTCTGGGTTCTAGTAAAGTTGTTAATGACAGTCAGTGATGCTGATATTGGATTCTAATGGTGATGGTGACTGACCAGTTGCCAAATAGTGAGGGTAAGATATCTATCTACCAGTTGCTCTCCCAAAGGGATACTCCATTTTATAAGGGCAGCCTCTGTGTTTTAGAGATGAGGGACATTTGTTATATCCCTGAGCGCAACAATTTCAAGGAAAAGATTGGCATTTGGGACAGATCTTCTACCCAGTACTTCCAGGCTTATAAGAAGTGTGTATTGATGATGCTTGATATAGATGCCCCCAGTAGGGATTATCCAAAAAATAAGTACTGGAGACACTGTCTTATAGCTCGTATTAGTGACACTTGCTTCTAGATTGGGAGAGTGTCTGTGTGTTTGTCCTTCGTTGCCAAAGAAGACCATGCCATCAGAGAAATAATGACATGATTAGCACTTGACTTTGTTTTGAGTGAGGGAAGGCTGTGCAGGTCACCAGCCTCATTTCTCCTCCAGAGCCATCTGAATTCAGTGAGCAGATATTCATCAGGATGACTGGAGATGACCCAGGATGAGGCAATTGGGGTTCAGTGACTTGCCCAAGGTCACACAGCTAGTGAGTGTCAAGTGTCTGAGGTGAGATTTGAACTCAGGTCCTTCTGATTCCTGCACTGGTGCTCTATCCACTGTACCTCCTAGCTGCCCCGAGAGAGTGTCTGTGAGCTGACCAGCTAGCAACCTTCTGCTCTACTACCACAGACTAACTTCCATTGCTATCATCCTTTTTGAGCAGTCAGATAAAGGAATGTCTATACCCTGAACTTCAAGGAAAGGGCTGTAGGAGTCTGCTGGTCCATCAGTGCCTTCATAAAGCATTTCCCCCCAGAACTGTAATGATTTTTTTCTAGACTTACAAACACCTGGAGAAAGTGGCAGAGTGCCCAAGGATAAAAACAGGCTTGGGCTGCTCCTTTCTGAGCTTTACGCCATAGGTACCACCAGCTCTTTGCCCAGTCTATCTTTGCTTTTCCATATGCAAGGTCATCTCAAGCTTGGGTTTGGAACCCCTTTTGCAAACCCACAAAAAAATAAAAATAACATCCTCAAAAAATACCTCCAAATGCTTACATCAACAAAATAGAGAAAGAACAGATCAGTGAATTAGGCATGCAACTAAAGATCTAGAAAAAGAACAAATTAAAAATCCCCATTTAAAAATCAAATTGAAAATCTTGAAAATCAAGAGAGATTAATAAAATTGAAAGAAAAACTCAAAAGCTGTTTTTTTTAAAAAGGAAAAACAATAAAATAGAGAAATCATTGGTTAATTTGATTAAAAAGGAAAGAAGAAAACCAAATTAACAGTAAGAAACATGAAAGGGGTGAAGAAAAAAAAATGAAGAAATGAAAAATGAAGAAAATGAATGAAGAAAAAATTATTCATCTCTGATCATAGTGAAGAAAAATTAACAATTATTAGAAGCTCTTTTGCCCAATTATATGCCAATCTGACAAAGCAAAATGCATGAATATTTACAAAAATATAAATTGCCCAGATTAACAGAGGAGGAAATAGAATACTTAAATTAACCCCATTTTAGAAAAAGGAAATTGAACAAGCCATCATTGAATTCCCTAAGGAAAAATCCCTAGGGCCTGATGAATTCACAAGTGAATTCTGTGAAACATTTAAAGAACAATTGATCCCAATACTATAGAAACTAGTTAGAAAAATAAGCGGAAGAAAGGAGTCCTACCAAATAATGTTTATGACACAGATAGGGTGCTTGACACTTAACCAAGGGAAGGGCAAAACAGAGAGAAATAAAACCACAGACCAATTTCTCTAATGTATATTGACAAAAAAATTTGAAATACTAGGAAGGAGATTACAGCAGTATCACAAGGATAATACTCTATGAACAGGTGAGATTTATACCAGGAATGCAGTGCTGGTTCAGCATAATTGACCGTATCAATAACAAAACCAACAGAAATCATAAGATTATTTCAATACATGAAGAAAAAAGCCCTTGACAAAATATAACACCTATTCCTATTAAAAAAAAAACACTAGAGAATATAGGAATAAATAGAGCTTTTCTTAAAATGATAAGTATGTTCATCTAAAACCATTAGTATATGAAATGGGTTTAGGCTAGAAACCTTCTCAGTAAGATCAACCCATTATCACCAAGCAGGGATGCCCATTATCATCACTGTTATCTAGTATTGTACTAGAAATGTTAGCAGTAGCAATAAGAAGAAAAAGAAATCAAAGGAATTAGAATAATTAATGAGGAAACAAAACTGTCGTTCTTTGCAGGTGATAGGATGGTATACTTAGAGAACCAATTAAAATCCACATAAATCATTAGCATTTCTATATGTTACCAACAAAGTTCAGCTGCAAGAGATAGAGAACTTCCATTTAAAATAATTGTAGACAATATAAAATATTTGGTTGGGAGAATAGCTGCCAAAGACAGTATTAAGCTGCCAGGTACAAGGTAAACACAGTTTTACAAATCTTCTTTAGCAGATGCTTAGAAGATACTTGGAAAGTGTTTTGGTTATGTACTAAAACAAATTTTAAAAGATACTCTTAAATATTAATACTTTAAATGTTGGCATATTATAATTAGAACTTCTTAAATTATTTTACATAACTTTAAAGTTTTAAGTTTATAAATTCTATTTCAGTAGCTCATTGTTCGCTTAGTGGATTATGTAATATCTTTTGTTATTTTGCCTTTCTCTTGTCAACCATTTGTTAATTTTTGCTCCTCATTTAGGTGGACAGAGAAAGGAAAAGAGGAGTATAGTCAGCCATGTTATTTAATAGCTACTCTGATAGTTTAAGTAGGAAAAAGAACTTTGTAGTTTAATGACTTGTGCTAAATGGATTTAACCTCATTGCTTAATACTTAAGTATATTTTAGGAGTTGCAGACACAGAGACAAGACATTTATATTTGTCTTTATAGACATTTTTTTCTTCAAAAACCTGAAATATAGTTTTGGTCATGACCAATATGGAAATTTGTGTTGCTGAATTATGCATATTTGCTACAGGATTTTCTTTTTCTTTTCTTCAAGGCATAGTGGGAGGCTGTGAAGATGAGGAGTTGTTTATTTAAAAAAATTTTTGAACACTGAAATAGTACCAAAATTAAAAATAAACAAGACACAATCATAATAGCAAAGAAATAAAAATATTACAATTATTAGATAAATGTATAAAATAAGAATTTAATTGGAAATTTAATAAATAAATAGAATTATAGAGGCAGCCTCGTATAATAGAGAGGGCACAGTACTTGAAGTCTGGAGGACTTGGGTTAGAATCTTGCCTCAGGCATTTTCTAGCTGAGTGAAACTGGGCAAGTCACCTAAAGTCAGTGGGCCTCATCTGCAAAATGATCTTGAGGATTGAGGAGATGTCACTGCTGGGCCCAAGGAAGTCAGTATGACAAAGAGAAAGTCTCCATAGGCACCAAAGTATTTATAGCATTTTTTTAATGTTAGCAAAGAATTGGCTGCAGAGTAGATGTTTGTCAACTAGAGACTGACTTGCACTTTAGAAAGATCACTTTGCATCTCAATGGAGGGTGGACCGGAGTCAGGGAGACTGCTGCGATAGTCCTTCGCACAGCAGCGTGAAGTGATGAAGTCTTGTACCACTGTGATGGTATGGTGGGGGTAGGGATGGGGGAGAGAAAGTCAGGATGAAGGTTGACACCTAGGTTGTAAGACTGGGTGATTGAGAGGATGTTGGTGCCCTTGACAAACAAAGTAGATGCTTATCATTTGAGGAATAGCTAAACAAATTGTGGTTCGTGAATGTAAAGGGACATTCCTACGCTGTAAGAAAACAACAAGTATGTAGACTTAGAAGACGTATGGAAGATCAAGTATGACACGGAAGTTGTGGTACTCTCTGATAGTGATACAGATGTTTGGTAAAGGATTGAAATGTGTTGGGTTTGAGATGGCTAAAAGACATCCATTCCTAGAATCTCTAGTAGTTGTAGGATTAGAACTGACAAACAATGCTGAGCTTGGTCTTTCGATCTGAGAATCATCTTCATGATTAAACTTAAAGGAGCCGATGAGGGCACCAAAGTGAGAGTGTAGAGAGAGAAGGGAAGACAGTGCGGTGTAGAGACTTGGGGTGCACTTACCTCTAGGCTGTATATTAAGGATGATGCAACAGCAAAGGGAGAAAGTAAAGTAGAGTGAACTTAATGGCTTGAGAAAATAATAGGTATGTAGGGATTGGAGGTCACAGCAAGAGGATTAAGAATAGATTTAGGAGAGCAGTAAGGCATAGGGAGAAATGGGATGAAAAGATATTATAATCTGAGAGGAATGTCAAAGTAATGGAACATTTGTGGATGATGGCAAAATCTACAATCTAACTATCTCCTGTGTGTGGCTGAGGTGGAGTTGAGAAGTAGATCATAGGATATGAAAGGATTTTCTGCTCTGCCTTTTGTACATGAAAATGTTTGTTTTTGTTGATGTTTGACGTAACACATTTTTTAAATAGTGTATCTTGAAAGTATAAGGTCAGGCAGTGAAGAGCAGAGAAAGACAGGGAACCCTGTGCTGAACTCCATGCAAAAGGAGATAAAATGACCTGGGTAATGGTTTGTAGATTACAGTCACCATGCTTGAAGTTGGATGGTACTTCAAAGAAAGAGAAGTTTGCTGAATAGGGGTGGCAAAGAAGAGACAGTGAGTGTGGAGTAAGGAAGTTAGTAAAGAATGCCATGAGCCAATGGGAAAAGGACAACAAAATGGATAGTTGAGGAACCTCACGATGATGCCATATGAGGGACTAGTTGAAGGGATGTTTATAGCCCAGAGAACAGAAGTAGAGGATGGATATAGTCATTGTTTCCAGTTTTTTGAAGGAGTGTTATGTAAAAGAAAGAAGGCAGGAAACAAGCACTTATTAAGCATCTCCTATGCTATGCTTTTACAGAGATTATTTCTGGGAAGAAAGTGCTGTTACCATCTCTTTTTTTTACAAATGAGGAAACTGAGACAGAGGTTAAGTGTCTTGCCCAGGGTTACACAGCTAGCAAGTGTTAGGCCAGATTTGAACTTGGGTCTTCCTGACTCCTCGCTCCGTGTTGTATACTACCCAGCTACTTCAGCTTGTTTGGCTTGGGGTCCCAGGGCCTAGAATTGAGAGCATTGGTTAGAAGTTGCAAAGAGGCAGAATTAGATTGGCTATAAAGAAAACCTTAGGAAGAATTGAAGCTATCCAGAAGTGGAATTGTCTTCCTTAGGAGATGGTGGTTTCCTTCTCCTAGGAGGCCTTAAGGGAAAGGTTGAATGACTACATATATAGCTTATGTTGTAGCAGTTCAAGCATGGATTGGATTAAATGACCTTTGAAGTCTCTCATTGCAGATACTCTGAGGCAGAAAAAGTAGAAGACGGATTTGAGGAGCAGTGAGTAGACTGACTTGTTTGTACTTCATTCTCATAGATGACCATGACATTAGGAAGGGGATGCTGTAACAGGCAAGTGAATTGAATTTAAGTGAGGAAAGGCTGTGCAAAGTTACCAGCCTCACTTTATCCCCCTGAGGCATCTGGATCCAGTGACAAGATATGGATCAGGATGACTGGAGATGGCTGCAGATGCTGTGAGAGACCATGGCCTTTTTAAGCTGTGGTCTTCCCCAGGTCTCAGTTCAACTGAGGCAACATCCATTCAGTGATTAAAGCTATGTAAGAAATGAGGCAAAAAATGGCCTCTTTTACCCAGTTAAAAAAAAAATCAGTCTGGGAAGGGAAACAAACAATTGCTATTTACATTCACTCTGGGTCATCTGGTCAAATCGGGACCAAGTTGGACTTGGTCTGGGACCTGTTGTTGACTACTCAGTGAGAAAATGCAGAAGACGTACTTGAGGAGCAGTGAGTAGATTGGCTTAGCAAGAGTAGAAGGGAATACTTAGAAAAAAGACCTAAATATGAGTTCTTTTGTTCTCTTAAATTGACAGTATTTATTAACCTGTTTGTTGAATGCTTATTTGATAACTCCATTTTTGACTATGTTTTGCTTATAAATGTAGTAGTACTTTTCTATTGTGACACTTGCTAAAATAAAATGATGTAGAATATAATTTTGGGACTTTTGCAGGGATGGAAATCAAATAAGACCACCATTTTCAGATAATCATTATTAGTTCTAATTGCATTTTCCTTAAAATGCAGCCTCCAAATAAATTACATCTTCCATACCAAGGCTCAGTTTCTTGCCTAATACTTCGTAATCTTTGGCAGTACTTTTTTAGTACTTATTCACTTGTTAATTTTTCCCATGTGAATCCTAGCAGTGGTAGTAGTAGTTATCCATTCTGATAAGCTTTGGGAAGTTGGAAGTTGTCTGTTGCAGCTTTATTGTCTGAACCTAAAAAAAAAAAGAGTTAACTATTGTTCTCAAGTTGAAAAATAGCTGCCTCAATACCTTCACGCAAAGAATCACCAACTCTTGCTGTTCTTCTTCCTTCCTTTGACTCTTTCTCCAGTTGGAAATCCAAGACTTGACAGGTCAAGGCTAGAGATTAATATTTAGAAGTCGTCTTCCTAGAAGTGATAGCTGAAACCATAGCAGTGCCTCCGCATAAGGAAAGGTGCCTTGTCAGTTGTTGCTATTAAAAATTGTAATGAGATATCTTGGGAGTCATTGGGTTCCCTCTCAGCAGAGGTCTGTAAGGGACTGCTGCTACATTTCTGTTTGTCTTGACTGTTTCAGATGGACAGGTGATGTTTAGGATTGGGTGGATGCTGACCAATCACTAAACATTTATTAGTTAACTTATATGTACCATGTACTGTTGCAGGCACTGGAGATAGACAAAAGAGCTCCTTTCCAGTTTCTACGTGAAATTGCTGAAAGTAAATGTGTAGACAAAGAAATGAGAAGGTGACTCTGGGTATATCTTGTGGAGGGGGGAACATTATCAACATCATGATCTTCACTAATAACACTGTTAATAGTAATAGTTAACATTTTTGTAGCAGGTAGGTTCTTTTACATATATACAACAAGCTGTGAGATAGGTACTATTATTATGTCCAGTTCTCAGATTTGAAAATGGAGAATAAGTCAGTCAGTAAACATTTATTATATTTAGCACCTACTATGTTCCAGACTCTCCAGTAAGTGCTGGATGACAGTTAAGAGAAATGAAATTATTTTCCTATTATCACACAGCAAATAAGTGTTCAAGGCTGGATAAAAACTCAAGTTTTTCTGAATCCAGGTTCAAGTTTCTAATCAGTAGAGTCCCCCCTGGCAGAAGGAAGAATAGTCAGAACTAAGAGAATAGAGTCGCAGGGAAACTTTTCAGAAAAAGCTAATGAGGATTAGCTGGTGGTGCAGTGCATAGAGGGCCAGGCCTGGAGTCAGGGGGACCTGAGATCAAATATGGCCTCAAGACACTCACTAGATTGTGATCCTGGGTAAGTCACTTAACCTTGGTTCCTCCCCATCCAGGCCCACCTTCCAAAAAGCAAATGCTGCAGAGACATCAGGAGAATAAGCACTGAGAAAAAGGCCATGGTCAGACCATATCTGTTTTCTTATGTTTATTCCTGGACATCACATTTTAGCAAGGATACTGAAAACCTAGATTATTTCCAAAACAGCCTAATTAGGATGATAAGTGGCTTTTGAGATGAAACCACACCAAGATTAGTTGAAGGAAGGGGGGCTGTTTAATCTGGGGCAGGGGAAAGGATATGAGAAGAAGGGAGAAGTGATCAGATGTCGTTATCAATTTGAGAGGTTGACAAGTTTAGATTTGATGTCAGGAAAAATTTCCTAACCATTAAAGCTATCCAGTTGTGATATGTTTCCCTTCCTTGGAGGTTTTCAAGCAGAGCCCGAATGACCATTTGTCTGGTATGTCATCTTAGCAGTTTAGCTCTGAGTTGGATTAGATGGCTGTTGAGGTCCCTGCTAACTCAACATCTTTTAAATTCTGTGATTCCAGTCCTATCTGGTGGTGAGAGTAGGAATCTCTACCTCAAGGTAGTCCTGATGCCTGACTGGTTATAAAAGAATGAAGCATCATATGATTCTGAGCTGGGGCTCCTCTGCTCCAGTGCTAAATAGATTATCTCCTTCATATTTGAATTTGGAGAGAGAGAGAGGGCTTAGAGAGAGTCTTTTGCCCCAAATGGCTGCTGATGTCAAGAGATTAGAATTTCCCTGTTAGAAATCGCCTTCTTGAACATTATGAGCTTTTAGGTGATGTTAAGTATTTAGATATGTCTATTGTCTTATTTTGTGAATACAGCTTCCTTCCAAATGACCCTAGGGTCATTTCTTATGTAAGCCATTTTGTTGGCACCCTTTGAGGAAGGCATGTGGAGTGGTGGGGATCCAACCAAGTGGAGAAATATTAGTATTAGATATGGGGAGACATGAAATGGGTGAACTTAGATTTAGGGAGGTACAAAAGGGAATTCAGATCAATTTTAAGTTGAATGCCACACTAAGAATGTGATAGCTTTGAGGGAATTAAAAAGAAAACACAGTGTAATAAATGAATGAAGATAAAGATGAAAAGGGAGGCTCTGAAAATAGCTCTAATCTGAGTATTTCTAGTTTTATGCATATGGGGCTAGTATGAACACTTAAATCAATCACTAAATATTTGTTAAGTGACTTCTGTATGCCAAGCACTGTGTTAAGCTTTAGGGATACAAAAAAAGGCAAAAGACAGTCTCTGGCTTCAAAGAGCTTACAATCTAATGAGAGAAAGAATGTGCAGAGAAAAATATACAAAGCAAATTATATAAGGATAAATAGGAAATAATTAACAGAGGGAAGGCCCTGAATTTGACAGGTTGGGGATGGCTTTCTGTAAAAGGGAGGATATTAGTTGGGACTTAAAGGAAACCAAGGGAGGTCAGTAATCAAGTGGAGGAGGGAGAGCATTCCAGGCTTGGAAGATAGAGAAAAGAACCAGAATGGAGAAATGGAGTGTCTTGTTTGTGGAACTGCCCGAAAAGACTAATGTCACTATGTCACAGTGTTGAAGAGTGTATGTCAGGGAGGAAGAAGTAAGTAAGAAGACTAGAAAGGTAGGAGTGGGGCTAGATTTTTAAGGACTTTGAATGACAAACAGCATTTTTAAAATTTGATTCTGGAGGTGTACAGAGCCGGTGGTGTAAAATTGAAAATTGATTTTAATCTATTTTTACTAAGATTTAACCTGGTTGAAACAGGTATCAAAAATACATTAGTAGTTCATTATTATATCATATATAAGTAGCTTTTTCCATGTACAATATTCTGTCTTGACTGAAAAATATTATGAAAAAATTAATTATTTAGGCAATTTCTCTGTAATTCGTTCTCGAGTGGAGAAGGAACATATTTGATGGTCTCAAAAATAGTTGTTTAGTATTTTCTTAGTGCTGTTTCCCCTCATTGATTTGCTTAGCAAACATTTTATTTAAAGATAATTCTAATGTAAACTTTAACTTGTCTAAGCAATCACAATGTCCAAAGCTGTTACTGTATATTCACCTTCTAAAGATTTGGAATAAGAGGATTGTGGGTTTGAGTCCCAGTTCTTCTGCGTATTGCTTATGTCATTGGACAAGATAAAGACATTTGCCCTCTTAAGTCTTAGCTTTAACAGTGAGTTTAAACTGTTTGGTATTTTGAAGTCCCTTCTATCTCTGGCTTAGAAATCATAGAAGCACCAGTTTTTTTGTTTTAGTCTTTCTTCCCTCCCTCCCTTTTCCTTTGTTCCTTCAACTGTGTTTCAAGGGCTGTCCTGTAGATGAGAGTTAAACTTGTTCTGCTTGTTCCTAGGTTGTAGAAATAAGACATTGATGGAAGTTACAAAGAGAGGCCTATTTTATTAGAAAGGAAAAATTTCCTAAATAAAAGGACCATGGACCTCCCTTGGGAGGTACTGAGTTTATTTTCAGTAAAATTCGGAATACATTTTTAAGTAAAAATAAGTAGTTGTCCACCCAACCCCCCCCCCCCCCCCCAATCCCTTTCCCTAGTCGAATGTAAGATCCTTGAGGACAGGAAACTATTTTGTGTGTACATCTACCCCAAGGACTAACATAGTGCCTGGTGCATAGTAGACGCTTGATATACATATGGAAGGAATGCATAAATATTATTTCAGATCTCCTCACTGAGTACAGTTACTTGCTTTGTATAACCATATGTTTCCAAAGTAACAGAAATAACCAGTTAAGGGTCATTAAATTTGACATGACCCTATAAGAGGAAGTCTAATGGAGACAGATTAGGTTAGGGTTAGAGCACATTAGAACCAAGCAAGAGAACCTCCTCTACTGATCCACCTGTCTGGGTCATTTAAGGCAAATCTTATTTGTAGCAAAAGAAGCTTTCATATTACTCAGTTACTACTTATTCATGACTTCTTATGTTTATTGGTGTTCCTCATTGCAGATATCACTGTCTTTTCTCTTTGAGAAAAAACTCACCTTACTGAATTTATTTACAAAGAATCATTTAAGTAGTGCTAAATTTTGCTTTATTGTTGTAATAATTTCAAATTTGCTTTGCTCACTGCAAGTTTTACTTGATTAGGTGGTATGGTTTTAACTGCCTGTTTTTCAGATTTCACTTTTAATTGAGTATTATGATGCCAAAACTCAGAGTTGAAATTTCCTACCAGCAGAATAAACTGGAGGTCCTGGTGTTTCCGGATCAATGGGAGAATGTTTAAAAACCTTTATCACAGTGGATTCTGCGTCTCATGTAATTCTGTTGCCCTTCAAATAAACTTTTTCTTCATATTTTATGGATGCTATGTACATGCAATTCATGTTTTTAGAAAATTGATAAAAAGTCACTACTTAAAATTGAATTCTGATAAATTTTTCTTTTGCCTTTTACCTTCTCTTTTTTTTTTCTGCTGCCTCCTTTGAAGTCTCCTTCCAAATGGTTTTGGAAACTGGTTCCTGTAAGTTTGCCCAGCTGCATCACTTCAGTCTTCACTTTAACTTCATTTTAGAATGGCTTTGTCCATGTCATGCTGTTGTGATTGACTTCATGTAATTCTGCCGGATGATACCTAAAGAAATATTTTAGAGTTATCTAGTCATTTTAGGGGAGGATGAGGGAAATTAAAATGTGAAAGATTGGGTGAGAGATATGTTTAAAATAATGTGAAAGATAAATATCCCTTAGTTAATGAAATAGAAATAATCCCAGCTCATCATAGTGCAGGTAAAAAAGGTTTTTGGTTGTAGATTCTCCTTTGTTTGTAACAAGCTTAGCAATGGTAGTGAATACAGATCATAATGAAACAGGTTTCGACATGTTCTATTTTGACAGATTTATAACAGCCATCTAGTTGGGCAAAGTGTTGGTCTTAGATTATAAAAATCAACTTTTCTATAAAAATAATTTTATTTGTATTTTATTTTTATACAGTAATATGTTGAACAAAATTGTTTAGGGAGGAAGGTGAATTATATTTTTCATCGAGTATTTTTATCCACTACTGTTACATTTGGCATATACATATTGTTAAATTTTAGTTTGACCTATAAAGTTGATCTTTTGAAATTAAATAAATACAAATATACTATACAAGATGTCCCGGAAGTTAGTCCAGTTTTGAGGGTTAATAACTTCAGAAGTATAAATGCTACAAACTTACAAAAAAAACTTGAAAAGCTAATTATTTAAAATTGTAAAATATTTATATTTCTCATCAAAATTCAACATAATTGCTATCTTGTGCAATGTATTGCTCTAGTTGATTTTTGCACTTTCACCTGTTGCTCAATGACTGAAAGAATTGCATTAGCAATCTTATCCTAAGATCATACAAAGAATGAAATTTTAATATAAAAAAAGATAGTTTTGACATGATTGTATAAGAAGAAACCTAATAGAGGCGAAGCAGGTAACTGTGGTGACCAAGCAAAAGAACTTCTCTCTACTGAGCCACCTGTCTGGGTCTTTGGAAGTGTTGTGTATGCAGTGCATAATGACAGGGCATGCCAGCTTGTTAAAATAAGCATTTAAAATTTAGTATTAAAATTTGCAAAGCTGAGTAAGTTTTTAAATAGTTTAAAGATCTTTAATAAAATAAACTTAAATACTGTTTTCATAAGTTTGTAGCATTTATTTTTCTGAAGTTATTAAAACTTTTTTAAAACTACACTAAGACTTTTGGATTACCCCATGTACCTCCCATTTTTTGTTACCAAGATGTTTTGTTCAGTTTTGTTATTAGAAATAGAAATTTTTTTTAAGGTATTTTAGAAAAAGAACTTTGGGACCCTTTTTAGGGCCAAACCTTTGGGTATGTTTAGAAACCAGAAAATTATTTTTAGGTGGAATGAGATTGAAAATGTATTGACTTTTTAAGTATGAGATGGCTGGATGGCCCAAAATCTTGCTGATGAATCACATGTGAATTTTGGGGAGCTATAAGTAACTCAGGTACTAGAATTATTTTGCCCTTTAAATAGCTGATATTTTTTCTAGGAAAGAATATTAAAGAAAATGGATAAATATATTACACTCAGTGTGTTGATTCCCCAGTAGTATACTACATACAGTTGTTGCTTTAAACAGTAGAAAACTGCGTATATGTCAACTATATAGAATTGTCACTTGACAGGAAATAGTACAATGGATTAGAGATTAACAAAATGTCCTTCACTCTAGAGAACAACTAAGACACATTATTTTACCATTTTTAATAATTTTCTACAATATTAGGTAGATAATAGTACAGAATTCTTGCATGGAGGGACTATTTTATTTTCACTTTGTCTTTGTATTTCTGAGGTTTAGGTCAGTCTTTGACATATAGTAAAAACTTAATAAATTTTTCTTGAATGATATGGTTCTAGATCAAAATATCTTTGGCTCTGCTTGGGATAGCTCTGGGCAATTTTGGTCTTGGGTCCCTGTCTCCCTAGATTTCCCAGAAGCAGAACTGAATCAGGTTAAAACTCACAGGAATCCTCAGAACTTAATCATGGCAAACCTAGAACTGGACCTCATTTTGTTTTGTAAACTGAACCTGTCAGGCTCTGGAGCCTATTCGGCTTATGAGTGCTCCATTAGGTAGTTTTTCCTTGGTTTCATTTGAAAAGTGATTAATTCAGTTTACTAAATGATATTCTGCAGTTCCTTCGCAAAAATGAGTTGCTTTTCATGGTCAGGCAAAATTTCTTGCTACAGAAGTAATAGTAGAGGACTTAAAAATCTATATCTATATTTTCCTCATATGGTAGTGTTTGGGACTAGAATTACTCAAATTACTCAAGGTTCAGAAAGTGCTATAAAAGTAGCACTTTAATAGGAGAAAATTTTCTAAGGAAAAAGCAGAAATCAGTAGCAATTTTAAAAAAAACCTTTAAGCAAACATTATTCTATGAATATAGACATTTCTAAGTCTAATGGATATTTTGTACATTTGAAAGGTCTCTGTAAAGGGAAGGGATATACTTTCTTCTTAGCCCCAGAGAGAGAAAAGTAAGATATGTTATGTTTAATTCTTACTACACATTTACTAGACAGAGAAGACATGTACTTCCAAACTATTGTCATCTCATAGAGCAGTAGGATGCATTTTCCTATTGAAGTAATATTACAAATGATTTGGTTTTTATAAAGGTCTTTTCAGCCCTAATGTAGCTGAAATAATACTGCTTAATATTTTGTTTTAATATTGGTATTTACGGTACTTTGTTATCTCTTGCTTTTAGTTTATTTTCTATGGTATAGATTTTAGGGAAGAGTAATTTGAAAAAAGAGAAGATTGAATAATATGTGTATATTCCTGTATAATGATTTCAAAATGCCTCATTCAAGAATTAGAGAAATGTCAATAATAAAATATTCTACTGCTTATCAGATGTTTTTCTCAGCCTTTGCTAAACTTAAATCAAAACTAAAAGACTGTGTTCCCTGTCAGTGAAATTTTATTTTCTCTAGTCTTTAATGATCTCCTTAATTATAAAGTTAAACTGTGAATCAACTTAGTCAACTTAGATAGAATTGGAAAACTTGGTTCCAGTAGGAAAAACCTAAGTAAGTATAGCTATAGGCATTTTCAGCTTTTGAATAGTCTATACACTTGAAAGCTGTTGGTATATTGTAATGTGGGTAGGGGCAGATAAAAATAGAAATGGAAATATTCCCACCTGTAAAAATAAGGGGCTTCAACTTTTTCTAACTGTCTTGTTGACAGATTTCTGTGAATCTATGAAATAGTGCATTTCACTATTCAAGCATTTAACTACTCAAAATTATTATTTCCCTGTTTTGAGAAACTAATCTCATTGCTTTAAAAAGTAAGTTTTAAAAAGCATCTGCCCCTTTTACACACTTGAACCTGACTATACCATGAAGTATTTAGAGAATATTACTTTAATTTTTCTTCAAGTGGTTATGAGAATAAGAAAATAGCCATTGATTTCCTCTACAACAGAGTGATTCTCTATATAAAGAAATCTACAGCATTTTTCCTTCTTAAAATTGAGTTGCCTTTATCTCAGTTACTTCCTGGACAAAATTCTGTTTTGATTGGAGGCAGTGTGGCATGGTTCAACTATTGGAATTTAGCTCTGTAATTTACTACTTGTGAAACATTAGGTAAATCACTTAGCTTTTCTGGGTCTCATTATCTTTAATTGTAAAATGAAAGCATTGAACTAGATACTTCTCAAATCCAATTCTTTAACTCCTTAATCTATGATCCTGTGGGGTTTTTTTTTTCCAAGAATTTTTCCTGGTCTTAAAAAAAATAGTAATTTGGAAATAGTAACACATACCTTTAGTTTTCCTCTAAGAAAATCTTGTCACTCTGTTTCTTGTGCCCTTCTTATATAGAACTAACAACTTTGTTACAAAGAGAAAGAGAATTCAATATTATCAACAATGGGATAGAATTGATGGACTATATACATTTTGTTGTCCAGAACTTGGTTGTTGGTGTTTTTATATTGTCAAGGTGCAAACTTTTAACTAGTTATTGAACACTATTAAAATTATATAGTATATCCCCAAGTTTTGTTACTATTCAATTGTTTTAGTTTTGTCTTACTCTTTTGTGACCCCCTTTGGGGTTTTCTTAGCAAAGATACTAGGAGTGGTTTGCTTGGTTTCCTTCTGTAGTTCATTTTATAGGTGAGGAAACCAAGGCAAACTGAGTTAATGTCTTACCCCGGGGTCACAGCTAGTAAGTGTCTAACACTGGATTTACCCCCAGGTCTTCCTGAGTTCCAAAGACCCAGAGCTCTATCCATTGTACCACCTAGCTTCCCTTATAATAATATTAGTAATCTATTAATACTTAAAAGTTGCACTAAGACTTTTGGGATAACACTGTATGTGAGCTTCTTAAAGATCTAAACTGAATGGTAAATTATATAAATTGCAAGATCATATACCAATATTTAAATAATTATTCTCTGGACTCTGGTGCTGTTTTACATATTTTAATTTGATAAAAATAGTATGTTAATTATAAAACAAAAAGATATGGATAATAGTAATCCAATCGCATGATTATATAGCAAAATGATTGTTAGCTTCACTTATTCTGGATATATATTTTGCTAGTAAAATACTAGTTTTCTAATAGTATTATGTTTGTTTTTTCCACGTGTCACTAAATGTATGTTTTAATTTTTTTTTAATTTTTTTTAATTTTTTCCCTTTACATGATAGGCTCGTTACAGGAAAGAGCCAACACTGCTTAAGCAGCTTCCTTGCATTCCATTAGTAGAAAATCTCTTGAAGGATGGTACAGATGGTTGTGCTTTAGCTGCCTTGATCCATTTCTACTGTCCTGATATTGTCAGACTAGAGGGTAAGTTTCTGTACTAAATAATTCTGTACAAAGATTCTGATAAATATATTTTTAATAGACACTTATATTGATATCTGCCTCTGAGATCATCAAAAAAACAACATATTTTACATGTATTTTTGTTTTCTTTTGTGCCATTTCTCCTGGGACCATGATGTTAGTCTAAATGTGAGCTCCATTGTTACTAGTGAAGAGTTTGGACTATTCTAATAGCTTCCTAAGTGGTCTCTCCCTCCCTAGCTCACCCCACACCCAGCTGCCAAAGTGATTTTCCTAAGGCATGAACCTGTCTACATTACTCCCCTCCTTAGTAACCCTCCAGTGGCTCTTTCTTCCCTCTAGAGGCACATTGAAACTCCTGCTCATCACTTACAACTTAGGTCCAACATGCCTTTCCAGCCTTGTAATACATTGATTTTTCTTCATTCACTCTAGAGCCAGCCAAGCTAACTTGGCTGCTGTCAGTGACAAGCACTCCATTCCCTGTGTCTGCCCTTGTCACCTCTTCGTTCTAGAAGCCACAGTTTCCTTCCGTGCTCGGTGCTGATGCCGTCCCCTCTGTTGGGCCTTTCCTGATTCCTGCCCTCCCTCATGCTTAGTGCCTTCTCCTCAAGATTGCCTTTTGTTTGTCTGTTCTTACACATGTACGTTAGGTCTCCAGTGACATGCTGCTCCTTGGAGGCAGCAGCTGTTTCCTTATGTCTTTGTATCATCAGACCCCCGGTGTATGCTTGTTTATGGGTTGGAGAGCTGATCTCCATGATTGTCTTCTTGGGAATGCTCGTAAGCCATTGATTGTAGTGTGAGACAGAATGTGTCCCAGAAGACGGATCTTGTTGTCTTTTGTGTGATCAAAGTCTTCTTCCTTATTTGTCTCTCCACAAGCACATGAAGCCATCTGTTCTTTTTGCCCCAACTTCCTTTAATATTCCAGCTCCACTTGTAACTGGAACATCAAGATTAATATGAGTCAGTTATTCTGCTATTCTAGTTGTTCTAGTTATGTGTCTATTCATTTGTTAGACAGTAACCTCACACTGAAAACACAAGCAGCTAAGTTAATATTTATAGGTAGTCTAAAAGATATGTGATTATTTGTACCTTCCGATCCTTTTTCCGTCACTCTGTTGCCATTGCTACAAAGTGGGAAGGGGCCACAAAGTACTGAATGCTACTTTGGGTTTTTTTTGTTTTATTTGTTGTCATGGCCAAAGAGTTCATCACTGAGTATAAGCACCAATCAGCTTGTGATGCGGCTGGCCTTACTAGACCAGGCTAGCCCCTGGAAACCATACGTAACAGTCTTGGGCTGGACCATGCTCAAGCCTTTTCATCACTTGAGCCTCTCAGGTCTTGAGCTTTGATCTCATGGCTTTGGAGATCCTAGGATCACCTTCATGTCTTGATCAGAACTCCATGGCAAATTAAGGGTTATTGGTTACCATTTTAAACATTTTATCATCAGATAAGCACTAGCATCTCTTTCTTTTCCTTTTTCAAGATATTTGTTTGAAAGAGACTATGTCATTGGCTGACAGCTTATATAATCTACAGCTGATCCAAGAATTTTGCCAAGAGTATTTGAACCAGTGCTGCCATTTTACCCTTGAAGATATGCTTTATGCTGCATCATCCATAAAGGTAAACCAAACTATTTATATTAATGTGACTTTAGAAGCTTCATATTGGTTAAAATTCATTGACTAGAAGGGAAAATAGTTGCATAAGTGGCTATGGTTTCCAGAGTTTTATGAAGGATATTGACTGTACTTAAGAAGGTCTGTTTGTAGGATTCTGTCTTTATTTTTTTTTTACAGTTAATTATTTTTCTCTTCATCTTACACTTAAATCTTTTATACATTTAGATGATTTATAGGGAAACTCTGGGATAAAATTAAGGCTACAGTAAAAAGCATTATTTCACATGTGAGGACAAAACCAATATTTGTGGGAAATTATATTACAACTGTTTAAAATATTTAACTTTTTAAACGATTTAAAATGTTTTTAGTATTCTTTTGAATAATTTAAAGTGTGTCATCTTCAAAATTTAAAAAAACAGTAAAGTTTAAAATGTTATTTTTAAAGTTTTGTTCAGGTGGGATATTTAAATTTTAAACTTATTTTTAGTAATTATGATGACACCCTATGTATAGTCTTATGTAATTTGCAAAGCTTTTTTTACATATATTATCACACTTCATCGTCATAAAATTTGTATGAGGGAAGATGAGCAAATGGCAATTAACAGCATTTTATACCTGAAGACTTATGTAGAAGAATGATTTGTTCAAGGACACAAGGTTATAAGGAACCCAGAACACAACTTAGGTCTTAAGTTTTATATTCAGTGTTGATAATAATCTAAAAGATTTTAATATAAATAAAACCTAATGTTAATTCATAATTTATGGTTTTGTGAATTATTTCTTGTCCTTGAATTGTACATTATTTCACTGTTAATTTATAAAACTATGTCTCATAGTATTAAATTTTTTTTCTTGGAAATGTTATCTTTTTTTTTTCCAATTTTTATAACATTTTTATTTAAAGCTTTGAATTCTAAATTCTATTCCTCTGTCCCTCCCTAAAACAGTAAGTATTTAGATAGATATAGGTCATAGATATGCAATTATGTAAAACATTTCCTTAATAGTCATTTTATACAAGTAGACTCAAAAAGAAAAATGAAGGAAAGCGAAAATGAGCATGCTTCAAACAGTTCTTTCTCTGAAGGTGGATAGGATGCTTCATCATTAGTCCTTTGTGATTGATTGTCTTACATCATTGTATTGCTGAGAATAGCTAAGTCATTCACAGTTCTTCACTGGACAGCATTGCTGCTCCTGTGTACAACATTTTCCCGGTTCCATTCACTTCACTATGCATCAGTTCATGTAAGACTTTCCAGGTTTTTCTGAAATCATTCTGCTTATCATTTTTTATGGCACGATAAGATTCCATTACAATCATATACCAGAGCTTGTTTAGCCCTAAATGCCACAAAAAGTAAAAAAAAAAACAAAAAAACACCCAAAATTAAAAGTGAAAATAATATGCTTTGATCTGCATTCAGACTCCGTAGTTCTTTCTCTGAATGTGGATAGCATTTTCCATTGAACCTTTTAAATTGTCTTGGATCATTGTATTGCTGAGAAGAGCTAAGTAGCACTGTGCGATAATTGATCATCGCACAATGCTACTGTTACTGTGTACAATGTTCTCGTGGTTCTGCTCACTTTACTCAGCATCAATTCATGTAAGTCCAGATTTTTCTGAAATCCCCACCTGTTCCTCATTTCGTATAGCAAAGTCATATTCCATCACATTCATATACCACAACTTTTTCAGCCATTCCCCAATTAATGGACATCGCCTCAATTTCCAGTTCTCTGCCGTCACAGAAAGAGCTGCTATAAGTATTTTTGTACATGTAGGTCTTTTTCCCTGAAAAAAAAAAAGTATCTTTTAGCTAAATTGTGCCTACAATTTTATTTGAATCTGAAGGCAAATTGAAACATACAGATAAATATTCAAACTTGTTTGGAATATTTATATTTTTAAAAATGGCATTTGCTTTTCCCCTAGTTTCTTTGAATTTTGAGTGATGGATAAATTCACTAAATTGTGAGATTTTATCATAAAGTGAACTGATCATTATTTGATATGTAGGTCTATGTGTAAACATAGAATGCACTTGTGCTTGGGTCAGTTCTGACCAAGCCTATTGCTGCTTTTATGTGATCAGACATATTTGTGCATCATTTGCAGAAAAACCCTTAAATGAGTAGATAAAAGTAACAAAAATGAAGTATTGGTGCTTGTTTAATGGGATCAAATGTATAGTTGTGTAGAATGTTAGTGGCAAAAAATAGCCTTTAAAATACAGCAAATTCTAGAATACTCCAGAGCCTATTATTAGATTATGCATTACTTGGGCCCCAGTGTAATAAAAGTAAAATGTAATGATATATAATACATAACAAAACAATTTCATTTTCCATTTTATTATGTATTATATATCATTATAATTTTCTGTTATGAAAGGAGTTGCTATAAATATGTTTGTACATAGGGGTCCTTTTCATTTCTTTTAGAGAGAGAGATACATGTCTACTAGTGTGATCACCGAATCAAAGAGTATACTCCATTTAGCGATGCTTTGACCCAGCTAACTTTCTAAGGCTGTGAGGTGTGAAACAAGTTGCCAGCCTGCATAGGCAGAGGAAGTATCCTCACTGGGAATTCCCTTTGCCAGTGCAACTACATGCCATTCCAAAAATGTATATTTTTTAAAAGTATTTTTGGGCAATCTACTTTTTCCATTCTTATATTTCCATGAAGAATATCATCAGTAACCTGTAGAAACCATTCTTATAAATATTTTATAGAAGTGTGAGAGGAATGAGTTGCTTGTTCTTTATAACCTATTGGTTGCCTTTTTAGACAAAAATACAATCAGTATTTTTTCCCAGTAATTTGTTGAGTTCCTTTTTTTTCAGATATCTTAAAATTTAATTAGTTGTTCAGTTAATGACAGTTATTTAATAACTACCTGCCGTATATCAGGTCCCAGACCTAGACACTGAGGTTACAAAGATGAGAATGCAACAACTGGCTGTCTTCAAGGAGCTTATATTCCTTTGGGGGAAGTAACATACACATATGAATATATGCAAAATAAAATGAAAAGTGATTCAGGATAGGGAATATACTGGCAACTGAAGTTATAGGAAAGTCTTCTTTTGAGAGGTAATGCTTGAAAAGAGGAAGACCTTGCAGGACTTAAGGAATTCTGTAGGACAAAGATGAGGGGAGAGAACATTTCTTGTGAGGTGGATGTCTGGTGTAAAAGCTGGAATGGATCGCCGTATAGGAGGATTGGTTAAAAGGTTAGGCTTGCTAAACCATAGAGATCAGGAAGGTTGGTAATGTATAATTAGACTGAATTCTTTGGAGTAAAGGTAATCCCTCAGTGTTTTAAAAGGCCAGTTTTCTTCCATCACAGGATTTCTTTATTTTTATTCATTTTTTATTTATTTAACTTTTTACATTCATTTTCACAAAATTTTGGGTTCCAAATTTTCTCCCCATTTCTCCCCTCCCCCACCCCAATACACCGAGCAGTCTAATTTTCCCTATCTCCAATCTGCCCTCTCTTCTGTCATCCCTCCCTTCTCTTTTCTCCTGTAGGGCCAGATGACTTTCTATTCCTCATTAACTGTATGTCTTCTTTCCTAGTAGCAACAACAATACTAAACAGTTGTTCCTAAAACTTGAGTTCCAAATTTTCTCCATCCCTCCCTCCCCACCCATTCCCTTTAGGAAGGCAGGCAATTCAATATAGGCCCTATCTGTGTAGTTTTGCAAATGACTTCCATAATAGTCGTGTTGTGTAAGACTAACTGAATTACCCTCCATCCTATCCTGCCCCTCATTGTTTCTATTCTGTCTTTTGATCCTGTCCCTCTCTGAGTATTGACTTCAAATTGCTCCCTCCTCCCATTGCCCTCCCTTCCATCATCCCCCCGCCCTTGCTTATCTCTTTCTCCCCCATTTTCCTGTACTGTAAGATAGGTTTTCATACCAAAATGAGTGTGCTATTTTATTCCTTCCTTTTAGTCAAATGTGATGAGGGTAAACTTCTTGGTTTTTTTTTCCCCTGAGCTCTCCTCTTTTTCCCTCCACTAAAAAGTCTCCTACTTGCCTCTTAAATGACATATAATTTACCCCATTCCAATTCACCCTCTTTCCTCGCCCTACCTTTCTCTCTCACCATTTACCTTAATTTCTTTTAAGATATGGTCCCATCCTATTCAGTTCACTCTGTGCTCTCTGTCTCTGTGCGTGTATGTGTGTGTGCGTGCACACGTGTACATGCGTGTGTGCATGCATGCATGCATGCATGTACGTGTGTGTGTGATCCCACCAACTACCCAGATACTGAAAAGTTTTAAGAGTTACAAATATTGTCTTTCCATGTAGGAATGTAAACAGTTCACTTTTGGTAAGTCCTTTATGACTTCTCTTTGCTGTTTACTTTTTCATGCTTCTTCTCATTCTTGTGTTTGAAAGTCAAATTTTCTTTTCAGCTCTGGTCTTTTCATCAAGAATGTTTGAAAGTCCTCTGTTTCATTGAAAGACCATATTTTCCCCTGAAGTATTATACTCAGTTTAGTTGGGTAGGTGATTCTTGGTTTGAGTCCTAGTTCCTTTGCCTTCTGGAATATCCTATTCCACGCCCTTCGATCCCTTAATGTAGAAGCTGCTAGATCTTGAGTTATCCTGATTGTATTTCCACAGTACTGGAATTGTTTCTTTCTAGCTGCTTGCAAGATTTTCTCCTTGACCTGAGAGTTCTGGAATTTGGCCACAATGTTCCTAGGAGTTTCTCTTTTTGGATCTCTTTCAGGCGGTGATCGATGGATTCTTTCAATACTTATTTTGCCCTCTGGTTGTATCCTCGATAATTTCATGGAAGATGATGTCTAGGCTCTTTTTTTGATCATGGCTTTCAGGTAGTCCCATAATTTTTAAATTGTGTCTCCTGGATCTGTTTTCCAGGTCAGTTGTTTTTCCAATGAGATATTTCACATTCTCTTCCATTTTTTCATTATTTTGGTTTTGTTTGGTGATTGCTTGGTTTCTCAGAAAGTCATTAGACTCCATCTGTTCCATTCTAATTTTGAGAGAACTATTAAATTCAGTGAGCTTTTGAACCTCTTTTTCCATTTGGCTAATTCTGCTTTTGAAAGCATTCTTCTCCTCATTGGCTTTTTGAACCTCTTTTGCCAATTGAGTGAGGTTCTTTTTCAAGGTGTTACTTTCTTCAGCATTTTTTTGGGTCTCCTTTACCAAGGTATTGACCTGTTTTTCATACTTTTCTTGCATCTTTCTCATTTCTCTTCCCAATTTTTCCTCCACCTGTCTAACTTGATTTTCAAAATCCTTTTTGAGCTCTTCCAAAGCCTGAGCCCACCCGACATCCCCCTGGGATGTCTGGGGTACCGAGACCCCGCCCTCCACATCTTTCCCTGATGGCAAGAATATTTCCTCATCGTCAGATCTGAATGGCAGAAACATTTGCACCTGCTCAAAAAAGCTCTCTATAGTCTTATTTTTCTTCCCTTTTCTAGGCATTTTCCTAGCCAGTTACCTGACTTCTGAGATTCCTCTCCACCCCTGCCTAGATCCACCCAGCTAGTGCTTGGGGTCTGAGATTCAAATGGCAGGATTTCTTTATTTTATTTTATTTTATTTATTTTTTAGTGTTCTACAATCACTACCATAAAGCTTAGATTTTTTACCCCACCCCCCCCTTATCACCCGCCCCCCTCCCCAAGATGGCATACAATTCTGTATATACTTTCCTATTGAATACATTTTCACCATAGTCATGCTATGTATATGAACTAAAATAAGTGGAAAAAAATCATATAACAAATCAAAACATAACACACACACACACACACACACACACGATCTGCTACATTCTGCGAATGAATTCCATAGTTCTTTCTCTGAGTGAGGAAGGCATTTTGCCTTAGAAAACCAGTGGGAATTTTTTTTTTTAAGTTCTTGCATTATTGCAAAGTTCCAAGTCTACCAGAAAAACTCTCGCACACTGTGGTCATTGCTGTGCACAAAGTTCTCCTGGTTCTGCTCCTTTCACTCAGCATCAGATCATATAAGTCCTTCCAGGCCTCCCTGAAGTCTTCTTAAGAGTTCATCATTTCTTATGGAGTAATAGTACTCTATTACATTCATATACCATAATTTATTCAACTATTCCCCAATTGATGGGCATTCCCTTGATTTCCCGTTTTTGACAGCCACAAAGAGTGCTGCTATAAATATTTTTATACATGTGGGACCCTTTCCCATTTTTATGATCTCTTGGAGATACAGTCCCATAAGCCATATCAAAAGGTATGCACATTTTGTAGCCCCTTGGGCATAGTTCCAAATTGCTCTCCAGAATGGTTGGATCAGCTCACAGCTTCACGAACAATGAATTAATGTTCCATCTCTCCCACATCCTCTCCAACATTTATCATTTTCCTGTTCACCAATCTCATAGGTGTGATGTGATACCGCAGAGTTGTTTTGATTTGCATTTCTAATCAAAAGTGATTTAGAGCATTTTTTCATATGATTATAGATATCTTTAATTTCTTCCCCTGAAAATTGCCTGTTCATATCCTTTGACCATTTATCAATTGGGGAATGACTTGTATAGTTGTATATTTGAGTCAGTTCTATATATATTCTAGAAGATTTCTTTTAATCTAACCCAGATCTTCTTCCCTCATTTATTTTCTTAAATGTTCTTTCTACTTTATCATATAGCACATTAAGGAACTTGAGTCCAACCCCAAATGTGGTGGTTCCATTATCGTAAGTGGTTAAGATAGATCACCCAGAAATGCTGGTAAATCTGTCCCATAATGTTGTAGTAATAATACAGCATAATTGTGACTCAGGCCAATCTTCCTGCATTCCATTTTCCTCTTTACTACTATTTTTTTTTTGTTATTGTTTATAAATGAACGGAAAAGCATCTTAATTATCTGTGCCAAGCACTGAAGATACTTGTAGAAAAGCGCTGTAGGCCTTACCCTACAGAGATTTATATTTTAATGGGAGGAGACCACACATATAGGGCAGTGTTGGCCAGAGAAAGGTATTTTGTTTCAGAAAGTTACTGGAATAATATTAGTTGGAGTCATAGATGAGTAGACTGAAAACATCTTTTCCAATAGTAATTTCAGTATTGATTGATTATTAGTTCTGGAACTGAAAAGCTAAGGTGGAAGATAATAAAGGAAAGGCTGGGCAACTGATAAGAAGATAACTGAGGAATAAAATAAGGCATGGCTGGAGAAAATCTTGAATAGTGGGTCTTGAGAAGCAATCATGAGGGCCCTAGCATGAGAGTTGGGGAGATGGAAGAGTTAAATCCTCAAGGTATGCTCCAGATAGATGGCAGCTAGTTAGAAGATATGAGAGACTCATCTTCTGTTGCATCTGGTAGGTGGATTTATATGTTAACTGGCATTTTCCTTGACTGCCATTTCTCTGTGCCTGGCAAGGAAATGAAGTGTTGAAATGATTTATGGACTCTTGGGTCTCTGTGCTTTTGCCTTTGCTTTATGTATTAGACTTGTATAGAAAATCATCCGTCATTTTTTTATCTTTTTCAGAATATCTAGGTCTGTTCTCATCCTTCAACCATCTCACTTTTTGAAGCTATTTGATACCATAGGACAAAGCTGTCAAACTGGCAGCCAAACCAGATTAAGATGTAATTAGGAAATATTTAATAAAATAAATAAAAATATAACATAATATAGCCAGTGTTAATTTGTAGTTTTCTAAGTCAGTATGCTGCCTGTAGGCATGGATTTCTTCAACACTACTACTGTAGAACACCTTCTTCCCAATGGTCTTTGTTCTCTGGACTTTTGTAACATTTATTTCTTTTGTAACCTGTCTGATTGCTTCTTCTCAGTCTAATTTGCTTATTGATTTCCTGTCATACCCATTAATTATAGATCTGTCCCAAGGCTTTGTCCTGGGCCTTTTTTACTCTATGGTCACTGTCTTGATGATCTTTTCAGCCTCCATTGTTTTAATTATCATCTCTGTATTTATAACTTTTAAGATTTACCACAAGTCAGCTAGATGGTACCATAGGGTACAGAACATGAGCCACCTCATCTTCCTGATTCAATTCTGGCTTCAGACACTAGCCATGTGATCCTGGGAAAGTCACTTAACCGTGTTTGCCTCAGTTTCCTTATTGGCAAAGCGAGCTGGAGAAGGAAATGGCACAACTACTCCAGTATCTTTGCCACGAAAACTCCAAAGAGTCAGACACTACTGAAATGCGTGAACAACAAGAAAGTCTGTCCTGAGCTACCATTACACCAGCTGGATGTTCCAGGTTGGATGTCTTACAGACATCTCAAACTCAAAATGACCAAAACAGAACTAATGATATTTCCCCTCACACCCTCATTTCTTCCCTATTTCTGTCAAGTGCACCATCATTCTTCCACTTCCTAAGGCCTTCAACTTTAGTGTTAAAATCTTTGACTCCTTACTGTGCCTTGCCCCACACATCTTCTCAATTGCCAATTCTTGTTGTTACTACCTGTATATGGCTCTTCCATCTGTCTGTATCTCTCTATTCACATAGCCAAAATCCCTCCTCTCCTGCAAAAGCTTCCCAAGTATTTTCCCTACATCATCATTCCCCACTTCAGCCTATGCTCCATACAACTGCCCAAAATGATTTTTCCTAAAATGCAAGTCTAACTATGAAGCTCTGGTAATCCATAAGTTAAAGTACTTCCATATTATCTCTAGAATCAACACCTGTACTCCTTTGTTTGGCATTGAAAAGCCTTCATAATCAGGCCTTAGTCTACCTCTTCCAGTGTTGGTACGTACACTCCATCCAAAATGGCTCTTTATTGTTTCTTATTCAGGACACTCCATCTTCTGTCTAATTTCCTTTGTACTGACTTTTACCTGCCTGGAATGCACTCCTTTCTTGTCCATCTCTCAGAATCCCTACAGAGTTCAGTTCCAGTGCCACCAACTACTAAAACCTTTTCTGATCCCACTAGCTTGAGGTGCTCCTTTTCCCCCAATCACTTTTTATCATTTTGTATATAGTAAGTGGCTGTTATGTAATGAGGCACTTTGCTAAGTACTGTTGGATGCAAATGAAGGTAGAAAACAGACTCTGCTCTCTAGGAGCTTATAGCCCAATGAGGAAGACAACATTCAAGCAACTATGTAGAAACAAACCAAAAGGATACCTTAGAAGTAATCCACAGATTGAAGACACTAGGGCTAAGGGGAAAAGCTTCATATAGGAAGTGGGATTTTTGATGTAACTTGAGAAAGTTAGGAAGCAGAGGGGGGAGAATATTCCAGGCTTGGGGGACAGCCAATGAAAATAGCAGAAGTCAGAAAGATAGAATGTCTTATAAGAGGAATGGTGATGAGTCTATTGTCACTGGATCACAGAATGAATGAGGGGAGGAAAGGGAGTTGTAAGGCATAAAAACACAGGAATGATGGGGGGAAGGGATGTTATGAATACCAAATAAAGGATTTTATATTTGATCTTGGAGAAGATGGGGAGCTACTGGAGTTATTGAATCCTAGGGTGATAAGATCAGAATTGGACTTTTGGAGTATCACTTTGACAGCTAATGGACTGGGGTGTGATAAGATATACAAGAAGGAATCTCACCAGCAGACCATTATAGTCTCCATGGGACGAGGACCGGGGGGAGGACCGAGGTAGGGTTTGGTTGGGGAAGAAAGATAATAAGTTTAGTTTTGGACACATTAAGGTGACTACAGAACATCCATTTCAAGATGTCTGATGGACAGTTGGAAATGGTCATCAGAGAAGTTAGGACTGGGTAAGTAGATTTAAGATTCATCAGCATAAAGATGATAATGAATCCGTGGGAGCTGATGGAGATCACCAAGTGAATAGTAGTGTAGAGGGAGAAAAGTGGAGGGCCCAGGACAACCTTGGGGGAAGCCCATGATTAGTGAGCATGACCTGAATGAAGGTTCTGCAAAGGAAGACTGGCCAGATAATCTGGTAGGAGGAGAGCCATGAAAATCTGGAGAGAAGAGGGTGATCAGTAGTTTCAAAGACTGCTGGGAGATCAAGAAGGAAAAGGATTGAAAAAAGGCAGTTAGATATTGGCAGTTAAGAGATTGTTAATAATTTTGGAGAGGGCAGTTTCAGTTGAATGAGGAGGTCACAAGCCAGTTGTAGAGTTAAGAAGAGAGTGAAAAGAAAGGATGAGGAAGTACCTATTGTAGATGGCATTCTCAAGAAATTTAACCACAGAATGGAGAGATACGGAATAGTAACTAGCAGGGATGGATGAATGCATCAAGTGAGGGGTTTTTTGAGGATGGCGCAGACCTGGGCATATTTGTAGGCTGTAGGGAAGTAGCCAGTAGACGAGATTTTGAAGATAAGTGAGAGTGTGAGGATAAAAGAAGGGGACTGTCTGCTAGAGAAGATGGAATGTGAGCACTTCTGCACGTCAGAGGGTTTGCTTTGAGGAGAAGGGCCACCTCATCTTATGAGAAGGGTGGGTGAAGGCAGTGATAGTTGCGGAAGGACTTCTGGGAGATAAGAGTCGAGGAGAAAGAGAGGACAAGAGGAAGCTTTCTGAGAATGACCAATGTTTTTAGTGAAATTTGAGACAGTATTATCAGCTGGTGGGGAGGAGGGTAACTATGGGAAGACTGGAAAGGGATGAAAAGGTTTGGAAAACTCCTGTGGTGAGTGGGATAAGTAAGTTATTTAGGAAAGGTTAATAGGATTGTCTTGCTTCAGTGAGTGCCCAGTTGAGATTATTAGGTAAAATAAATTTGTCGGGGATCTAGTAGGTTTCATGATTTCTGTATCACCAGCATCTGCATATGTTAGGAGAATGGAGGGTGAATCAGTCGCTAAGCATATGTTAAGGCCTTAACTTATGCTTAGGGATTAATTGATTCATTCCATTTTCAGGTTCAGTAATTTGAGTTCATCAGGTCGTAGCTGTTGTTGGTTACATGTAGTGCTGTCTTTCCATCTGGCAAGGTCCGTTTGGCATTGAGTTTTGATCTTTGTTCTTTCTTCTGACTTTGATAATGGGATGATAATCTTATAGGTTGTGGGTATTTCCTTCATTCGTGCAAATTGTAGCTCATCCATACTTTCTCTTCCTGGTATCATCCCACAAATCTGCCACAGATTCCACCCAGCAGACTGAAGACCTTCCGTAGCTTTCTTGACATTGTGTTTGTCCCGCTGGAACGCCCTTCCTCTTATTACGTAGCTAACTCCCTACCTCCGTTCCCAGCCATAGGTCCCTAAGTTGTAGTTCTAGATTGGTGATTGGGTGCGGCCCTCTCACATGCACCACCTTCTCAGCTGCTCTCTGGGTGACTGTGAGCTTTCAGTACTTCAAGGCCACGGTGTTCCATTACTCACAGCCATTCAACATCTCTGGAAGAATATTGATATTAACAATGGATTTTTGTTCCACAGAGAAGTTTAGATTCATTAAGATAATTGTACAGCTACCCAAAGGTAGAGCTGACTTTTCTTACTTAGGTGTATATATAACAAGCACTTATTGATTGACTGATTTAATTCTGAACCCAGTTTGTCATCCATTCTTTATGGCTGTGTAGGACATGATTGGATCTGCTCTACAGGTTGTGTCATAGTCAGAACAATAGATATTTTTTGATCGTATTTGTTTTTCCTGTGTGGATGATCTTTTCATGATCTCATTAAGGAAGCTTTGATGCAGTTGATACATTCATCCCAATGCTCATGTGCTTACTAGGGCTCTTCAGGACCCTCCTGGCTTTAGAGTGATTATCAACAATAACTGTTGCTGTTTTCCTCCCAGCCTGATGGCTTTCTTTTTCTTGGCCTCATTAAAGGGGCCATCCTGCTTCTTAAACAGGCCTATTCAACGAATGGGCGAAACCTAACCCTAAGTTAGTAACTGCAAAAACCTTAGCCTAAAGGACCCAACGTCTCCCAGTGTGTCCTGGGTTCTCTCCAATCATCCTGAGGAGTATCTGGTCACTGAATTCAGATGACTCTGGAGGAGAAGTGAGGCTGGTGACCTCCACAGCCCTTCCTCACTCAAAACAAAGTCAAGCGCAAGTCATGTCATCATTTCTGTGATGGCATGGTCTTCTTCAGCAACAAAGGCTGAGCATATATGCTTACTGCAAGTATATCCAATAGATTCTGTGGTCTTCTGTTTGAACCATGTACTGTATATTCACCATGACAGTGATAAATATGTTGACTTTTTTATGCCTCTACTGATACTATTGATCAGAGATAAGCAGTGTTATCTCTTCTATTATAGCTTTTGAGTAGGATTGTAACATATATAGAAGATGCCTTATGGGAAGAAAGCATTAAGGGATTAATTTGCTAAACTGAATAAATTTATTTTTAGAGTCAACAGATAAGGACAGTGGAATTTGAATTTTCTGCAGCTTTCAGCTATTTGTGGGACTATAAAGGTGTGGCCTGTTGTAAATATCATTCACAAAACACCATGTTAACTTTTTCCATACCTTCATCCATTTAAGTTTGTAAATTATACTCAGATTCAGAAGTGGGAAAGGAGGCATGAATTAGTATTACTGGTATTTTCTTGTTTGAGAATCAAACTTTTTCTTTGTTACAACACGCTGATGGTCTCATGATTGTACAGAAACCGCTGATTTGGAAATAACTCCCCCATCTAAAGTCTACCCTTCCTGACTGTTAGAATATGATCAGTTTATTTTGCGTGACATTATTGACTTCTTAAAGGAATGTGTTCCATATGTGTGTGTGTGTGTGTGAGTGTGAGTGTGAGGCTTCTGTGTACAGCCTTTAGCTAGTTTTTATTTCTTATACCCAAGACTTCATTTTCACCATTTTGCCCAGTGCCTACCTATGTAATCAAGTGGTTAAAAATCAATTTACTATTAAAAGTCTTATGAAGTTTTTCTCCCTTCTCATCTTCTACCACAGATGTCATAATATAAGATTCAGTTCTCTTCACAGGGGTCTTTTTGCATATGTTTATCATGAGTAGTACATCGTGATATAACTTAGCATTCCATTGTTCTTACTGACTTTTGAAACATGACAGAACTCTTATTTGTTCCTTTATTTTCCTCACCAAGGAAAACTATGAATCCTCCTTCCATTTAGTTTGTTACCTTTTGTTTTTAATTATGTGAAATATCAAGATTTATATGATCCTATCTTCTCGTATATGTCTCTCTAATTCCCATAGAATAAAATCCACACTTTTCAGCCTAGCATTCTAAACCCTTAAGAACTTAGTCCCATCCTTCCCAACTTCACCAACTGTTACCCTTTGATGTGGACTCTGTATTCTGAATAAATGGAAATATATGCTCTTCCTCATGTGCTGCATTTTTCTGCTTTTCTGCCTTAAGATCCTTGGTTCTTTCTACCCATAATGCTTCCTTTCCCAGGTACCATCTTCACTTGTCAAAAACCTGTTCATTTTTCAATAGTCAAGCTCAAATGAAGACCCATCTCCTCCATTAAACTTTCTCTGATATGTGCCCTGCCCCCATTTGTGTAGTATATACCTTCTGTCATGTGTCACATTCTACCTGATAGTATAATTATTTTCTAATTTATCCTCTTGCCATAAGCTCATTCATCTTTGTAACCCCACTTCCCTGAACACATTGTCTTAGAACTTAGACATATCCAGTTAAATGTTTGTTGGATGTGTGACTAAAACGATATTTAAGGGAGATTAATGTGGCAGTTATGTATTCAAGATATTTTAAAAGGTAGAGATACATAAAGTAGGAAAAAGTCCTGACACTATTATAGTGCGCAAAACAGATGATCTAATTTAGAACTAGGGTTTGGAATGATAGAAACAGTGGACCAGGCAACAGGAACCTTGGGCTGTAGTACCGGCAAGTCATTTCAGCTTTCTGATTCCGTTTCCTCATCTATAAAATGAGGGTATTATTATAGAACTTTTACGTATTCATCTCAGATTATGAGGAAAGTCTTTTGTAAGCCTTAAAGCAGTACATGTTGTTCATTTGTTCAGTCACGTCTGACTCTTCATGACCCCACTCCAAAGATGTTGGAGTGGTTTTCCATTTTCTTCTCCTTTGTCTTCAGTGGATTAAGGCAAATAGAGGTTGAGTGACTTGCCCAGGGTCACACAACTAATAAGTATCTGATGCTAGGTGTGAACTTGGGTCTTTCTGACTGCAGGTCCAGCTCCCTATCCACTGAATCCCCTAATTGCCTCCTATATAGGACTGTACAGGTGAGAATTATCCTAGTCATCATCATTATTGCTTATTTTCAGATTTAGTGCCCTCCTCTGTAGCAGTGGGGAGTGGCCTCCATGTTGTATAACATCATCTTGCCCTAAAATTCTGAGATGACTGTTGGAATGAAGGTGTGGCAATACCTTTCAAAGAAGTTCCTCACAGAACCTGGTAGCTGACTGGATATAGGCTCTAGAGATGGAGAGGGCACATATGGAAACTCCTGGATGAGAAAGCTCCCTCTTAGAAAGGTGTGGAGACACTTCTCAGCAACTTACAATCTTAGGAAATTGCCCAGGGCCCTGAAGGGTACATAACTTGCCAAGGAGACTCTAGGTTTTGAGTTCAGGTCACCAGAAGAGGGATAGTACCATTAATAGAAAAGCTTGAATGGGAAGTTAGGTTGGTGTGGAAAGGTCATTCACTTGTTTTGTATCTTGTTGAATTTATAAGATATAAAGTTCATATGTGACTCTTACAGGGGGAGACAGTAGATGTAGTGAATGAATACTAGAGTTCAGTTTCCTCTTCATTCATCTTCGTGTTCTTAGTTTGTATACTGTGGTGTTTTTTTAATGTGGACTTTTCAAGTAATATATGCTTTTGAGGCTTAGGCCTTTAAGTATGGTAAATATTTGCAAAAAAATTTAAAGATGGTATTTTCTGATAAGGATAAGAAAATAGCAAGATTGTGTCATTGGTGTGCCAAACTTAATGCGTATTAAAAAATAAGTTTTATGTTTGCCCATTTCAGTATAACTAAGAGTCATAAAATTCTGTCTGGAATCTTTGTTACTTAGAGCTCAGGGTACCCAAGGAGAGTCCAGGGAATCAGAGCAGATATATTTTAAAACTTTCACATTTAATTCCATACCTTTTCTTCCACATAGGATCAAGTTTTATTTAATTGGGATTTTATGTTAATTTTCTTAACCTTCTTACAGAATAATTATTTAGTGTTCATGGCAGAGCTGTTCTGGTGGTTTGAAGTTGTGAAGCCATCGTTTGTACAGCCTCGTGTTGTCAATCACCCACAAGGTAAAGACAAATACAAAAACTTAAAATTTTTTCATGAACCAATGCAAAACAAAAACAGAAGAAGGTTGTGTATAACCACACCTTGCCTCTGCCCTGTGACACTTCTAAAGCCATGCTTTGGTATGAATCACTTATTGAGGATATTGAAAAACTGTCCCTTCCGTGCGTGAGAGTATAAAGTGCTGAATTGGTAAGGGCAGGGCAATAGAAACTGCACAAAAAGAGACATTGGGGAAGGACTTGAATGTCAAAAACTTGTGATGCCCTGGTTGGCACTGAGTTACTCTTAGCACTCAGTTTACCGGATTACACACTTCTTGCCTAAGTTTCTGCTATACCCTGTGGCCCTACTCCCACCCATAAATGAGATTTTGAGTATTTTAATACTAAAATATTCCAAATCTATTAAAATTGGTTTTTTCCTTGATAGCTGAACCTTGTTAAAGAATACTGTTTATTCAAATGTTGAAGCCTAACATTTTGTGAGTTTTAAAATATTATGTTTCACTGATTTCAGGGCTTTTGAGAAAGGAAATTTGTATAAGCAAGTGAAGGGAATAAACATTTTTTAAGAGCCTACCTATAGGACAAACGTGTTTAAGCACACTATAAATTTCTCATTTTATCAATGAAAATAGTTAACAGAAATGAAGAAGCTTACTTACAAGTATCCATAGAAGTACAAAGCAAAGAGGTATTCCTGAAGTGATATCTCTAAAGCAGAATTTGCTGTAACAAACTTTAAAAATTCTCTGAATTCCATTATCAAATTGAAAATGTATTTTTGTAGCAAAATGTTTTCTTCAAGGGTTTGTTTGTTCTTTAACTTTCTAATTTTTAACTTGTAACTGTTATTGTAGCACACTCTTTTTTCTCCAGTTCTTTTCTGTACTGTACAGGGTTCAAGTCACAAAACAAGATAATAAGCTTTCTCCTACCTCAGTCTGAGGCAGATTTTTTTAAGGTGATCATAGATTTACCTGGATAGGGGTTTCTCTGTTAGTCCTACTCTTTCTCTTATCTCCTCCAGGCTAGTTGCTGCTTGCTCTGCCTCTCCAGGATGCCCTTACCAGAACAACAGATGCCTACCCCTTTATCTCTATTACTTAGCACAGTAGAAAATGAACGAATCCCTTTCCTCTTCCTCCTCCTCATAATCATAATAATAGCTGGCATGTTTGTAGCACTTTAAGGTTTGCATAGTGCTTTATAAGTATGATCGCAGTTTATCCTCCCAACGGTGCTGGGAGGTGGGTGCTATTATTGGCTCCATTTTTACAAATGAGGAAACTGAAGCAGACAGAGATTAAGTGGCTTGACCAGGATCACACAACTAATAAGTGTCTGAGACCTGATTTCGCCTCATGTCTTCTGACTCCAGGTCCCTCACTATCTACAGCTGCACTTAGTTACCCTAGTGGGCTTCCTACAGGCAAACAGCAGAGCCAAATTTTCTTTTCTGTTAGTGGATTCTCCCCTTTGCAGGATTGGGGAAATTATATACTTCATATTTTGGAGAGTTTTTTTTTTTAGCTTCAGGTCATGTTGTATTAGGCAAAAAGTGACAAGCAAATGAACACTGTACTTGTGATAGGAGAAACACTCTTTGTTCTATACACTCTTTCTGTCTGCTGTAATGAGCTTAAATTCAGTTTAAACACCATGCCTTAGGCCAGATTGTATTCTTAAGAGATGTGTGGGCACCTCTAGTGCGGACACCTCTTCCGCTGATGGGTAGTAGTAGCCCTTTTATGAATTGATAGATGGTCTTAATTCAATAATTATTATTTCTTCTTGTTTTATAAGTTGTGTTTTAAAAAAAAGCCTGTATATATTGGTCACTAAAGTGAATACCTATATTCAATTAAGTTTTAATTAAGGACCAATTTTTCAGTAGATCATCTAGAAGAATACCATTTTAAATTAAAGCCTTCAGTTTAAATATCAAGATACATCTGTTCCAGCAGTTACAGAAATTAAGTGATTATGAAAAGAAACAACCCAAACCTTCATTAATTATTTACAGAAGCTTAACCTGGACATGTTTGAATTTCCTTTTCAGTGAAATGTTCTCTCTTGGTTGGGTGAGAGGAGATATCCTTGTTTAATTACTGTATAGGAAGAATACCATACTTCCTCAAATACTGTGTATAAGGTAAAGAAATGAAGACATCCATATCTAGTTAAAATTCCATGGAAACTTTGGCTAAACCAAGTTTCCACTAATTTTAAAATATCTGTTTGCTTTTATTCTAACTTTACTATGCAGAATTTATCCAGTTATAGCTCTTTTTTTGACAAGCTTTACAGCATAATTATAGGAAATCTGGAACACTTCAGGAATCGCTTAGAAAGAGTTGAGTTTTTAAAAATTGTTTGAGTGGAGAAACAAGTATTTGCTATGATTTTTCTTTTAACACTTACAAAGAAAAACCCTGGAGCAGTAAGAAAGCAGCACTCTTTGATGAGTCTTATTCTTGTTCTCTTAAAAGCTTTCCTTAATTTGTAAAATCCTCAAACATACACAAACTTGGGACTTCTCCTAGTAGTTGTTGCTCCCGAGCTCCTTTCGCCCCTTCACAGGTATTCTCTTATCCTTCAGGTCCAGTCTGTAAAGCTTGGGATTTGATAATAGTTTTACTGGATTACTAAGTGGGAAAGTATCGGAAGGGCAGAGCAGCAAACTTAAGTGAGACTTTATAGAAAGACAGTTTCAGGTGCCCCATCCTGAGTTTTATCATTTTGCCCCTGTTCACATTCAACCCCAAGGTAACTCTTTCCTTCCTGACTCTACCCTCTTGTATGTTGAAAGTGAAATGAGACAGTGCTATTGACTTCAGTTCGGGCAGCCAGCCACCAGCAGAACAGCTACCCATCCATTTGTTTAGGACCCTTCTCCTCTTCTCCAAAGGTATTTTCTAGGTCACAGCATGTTTTTAGACATGGCCAGTGCAGGGGATGCCGTCATTGACTCCCCACTCTCACTCCTCATGTGCAAGCAGTGGTTAAGTCCTGCTGTTGTTGGTAACATTCCTCCCATTCCCCCTTCTCTCTCCACCTTCTCAGTGCAACCCCCTTAGTGCAGACCTTTATTACCTCACATCTGGACGAATGGGTGCAGTGCCCTGCTGGATGGCCTTCCTGCCACAAGGCTTTCTCCAATCCAGTCCCTCTTCCACTCAGATGTCACATTGATCTTCCTAAAATGAAAGTATGACTGTTTTCCCCTTCTCCTCTCTATTTAGTTAACCCCAATGCCAGGATCAAATAGAAAATACTCTTTTTGGCTTTCAAAGCCTTTCATAACCTGACTCCTTCCTACTTTTCCAGTCTTCTTATACCTTCCTCTCCTCCAATCCAGTGACACAGGTCTCTGCCATGCTTCCACTCAGGTGCTCCATGTCTCGATTGCAAACATTTTCTCTGGCAGTCTCCCATACCTGTATTATTCTCTCTTCTCTCCTTCTCCTCCTTTCTTCTCTGGCTTCCTTTTTGTACCAGCCAAAATCCCACCTTCTGCAAGAAGCCTTTCCCAGTTTGCTGTAGTTTAGTGCCTAACTTTTAAGGTAATCTACCCCCAACATTTTTGCTGGATGTTTCTTGTTTGTATATAAATGTGCTGTGCCTCCCCCACCATTAGGCTGTGAACTCCTTGAACCTGGACTGATTTTTACCTTTCTTTGTGTCTCCTCGGCTTAACCCAGGGCCTGTGACATAGTAGGTAATTAATAAATCGTAGCTGACTAACTGATTGACTGTTGGGGATGAAATAGAGTTCTCCTTTTTTTCTGGTCCAGTCCAAATTTCTAAAGGACGTTTTTCTCACGTTGCCTACCATATTTATGCCACTTTGAGGGAAATTTATTTTTATTAGAATTTTCTTAGACTTTAAATCATATTGAGTTCTAAATTTATTTAATGCTGGAAATATTAAAACATCCACCAAGTAAAGAAAATTGTAACTTATGGCTTTAATCTTCTTTCCTAGCTGAACTTATGAAAGATACACCTTCTGTTCCAGTCTTGAACGCCGCCAAAAGAAACTTTATGGATGGTTCGGCCAGTTCTGATTTCCCTACAAGGTAATAATAACAGTGATATATGACCACTCCCACAAAAATACTAAAGAAACTACCACAAATGTTAATTATCTTTAAGATAAATTAGAGTTTTTATAATCTTATAGCGGCTTTCATAGCCCTTTTTAAAACTCTTTGAATGGTCTTTAGCACCTTTATCCAAATAAAATATTCTTTGAGCTACATAATTTCTATAAAAAAGTGTACTCTGAATTCCTAATAGCCATCTCAAAGCTTCGCTTTCATAGCAATCAATTTGTAAGATTTATTAGATCAAATCAAAAATACTCTGTAGGACAACTCTATTATTGGATTTTTTTTTTTTAGCATTTATTTTTACATTTATAAAAAAAAAATTCTGTATGGTTACCAATAGATCTCAACAACATAATAATTAGTGTCAAAATTACTCTGTCGATATTTTGTAGTGTTATTTTCCTGTAGTTCTTAAAATCAGGAAATCTGAATTAAAAACAAAATGAAAATTTTGACTTGATTACTTGCCATTTTAACATTGTGGCTTCTGAACCTTGTATAAAGTACAGGGAATTAATTTTGTGGGATGTTTTTGCAACAGATACTCTAAGTAACTTTAATATTAATCAAAATCTGAAGTTTATTTTATTTTTTAATCTCAGATTTGTTTTTCTATTTGAAATTGATATATTTTTCTTGGTTTTCCATGTCTTTATTTGTATTTTCCAGAAACTGAATCAAGCCTTTTTCATTTATTTTACGTTTTAGAACACTCAGGCTTTTAAAAATCCTTTTAGCTAAGAAATTCAAAGAACCTTACTTAGGTGTGAAAACATTATAATTAAAACTTGTGGCACTTTTATTCCTGGCTAAAACAAAGGCAGGTAAAGTTACATAAATATGCAGGGTTAGATCTAATATGTTACAGCCATAGTTCTTGATATGGCTTTTCAAGAGAAAGGTATCATGTCCATTCTGCAGCTACCTGTGTACCTTCTCAGGCCTCAGTTTTCTTATCTGTAAAATGAGGGAGGTGTGCTAGATTGAGGCCCCTTCCATTTTTAGGTTGTAATCTGATCATCCTGTCAAAACCAAACAAGTGACAAAGAGTAATTTTGGAGGGATAACAAGAAGGCCACCAGTATAGAATAGAAACAGGAACAGTTTCTGTTTCTTCAAAAGTTATGCAGTCCATAGGCCAAAAAAAACTGCAAAGGAATGTGTTTCAAGTTTCACTTTGGTCACTGTCTCTTTTACCCCCCAACCTGTACTTACTCATCAGGAAAAAAAAAAGGTAGTTTTCCCTACTTCTTCCCCAATAAATGTGTGACTCAGACATGCTCAAAACTTTGAAAAAGAGGCTGACTCAGGCCAGATCTCAGCGTCACTCATTAAGGTGTGTTCTCCCTCCCTATCAAGAATTGGAGAACATTGGGGAACAGGGTACTACTTGCTTTTACTGGCACCTAGATCTTCCAGGTGTGGCTTCATCATTATGCTTGCAGCATTTTTAATTCATAGGATGTATATATATTGAAATATAAGTGTAAAAACAAATTGCAGATCCATGTAGATGATTTTTAATAGTTCATTGTTCTCATTTATATGAATTGTTTCTTGTTAGAACTGATAACAAAGAGTTAGTTACATGTAGAAATGCATTCTGAAGTAAAAATTTATCTTGAGTGGTAATTTGCTTTTTATCATCTACCTTTTTGTCCTCATTGTTTGTAGTTAAGTAAGAATTGACTGGGGATCCAATCTATATTACTGATTTTATTGTACCTGGAAAAAACTCCAAAATTTTGCTTGAGAGATGCTGTATGGTCTAGTGAGAAAGAATGCTGGACTTGGAAACAGGAAACTTGAGTTCTAATTCTGCTTCTGCTTAATAATTGGATGATTATGGACGTAGTGACTCCTCAGATCCTCCGTTTTCTCAGCTTACAGAATTGGGAGGATACTTGTACTATTTTAACTCACAGCACTGTGGTTGGGGAAGCCCTTTGTATACATTGTTGTGCCGTATAAATGTTTCATTAGATTTGGAGAGCCTAAACAAGGTATTGTTTTAATGAGATGATGTGCTCCAGATCAATGTTACCCATCTATCTATCTGAGCATGTTGGTTAGGATTTTGGGATTTCAGTAAGGAATTAATTTTTAAAAGGGAAATAGAGCCATATTTAGTATCATAGACTCAGCCTTCAAGAGCTGGAAAAGCTGTTGACTCTTGGTTGTACTATAGGACCCTCTCTTTATATATTAGGAAATTGGGGCCCAAACAGACTGACTTGTCTGAAATCATACTGGTAGGAAGTGGCAGAGCTCAAGTTCCAAACTAGGGCTTCTGGTGCCAATCAAGTACTTGTACACAGTTCGTTTTTTGTCCTCCCCCCCTTTTTTTAAATAAATTTTTAAAGATTCATATTTCAAATAGATGTCAAAAAGCACTATTAAGAAATTCTCCTCTAATTAGAATTCCCTCGAACTCTCCACTATACTTGTATACTTTAAAAAAACCAAAACCCACAAAACTCTTTTTTTCTTCAAGATTCATTGTTATTTCAGTTACTCAGGTACACTTTACTAAAACTAAATCAACTTCCCTTTTTGGGTAAGTCTGCATAGGCATAGGTTCATCTGTGTGACTACAGTCAAATTTTCAAGAAAAAAGAGCCATTGCCCAATTGATAAGTGGTCAGAGGAACTAAGAAGAAGAAATCTAAGCTGTCAATAGCTATATGAAAAAATGGTCAAAATCCCTAATAACTAAAAAGCTAAAATTAAACAATTCTGAGATACCATCTCACACCCTTCAGATTGACTGGTAAATGTCTGAAATGGGATTTGAACTCAAGTTTTCCTGACTCCCAGGTTCAGTGTTCTATCCTCTGTACCACCTAACTGCCTCACATGATCACGGTTATTGCTGTTTTCCTATAGATTAACAGGCTTGGGGGTTTAAAACTGTATATAGTTTCTGTTCCTTCATAGTATAGCATGAGAGATAGTGAGATTGTTTATATGTTCAACCATAATACCCAGAATATTTTGTATTACAAAGTGTGTAATATCACATTGATTTGTTTTAGGGAAAGTACTACATTTTCCCAATCTCATCATCATCTGCCTGCTAGACATCGATATTCCCAACCACCATCTGATTCAGGTAAATAAGTGAAAGATTAAAAGAGTATGAGCTTTTAGTTATATTTTACATTTATTTGTTTTCACTTTGAAATAATTGCCAGGAATAAGATAAATAAATAGGATTGGTCATTCTTTATCCTGAAAATAGTGGCTAATATAGCTGGATTAAATAGCTCATATTTCATTTCCTTTTTCAGGCAATTAGAAAATCTGCAGTTCTTCAGATTGTTACTTTGCTTTTTGTAATGCTAAATACTTAAGTTTATAAAAGTTCTTGTTTTTTTAAAGAAAAAAATTGTTTTTTGTGTGACCATGTTTCTATTTTGTTTTTGAAGGAGGAATTAGAAGGTCTACATCTATGTCTTATGTTGATGGCTTCATAGGGACATGGCCCAAAGAAAAAAGGTAAATGATGGAAGTTATTTTTAAATGTAGCCAAGAAACTGTTAATTAGATTACTTAATCCTAGTTTTTATTTAGTCCCTAAACTAAAGGAAGTGTTAGAGAGGCATGTAGTTGTGTAAGGGACTAAATATGGTTAAATCTAGAAGCTTGGTGGGTAGATTGTACCTCCTCACATCTTCCATAAGATCTCTATAATTATAAGCAAGGTAGAAAGAAGAAAATGTTTTCTCCTAAAAGGTTCATCCCATGTTATTATATTTGAAACTGGTCTTTTCTTAAATTATCTAAGGATTTTATCTCATTTGTTTCTTTTAAAGATCATCAGTGCATGGAGTTTCATTTGATATTTCTTTTGATAAAGAAAATAGCGCCCGGAGGTCTACAACAAACAGAGGAATCACTCGATCTCTTAGTAATGAAGGTCTTACACTAAACAACAATCGTATGCCTAAACACATTAGGAAAAATTTGTCCTTCAAGCCAGTGAACGGAGAAGAGGAAGCAGAAAGCATTGAAGAAGAAAATAATATAGACTCTCAAAGTGATCTCAAGTCTTGTGCACCCCATAGTACTATTGAACTAAATTCTAATGAAAATATTCATTATAAGCTTCCAAATGGAGCTTTACAAAATAGGGTACCTCTCGATGAGTTTGGCAACCAGATTGAAACACCAAGCATTGAAGAAGCCTTACAAATAATTCATGATACTGACAGATCTCCTTGCACCCTCCAGTCAGACCAAATCACAAATGGATTCTTTCTTCATAGCCAGGAAATGAGTCTCCTTAATTCAGATTTCAAACTAAATCCATCCAGTCCTGACATCATAACTGACACAAAAAGTGCTCTGAGTCCTGTGACTGATACTACAGAGGTAGATACTGGAATTCATGTTCCTTCAGAAGATATACCAGAAACAATGGATGAAGATTCTTCTTTGAGAGACTACACTGTTAGTATGGACTCAGACATGGAAGAACCCTCCAGGTTTGTTCAGGATTATGATATGCGAGTTAATAATCACAGAGAAGCTTTAAGTCCTTGTCCAAGTACTATGAGCACCAGGTCTCAGCCAGGCAGCAGCGCTTCTTCCAGCTCAGGAGTTAAAATGACTAGCTTTGCTGAGCAGAAATTTAGAAAACTAAATCATACAGATGGCAGAAGTAGTGGGAGCAGTTCTCAAAAAACGACACCAGAAGGCTCTGAACTCAACATTCCTCATGTTGTTTCTTGGGCCCAGATCCCTGAAGAAGCAGTGATTCCCCAAGGAAGAGATACTACCCAGTTACTGGCTTCTGAGATGGTTCATCTTAGGATGAAGCTAGAGGAGAAAAGGAGAGCCATAGAAGCGCAGAAGAAGAAGGTGGAAGCAGCTTTCACTAAGCAGAGACAGAAAATGGGCAGAACAGCCTTCCTCACTGTGGTGAAAAGGAAAGGAGACGGAATATCCCCTCTCCGAGAAGAAGCAGCTGGTGCTGAGGATGAGAAAGTCTACACTGATCGAGTAAAGGAAAAAGAACTGCAGAAAGCAGATGCACGGACTAGCAGATCTTCAGCAGAAGTAACGAAAGACAGTAGTGAGAACTCTCAAGGCAAATGGTTGAAGTCTCCGACCACACCTGTAGATCCCGAAAAGCAATGGAACTTGGCTAGCCCCTCTGAAGAGACTTTAAATGAAGGAGAAATTTTAGAGTATACAAAATCCATTGAAAAGCTCAATTCATCTCTTCATTTTCTACAACAAGAAATGCAACGTTTATCGTTGCAACAAGAGATGTTAATGCAGATGCGGGAGCAGCAGTCTTGGGTGATTTCACCTCCACAACCCTCTCCACAAAAACAGATTAGAGAATTTAAAACTTCCAGGCAAACAGGACTGTCATCTCCAGTTGTGCCGTTCTCTTCAGACTCCCCTCGTCCAACTCATCCATCTCCACAGTCTTCTAACAGAAAGACTTCCTCCTTCCCTGTTAAAGTTCCAAGGACTCCTAGACCAAATGAACTCAAAATAACACCTTTAAATCGCACCTTAACCCCCCCTAGGTCTGTAGATAGCCTTCCTCGGTTGAGGAGATTCTCACCAAGTCAAGTTCCCATTCAGACTAGATCTTTTGTATGTTTTGGAGATGATGGCGAGCAGGTGTGTGAACCTCAGTTAAAGGAAGCTAAATCTATAGAAGAAGGAAAGGAGGAAGTGGAATCCAAAGGGACTTTGGAACAGCTTGTTCACAGACTAGAGGAAAAGGAGCTCAGACCTGTGGAGTCGTCAGTTTCTGAAGTATTGTCACAACCCATTACAGAGACTGTGTGTCTTACTCCAAACGAAGAGCAGATAAATCAACCCGCCATCCCACCACACACTTCCACTTTGCCAACTCCCGCTCCCGCTTCTAAAAATGTTAATTTAATTGAAGTCTCCCTCTCAGATTTAAAACCTCCTGATAAGGCTGATGTATCTGTTGAAAAATATGAAGGAGAGAGTGACAAAGAACAGTTTGATGAGGACCAGAAAGTGTGCTGTGGATTCTTTTTTAAGGTACGTGATGTAAGTTGTGCTGACATCGGCCGGGTACTGTAGGAGATCTGATGCTAAAACATCCTCTTTGAGTACAGACGTCAGTCTGCATGTTTATAAAATGCCTGCTGACTCTCCTTCCCCCGTAAGTCCCCTGTAAAAGGTCTTTTTAAAAATTAAGATTTTTCATCTCTCTTAAAAAGAGTTGCCAATTTGAGAAAGGGACTGGAAAATGTGAATCTTGCATTTTGGATTATGTCTGTAGCTTTTTTTTTTTAACCCATTTCTTTTACACTTTTTGAAAAAAACTTTGTATTGAAATCTTTTTGTTTTATCTGTCACTTTAATTTCCAAATATATCCTTTCCCCTCTCCTATTCAAAGAGCCATCCCTTGTAATGGAGAATTTAAAAAAATAAAGGAAAAAGAATCAGTTCACTAAAATTAATATCACATCAACTTAGACTGACAGTATATGCAATTACATATTTCTTAAAAACTTTGCTAAATTAATAGGACTATATAAAGTATACCCATTTTTATAACGTATTATGGAAAATTACTATATATAACTGGAGTGAGAAAGGGAATACTCAGCAAATCATGATGGTTTCTTCTGGAAATCTAAAGCAGATGTCGTCTTCAGGCCTGAATTGTGGAACATGTTCCTAAACTGGCCAGCAGAGGGCGGCCCTGCATTGGCCATCTAGGTGAGGGACCAGTAGCACAGAGGAGTAGAGAAGAGTGCTTGGAACAGGCCTCTGAAGGAATCTTGGGGAATCAGCACAAACCATGTGCCCAGAACAGAGCCCCTGAGCACAGTACAAAAGTACTGCCACTGTGCCTTCAGATGTGTGTAGGTTATTAAGGTTGTCTGTACCAGTGTTTGAGCCACCGATCGCGAAAGGTGCTCTGTCAGGAGAACACTGAGTCTTGTCAACTCCATGGACATCTCCGTCCTGTACTTGGAAGTTGGCGTTTCTTTAGCTTGAGTGTGATACCTCCTGTCTATCACTCTTGAACTTTACCTTCAGCCATCTTGTTCCAGCCTTTGGATCATTATCGGTCCCTTCCATCTCCATTTCCTTCATCTCTTTGCTGACTGATATATATTCTGTTGCAAGGACAGAGCCTGTTGCCCTCCATTAGAGATATTCTTTTAAGTTGATATGAATCTATTAGTCAGCATTGGATTTGATCATTCAGTTCTAAGCCCCTTTAACAGTATTCTTACACTGTCCACATTTTTCCCATTTTTTTCTTTCTTCCTTCCTTCCTTTCTTCCTTCCTTCCTTCCTTTCTTTCTTTCTTTCTTTCTTTCTTTCTTTCTTTCTTTCTTTCTTTCTTTCTTTCTTTCTTTCTTTCTTTCTTTCTCTTTATTTCTTTCTTTTTTTTCTAATTTATGTTTTCAGTTTTCTACAATCACTTCCATCAGTCTCAGAATTTCTCCCTCTCCTTCCCCCATCCCTCACTGAGACAGCGTGCAATCTTATATAGGTTCTACACATGCATTCTTATTAACACATTATCTTTCCCATTTTTCACACTGATGATATATCTTTAGCTTGTGAATAGGTTATTCTGTTAATACCTGATTATTTCATTTTTCTAGATAATGTTAAGTAATCTCAATAAATTCATTGTACATGTACTTTCATTTTATTTTTTTCCACAATTACATGTAAGAACAATTTTTAGCCTTCTTTTTTAAAACATATTTAGTTCTAAATTCCATGCCTCCCCTCCTCACTCTTTGAAAAGACAATGGATGTAATACAGGTTATAGATACATGTGCATTTATGCAAAATACGTGTCCATATTAGTCATGTTGTGAAAGAAAACATAGAACTATCCCCCCTCCCCCCAAAAAAGCCCCAACAAAAAGATTAAAATTAAAGAAGTATGCTTTTACCTGCATTTTGACTTCATCAGTTCTATCACTAGGGGTGGATAGGAATTTTCGTCATTAGTCCTTTGAGATTGTCTTGGATCATTGTATTACTGAGAATAGTTAAGTCATTAACAGTGAATCATCATACAGTATTGCTGTTACTGTGTACACAATGTTCTGGTTCTGCTCATTTCATTTTGCATCAGTACATGTAACTCTTCCTAAGTTTTCTTGAGAACATCCAGCTTGTTATTTCTTATAGTAAAATAATATTCCATTACAATCATATATATACAGTCATATATAACCATAAACAACTTGTTCAGCTATTCCCCAGTTGATGGACATCCTCTCAATTTTTAATTCTTTGCCACTACTAAAAGAGCCACTATAAATATTTTTTGTGCTTGGCACTTTCAATATTGACACACATTAAAATACTTTGTAAGCATGGGTTCTAGTCTTGTATCTGCCGTCTTTGTGGCTACATTATCCCAGATGTGTTATTTAACTTCTCTGAGGCTCAGTTTCTCCTGTATAAAAGAGGAGGGTTGGACCAGGATCACTTCAGTGGGTACTTCCAGTTCTAAATCTATGACAATATGAACAAAAGAACTATTTTGAAATTCAGTATTACTAGATACACTTTTATATAAATTTCATTTCTGCCTTGTATCACCTTATACTGGCTAATGTGAAATATACCACATACATTTGCATACATTTTCCATGTATGCAGTGTTGTGGAAATACTTCATATTCCCAGCTGGAAGCACAGTCACTATCAAATATGAAATATTTGAAAATTAGAGTATAGTCACCTGAGGTTGTTCATCTGCTTTCTTCTAAATTCCCTTGTTAGGATGACCAAAAAGCAGAGAATGATATGGCAATGAAACGGGCAGCTTTGTTGGAGAAACGATTGAGGAGAGAAAGAGAGACTTTACTTCGAAAACAGCAATTAGAAGCAGAATTAGAGCATAAGAAGGAAGAAACAAGGTAATTGAATTGTTTTGTATATTCAAATAGTATGTCTTATTCATTGGTGTTCATTAATAGGGTTTAAGCATGCTGGGATTATCAATTCTGTAGTATGCTATACATGTAGACAGATGTATTAATTTCTAAATGTTTTTTAGTTTTCAGTGTATCTCCAGACCTCATTTTCCCCTAAATGAAGTAGCATATTCTTATGAGGTTTAAAGTATTTAAAAATCTTCTTTTATGAACACAACCAGATTTTTTGGAATGCTTCTGATACCTAATAATTACTTTTGGCTTATTTCATAAACAAATGCTTTCATATAGTTAATGCTTTAAGCTGTGATGTATAATATGAGGAATTTAACTGCATTTGATTTCATAGGCGTAAAACTGAGGAAGAACGCCAGAAGAAAGAAGATGAAAGAGCACGTAGAGAATTTATTAGGCAAGAATATATGAGAAGAAAACAGCTGAAACTCATGGAAGATATGGATACAGTCATTAAGCCCCGCCCTCATGTAGCAAAACAGAAAAAGCAGCGGCCCAAGTCTATTCACAGGGATCACATTGAATCCCCTAAAACACCTATCAAAGGTCCACCAGGTAACATCTTGTTAGAAGGAGTCTGTTCATACAAAAACACCAGCTTGATTTGAGATACTAACTTGGCCTTGCATTGATTACCTTCTTGTGCTCAATTGATTAATCTTCTTTAGAAAACTGCATGCCTCTTAATTGAAAAGCCAAAATTAGCAGATGATGATTGTGTTAATAGTAATATGTCTGCATGCATATATATATAGCAACACAGATGGGAATGCTCAAGCCCCCCAATATAGACACTGACCTTGTGTGGTAATTTTGCCACTGTGGCACTCTTCAGTTTACTAACCCATTCTTGCACTTGTAAACTTAGGAAGGTATTGTAATTTGGGAAACAGGAAATGAACAAGGGGGATTGCAGCATAATAAGAAATGTAAGGGAAAAAGTCCTTAAAAAGCTCCTTAAATGTAGAAACTAAAAATCTTCATTTCTTATGTCTTGAATTAATATCTTTTCTCTTTCATTTGTGCATGGATACTTCTTATTCCCCAGATTCATTATTTTCTGAGGATCTAATATTTTGGAAAATTTGACAAGATTCTCTTAGTCTTTGTAAAAACCTAAGAAAATCCCCAGTATAATAATTATATGCAACAAAACATTGTTGCAGATATGCAAAAGAATTGTATATTGGTTACATTTGATCCACTACTCAATAGATATCTCTGTGGAAAAAAATATCACATAAATACTTAAATTTGAAGTATTTCATAGGATTATAGATTTGTAGCTGAAAGGGAGTTTGGGTCATTTAATCCAACCCCTTTGCTTCTTAATTTCAGAAACTTAGAGGTTAAAGTGACCATTAAGTGTCTGAGGCTGGATTTGAACTCATGTTTTCCTGACTCCATACTCCAAGTTCCATACTTTATTTGCTACACCATGCTGTGCCATTATTTCACTGATGTAGATACTTCCTCCAGACACAAATCACACCCCTTCTTTTCTTTATTAAGAGGCATACGTGAGTAGTTGCAGCCCAAACAGCTCATTACCTAGTGGCTAACCTAGGGAAAAGAATCTGAATTTATTTAGTTGGGCTGATCCTCACACAGCACACCCCTACTCAAATGCTTTTTCTTCTTGTCACAACTTGCCCAAGCTCAAGCCCATATGGCCTAGTCTTTGTAAGTACAAGATGCCCTCCATGTCATGAGGAGGCATCAGACTAGAACTTTAATGGAGAAAATATTTAGTGTTACCTAAAAAAGTTTCTATAATTAAAAAGCTTAATTTTTCCACCTGCCAATGAAAGATTTCTGAAGGAACCTTATGACTTGCAGAGTTGGATTTTTTGGTGACTTTCATTAAAATCTTATGGAATTATTGTTTCATATGTCAGTTAAGTTACTTGCTTTCTGGAAATAGCAAATTTTAGGATCAAATTAAGATTATACTTGCTTATCATGAGTATGTCAATAATGTGTTATATATTCATGCTTAAATGCTACAAAATTGACAATCTCTACATATATATGCATGCAGCATTATTATAAGTTAAGATGAATACTGAGTGAAAAAATATTATATTAACTCAGTCTCATATGCTGGTGTTATCTAATGAACAGACTCTTTGCTATTTGCCTGTTTAAAAATTCTAACTTTGTTTTTATCCAGGGTCACGAATTTATCGTGTTTTTTCAGTCTCTAGCCTTTCTTTGGCATCACTGAACACAGGAGACAATGAAAGTGTGCATTCAGGCAAGAGAACACCAAGGTAAGGCAGTAATTATTAACATTTTTATTGGAAAATTATCTTCAATTTTCTCAATTTGAATGTTACAGAATCCCTTATAATGCCTTGTGGTCATTAACCTTTCATTTAAGTCATATCCATAGTTTTACCTAAGACTAATTTTTCTTTTCCTTTAGAAGACTTTTTTTCCCTGGTCATAGGTTGTCCATACTTTGTGCTGTTTATGAAAACACTTATACGTATGAATTGTCACTAACTAAAATTGTGTTAAATAAAATTCTGATAGGTAGTAGGGGGTAAAGGAAAAGTGAAATTATTTGAGTTGGTAGTGCTGGTTATCTTTTGGACTTATCATCTCTTTAGAGTAATGATATTTTTTTGCTACTAATTTGTCAGTTTATTACCTGAATTCAGTTTTTATACCATTGTTCCTCATAAAAAATCACCACTTCCCCCAAAAGGAAATAATCAGGGTTGGAAGGGACCCCAGGGGCCATTTAATCCAACCATACCAAAAATGAGAATCCAATTTAGCCATGCTACCCCCACCCCTCCAAGGTCATAGAACCTTTCCTCAAAAACCTCTAGTGAGAAGAAACCCACTGTCTCTTGAAGAAGATAGTTCCACTTTGGGATAGCTCAAAGTATTAAGAAGGTTTTTGGCTACCCTTTGCTTCTGTTTGTGCCCCGGGACCCAAGCAGAACTAGTCTAATTCCTCTTTCCTTTGATAACTCTTGAAGTACTTTAATATAACTATCTCCCCCTATCCCAAGTCTTCTCTTTTATAGACTATAGATCCCCAAGTTCTTCAGCCATGCTCAAAATGCATGCTTGTCATCTTTTTTGAAAAGATAAAGGGGCCCACAGAGCACTGCTCTACTCTCTATTTTATTAGTGAGAATTTAGTATTCCTTTAGAAGAATACAAGAAGGGATTTAGAGTAAAAACAAATCAGGAAAAAAAAGTTGTGAAGAGGTAGAGGGGAATGCTGACTTTGATCAGAAGGTCCTGGAGTGGTAGAACATAATACAGGTGAGAATGCAGACCCAGTAGACACTTAGTGATAGTCACAAGCATGAAACTCTTCCTGAAGAGGGAACTCTGGATCCTCTGCTCATCTTCTAGGGAACTATCTCTTGGAGCCACAGGTGCAGTCAGGTGAGGGGTCATCAGATAAGAGCCAGAAGACAATGTGACAGGTCATGGTTGGTGGATGATTCCCTACTGAAAGTAATAGAGGGGTCTGCTCTCTTTCCGATCCATATATCTAGAATGTTACAGAGAACCTTCCCACACTTCCCACTCATTTCTGGTGGTTTCATGTGGATGCAATTACCAAAAGCAATTGAGAAAGTATTATTAAGGATTAGAAAATCTCAGTAAAAAAAAATGGAAGACCTTAGGGCATAGGTTGTCTCTTTTTTTTTTTTAAACAATTTGGGGATTTGTTTCACTGGTAAATCTCAGGGAATGAGTTTATTCTCTTCTGGTCATGATCTTCCTTAGGTAGAATTTTATAGTACAGAATAAATCATTTTATCCCAGGTAGAATTCTTTACCTTCTAGAAAGCCCAGTGGCTCAGTACTCACAGTTTACTTTGCTCATACTGCCCTTCTAGATGAAAGCTGATCTCAGCATCCTTCTTCTGGTCCTCATATTACTTCTCAATCTTCTTTGCTTCTTGTTTAAAATTTCTTCCTTGGAAGTCAGTTTAGCCTCCTTATTTTGACCAAGGAGCAGGCCAGAGTGGATACGGTTGGTGAGTGGGATACAGTGCTTCACTAGCACCTGGGTCTGTGCCAGCCCCTTGTTAGATGTGTTGCACACCGCATCAATGACCCTGTTTACAGTAACAGTATCAGAGTCCCAAGAAAAGTTGTCCGTGTTCAGCCTCGGTACTTAGCGCTTCTTGTGGCCACCCCAGATCTGTACAGTGTGAATGCAGTGAGACCCATTCTTGGTGCTGACCCCCTGGTGGTCCAGCTCATATTTGGCCCCTTCAAAAGGGCTTCTTTTTGCCCCCAGCCTTGCAGCACTTGGGCCAGTTGTCATAGAAAATACCCATAAATTGTGCAGGCTATAGCGTTTTCATTATTGCATATCAAAGGCTAGGACTTCAGATGAGAAAGAGTTAAATTTGGGAAGTTACAAGTGATAAAAACATGGTGTCTGAGAACAGGACTTATATTTCAGAACTGCAATTTAAAATACAGGAATAATGAATTCTTGTCCAGGGAGAGAGTATATATCTGACAAAGGCTTAGAAAAATGTGTTTGTCCAGAGTCTTGAAAATCTAAAGAATTTTAAAACTGAAATGAAAGAAGGGAGAAGAAAACCACCTAGATACATTCATCAAAATAAATATACCATAGGAAATGAACATCTATAAAAGCCAGCAATAAAACCCATAGTCCAAGAGTTCTTCATAAATATACAAGTGTGGGTAGCAAACAAAGTGAACTAGGGATCCTAATACAGAGAAGCAAATTTAACCTTCTAGGTATCACTGAGACTTGGGGGGGGCGGTGTGAAATCCTTGATTAGAGCTACAATTCTGGGACAGAATACCTTAATTGGAAGGAGCAGGATAAAAGGTTGGGGGAACAGTATTAAGAAGGCAGATTCATGAGAGGAAATCTAGGAATCAAATAAAAAATATGTGACGGAGAGCATTTGCAGAAGAACAAAGACAAGTAGAACAGGAACAATATTGTCCCCAGAGCATACTGTAGACTACCAGGACAGAAGGAACAAATAGATTATGGGAGTCTCAGAAACATGACAAGCCTGGCATGAAAAAGACATGCTATAGTCAGTGATGTAGGGGTGGGAGAACCCCAACAAAATGAACATCTACTGGCACTTTCTTTGCCTAAAGCAGAGCAGCTAATAATTTCTTGAAACTTAGTGTTAGTTTCCTCCTTCTAAAAGATGGAAGAGTGGTGAGAGAAATTACTTTTCTGGATCTCATTCTCACCCACAAAGAAAACAGTTGTTAGGTGTATCAGTAAGCACCCTGACATACACAGCGGGGCCCACTATCACAGGTTCTTAAACCTGCATTTATAAAAGGAAAGGCAACTTTTGAGAGGTCAAGAATCACTTTAATCAGTTCAAACAAATACTTCCAGACACACGTTGTTATCTTTTACATTCCCAAAGTTACCAAGCCTTCCATCCATTCAACAAACAACCTTTTCATCTTTATTAAAATCAACAGACAGGGCTCTACTGTCTGAATTAGCAATATTACTATATAGTTTATATAGTGAATGGAGAGAGCCTTTCCATCTGAGCAGTCGGGCTGGGGAGTGTCCTGAACATATGGCCACCCAGAGTCTTGACCAGCTAATCACAAGATCCTTCTCCTAAGGGAACCCCTGAAGTAAAATGCTAACCTCCCAGTATATATAGTGACGGTTTGGCTTCTGATTGGCTCAGAATCATCAGGCATGAAACCCACATGATGCAGCACAGCTGTGAACCATCAGGTGCTCACAGTCTGACCTGAGCCTGGAAAATAACTCCTGACAAACAAATCCCCCCCTACTTGCTGCCGCAGTAGTTTAGAAATGACCACCCTACTTTAGAAGTTGTAATAAAAAAGGAAAGTCACCCTTAGCCTGATAACATACTGCAGATTCTCAGAGGGTTAAAAGAAAATAGCGTCCAATGGATTTCAGTTTTACAATATAAGTCAGCCTAGTGAACATGAGAAGCTCTGAAGATGGAAATTCAGAAGACACAGAGAAACAATTCCAGTGAGGTGGAAAATGGGGAATTAGTATAAAGAGATTATTATGTATGCACAAGGAACTAAATAACCAACTTGGATTTTTTTTTTTTTTTTGAAGATATGATCAGAAGACAAAAGTAAGAGCAGCTAATTCTGGGAGTACGAAAGCTCTCGTGTATTGTTAGTCATGCTAAAGGTCATTTTGAACTGAGAGTGGCAAGGAAGAGGTCTTTTTTAAAGCTGTGTTGGGGGAAGGATGTCCAAGAAAAGATAAGAACACTACTTGTAGTAAGTGTTGGAGTCCTAGCTCAGGACAGGAAACAAGAACTGCCGCTCAGCCCTTCCCAAGTTGATGTGCAAGTTAAGTAGGGGTGTGGGAGCAAGCTGCCTTTGGAGTCAAGTCACCTGGCCCAGATGTGCTGCATCTGCAGAGACTGAAGGACTGGCAGGCGTGACTGCTGAGTCGTTGTCAGTGCATGCTTGTCACTCGTATTGTAATAGACTTTGTATTCCTTGCTTTCTATTTCGTGGAAGAGGAGGGAGTGGGGAGAGAGTTTGGAGCTGAAAATAAAATTGAGAAAAAAAAGATTGTGATATGCCCACAGTCTATAAAAAGTACAAATTATGCTATCTGGTCCACATTATCATCTTCTACAATTTATCTCCTAATCATTAAGATGAACACACTGTCTTGTCCTTTTAGGTCAGAGTCTGTAGAGGGCTTCTTATCTCCAAGTCGCTGTGGCAGCCGAAATGGTGAAAAAGACTGGGAAAATGCATCGACAACCTCTTCAGTAGCATCTGGGACAGAGTATACAGGTGAGTTTGTGTGTTGTTTTTAGAGAAATAATTCAGTTTGGAGTGTTTATTAGAGTAAAGGTGAGTTTTTCTTTAAAAACAAATGAGGCTCTTTGGATATCTTCTTCTTTCTCTCACCTGTATAGGAATCTTCTAAGTTTAGGCTAAATACAGTGTAGAAGGTCAATTTTTTTTACATATTTATCCAAATTTTTATTGTATAGGTCTACTTAAAACATGGCTTCTCCTAAAAAATTGAACTAGAATATACAACTACTGGAGTTTTGATAAGAGCATATTAGGGGGTCCACATAGGTCACCTTTGAATTTATTGGGGGGTAGACAGGTGTAGAAAAGAGGTGGTCAATTTTAGAAATACGAAAGTAATTTAAAAGTAAAGAAAATTTAACAATTTCAGTTAGGTGAATATAAATAAAAAATGGATTTTTAAAAAGAGCAAAACAATATGTTTTCCACAGAATACATATACACAAATTTAAATTGAAACAGTGGACTAAAATTTACTTCCAACTAACTCAAGAAAATAGGGAGTTCCAGTGATTATATCTGGCTGAGTCAAATTCAAACCAAAGCCTTGAGAAATGAACAAGGTAGTTCTCTTCTTACCATTCAGGCCAGTCCTTGCCACTATATATGGGTGTATTCCAGGGCTATATTCTCTTTTTTTTTTTTAAGTTGATTTTTAAAAGAAATTTATTTGTTTTCAGTTTTCAACAATCACTTCCATACGTTTTAAATTTTCTCTCCCTCCCTGAGATGGCATTTGCTCTTATATGGGTTCTACTCATACATTCTTATTAAATACATTTTCACATTAGTCATGTTACATAGAAGAATTAAAACGAATGAGAAAAACCAAAACATAACAAAATAGAAAACAATCTGCTTCATTCTGTGTTCTGATTCTGATTCCATAGTTATCTCTGGATGTGGATGGCATTTTGCATTGTTGTGAATGCATTACATTTCCCTGCATTGTTGTGAAGGGCCAAGTCTATCAGAAATAATCCTCCCACATAGTGGCTGTTACTATGTGTAATGTTCTTCCGGTTCTGCTCATTTCCACTCAGCATCAGTTCATATAAGTCTTTCCAGGGTTTTCTGGTCTGCCTGCTCATCATTTCCATGGATTCAGTGGTCATCTCTGCACAAGTGATTTAAATCTAACATCCAACCCGTACCTTTCTCTTGTGCTCTAGTCCCTCACCGCTAATTTCCTGCTTGATATCTCTTCTGGATGACCCATAGGCATCTCAGACTCAGCACATACAAAACAAAACTCAGTATCTTTCCCCTTAAACCTAACCTTCTTCCTCACTTAGCTCTGTTGAACTTAGTCCTATAGGGTCAGAGCCTAGGAGCCATCCTCAACTCTTCACTCACCAGCCCTTGTTTGTAATCAGATACCAAGTCTTGTCATGTATATCTTCCACATCCACCTCTTTCTTCTTTCTCATACCACCACCTAGTCCAGGTGCTTCTCATCTTTCCCTTGTACTATTAGAATAGTGCCTGAATTGGGTCTTCCTGCCTCTGATCTATCCCCTCTTCAGTCCACTTTACACACAGGTGCCGAAAGGGCCTTCCTAACGTACTTGGCTTAATAAGTTATTAATCTGCTTAAGAAACTATAGTGACTTCCTTTATGTAAGCCCTTCACAGCCTAGTTCCAACCTCTCTTTTAAGGTTATACGGACAGGGTGTTCCAGAAGTCTTAGTGCAGTTTTTAAGCTATTAAATTTAAGAAGAGAGCTGAGTTTAGGGGGAATGTAATGAGTTCTGTTTTGTACAAATTGAGTTTGAGATGCCCATGGGACATCCAGGGGCGATGTCAAGCAGAAAGTTAGAAATGAGACGCTAGAGCACAGAAGAGAGTTTAGGACCAGATGATTAGATTTGGGAATCATTTGTGTAGAGATGACAATTACATTCATGGAAGCTGATAAAATCATTTAAGCTTTAGCTGTTAAAACTTAAAAGTGCACCAAGGCTTTTTGGGGTACCTTTTATTACTCTCTCCTTGTACTATACCAACCAAATTTAAATTGTCCAATTTATTATTCCCTGTTTACCATGTTCCATCTCCCACTCCATGCCTTTGCACAAGCTACTCTACCTAGAACCCTCTCTGTCCTCACCTCTTCTTGGAAGAAGGAACCCTGGATCCCTTTAAAGCAAATTTGGGCTTGATATAAGCCACACACAACCCCTTTCTTCATGAAACCTTCGTTCCACATTATTGTGTTTTTATTTTGTATATATGCTAAAATTACTTGCCTATCAACATATTGTATCTCATTTTAGGGATTAAAATCTCCTTAATGACAGGGACAGGGATTGTTTTTTGTATCTGTGTTTCCAGAGCCTGCCACATAGTAGGTATTTAATAAATGCTTAGTGACTGATTATATAAAGTACATGATGTTAAATATGGGCACTAAAGTATATAGCAAGTAATTTATAAAGGAAAATAGCATCTCGAAGGAAGACAGAACATTAATAATAATAGACTGTTGAAAACTCTTCATATCAAAATGTGAGACAGAAAGTGAGAAAAGTTGTAGACTTAAACAGAATCTTGACGAAACTGGAGAACAAAGAATATACTTTTCCCCCAAATATATAGATTGAGCAATCACAGAAGGTGATTAGTTGTAGATCACAGGCAAATTTGTAAAATTCTGTAATGAAATTATTCATCAACAAACATTTTAGAACAGAAAAAAGGACTGGATGTTAAGTTTGAACCATTTGTGTAGAGATGACAATTGAATTCGTGGAAGCAAGTAAAATCATTTAAGCTTTTGCTATTAAAGCTTAAAAGGGCTGCTAGTAGCACAGTAGATAGAGCACCAGGCTAGGAATTAGGAAGACACATCTTCCTAAGTTCAAATCCAGCCTCAGACACTCATTAGCTGTGTGACCCTGGGCAAGTCATTTAGCCCTCTTTGCCTTAGTTTTCTCATCCATAAAATGAGCTGGAGAAGGAAAAGGCAAACCACTCTGGTATCTCTGCCAAGAAAACCCCAAATGGGGTCACGAAGAGTTGCACATGACTGAAACAACTGAACAATTACAAAACTAAAGTTCTTAAAATTCCACCAAGAACAGAGAGGAGGATTATATAAGAAATGGAATTTCTTTTTAGTTAAGACACACTACACACACACACACACACACACACACAGAGTTTAAAAAGATGGTAAACAATATTGTTCTCTTCACGTCACTTTTCAGTTTTCCTGTGCATTTTATAAGATGTTTTATAGAAGACTCCTTTTTCGTTTTATTTCTTTTAGTACCCACTAACCCTCCTTGTACCCTCTTTCCCCCTGAGTAGAAGCTTTTTCCATTATGATAAATATTTATAGTCAAGCAAAACAAATGAACACATGCCATGGCTAAGAATGTATGTCTCACTCTGACCCTAAGTAAATTTAGGAAGGCAGAAATTTTAGATAATACATTTATTGCCATAATACTACAACACTCAAAAGGAGATAACATTGATGTGATCAATATGTAAGTCTGTATAGAAATGAAAAAAGACCTTGAACAAAGCCTGGTTAAAAAAGAATTATAGCATTAGTTATCTTCATATTGTACTTTATATGCCAGTATCTGTTGCATTTGATAAAGTAAGGGAAATTAGGAGAAGAGCTCGACAAGGTTCTTCAGAGCAACTCAGCAGGCACAAAAGTGATTATTTCATGTGAAAGAAGGCATAGGAGATAGTGAAAATTATGGTTTTGGATTAAGAAATTAAAAATAGCTCAAAGTATGTATCAGTAAGCACCCCAGTGTACACAGCAGCCTTGCTATCACAGGTTCTTAGATTTGCATTCGTAAAAAGAAAGGCAACTTTTGAGGGGTTAACAATCATTTTAATCAAGCACATGTATCAATCCTTTAACCAAGCACATATATCATTCACCTATTTCGAGGGAGTCAGCACCCTGAACTTCAAAGAAAATACAGAGAAATTAAAGATCAACAGACATGGCTTCTTCTGCCTGAATGCAATAGACAGTTGGACCTCAGCTATTTGACCATTACCAGAGAGGGAAGCACAACATCTGGGTTCTCAAAGCTGGGAGGCTCCATAACAACTTCCCAAAGTCCTCCTCTGCTATTCTGGCCAAGCAGACACTTCCAGTCAGTAAGCTCCAAAGTAATCAACAGCCTTGGCTTCCTCTGCCTGACCATAATTCAACAGACAGGTATAGCTGTCTGATCATAGTTACCAGAGAGGGAAGCATTGATATCTGGGTTCTCAAAGGGGGGTCGTGGGAGTGGGGAATGGGCTGAAACTTCCCAGAGTCCTCATTTGGATGAACAGACACTCTTACAAACTAAGCCCCAAAGTAAAAGCACACCCTCATAGTATTTATACTTCTTTTAGACCCAGAGGGCATCACAACCCTAGAAAACCAACCAGTGCCTCCTTAACAAAAGGCTTGGTTCTTCCCACAGATCTTCCCTAATCAAACTCCCCTTAATGGGCAGGAAAGAGCTTTAATCACATTAAAATAGTTAACAAAGAAAAACAGCTTTATTTCCTTTGGGTTTACTGGCTAGATTTCTTACTCAAAGATCAAGCCTTAAGCCCAGTTCACTCTGGACTTCATAGATTGGACAACAGGTCCTCACCCTCCTAGCATAGAGTGAATGTAAATATGAAATAATAACTGTTTCTCTTTTACCCAGGAACCCTGAGGGTCTTCCCCTCCTGGTTTGATTTTTGTTTTTCTCTTGATTAAAGGGACCATCCCTTGAGAAGCTACTTAAAAGAGGCCCGTTCACTAAATGGGCTTTAGCTCACTCAGAATGACAACTGGAAAAGACCTTAGCCTAAAAGGGCCAGGGTCTCCCATTGCATCCTGGGCCCTCCCTGGTCATCTTGATGAATATCTGGCCTCTGAACCCAGTCTGGAGGAGAAAGTGAGACTGGTGACCTTGCACAGCCCTCCTTCACTCAAATCAGAGTCACCTGCATCTCCCTGATGTCGTGGTCCTCTCCCAGAGTTAACAGTGATCTCTTAATGGCCAGATGTCATGGTGTTTTCTCAGACTTCATCCTTCCAGCCTTTTGCATCTTTTGGCATTGTTGACCTCCCTCTTCTCTCCAGGTTTTTGTCCATTGCTCTCTCATCATTCTTCTGCTTGTCTGACTTCTCTGACCCTCCTCAGTCTGTTTTGCTGGGCCTTCATCCAGGGCATGGCTGCTGACTCTTGGTGCCCCCAAGGTTCTGTCCTGAGCCGCCGCCTTCTGTCTTTACTATTTTACTTGATCTCTTCAGCTCCCATGGATTTAATTATCATCCCAATATAAATGATGCTCAGTTTATTTGGTTCTCTCCTAACCTGGTCTCACATCTTCAGTTGCCTACTTCACATCTCATACTGAATGTCCCATAGGCATCTTAAATTCATCTTGTCAAAAAGTGAACTTATTATCTTTTCCCTCAAACTCTTGTCTTGTCTATAACTTCCTTCCCTATTACTGTCAAGGATATTACCATCTTTCTAAGCCCCCAGGCTTGCAACTTAGGTATCCTTCTTGACTTCACTCTGTCTAGACCCCCATATCCAATCATTTACCAATTCCTGTCAGTTCTACCTTTGTAACATCTCCCCTGTGCGCCCTCTTGTCCTCTGACACTGCTGCTACTCTGGTATAGGCCCTTATCACCTCACTTTTAGATTGTTAGTAGCAGGCTTCTGGTTGGTCTCCTTGCCCTCAACTTCCTCCAGTTTCTTTTCCATTCAGCTATCGGTTATCTTCCTAAAGTCCAGGTGTGACTATGTCAGTTCCATACTCAGAAAGCTATAGTGGCTCCTCATTGTCTTCAGGATTAAATATAAAATCTCCTGTTTGACTTTTAAAGACCTTTATAACTCGGCCCCTTCTACCTTTCATGTTACTTCCTTCAGAACAGTGATGCCGGCTTCCTTTCTGTTCTCGAACAAGAAGCTCTATCTCCTGACTCTGCGTTTTTACTGACTTTCCCCTCTTAACTGTAGCTTTCTCTTGCTTCGTGTTCTGCCCCCAGTATCTTGAAACCCTTTCCCAGTCCTGCCTTAATATTAGGGCCTTCTCTTTGAGATTATCTCCAAATTGTTCTGGTTTGTGCACAGTTATTTGTATGTTACCCCCTCCTTTAGACTGAGTTAGTTTGAGGTAAAGGGCTATTTTTCACCTTGCTTTGTGTCCCCTATGCTTAGCACAGTGCCTAGCCCACAGTGGTACTTAGTGAATGATTGTTGACTTGACAAAGATCTTGACAGGCTAGAATAATAGGACCATTTGTGATAAGATGAAATTAATTTAGGTAAATGTAAAATTTTATACTGGGTTCAAAAAGTCAGCTTTATAATTTCAAGTTGAGAGAGGCCTGGCCAAATGTCAGCTAATCTAAAAAGATCTGGAGTTTTAGTAGCCTGCACTCTTAATTTTAGTCAGCAGTGTGATGTGACAATCAAAAAAGCTAATTCAACTCTTAGGCTTATTAGAAGACTTCATGTCTATAAGAGAAGCGTAGTGCCCCCTAGGATTTGAAAAGTGAAGATCCCTCTGTGCTTGCCATTGTCAGGTCACATCTGGAATAAGAATACTGTGTTCTGTTCTAGGGGCCCAGATTTAGGCGGGACATTGATAATCTGGAAAATGCCCAGGGGCAAGCATTTAGCATATTATAAAGAGCTATGTGTCCATTGTTTAGAAGGATAAATTAAAGGAATTAGGGTTGTTAGCCTGGAAAAGGCAGGCTTAGGTGATTGGGGAGGTAAACATGCTAGTTGGCCTCCAGTATTTAAAGGGCTAGTATGTAGGTGAAAAAATAGACTTGTTTTGCTTGGTCCTGAAATAGAGAACTATGAACACAAACAGTTAAAATTACAAGTGACAAATTTAAATTTAAGGGAAAATGTTATAATTCCTATTGCTATGCCACAATGGAATGATTTGTTTTGTAAGTGTAGGGAGCTCCCTCTTTCCAGAAACTGTCAGACAGAGGCTAAGGGACCCATCAGATGGGCTATGAAAGAAATTCTTATGCAAGGGATAGACTGTGCTGAATGACCTCTGAAACCCTTGAAATTTTTTTTGAAATAATGGAAAACATAATTATTTCACTTGTATTTGAAAAAAAGGGAAATGATGTGTATGTCCAGTGATTGTGGCAAGTTTGAAATAATTGTGATATTTTAACACAACAGAATATTACTGAACTTAGAAAATATGACAAATATAAAAAAACATTAAAAGTAATGGGAGGCAGTTTGATTCAAAATGGGGTGAGGGAGTAGAATTAGAAGAATATATAGTATCCTACATTATAGATTTAGACTTGAAAGAGACCTTACAGCTCATTTTAGTCCAGCCCCCTTCATTTTGTGGATGAGGAAGCTGAGACCGGAGAGGTTCGGTAACGGTCAGGTCACAGAGGAGCTGACGGGCAAAGCTAGTGTTTATATTCATGTTGATTGTAGTTTTATATGGTCACAACAAACTTCTGAATCACAGAGGGGAAAAGAGATGAAAAGGGAATGTTACTATGTTACCATTTTGTAACTTTAAAAAAATCATATCATGAATAGTTTGGGGTATAGGGGTTTTTTGAAAGTCTGTTCTTAAGTATAATCCTGAATGAAAAAAAAAATGGCCATTTAACAGACTAAAAGACTTTCAGGTTTTTGTGCTAAAAACTTCAGAACTTAAGGGAAAATTTGACATATAACCTCCAGGAGAAATGTAAGATAAACATTAAACCAATTATAAGGGATTCAATAAGGTCGTTATTTACTTCATATATATGAAAATATTAGCAATATTCTCAGGATTGTCATCATTATTTGAGTAGTTTAAAAGAAAGGCTTGGGCTGAACTGAGTATGATGGGGTGATTCTAAAGATAAAGAACTGTAGGGAAAGGTTAAAAAGAATAATTGTCTCATACAAATGAGGCATAAAAGAAGCTAGTGGGTGGAGGGCAGTTAATTCTGGAACCGACAGAGTTAAGATTTAATCAAAAGTGAAAAATAGAGAAACTACACCATGTCAGCAATATCATGCAATGGTTTTTTGGACCATTTAAAATACCTAGACAGTTTAAAATACCTGTGTGTACACCTGCCAAAACAGGACACAGGAACTATATGAATTTAAATATAAATTACTTTTTATACAAATAAACTCAGATCTAAATAATTGAATATTTATTGTTCATGGATAGGTAAAGCCAATATAAATTTTAAAATGACAGTTTTACCTAACTAATCTATTTATTTAATGCCAATTATTCAATCCCGCTAAAAAGTTATTTTACTGAGTTAGAAAAAATAATAACAAAATTCATTTGGAAGATTAAAAGGTCAGAAACTTCAAAGAAAACAGGAAAAAAGATGTAAAGGAAGTAGATTTGGAAGTGTTAGACCTTAAACTGTGTTATTAAGAACGAGCATTGTTAAAATGTAAAAAGGATAATTTCCATTACCTTAAATTAGAATTTTGTTGTATAAAAACCTATTTAGCCAAGAATCGAAGGAATTCAGAAAATTGGAGAAAAAAACTTTCATAGACAATCTCTCAGGTAGGATGTGACTGGGTGGAAATATTGTCTGTGGTGTAGGAAATGATGAGCTGCTTGATTTAGAAAAGCATGGAAAGACTTGGACCTAAGAAAGAAGATACTGTCCACCTACAGAGTAACAGATGAGAGGTGGAAGTACACATAGCATGGTCTTGCATATGTGTTTACACGCACACACATGCGTAGTCTTCTTTAGGGTGGGAGGAGGGAAGTGAAAAAAAGAAAGTAAAATCGGTGCTTCAGAGAACAAGAAATCAAAGACAAGGCTGGGAGCTTTGAAGACAACGTGTAGTGTTTATTACTTGGGTTTTCTTGAAGTGGAATTTGCTGTTGTATGTTGAGTCCGTCTTTATAGTCTGCTGCGTGTGTGGCAGTGGTTTGTTGTTTGTTTTTTAAGTTAAAAATTTTTACAGATAACCAAAAATGTCTATTCTTCATTTTGTTTGATTACTGGTATTTGTTAATGTCATGAGGTTTATAACTTATTTTTAATGAAAGATATAAACAACCAAGATTTGAACTACCCATCATCTTGGAGCTTTCAAGCAGGGGCTGAGATGCGCCCCTGGAGGTGATTCAGCCTTGGATTGGGGGGGGGGGGGGTTGTTGCATTCGTTAACTTCAGGAGTTCCTAATATAAGACAGAACACAACCCTGACATCCACTAACATAATGGTACTTGTGCCACTTTAATAATAGTGGCTGTTTTGATGTGGAAAAAAAGCATTATTTTTAAAACATCTTTTCCACAGGACCAAAGCTCTTCAAAGAGCCCAGCGCAAAGTCCAATAAGCATATAATACAGAATGCGCTAGCTCATTGCTGCTTGGCTGGGAAAGTGAACGAAGGTCAGAAGAAAAAAATACTAGAGGTAAGATGTTTTCAATGACAATGATCCTTTCTAAAGTGATGATCAATTATAGAATCCTCTCTATTAGAGTCAGAAGCAGTCAGATGGCCTGGTGGGGAGAACCCTGGGACTGGAGTCAGGAGTTGAGCTCCTGCTCCCAGCACCCTCTCTGCCTCAGAATGGGGGCCCCTACCCCCAGATATGTTCTGAGCACCATGTGACATGATGTGTGTCAGGGGCTTTACAAAGCAGCTGTGAAGAGTGTATAGTTGTACATCTTAATTACAAAACTGAGCTATCGTTCAGTTATAATGAAATTCTTGTAAAGTAGAAGATGGGTGTGTCTTCTCAAGGACCAACCCAGCTGAGTTTAGAGGAGCTCACCAGTAACAGGTCTGGCCCCAAGGGATAGGCTTTGGGGCCCATAGTCATCCATGAAGACTGTGTTTTCAAGGTATGTCAGGGAAAAGAACATCCACACCAACAGAACTGCAGATTTTCTTGCAGGATTAAGGCCCAAGCGTTCGAAATGTCTCATAGGCAATATAACTTTCTCTTCTGAAATTAAGGTATAACAAACTATAAGGAGGGAAAGGTTAGTATCAAAGGGAAGAAATGGATCCAAATATCCTGTGAAATTGTCATATTTACATAAAACAAATAGAATTTTTAGGATTTTTCATTTAAAGTATCTGTGTCTCTAGTGTTTGTTTCAAATTTTGCATGATGTATTCAGCTTTGTCTGTTTTACAACTAGGCCTTATTTGTACTAGGTATTTTTTAGAGTGTAAATACTGACTCAGAACATAGCCATGTTTACTCAGCAAACATGTTGTTTTTTTTTTCCTTGTATTCTAAAGGAAATGGAGAAGTCCGATGCCAACAACTTCTTAATCTTGTTCCGGGATTCAGGCTGCCAGTTTAGGTCTTTATATACCTACTGCCCAGAAACAGAAGAAATCAATAAACTGGCTGGGATTGGCCCTAAATCTATCACCAAAAAAATGATAGAAGGGCTTTATAAATATAACTCTGACAGAAAGCAATTTAGCCACATACCTGCCAAGACCATGTCTGCCAGTGTGGATGCAATAACAATTCACAGTCATTTGTGGCAGTCAAAGAGGCCGGTAACACCTAAGAAACTCTTGACCACGAAGGCATAGTAGTTGGGGAACATATTGCTTCAGAACACTTGCAATCTATTTGTACTTCATCTTTCTTGCCTATCAAAGATAAGTTTTTGGTTGCCAACAAGACTTTTGTTACTTAAAACTGGACACTAAGCTTTGGTGATGTCATGCACAACTGGAATGTAAACCGCAGTATTTGGGAGTGGAGAAGATTGTCGCTTTGGTGATAAGTTCAAGTGATAATGGGAATGTACTGATTCACATTTGGAGGTGTGTATGTAGTAATAGAGGGGACAGCTGCACGAGATAAGTTTTGATATACAAGCACTGAATGTTCTGAATGTTCTTCTGTAGTAGCTGAACTTAAGGTTGAAAATATGGTTGAAAATGATGGATTTTTGTGTTTGTTACATTTTTTACCTTTTTATGTATGTATTTGTCTTCAAATGGTTTATTTTGCTAATTTTTCCTCTACTAAAGAAACTTTGGTCTTATTCTTAAACTCCATTGAATTTTGTTTCTATGTGGAGACTATGAGATTAAATGAAACACATCTTAAGAGGTAACTTGCACCTTTCTTAATGATGCTGCATAAAAACACTAGATTTTGTTTTGCAAAAACCCTCAAATTTTAATGATGTCAAAGCAGTTTCAAAAGCTGTTACACTAAGTATTTACAGTCTGTATTTATTATTCACACAAGTATTAACATTTCTTTAGAAAAAGGAGGAAGTGTTTTTATAGAGCTGCTAAGGTTTGTCTTTTCCTGGGGTTAGGTAAGTAACTGTAAAGAATTAGATCTATGTATTCTGTGTCCACTTCAGCTCTGCCCAACTAAGAATGATGTATATATTTTCTTTGAACAAAAAGATGCTCTGTTTCACTTGTAAAGCAAATCACTTTATAATCTTGCAGAAATGAATGACATTTTGAGAATAATCTTTCCCTCTGAAGAAAGATGTCTGGCCGTCTGTTGTTTTCAAGAGCTTTTTTCATTATATTTATAAGCAGTATAAAAACTATATTTAGAAATCTTTTTAAACAATATGTACAAAGGGCTGCATTTTTATTTCAAAACAATGTCTAATTCTATTTTATCTTTGCTTAGCTTGGACATTCTTCCACTTTAAATTCTTTGCAAATAGAATTATTTAGTTTAAGTACAAACTTGAAACGCCTCCTCTCTAGGATCTTTGGTTTCTTTAACAATGCCTACCAGAGCGTTAGTTGGGGAAAAATTTTATTCTCAGGAAAGGACTTGAATGATTATGTGACCCTGTCATGTTCAGTCTTGTGACAAATGTGTCAAACTGAGAGAAAAGGGGAGGATTGTACCATTAGTGAGAGGCATCGTGCATTTTCTTTCAAGGGAAGTAGAGACTGAAAAGAAACATTTCTCTCATTGAGTTGCTTAAAGAATAATGTTGCATATGATGTACTTTATTTACTTAGTAAAAAAAAAAAGATAGGAATGAGATGTCCTTGAACCATACTTTTTTAATTATTATAAGGCCTTAGGCATCAATGCATCTGAGTTATCAACATTTTCTCAGAAGTGCTGTCAATATTTTACTGTAATTTATGTTCTTATATTTATGTATATTTGTTAAAACTGTAAAAAAAAAATTCATAGAATTTCCAATACCTGTGCAAAATGTATGTGTAGCTCAAAACTACTTGTGATCTACTGTTTGCATGTAAGAGACCAGGATATGTAACTCATATTTTAAACATATACAATATTGTGTATATAATATATAAATATTAAAAAGATGGGGGATCATTGCACATTTTGCCTGTTAGACAACAATGTCCATTATTAAAATGAAGTGATTTTAAATAAACAGTTCAGAAAGATCATAGTAAAAAAAAATTAAATCAGAATGTGGTAAATATAGGGATCATTTATTGAGAATTAAGAAATTAATTATTACATTTGCTTTTTACAATTGATGAATGATTCAGTCTCCTTATAAAGTTTGTTTAAGTATTTTCTAAAGAAGAAATTTAATGCATAGTTTTAGAAAGAGCCCTTCAAATAATTGTTAATCATATGTGATGCAGTGTATCCTGGAGTCTAGTTGTCTGACAGTTGAACTGTAACTTGTGCAATGTCTAAAGGCAGAATGTGAATATTTTCACTACAAGTTCATTGCTCAGTATAAAATTTTACTTTATTGATACAAGAAGAGTTTGGGGCTTTTCCTTTTTAAGACTGCAAATTTTCTAATTACAGTATGGCTTTACTTGGAGCCATGTGGAAAAAAAAGTTGTTTGGTTTTTTTTTTTAAAGGAAAATAATGCTTTTTTGTAAAGATCTGGATTTGTCATTGACCTTGTTGGAACACACATCATCAGCATAGGTCAAATTACTACTATGGCTATGGTATGGTTAAATCTGCCAAATAATTTTCTTAGTTACCAATGCAAAAGCGTCCAATTCTAACTGTTATTGCAGCTTTGGAAAATTTTCAGTTCCTCTTGGTTTGTTTGGGCTTTGATTTTATTTAGTACAGCTGACTGTTAACAGTTTTTCTTGTTTGGCTGTTTAAAGCCAAAATCAGGTAATTTAATTATGCTTTCATGGGCACTGTTGAGCAATGTACAGTGTATGGTGTGCTTATCTATCCACTTGGAGCATTATTTCCAACTTTTTTTCAGATGCTGTGCTGTAAAATATTGTCGTATTGTTCATTTCCTGGTATAGTGTATTTTTCCCCCTTTCATTTGAATAAAAGCATGGCACCAAATTCATTATCTGACTGCAGTTTAAAAAAAGGGAGGAGGGGTATCCTTTCTGTGACTTGAATTTTTACATTTTTGCAAATCAGTTTGCTCAAAAAAGTGAATTTTATGTTTCCTTCATGATCATGTATACTTAAAGCCTAAGTATTCAAATTCTTCATAAGGAACATCTCTTAGTAATGTAAAAGAATGTATATTGGAGTAGTTTGACTTAATTTGAACAATGCCATATAAAATGTTCAGGTCTTCTGTTATTACGTTCACTTTTCCGTGGTGTATTTCCATTAGCTGTGGTCTTAGATGAAATGGTGACAGAATTAAAACTTACGACATTGACAAATAATCCAGGTATCAGATCTATTGCAGAGTAGCCAAGGAAAATTAGTTCTTGAAATGTTTATCCCACAGTCTTATAGTCAGTTTTTCTGATTCAAGTCTTGTGAATTATAAGGACTTCTATTCACAGTTTTAAACATCTTTAGTGTATAATTTTATCCTTCAGATCATAGGTTTTATATAGTTCTGGGGATCTGAGAGTTTATTCTTATTTTAGCCCCTTTGCTTTAAAGGTGAAGGAGACAAAGGACTCAAAAACAGGTAATGTGATTTTTGCCCAGGGTCATGCAGGTAGCAAATAACAGTGATCAAAAAGCAAAACCTGAGCCATCCAACTCCAGAGTGGTGCGCGTCTCCCTTAACACAAGCAGCTACCAAGCAATTAACTCTGCCAAGCTGTGTCTGTGCTGGGAAAACTGGCATGAAATAACCCCTGCCTTCAATGGGCTTAAATTCTATTTGAAGGAAACAAAAGATCTTTCCTGATTTCTCCATCTATTGGTTCATTCCCCTCCCTCCACCACCAAATTATCTTGTATTAATTTTGTATTGTCTTTTGTACTTCAATTGGTGATTGTTGAGGAGAAAGAAATGGAATAGCAGGTGGGAACAGGAAATGCCTCATTCAGAAAGTGAGACTTGAAGGAATCTAGAGATTGTATGAAGTAGAATATATTTTAGGAGAGTGTGTTTAAAATAAAGGGGACAGCCAGAGCAAAAGGACAGAGATGGAAGTGGTGAAATATTGATTGGTTGGAGGAATAACAGAGTGGCCAATTTGGCTGGACCAGAGAGTTTGTAAAAGTGAATGATGGAATGTATAAGGCTGGAAAAGTAAGTTGGCTTTTAGTGGTTTTAGATCTCAGAGAGTTCTTATTTGATCCTAAAGGTGTTTGGAAGCCACTGAAGTTTTTAGTTAAAGCAGTGTTATTGTTCGAGCTGTGCATGAAGAAAATCATGTTTGTGGCTATGGCAGAAGGAGAGACTCGAGACTCCTGATAGGACCAGAGTTGGTAACTATGTGAGAGCATATTAGGGATATGGAGATGAGAGATACTACAGAAGCAGAATGAACAAAATTTGGCAACTGATTGGAGATACAGATTGCGGCAGAGTGAGCACTCAAGGATAACTCTCAGTACTCCAGGAAACTTGTCAAGTCAAGACTAAGTTATGGAGAAAGGGCTATCTGAATTGTTAGAGGAATTTGGTCATTGAGAGTTTCCCATATGCCATGAACTCACAGGTCCAGTCAAAAAAATATACATAAAAGGGGTGTGTGTGTGTGTGTGTGTGTTTTAAAGGCAGAGGCATTATATGAGTACAAACTTTACTAAACATGTAATCTTAAAGCTTTCATAGATCCCACATCACCCTTTTTCTGAGGTAGGTGGGGCCCACTATTCTCTCAGCCCAGTTTTGGTTTTGAAATTTCTTCCCATCTTATAGCAAAAGAGGCATGATCCATAAAACCATGAGAGACATAACTGACCTTTCAACTCAAGTTACATTGGAATTCTCACTTAGGAAATTAAATAGGAAAAATGAGGCACAAAAAGCCTGAGCCCCAGGTTCAGGGATCTCAAGTGTGTGTGGCTCATGCCCTATTTTATTGTCTTCCTCAGTTCTTAGGATTCTTCTGATTACTTCTTTTCCTCTTTTCCACCCCTATAAACATGGTTATTACCCAAGGCTCTTTTCTCAGATGGCTTCCATGTTCTCTATTTGAGAGAACTTGATTGACTTTTTTTTTAATTTAAATTTTATTTTGTTTCAAATTCTCTCCTTTTACATTCTCCCCCACCCACTGAGAAGACAAAAAAAAATATGAATTCATGCAAAACATTTTCATGTTAGCCATGTTCCCCTTCCCCCCCCCCAAAAAAAAGACAAGACAAAGCAAAAGAAAAGCCTTCAGTCTGCACTCGAGTTCATCAGTTTTCTCTCTGGAGGTGAATAGCATTTTTGGAATTGTCATATATCATTGTACTGATCAGAGAAGCTATTCATTGTTGTACATTATTACTGTTACTGTGTAGTGTTCTAGTTATGCTCACTTCTCTGCATCAACTTACGTGTCTTCCTAGGTTTTTCTGAAGTCATCCCCTTTGTTATTTCTTATAGCACAATAGTACTCCCTCACAATCATATACCACAATTTGTTTAGTCATTTCCCAACTGATGGACATTCCTCCTCAATTTCCATTTTTTTTTTGCCACCATAAAAAGAGCTGCTATAAATATTTTTCCTTTATAGCTGATCTCTTTGAAACCTATTCACTTTCAAAACTTCAACTAGCTTTCCTATGTGGATGACTGACTTAGATTTTCATGTCCAGTTTTCAAACTCCCCTGCCCTGTGACAAACTCATTATAGTTTTTGCAAATTAGCAAGTTTTATAGGTTTCTAGATAGGAAATAATAATGACATCAGTGCATTGGTATGACCACATTTTTTTCCTTTTAAAATTAATATTTAGGAACTTAGGAGTCACATGATCAACACATAGAAAACTAGACATTTTCTCTGATTTCCACAACCTCTAAAACACTTTTCCAAAATACGAATTATGCATGAGAGATAAAAATAATTCCAGCTGTCTTGAGAATCTGAAGATACTCAAACCTTAAGAAGATAAAAATTCAATTTAACTGTAAAGAAGGTTATTCTCTATCCCTAACACACATAGGCAGGCCTGCACAAGCCAATTCATGGGCTCAAAAAAGAATTCAACTCCACCCTTACCCACTTTCCAGTGCTTTAGAAAGGCAGAAGACAGAAGCTTGTTCTGTCTGGGACTGCAGAGTTCCTGATGTAACAAAAGTGAAGACCTGAGGGAATTGAGGCAGGACACTGGAGTGTGCGTGATGCCTGAATCAAAGTGCCCAACATGAAGCTGAGACCAGTTTTGTCCCCCAAAAGTCACTGAGGGCAGGGACAGAAGCTTCTGAATTGTCCAGCTTGGTAAAAAGCTAAGACAGCTTTGAGGTCTAGCCCCCAGGGAAACCTCACCTCAAAGGGGAAGAAATCCAAAAGTGAGTAATAGGGAATGTGTGTGTGTGTGTTTGTCCTTCATTGCTGAAGAAGACCATGCCATCTGAGAAATGATGATATGACTTGCACTTGACTTTGTTTTGAGGGAGGGAGGGCTGTGCAGGTCACCAGCCTCACTTCTCCAGAGCCATCTGAATCCAGTGACCAGATATTCATCAGGATGACTGGAGATGACCTAGGATGAGGCAGTTGGGGTTAAGTGACTTGCCCAAGGTCACACAGTTAGTGAGTGTCAATTGTCTGAGGTGAGATTTGAACTCAGGTCCTCCTGACTCCTGCACTGGTGCTCTATCCACTGCACCACCTAGCTGCCCCAATAGGGAATATAGGAAAAGAAAGATTGAAATTACCCAGGATCTCAAGAGGAAGAAATATCAGGCACCATGAACATAGCAGATAAATCAACAGAAAATAATAACATAAGAGAATATGACCTAGATCAGCCAAGTGAGGATCAGACCTCTATGAATAAATATTAGAAGAAAAAAATGTTAAGGCAGAGGACCCTGTGCATTCCCAAAAAAGCATGGAACCATGGAATGGTGTAACTAATTGCTTTAAGAAAGAAATAAGAATTGTAAAAGCAGAATTTATGGCTTGCACAGCAGAAATAACTCTCAGAATAGAAAAACTTGAATCTACAGTATCTTAACCAAAAGAAACAAAAGGGAAAATAAATGATTGGAAGTGTAAATACATGGAAATAAAGGACAGTCTGGAAGAAGAGAAGCAAAAAAAAAACTCCCACAAAATATTTAAAACATAAAAACAAAACACTATTCTTCAGAAGATACATAGGATAATTTTGGGATTATAAATCTCCCAGAAAAAAGCAAATCAGAAAACCTGAATACTGTAATACCAGAAATAATACTATAGGAGAAAATTGCCCAAATCTTCTGAACACAGAAAACAAGCTTCCAGTCAAAGAACTCAGAGATAGCATCTCTAGAGAGGAGGAAACAAGCAAACAAACATTATTTTGCAAACTCCAGAAAATATAGTGGTTAAATTTAACAGTTCCAATGACAACAGATTCCTAAAATGACCAGGAGAAATACTTCAAATGTAAATGTAAGGAAATTTGGATAACAAGACTATTCAGCACCCACTAGAAACCACAGGAGGGAATAGAATAATATGCTCCAAAAAGCAAAGGTGCTTAAGATAAAACCATGTTGACCAGAGCCTAACCATTAATGAAAAAAAGATGGACATTAAATTAAAAATACATTCTCAGAAAGAAAATCAGACCTGAACAAATTATTTGCTTTTCCAAAACTACAGACAATAAAAATACAAGAAGTTTAAAAAAAAATACAGCCATCAAAGACAACAAAACAAATCATTAAGACTTTCCTTTATAAAACTACACAAGAAAACAAGTGAAAGCAGAAGTCAAAAGAAGTGATAGTGGACAGCCAGACTTGACATATCATTGACTAACTTCATATCACTGCCTACAGGTGAATCAATTTTTTTATGGAACTTAATTACAGAATGAGAGGATGCATATAAGGTGAGAGGGAGGAAGAAAATACAGGAAAATATGTGTTGTAATCAATTCAAAGGTTTAACAATACAGGGGAAATAAATCTTGTAGGAAGAAGAGAACCTACAGGAGAATGTACACAGAGGCAAAAAGAGGGATTGAAATAAAGAGAAAGCAAAGGGAAAATCTCATTTCACTAATGGGAGGAAGTGCCATTGACAAATGTTCCCCTGGGAAAGTGATCTATAAAAGGAAATAGAGACCTTAAAATGGGCTTAATGGATGTTTGGTGTTCACAGAGACCACTCATTTTGCCTCAGGACAAATCAGAACTCCCAGAGGCAACACCAAGGCAAGGCATGGACCCTCCCATGGAGTCCCAGAGAGAGAATTTCATGGCAAATGGGGAAAAACTGGCCATGGAGCAAGACAGAGGGCAAATGAGCTATACAATCAAGGACAAGTAAAAATTCCTACCATTGGGCAATATCCCCTCTATCACATACGCAGACATGTTTCTAAGAATGAGAAAAGGGAGCTCATTGGGCAAAATCTATAAGGCATTGAATAACAAAAACTTTGGTGAATGGAGCCCCAGGTTGGAACCTTAGAAACTTTAAATCCATGAGAAATACAGAGATAAAGGTTAAGTATAAGGGCCATAAATGGACAAATGAACATCTAGAATAGGCAGAAAAGGAAGATAAGACAATGAAGGAAAAAAATCTTCTTTAGGAAAAAAAAAACCAAAAATGAGTTTTTTTAGCTACAAAATAAACCCTTAAAAATTAATGACATTTTAATGTAATAATGATGATGTTACATCTCCTGTACAATACAAGACAGTAACAGAAAAAAATTCCATTCCAAATAGCTTCAAAATGCATTAAGCATATGGAGATCAATCCCTGTGTAGATTCATTTACAAAGTGGTCTAAAGAAATAACTGGAGAAATATTCAGTGCAGCTGTCTCAATGGAGGTATAACAAAAATTATACCACCTGAGTTAATTTATCGTTTTAATGCTTTACCAATGAAATTATCAAAGGGATACTTTACAGAATTTGACAAAATAACAACATTCCTTTGAATATCAGGATCATTTTATTTATTACCTCCAACACTTTCTTGAATTTGAGAACAACCTGTAGTTTTGGCCATTTGAGATTATTTTTCAAAATACTTTTTCTAAAAATTTATTCAGGGTTTGCATTTTGTATCATTTAAAAAACTTTGGGGGTAGAGCCAAGATAGCAGAATAGAAAGACGGACCTGCTGTAACTCTCCTCCCATAACCCGTAAAATACCTGTAAAAAATGGCTAAACACATTCTAGAGCAGCAAAAGCCACAAAATGACAGAGTAAGGCAGCCTGGAAGGCCGACAGGAAAGGTCTCTTGCATCAGCCTTGGAGCGGAGTGCAGCTCAGCCTTGGCCACACAGTGTGGCAGGGACAGAACCAGAGCAGGCTTCAGATCACGGAATCATAGGCAGCAACTGCGGTTCCCAGATTTCTCAACCCACAAATGTCAAAGACACCTTCAAAGGACAGTAAGAAAGCTCTTTCTCCTGGGTGAGAAGGGAGTGGAGGCAATGTCCATTTTTGGAGCTGGAGGCCTCAGTCTAAAGACCCTGGGGGAATTGAACTGCTGATCTTGATCTCAGCCCTGGCATGAGGAGGAGCACTGGCTAGTGGAGCTGGTGGAGGCTCTGGACAGGTAATCCTACTCACAGATCCTGGGCAGAAAAGCTTGTGGTTGCTTCCAGACCAGAGCACAGGCCAGGAGAGGAGTAAACTCCTCTCCCTTGATTGTGCCACCTTGGAGGAACTGAGAACTTATAGGTCCCCAGAGTATATCCTCCACTTGACAAAGGACTCAAAAGTCAAGTAACTGGTTGAGGAAATGCCCACAAAAGGAAAACAAATAAGACGATAGAAGGTGACTTTCTTGGTGAACAGGTATTTTCTTCCATCCTTTCAGATAAGGAAGAACAATGCATACCATCAGAGGAAGACCTAAAAGTCAAGGCTTCTGTATCTAAAACCTCCAAAATAAATATGCAATAGTCTCAGGTCATGGAAGAGCTCAAAAAGGATTTTGACAATCAAGTTAGAGAGGTGGAAGAAAAATTGGGAAGAGAAATGAGAATGATGTAAGAAAATCATGAAAAGCGAGTCAACAGCCTGCCAAGGGAGACCCAAAAAAATTCTGAATAACACCTTTAAAAAATAGACTAACTCAGTTGGGAAAAGAGGTTCAAAAAGCCAATGAGCCAATGAGGAGAAGAATGCTTTAAAAAGGAGAATTAGCCAAAATGGAAAAGGAGGTTCAAAAGCTCACTGACGAAAATAGTTCTTTAAAAATTAGAATGTAGCAGATGAAAGCTAATGACTTTATGAGAAACTAAGAAATTATAAAACAAAACCAAAAGGATGAAAAAATAGGGAATAATTTGAAATATCTCATTAGCAAAACAACTGACTTGGAAAATAGATCCATGAGAGACAATTTAAAAATTATGGGACTACCTGAAAACCATGACCAAAAAAAGAGCCTAGACATCATTTTTCATGAAATTATCAAGGAAAATTGCCCTGATATTCTAGAACCAGAGGGCAAAATAAATATTGAAAGAATCCACCAATCCTAAAAGAGATCCAAAAAGAGAAACTCCTAGGAACATTGTAGCCAAATTTCAGAGTTCCCAGGGCCAGGAGAAAATATTGCAAGCAGCCAGGAAGAAACAATTCGAATCAGGATGACACAGGATTTAGCAGTTTCTATATTTAGGGATCAAAGAGCTTGGAATATGATACTTCAGAAGTCAAAGGAAGTAGGATTAAAACCAAAGAATCACCTACCCAGCAAAACTGAGTATAATACTTCAGGGGAAAAAGTGGTCATTCAATGAATTGAGGACTTTCAAGCATTCTTGATGAAAAGACCAGAGCTGAAAAGAAAATTAGACTTTCAAACACAAGAATCAAGAGAAGCATTAAAAGGTAAACAGGAAAGAAAAATCATAAGGGACTTACTAAAGTTGAACTGTTTCCATGCCTATGTGGATAGATAATATTTGTAACTCTTCAAACTTTTCTTAGTATTTGGGTAGTTGGAGGGATTATACATACATACATACATACATACATACATACATACATATATATATGGACAGGGCACACGGTAAATTAAATAGGAAGGGATGATATCTAAAAAATTTAAGTTAAGGGGTGAGAGAGGAGAATATTGGAAAGAGAAAGGGAGAAATGGAATGGGGCACAGTATCTCATAAAAGAGGCAAGAAAAAGCTTTTTCAACCAAGGGAAAAAGGCAAGAAGTTGAGGGAAAAAGTGTGGCTTATTCTCATCACATTTGGCTGAAAGAGAGAATAACATGCACACTCAATTTGATATAAAAATCTATCTTACACTGGAAAGTAGGGGAAAAGGGGTTAAATGAGGTGTGAGGGAATGATAGAAGGGAAAGAAAATGGGAGGAGGGAATAATTAGAAGTAAACACTTTGGGGGGGGAACAAAGTCAAAAGAGAATAGAATAAATTGGGGACAGGATAGTGGAGAGAAATACAGTTTTTCACAACATGACTATTATGGAAGTCTTTTGCATGACTACACATGTAGTATGACCTGTATTGAATTGTTTGCCTTCTCAGTGGGGATAGAGGAAGGGAAAGAAATTGGAGCTCAAAGTTTTAGGAATGAATATTCAGAATTGTTTTTGCATGCAAGTGGGAAATAAGAAATACAGATAATGGGGTACCTACAAGAAAAGAGAGAAGATGGAGATAAGGGAAAGGAAGGGTGTGATAGAAGGGAAAGCATATTAGGGGAAGGAGTAATCCGAATGCATCGTGTCTTGGGGTAGGGAAGGGGAGCGGTGGGGAGAAAATTTGGAACTCAAAATCTTATGGAAATGAATGTTGAAAACTAAAATAAAGTTTCAAAAAAAAAAAAAAGATAGAAACTTGGAAAGTAATCTGATACAAAGCAAGACCAGCACAGGAGTCTTTCTTGAAAACAACATTCTTCATTTCCAAAACAAAATTCATTATCTTCTTACCCAAATCTTTCCCTCTACCAAATGTCTCTATTCATTAAAGGAACCATCATTTTCCCAGTCTCCTAGCTTCACAACTTTGAAATTATCATCAACTGTTCTCTTCCTCATCTCACATACCTAATCATTTGCTGAATCTTGCCATTTCTACTATGTATTTCTCATCTTTCAAATCTGATCCCTTCTTTCAATGACCATTTTAATGCCAACCCTCAACAACTTTTGCCTGGACTGCTGTGGAGGGAGGCTTCCTAATTAGCACCCCTACCTTGTCTCTTCTCTCCCTAAGTTATCTACTTAAGCAGTTTTCCTTAAGTTCAAAACTGATCATGTCTCTCTTCTACTCAATAAACTCAAATGGTTGCCACTAGAATAAAAATAAAAATTGACTTTTAATGATCTTCACAAGCTGATCCTAACCCATCTTTACAGACTCGTTAAACTTATAAATTATTCCTATTCCTGGTCCCACCAAAGTGTCCGCCTCTAGGTACCCTTTCCTACTTCCATTCTTTTGAACTGGTCATCCCTCATATCTGAATACATTCCGTTTCCCATTTCCATCTCATAGAATCTGGCATTCCTTCAAGATTCAGCTTAAGAACTACTGTCTACATAAAGCCTTTCCTGATCCACTCCCATCCTCAACAAACTGCTAGTGTCCCTTCTGCCTAACAACCTTGTACTTAATTATATTTGTATTTATATTAAATATAGTTGATATTAAATATATTTATTTCATTTATATTAAATTACATTTCTTTTATAAAATATTTTATTTCATTTGTATTTACATTTTTATTTATTTTGTACACATTCTTTATAAACTTAAATATGTACACATTGTATCCCCCAATAGTAAGCTTGAGAGTAGGGGTTCATTTTTTGCCTTTGCATCCCATGCCTCGCACAGTACCAGATGCATAAGAGAAATTTACTAAATTCTTGTTAATTGGTCACTAGCCCCCACCAAAAGTCCCCAAATAGCTAAAAGAAGGAGAATCTGACTTGGATCCATGTCTTAGCAACATGACATGATGGAGAGAGGATTGGTCTTACAGTCAGAAGATTCAGATTGAAATCCAACACTAACCATTTTATCTTGAGTGCATTTTTGGGTTAGGAACCAGTTTGCTCCTCCGTAAGGTGGGGATGATGGTAATACTTTTACTATCTAGTTCACAGTGTTGTGGTGAGGTTCAATGAGACAATCTATGTGAGTACCCTGTAATTACTCAATTCTCTCTATGGGGCAGCAGTCCACAGGACTTCTGTATGAGTCATCACCCTACGCTTAATCTGCCTAACCCAGGCAGTGTCCTTCCCCTTCATGTCTTGTATTCAGTACTGAGGATTGTCTGAAATAATGGACCATTTGAACCATTCTGAGATGAGAGCCATGTGGGAAAGCAGGACAAATTTGGTGTCAGGGGACCAGTCCAGTCAATCAAATGCCATGGACCACACTAAGTTTGAGGTATGCAAAGAAAGCAAAAACTTGGCTGCTGCCCTCAAGAAGCTCACATGCTCGTGGAGGAGATGACATGCAAACAACTGTACCTACCAGACACCTCACCTGTGTGATCTTCTGGACACAACCTCTCTGGGCTGCAGCTTCCTCATCTGTGTAAGTTGGCAGAGTAGTTGACTTCTAAGGTCCCACCTAGCTCGAAACATACAGTCCTATGGCACTGTTTCTTGGCAGCATGGGGACCCATTCAAGGTGGTTACTAACCAAGAGGGGAAGATCTCTTTGGGAAACAGAACCAGGAAGACAATGTCCAAAGGATCAGGCCTTTTACAACTCACTCTTCTTAGGAATTTAATTCAATTTAACAAGCATTTATTAAGCACCTGTCATATGCTATGGATTCTGCTGGGTTAGGGAATGTCAGTACAAATAAGAAGAATGAACCTATTCCTCCTCCCTAGAAAGGGAAGAAAATAAGCATTTATAAAGTGCCTACTGTATGCCAGACACTTTACAAATATTGCTTTGATCTTCACAAGAACCCTTCAAAGGTGGGTGCTGTTATTATGTCCATTTTACAGTTAAGGAAACTGAGGTAAACAGTTACATACCTTGCGCAGTATCACCAAACTAATATCTAATAAGTTGGATTTGAGCTTGGGTCTTCCTGACTTCAAGCCCAACATTCTGTCTAATGCACCACTTCACTACCTTAATCTACTAAGGTAGTGAAGCAGTAGGTAGATAAATATATGTAAAATATAGAGGAAATAAAAAAATAATATCAGGGTCTGGGGAGATCACTAGCAACAAGGAGGAACAGGAAGGGCCAACTACCTGTAGGAAATGTCACCTGACCTGTGCTTTGAAGAGAGCTAGAGATTTTAACATTTCAAGTGCAGGTGTCACAGACTATGCATAGGAGATGGGAGAGCAAGTCTGGTGAGAACGCAGTGGGGATGCTGTGCAGTCTCTCTGGATAGATATGTTGAAAGGGTTTTCAAAGTACCCTGCAGTACCCCTGGAGTGAAACTTTCCCTGGTGGACTCAGTAATTAGGAACAGAGCCCAGGACCTCTAATTCCCAGTTCATGGGTTTGGGATTATTATTATGGAGAGGGTAGAGATGAGACTGCAGACAATAGCCTTTGCTTGACTGAACTGGGATCCAGGACTGGCTTTGACCTTTGGGGGCTACATTTTCTCCATGACATCCATTCCACAGTCTGTCATCTATGCTTAAAATGCTCCCACTCCTCACACTGACTTTTTAAAATCTCTAGCTTTATTCAAGACACAGGTCAGGTGTCATTTCCTCTGGGTGACCCTTCCTTCTCCTCCTAGTTGCTAGTGATCTTTCTGGCCCCTGATGTTATTTTTCATTTATTCCCTCTATATTTTGCATATATTCATCTTTGTACCTCTTGCTTCACTTTAATAGACTTCTAAGGGTGAGTTCGACATTCGGCAGAACAAAGAGCACTATGAGATCGTAGGATCGCCTATTGAGAGCTGGAAGGTCCACCTCATCCATTTTGAGATAGAACCCCAGAGATTGGTCCAGGGTCACATAGATAGACAGCACTAAAAAGCAGAGCTGGTATTTGGCCTGAAGATGTTTGATTCTACCCTAAATCTGTTACTCTTTCCCACAGTGCTAGGTCCCTAACATACCTCACAAACGTGGTTTCAGTGATGGTAGTCAGCAGGTTGGCAAGTTCACCCTAGAAAATGGCTGACTAGCTATCTGACTATCTCCCTGAGCCAGGCAAAAGAAGGTGGTCCATTTATTAAAAACTAAATTACTTAAGTTATTTGTTGAATGTTTACTTCATACTTAAATATGATCAAGATATTACAGGATACAGGAAAAATATAGATATATAAATGTCATCTATATGCTATGTAGTATTTCTATATTATAGTGAAAATATAGTAATATCCCATAATGTATTGCCAAACTGGGTCACATATGTGTGTGTATATTATGTATGTGTGTGTAGATATATGTAGATATGCATGTACACACATCTATATCTAGCTGTCTATCTCACAATGTCTTTAAGGAATTTATCTTCTTGGGGAGAGAAAACATATACATGAAAAACTGAAATAACACATACTATGTGATCAAGTGGGAAATTGTCATAAGTTCATAGAATGTTGGTAGCTGGCAGAGACCCTTGTGGTCCTCCAGTCCAGCCACAATTTGATAGATGAGGAAAGAGCCCAGACAAGGCAATGCAGGCTGGAAGGATCTCTTAATTGGGAATTGGGACCCCTCAATTCTCATCCTAACTCTGCTACTAAACTATCTCCAGTCATCTTGATGAATATCTGGTCACTGGATCCAGATGAATCAGGAGGAGAAAGTGAGACTAGTGACCTTGCCCAGCTCTCCCTCACTCAAATCAAAGTCAGCTGCAAGTCATGTCATCATTCTCCTGATGTCATTGTCCTCTTTGAAAATGGACAATCGCAGATACTCAGCTAATTATGATCTTGGGCAAGTTCCTGTTCTCTGGACACATTTCCTCTTCAGTAGAATGATGGGATTGGGTTCAGTAGTGTCTAAGGTCCCTTACTACTCAAATTTTCTAGTAAATGTGGGGTGTGGGAGTATTGGCTGAGGCTTTCTGGAGGTGAGGAGAGACTTGAAGAATGGATAGGGTTTGGGTAGATAGATAAAATCATGGAGACGTTACACAGGCAAATGAAGCAACAATAGAGATGAGAACACAGGCTCAGGTACCTCATTCTAAAGCCAAATTAGAACAATCTGGGAATGCCTACTGACTCTTCATCAATGGTGCCAATAAAAAAGAACTATGGCCTTTTCCCCCTAAGTTCCTTCTGTTCCCTAGGAGCCAATACATTGGCACGAACAAGAAACAAAAATCTGTCTTGGGGTAGTCCAAGACAGTCTGGTGAGAAGGAGGAACACAATCCCTTGTAGCTAAAGTTGGGCATGACCCTGGAAGACCAGGCATTTGCAGATCCTTCCTTGGTTTAGAAAAATTAAGTGTAGATCAGAGAAAAATGAGGAGTTGTATGTCAACTCCTAGAACAACCTGTACATAATGACTAAAATAATGCAAAGAACCTCAAAATGAGCTGGATATTGAGTAATTGTAATGACCGATCTTGGCCCTCTCAGAGAGGAAGAAGCACCTCCCACTTCTAAGTAGAAAGGTGGGAAGCTAGGAACGTATATAACAATATGTGATTTTTATTCATAGTCAGTTGATTTTGCTTAACTGTTTTTCTTTGTTACAATGGAGGGCTGATGTGAGACGTGGAGTGACCTTTCATTGTATCTGAAAGTACTAATATAAAAACAAAGGCTATCAATAAAATTTGTTTTTTAATACCTAAGTATAGAAGTTCTCACAGGCCCCATAGGTCTCCCTGACTACCCTAGGAGAACCCCACCCTATAATTTGAACCCTAAACTTGTAGCAGGCAAGAGACCAGGGCCCCAGCAAGAATCATAACTCGGTGTTGGTCATATCTAGTTGTTTCTGTATTCTAAAACCATCTTCTTCCCCTTTGAAACTCATCTAACCACTCAGACCAATTTCCCTAGCACCTTCCTCTCTACTCATTTCTGACTTTCAGGATCACTCATGCTCTTTAGGTGCCAGATTAAACTTACCCCATTCTCTGAATCTGAGAGGCAGGCAGCTACACCCAGTCAAGTTGGCAGTGAGGAAGCAGCAGGGACTCTGGGTTCCAATTCTGCTTCTGATTCATTTTGGAACACTATCAGGCAAATATTTTATATCCATTTCCACATCAAGGGAATAGGGGCTGAAGGTAGTATGTTCCCAAGGATGTAGAGATAAGCCATTAGTAACGAGACACAGATTTGTAGAGTTATGAATCAGAGAGAGAAGCAGATTTGTCATCTTCTGAAGCACTAGAGAAAATTAAATGTAATTGATACCTGTAGGGTTTTGTTTCTGGGAAATGAAACACCATGAACAAGTTTGGATGCCAGCAGGAGGGAATAGCCATAGGGTCCCTTCTCACCAAGAGAGTTACATGGTAGCTGTGGGGATACTTCCTTCCTACAACAGCATCCCTAAATCTCACCTATGAGTCTTCCAGGACCTTCCCACCAACTTCCATCATGGTGAGAACCAAAGTCTCTGAAGGACAGCCATCCCCTCTCCTGACATGATTGTACCGAAGATTCACGCTCTCCTTCCACATTCCCACTGCCCTCCAACCCCGATTGAATCTTCCCCAGGCATAGTTACAGCTCTGATTCTTAGGGGAGTTAATTTAGTTTCACCTTTAATCTTGTGGTAAATCACCCCAAGTAGAAGACATATCAAAAAGACAAAGATTAGCCTGTGTCCATTTTAGATCTCTGCGGCCCAGGTCAGCTGCCCTTGCGTACTTAGCATGTCTCCCCTCCCTGTCAGTTGGTGTGGACTTTGGGAATGCAGACTCATTTTAACACTAACCTGAGAAAACCATTCATATGATAGAGTATCAACTGAAAAGAATCACAGAAATGGATGTGCAGTGAGAGAATCATAAACAAAAACATCGTATTGTAATGATTATATAGTGATATTACAACAATGGTGAAAAGAACCCTGATAAGAACTTCCATGGACTGATTGATGAAGAAGTCTTGCTAGTTAATGGAACTATATCTAATTCCATTAACTATAATATATATACATATATGGTTCCATTAAATAAATACTATATATATACACATATATATACATATATACATGCACATGCATATATACACATACATTGTTGTTCAGTTGTTTTCAGTCTGACCCTGGGACCCCATTTGGAATTTTCTTTGCAATGATACTGGTTTGCCATTTCCTTCTCTGGCTCCTTTTACAGATGAAGAAACTGAGGCAAACAGGGTGAAGTGACTTTCCCAGGGTCACATAACTAGTAAGCATCTGAGGCCGGATTTGAACTCAGGTCCTCCTGATTCCAGGCCTGGCACTCTATCCACTGTGCCACCTAGCTGCCTCCCATATAAGACTATATTTTTTGCCCTGGAGCTACCGTTGCCATTTCACTCTCCAATCTGGATCTACAGATACCTTGCTCATGGAGGGCAAAGCCAATCAGTTCTGAACAATCTGGCCATTTTCAAAACTACCTGTGTCCCCTCCCACGCCATTGCTCCCTTTCCACCTCTGGCTCTGAGAACTATAAGCATATCAGCTCTGCTGTTTGCTCTGGAAAGGTCCAGTTGGTGGAGTGCCTGCATGTTCTGTTCAGTGTCCCTGTGCTTCCCCAGACCATAACTCCCTTCTCTGGCCACCATGCCTCGTCCCTCCCATTAGAATATAAGCCCTCTGAACCACTGATACAGTAACAGCAATATTAGAAACCAAGCAACTTTGAAAAACTTAGGAATGTCAATTGATACAATGACCAACTACAAATCCAGAGGACACAAAATGAAACATGACACCCACATCCTGATAGAAAGGTGATGGGCTTCAAATAGAGATTGTAGATTTATTTTTTTTTTTGACATGGCCAATGTGGGAATTTGTCTTATCTGACTATAAGGCCTGTAGCAGGGTGTTTGTTCCTCTTGCTTTCTCACTTAGAGGTGGGGAAAGGGGTGAGGAGGGCAAAAGAGGATGAGAATATGAAAATAAAATACAATTTGATTTTAAGAAAAATGTAAGTTCCTTGAAGACAGGGGCTTTATATGTATCCCCAGCACCAATCCCTTAATAAGCACCTTTTCATTTATTCAAGTTGCAAATCTATCAGCTGTGGTTGTGATCCAAGTAGCAAGGGTTTGGGGGTCAAATGGGATAATTAGATAAAGTGCCTCTTAAACCTTAAATAAATTTCAGCTATTAAAATTGGTGCTAGTGGACTACCATCTACCATTCTGAATTATTCACATCCCTGTAATTAACATAATTGAGACTCGTCCACCCATGAGAGATGAACAAAGTCTGTGGTTCTGAGAATGAAACATATCACAGGGTGAAGTCGGAGGAACCAAAGCTGAAAGGCACTTTAGGAGTCCAGTAATCCAGTTCCTCCATTTTAAAGCCAAGAAAACCAAAATATAGAGAGGTTGTGACTGGCCAACTCCATGATGCACATTTTCCCTCCAGTCTTCTCTTCCTCCTCCTTCTCCTGTGACAGGTTTGGAAGCCTAGACCTAATCAGAAGACTTTCACTTGTATCTTACCCAGACCTGTGATCATCATACATATATGCCTGGGGTGCATACCCCCTGTTATATCTCACCTCTTAGGGTGGGGTTGGGGGTGCTGGAGCCACCACAAATCAGCTCCAAAAAACCTGATTGTTAAATTTTCACAGTGAGCATATATATATATATATCAGAAATTGGCAAAGTATAAATCAGGGCTTGAGAAAGTAAAAGAGAAAAGGTTAATAATGCCCATTAGACATGTGTCAAACATATTTTTTCCCAGAAATTCAGTGTTAAACATTTACCACCACACCTCTGCCCTTCCCCTACTGCTCTTTCCAGTTCTTGTTTGCCCATCTATATTGTCTTTCTCTACTAGAATGTAAGTACCTTGCAGGCAGAGACTGTCTTACTTGTACTTACACCTCTATACACTTTTTAAAAATAATGTCTGGTACATAGTGAGGGCAACTAGGTAGCACAGTGGATAGAGTGGAAGGCCTGTAGTCAGAAAGATCTGAGTTCAAATTTGGCATGTGACCCTGGGCAAGTCATTTCACCCTGTTTACACCAGCTTCTCATCTGTAAGATGAGCTAGAGAAGGAAGTGGCAAACCAGTCTATTATCCCTGCCAGGAAAACCCCAAATGGGGTCACGAAGAATTGGGTACAACTGAAAAATCATTGAACAACAACTGGTGCATAGTAGGCATTTCACAATTGCCTTTTCATGTCATTTAATTACCCAAAGTCACACAGTAGGAAGTGTCAAAGGTGAGACCAGTTCTCCAGGAAGAAAAAAATGTATGTTTGACACACTTGTATTCATCTTCACTAGTAACATTTTCTCTATCTCTTTCTTGTCTAGGCAATCAACAAAAGAGTAAATCAAGCCCTAATTTGTAACTCTTCCCATGCTTGCATCTAAAATAGAGTAATTGTTTCTTGTAAGCTGGTTGGAGCCGCACACCTCTGGTAGTAAGTAAGCATCAAGGCTAGAATTGTAAGCCAGGTCCTTTGATGGCCAAGTCAGGGTGTGGCAAACAGACCTGGGGCCAGGAGGGTGGAGGCAAGCCCCCTCCAGGAACAATCCTGCCCCTTAGAAATGGACAGGGGAACCCATTCCTGAGTAAAAGATGGAGGCTGAGGCAGAAGGGTCCTAAAATCACAGAATTCGAGCTGGAAGAGATTTCACACAGATCATCTGGGTCAATGGTTCTCAACCTTATCCAATATAAGGACTATATTTAATGCAAAACAAGACAGAATTTGATCTCCCTTCCCCTCTCCTTCATAGTATTAGTTGTACTATTGGAATATGTTGATTGAGAAAAAAATATATGAGGATCAAAAGTCAGGAGTTATATAGCGTGGTCTAGTGGAACATGCGTATGCTTTGGACTAAGAGAACTTGAGTTCAAATCCCAACTTGTGCAAATCATTTCATCTCTCTGGGCTTTGGTTTCCTCAGCTATAAAACGATGAAGTTGGATTAGATGTTCTCTGAGGTTTCTTCCAGCATTATGGTTCCGCTATGAATTTGTTCATGCTTTTATGAATTTCTTTGAATAATGCTGTACAAATATATTGTATATAATATGTAAATATAATATCTAAATTTAATGTATCTATAATATGTAAATATTTTATATTTAATATATTTATAATATAATAAATTGTATTAATATTTAATATAAGTATAATATAATGTATTATATTTATAACATAATGTTATGTCTTATATTTAATATGGTTATTATATAATATATAAAATAATAATCTTAATTAATTTGATGAATTTGAATGATAATTCATCACAACAATATCTGCCAACATTTGAAAAGTAGTGAGTAGCACCTCTGTATGTGAGACATTATTCAGGGAGATTCCAGCAGGAATGTCTGCCTATTTGCTAGGTTGAGTCACTGACTGAGATGGATCCTTTACAGTCATTCCAAAGTTCACCACATGAGAACCACTGACCTAGTCCAACCCCATCATTTTACACATAATGAAACGGTAGAAGTGACTTGCCCAAGGTCATACAAGTGATATAGAGAAGAACTAGGATTCCAACCCAAGCCTCTGCCTCCCAATGCACCGCTTTCTCCACTATACCATCTTCCCTGTGCCTCTCTTAGACTTATGTCATGATGGATCCTGACCGCAATGATGGCTTCTCATCTTCAAAAATGGGAAAAATTTGTCAACAGCATCCAACAATTACATAAGAGCTCCCTGACATTTCAACAGAGGACATTTGATTTTTTTTTAAGGCGTTTAGGGTTAAGTGACTTGTCCAGGGTCACATAACTAGTAAGTGTCTGAAGCTGGATTTGAACTCAGGTCCTCCTAACTCCAAGTCCCGTGCTTTCTCTGCTGTCCTGACATTTGATTTTTTCATTGGGTTTTCACATCCATAATTTCACTTGACCCTCAGAACAACCAAATAAGGTTAGGTCTTTATACCCCATTTTATAGGCAAGAACATTTGGGCATTTTGAAGTAAAGTGAATTACCTAACAATACTAAGCTACCTGGTAGCAAAGAACAGGTTTAGAACTCAGGACTCTCAACTCCTAGCACTGCATAGGTCTGTCCAGTTCACCCTCACCTACTCAAGAAACTCCAGTGCCCCCTATCACCTCTGGGATCAACTTTTGTTTGGCATTCAGAGCCCTTAATGAGCTCTCCCCTCCTCCCTGACCCACTCCTATCACCTTTCTAGTCTTAACTTTGTATACCATCCTAATGACACTGGCCTCCTGGCTATCCTTCCAAGAAGATACTTCATCTCAAATTCTGGATGTTTTCTTTTATTCGTTCATTTATTCATTTTTTTATTTTATTCACCCATTATTCATTCATTCATTGATTTTTAGTTTTCAACATAAGTTTGAGTTCTAAATTCTCCCTCCTCTCCAAGATGGTATGCAATCTGATATAGGCTGTACATGTATAACATATGTCATAGTAAACATATTTTCCCATTAGTCATGTTGTGAAAGAAGAGTCAGAACAAAAGGGGAAAACCCTGAGGAAAAAAAAAACTGGGTATTTTCGTTGGTTGCCTCCCATATCTGGAATTCTCTCCCTCTTCATCTCCACTTCCAGCCTTCCCTGGCTTCCTTCAGGTTCCAGCTAAAATCCCACCTCCCACAGGAAGCCTTTCCCAATCTCCCTTCCTTCTATTGCCTTCCCTCTGAATTATTTCCAATTTATCCTGTATGGAGCTCCTTTGTACATTGTTGCTAGATATAGATTGAACTCTCAAGGAGTTCAGTCTCTGAGTATCTCCAGTACTTAGCACAGATTTGGCACATAGTAAGTGCTTAATAAATGTTTATTGACTGACTGTGGTCTTTCTGCAGGTGTGGAGAAAATACAGGGTGAAAGTCCTCCCATCTCCTTTCTCTGAGTCTGGGTGTGAAATATCCCTAACATTCATCACTGTTCCATCTTCAGTCCTCCCTCCCCTTGTGGTACTCACGAATCCCAAGGTCCTTCAGACCAGATGCACTCAGTCAGATGGTTGGGTTAGCTCCTCTATCTTTCTCTTCTAACAAGCTCTTTCTCCACCCACTTCTATCTCCACCCCTCTCCCTCCCTCCAACCACCTTCTTTAACCTGGGCTAGCAGGAAGGGAGGTGTCAGGGGAATGAGCAGTGAGGCAAATATCTTAAAAAGCTGCCTGAGATGTCATCTTAGCAAATCTAAGCCAAGGCTCAGAGTCCATCTAGAGAAGCTGGCCACCATGACAACAGAATCCTGGAGCCCCAGCCCTGGAGAGGGAGATGAAAACTATGAGTGGTCTGGGGACTATGGGGAGCCAATGTTCTGTCCCACTCCTGACCTTCCCTATGGCCACATCTTTATACCCCTCCTCTACCTGGCTGCCTTTGGAGCGGGGCTGGTGGGAAACTCCTTTGTGGTTTGGCTGCTGGCTTGGCAGCAGGGCCCGCGGCGGCTGGTGGATACCTTTGTTCTCCACTTGGCTGTGGCTGACCTGATGTGTGTGGTCACTCTACCATTCTGGGCCACAGCAGCAGGACTGGGTGGCCATTGGACCTTTGGAGAGGGCCTGTGCAAGGTCAGCAGTTTTATTATTGCAGTGACTCGATGTGCCAGTATCCTGCTTTTGGCTGGCATGAGTGTGGATCGATACTTAGCTGTGGTGAAACTCCTGGATGCTAGGCCTCTCCGGAACCAGGGCTGCATGCTGACAACATGTGGCGTGATCTGGACCATCTCTGTTCTGTCTGGGGTTCCCTCCTTGGTCTATAGGAAACTGCTGCCCATGCCAGTGGGTCCAGGCAGCCTGTGCGGAGATGACCCTGCTGACATTTTCCAGTGGCTCAGCCTCCTGGTCCTCTTCCTCACATTCATCATTCCACTGGGTATCATCCTTTTCTGCTACTCCCTCATCTCTCAACGTCTCTGGAACCCTCCCCACCTGGGCCGGGGTCGGAAGAACTCCCTCAGGATCATCTTTGCTATCGTGGGCACTTTCACCTGCTCCTGGCTCCCTTTCAGCATCCTGAAGACTTTTTTCCACATTGCCCACCTGAGGACTCTGCCTTTAGACTGCTCACTGCTTCTGGCACTGCGCTGGGGCCTCTCTCTCTCTACCTGCCTTGCCTTTGTCAACAGTAGTGCCAACCCCATCATCTACTTACTTCTAGATCGAGCCTTCCGGGCTCGGGTTCAGGGATCATGCAAGGGGACTCGCCTTCCCCTGGCCAGCAGAGTGAGCTCAACCTCATCTCTCTCAGGGGGGGACAGTTCTATATTCCAAAGTTGGCCCTTGGGACGGGCACGGAACACCCGTCTGGCCCCTAGACTTTCCTTGCTCCGGAATACATGAGAGAAAGGGAAGGGATGCAGGAAGCAGGAGGACCGAAGAAAAGGAAGGAACAGGTAACAGGTGGGCAGGCTCCATGACTGTTGCTCTCCTCTTGTCTTTTCTCAAAGCAGACAACACCAGCTTCTCTGCCTGGATTCCTAGACTTGAGAGCTGGTGCTTTGCCAGGGCTCCAAAACCAATAAAGAGGGCACCCTTTGCCAGCCCAGGGCAGTTGGGCCACATTTTCCTCTCGGTCTCCGTTTGGACCTGGGGACCACTCTCTTCACTCTCCCTTCTGCTGAAGAGGAGGTTGGTCACTGGTACTGAAAATAAGTGACCCAGAGAATCCTACAACCGGAAGTCCTGTAGCATTACTGTAGCCGTGACAATTTCATTCTCCATACTTTCATTTCTGATTTCTCTCTCTAGCAAAATACCAAACTGAATCAGAATATGATAATAATCACTTACAATAATAGCTTGCATTTATATCGTGTTTAAGGTTTGCAAAAATTGCTATCTTATTTGACCAGAATATCAAAGTCAGACTCCCACCTCTGGTTTTGCCCCCAGTCTTTGAGATCGGTATGATTCCAGTTCACCTTTCCTTCCCATCCCCAGTCCCACATAACTGATATTGTTGGTTGGAGACTCCAGTCTCTGCCCTGCCCTATCCCCATCCCCTCTTCCTGCTTAGCTCCTCACTCCTCACTCACCCTCCCTTCCATGGCAGTCTTTGTATTTTTGTGGTATTTCAGGGTGTCCTGAGGCCAGCACTGGATCAAACTAAAACAATTAGTCATTCCCCATCACCTTTTTGTTTTCAAAGCTCTGCAGAACCAGTCATCTTCCCTTCTCTGGGCAACCCCTAGTTCTGGGCTATTTTCTTTAGAAGTCTTATCTTCTGAAGAACCTAGACCCTTGAATTTGTTGTCTGAGCAACAACCCACTATGTTAAAAGATTGTCCCCAGAAGGCATTTCACAGAGCCCCTGAGATGAGGGAAGTAACAGACACAGTAGCTACAACAGTAAGAAAAGTTTAATAGGCAAGGAAACTGAGGCACAGGATAGAGGAGCAGGGAACATAACTGTGCAGTGAAATCATATTTGATTCTGTGCTGGGTTTGTTTACCTATTCTGCCTTTTCTCCTTCACTTAATACCCAAGGCTTGGGTATCCAGACTTAACTCAGGGTTGTGGGGCATGACGGTCCTGCTGAGAAGGTAAATTCTGGACTGAGCAATTGAGCTCCTGAGCGTCGTGTTCTCCTTTCCTTAGCCAGGGAACAGCCACGACACAAAAAAAGTCGATTAAGTTCTCTGGTCAGCAAAGAACTGCTCCATTCTCAAAAATAAATACATTTTTTATGAACTCTAGTCTCTTGGTCTTTTTGTCTGCTTGAAGCTGTTGCTCACCTGAGTCTCTGGGGACAGGTCTCATGATGAGTTGACCAGAAATCAAAGCATCCAAGAATTGAGGTTGACCTCAGGAGTTTACATTTCATTGCAGGTGACCAGGGGAAACACCTCAACTAAATCAAGAGGAACAGCCCAAGTCAATTGTCAAAAATAGCTTCCCAAAGAAATCTTGAGTTTCACACATTTATTGATGGAAAAGTAATGAGGTGATTGATGGCTTAAAGGCATCTGAAGATGGAATAATTACCACAAAGATGAAATGTATTACTTTCCTCTCCTCAATAAATTTTGGCTCCATTTTCTCTGTTTTAATTGGGTACAAAGTCTTTAATGGTTTTATCATTTAGAGCAGAAGTTCTTAGCTTTTTGTTTGTCCTGGATCCCTTTGTCCAACTGGTGAAACCTATGGACCCCTTCTCAGAATAATGTCTTTAAATGCATAAAATAAAATACACAGGATTGTAAAGAAAACAATTATATTGAAATACAGTCATGAAATAAAAAAAACAAAAACCTAATTATTGGGATACTAATGTACTATCAGTGGAGTTGTGAACTGACCCAAACATTCTGGAGAACAATTTGGAACTATGCCTAAAGGGCTATGAAACTACATATCTTTTGACGTAGCAATATCACTATTAGTTCTGAATCCCAAAGGGATCAAAGAAAAAGGAAAAGAATCTACATGAACAAAATTATTTAAAGCAATTCTTCTTGTGGTGGTTAAGAATTGGAAACTGGGGGGAATGCCCATCATTTGAGGAATGGTTGAACAAGTTGAGGTATGTGGTTTGTGATGGAATACTATTACACTATAAGAAATAATGAACAGCAGGTTTGCAGAAAAATTTGAGAACACTTACATGAACAGATGCATAGTGAAGTGAACAGAACCAGGAGAATGTTACACATAGTAACAGTAATATTGTATGATGATCAACTGTGAATGGCTTAGCTAGTCTCAGCAACACAGTGATCCAAGACAGTTATGAAGCACTTAAGACGAACAGGGAGAGAATTGATAAAATGTGAGTGCAGATTGAGGCATCCTTTTTTTTAACTTTATTTTTCTTCTTGTTGTTGGTGTTTCGGCTGTGTTCTCTTTTGTAAGATGGCTAGTATGGACATGGGTTTTACATGACTGCACATGTACAGCCTATAACAAACTTCTTGCTTTCTCAAGCAGGGATAAGGAGAGAGGGAGAGAATTTAGAACTCAAAATTTAAAAAGAAAGAATGTTGAAAATTGTTTTTGCATGTAATTGAGAAAAAATAAATTTGTAAATAAAGGTTATCTCCTTCGATCCTCACAACAGCACTATTAGATAGGGAGTATTATTTACCCCATTTTACAGAAGAGGAAACTGAGACTAAATGAGGTCAAGTGATTCACACAGCTAAGAAGTATGTGAGATTTGAACCAATGTTTTCCTGACTTCAAGGCCCACACTCTACCGAAATTGCCACATAGCTACCAAATACAAAGTGTACAAAGAGATTTCAAGAGGGTGGGAAGGAAGGAAGGAGCACTAGGTAACGGTATCAGAAGCAATTTGTAGATCACATCAGAACTGTGCTTTAAAGGAGGCTAGTGGTGGAGGTGAGGAGGAAGGGCTTTCCAGGCATGAGGCACGGCTAGGGCAAAGGCCCATCGATGGAATGTCCTGTTTAAGAAAGGGCTAGCAGGCTAGTTTGACTGCAACAGAGAGTGATTAAGGGTTTGAGCATGAAATGGGGCGATGCAAAACCATGTGTGGTAAGAGTGCAAAGAAGCAGAAACCAAGTGCTATTATTATTCAAGGTCTGAGTGTTTAGTTGGGGGGAGGGGGAAGGGAAAGGATCATTAATGGCTAGGGGGTTTCCTAAAACTCAGTTATTTCCACCCTTTCTTTTCATGGTGGCAGAGAATTTCTGCTTCTTTCTTTGGGTTCTTGATTGTAATGGATTTTTTATAAGTTATGTAGATCTCTTACATTGTTTTCTTCAGTTAGGACAATGGTCAAATATAGGAATGATGAGGTCAGGGAATTATAATGTTGAGGTTTAGGGGTGCTGGGGACCCCAAAACAGGACACACTGGGTCCTGCTTGAATGAATTCGACTCAAGCTTTCTTTTAGCAAAAGTAAAACAAAGTTTATTAAAGACTCGCCATATTGAGTTGACTAACCATTTGTGACACTTGTAATGACAAGCGGGCCAGATAGAAGCTGAGCTAGATAAGAGTCTGCGTTAGATTGAATCTGAGGGCCTTCATGTAGGAAGAGGAAGCTTATATATAGAAAGACAGTGGGGAAAGATCTAGGAGTGGCCAAGTAGTCTGGTTGGGATTGTAGTGACTGATCAAGGGTGGGCAACAGCGGGAGGCAATGGGGAGGTATCCAACCATGGAGGGCTGGGGTGGGATGTCAAGGGGGTAACAAACAATGGAGAGCCAGGCTAGGTTAAGGGTAACAGATCTGGGTATGAAAGGCCAGATTAAGTGGGAAGATTGAAGTAGAGTTCAAGGAGGTTCCCGGAGTCTGTACTCCCATCAGGAAAATCAGAAGACCATAGCTTTAAAGTTAGCTAGAAGGGACCTTTGGGATTACCCCTTATGTTATAGGAGATTGAGACCCAGAGAGGTTGAGCAATTGTTCCAAGGTCCCACAGCTTAGAACCCAGGTTCTGTGACTCTCCATTGAGCACTGTGTCCATGGTACCTCACTAACTCCCTGCTGGAACTCAAATCCAAACCCAACACTCCTGGCTCCAAGTCAGGGCTATTGCTACTGAACAAAGGGCAGAAGAGTGATCTCAGGGGAACAATGAGTCAACAGGGAGCCCAATGGATCAACAGAGGACTATCCAGTGAGCCACTTTAAAGGGACCACCTTTTTAATGAGCTAAACCTCATCTGCAGTTTGATCCCTTTAGGGAGAAGGATAGGTCACAGGTGCTAGGAGTGTGTGAAATGACTGGGAACCCAGACTGGAGCAAGTGGTACCTGTGGTGACGGGGCCTTCCTGTGCATGGTTCTGATTGGCCCCTCTCTGAGTCATCTCTGGGATTTTATTCCCCCCCTTGAAAGACTGTACCCTGGGGCAAACTGTGGGAACCCAGATGCCTGGGCAGTGCTGAGTGAACTAGGGAGTTCAACAGTATGGCAGGACCCTGGGAGCAGGAGACTGGGTAAAGGGCTGGTCTGAGATGACTCAGCCCCGGTGTCACTAGGAGGGCAGATAGAGGCCTTGGGGCTGCTCATCATATAGACAGACATCAGAGATGTAGGGTTAGGAGCCTGAGGAAGATGAGAGTCTGGCTACTGCCCTATACCCTCTGGCTGGACCCACTCAGCTGAAGTCCCCCACTTCCTCTGAGAAGGGAAGAGAATACTGGGGAGACCTTGGGCAGGCTTACTGGTATAGAGCCAAGTGAAAGAAGTGAAGTGAAATCATACACATACACACACACACACACACACACACACACACACACTCTATGTTTTTGAAAAGTATCTAGGCAGTCTGGTGGTGGTTGTTTGTCCTTCCTTCTCAAACAGGACCATGACATCAGGAAGGTGATACTATGACATGGAAGTGAACTAGATTTAAGTGAGGAAGGGCTGTACAGAGTCACCAGCCTCACTTTCTCCTCTGGAACCATCTGAGTTCAGTAGCAAGATGCAGATCAGGTTGACTGGAGATGGTCCTGGTCATATTAGAATCAGGAAGTTCTGAGTTCAAATCCAGCTTGAAACACATACTAACTAGCTGTGTGATCCCAGACAAGTCACTGAACTTCTGTCTGCCTCGGTTTTCTCATCTGTAAAATAGGGACAATAACAGCACCTACCTCCCAGAATAGTCCTCTGTTTTACAGATGAGGAAACTGAGGCTCAGAAAATGGAAGTGACTTACCCCAGATTACATAGTTCAGAATGTGATCACTCCACTACAAGACCCTGCTGCCCTTGACTCCTGCTCTCTGGGAATTCCAATATTTGGTGATTCTCTGTCCCTTCTGTCTTTTAGTTCTATTGGCATCAGTCCTGCACTCAGTAGGACTTGGGGGTTGTTGTTGAAGATCATGCGGTAGATCCCAAAGGGTTGCCTGCAGTGTCCTGGCAGTTCACATCCACAATGCCTTTGAATTTCTAGAGTGCTGTACGACTTTTGCTGGGAGGAGGTGATTGGGCTTAAGTGACTTGCCCAAGGTCACACAGCTCGTGCATGTCTAAGGCCAAATTTGAACTCAGATCCTCCTGACCCCAGGCCCAGTGCTCTTTATCCACGGGGCCACTTAGCTGTCTCAACACTTCGCTTGTCAAACCTTTTCCATGTACTTCTCATTTCATCTTCACAACATCCTTGTAAGAAGATATGTAAGGCATTTTGCAGTTGCGGAAACTTAAGTGGTTTGCCCAAGGTCAGCAATTAATCGACAAGCATTTATTAATTATCTTCTGAATACCATACACTGGGGATATGTAAACTTGATGGGAACAAGAACAGTTTCATTTTGTCTTGTATCCCCAGCTCCTAATATAATGCTTGGCACACAGAAGGTGATTAATAAATGCTTACTGACTGTTATAAAAATATAAATGAAACAGTTTCTATCTCCAAAGACTTGTGTCATATTGAGGATGGAATGTGTACATATATAAAAGACATATAAAAATAAATGCAAGAATATTGGATGGCTGTGGGAAGAATGGAAAGAAGTTGCTGTAGGAGGTAACAACTAAGGTAAGCTGAGGCAGAGAACAAATTATGTGGTTGGACCCTTTGGTAAGGTAATAACCACTTTCTGTAGCATTTATTTGGGGAGGCCCCACAGATGTTCTTGAGGAATGGAGAAAAGCTGAACTACCCTCCCCAGTGCTTAAGAGCCCTGACCTATTTTTTGAGAGGGGAATGGCTGTTCAAGGGACTGGGCTGATTAAAGGCATTTTTGATGTATGATGCTTAAATGCTTTGGTGGAGAAAGCAGGGAACAACTAATTTAAAGGAAATGCTATCAGTTTGAACTAGGAGGAAAGGTGCTAGACAGAAGACACGATTTATCTGGTTTCATTTTGTTCTAGAAATGACTGTCCTTTCAAACCTGGAAAACACTTCACACCCCTTACTAATCTGATCTGTCCTCTATATGATTTCTGCCCAGAATAAGCCAAGTAAGGCGACAGGGGCTTTTGATGGTGGCCACACCCTCAAGTATCTCCATCCTAAGCCACAGCTCTGCCCACCCCTGAGGTGCGGGCTACCCTCAGAACACAGGGGTGCTGGGTGTTGATTTGGATAAAGAGGAGATGATTTCTCAGGACCTCATGAATTTCGCAGAACTGGAAGGGGAAGCAGAAATCATTTCAATCAAGCATCTCATTTTACAGTTAATTTCTGAGAAATTAAACATATCCAGGCTTTCCTGTGAGCCTGGAAGGCATTCCATCCCCCTCCCGACCTCTGCCTCTTAAAATCCCTGGACTCCTTCAAAGCATACCTCCTACAGAACTCTTTCCCATTCCCCCTATCCCTAACTATAGCCATCTAATGACCTTGCATTTATTTTTTCTATATCTTATAATTTACTTATATGTGTGCATGTTTCTCCTTCAATACAATATCACCTTTTTGAAGGCAGGGATTGTTGAACTTACATCCTTATAACAATCAGTAAGAATTAATTAATCACATTCTATATGCCAGGCGCATAATTTACTTATATGTGTGCACACTTTCCCCTCAATACAATATTACCTCTTTGGAGACAGGGACTGTAGTATTTACATCCTAGAAAGCTTACATATCCTCAGCATCTGGCACACGATAGGTGCAGTAGATAGAGCACTCAGCCTAGGGTTAGAAAGACCTCAGTCCAAATCTGGTCTCAGTCACTTGATTGCTATGTGACCCTGGTTAAGTCACTTAGCTGCTTACCTGCCTCAGTTTCCCCAACTGTAAAATGAAGATAGTAACAGTACCTACCCTCCCCTTGTTGTTCTGAGGATCAAACGATATAATACGTATAAAACCCTCAGTAGTGACTGACATATATAGTAGGTATATAATAAATCCCTCCTTCTCCTAATAATCTATGAACCTATCTTTCTCATGACTTCTTATGCCCAAAGTCTTCCACATACTATTTAAGTATCTCTTGTATCCCAAACTGAATTCATCATCCTTCCTCCCAAACCAGCCCTGACTTCCCTGTTTTAATTTAACTGTAGGTTTAGTAAAACCTGGGAACATATTTTGTCTCTTCTCCTCCCCCAACATCCAATTAGCTGCCAAGTTCTAACCATTCTATTAGCGATCTAACTCTCCTCATATGGCAGGCGGCTTTCCCCAGTACTCTTTAATGCCTTCCTTCTAAGAGAAGTTCCTATTTATTCTGCATAAAGCTTGTTTGTAAATATTTGTTTTCATGTTTTCCCTCCCTGCCCATGTTCATATCCTCCCCCCCATTATGAAATCCTTGAGGGAAGGGACTTAGTGCCTGGCACATAGTAGGCACTTAATAAACGCTTATTGACTGAGTGATTAAGAACATTGACCACAAATCAATAATTATATTTCCAGGAGAAGAAACTTTGTGTGTTGTTTTAAGGTAAGAGATGGATATGCAAGAAGCATTAGGAGATTGAAAAGTTTTCAAGAGGTATACATATTTCAAGAAAGTCTTCAAGCAATAACCAAGCTTTCTATATTATTGTTGTTCTGTAGTTTTAGGCATGTCCTATTTTTCATGACCCCTCTTGGGGTTTTCTTGACAAACATACTAGAGTGATTTGCCATTTCTTTCTGCAGCTCATTTTACAAATGAGGAAATTGAGGCAAACAGGATTAAGTGACTTGCCCAGGGTCACACAGCTAGTATCTAAGGCCAGATTTGAACTCTGGAAGACTCATCTTCCTGACTCCAGGGCTGGCACTATCCACTATGCCACCTACTTGCCCAAGGTTCCATACAAAAAGATGAGTAATATAATTTGAACTGCTCAAATCAAGAGAAACTACATGGTAAATAAAGGAGTACTTTCAGCATGTCTAGTAACTAAATGACTAGATGTTTTGGACAGATAGTTCAGATCAAAAAAGAAAAAAACAGTAGTTTGAAGTAGGAACAGATTAATACCAAAGGAAAGTTTCCATTTTTGAATAAGGAAAAGAGAGAAATTAAGGAAACCTAAATAGTTGATAGTGGGAGAAAAAAAAAGAGTAATTTGTTTGGAATGATTTAGTTCCATTTGGGTTAATAACAGCAATAATTCAACTAATAGAAGAAAGGGTAAATTTGATAAACTGTAATGCTTAACAAGACTGAACTTGTCAATTTTTAAAATAGTGACAGAATATTTTAAAAAAAACCCAGCAATATGTTATTCACAAGAAGCACATTTAATCCAGAAATATTTAAATAGATTCAGACCAAAAGACTGGTTTAAAGTTTACTGTGTTAATAGTTTCATACTAACTTATAGGGGGGGAAAAGTAGCAATGAGTTGCCTACAAATAAGAAAGTTTTAAAAAGTCAAGAAAGTGAAATCGCAAATGAGACTGTATCATTTTAAATATAGATGAACCTGAGAGTTGTGCACTAAACTTTATAAAAGTTCACATTCTCATTGAAGTAGCTAAGCTGTCAATAACAGTGAAAGATTTTAATACCCCGTTAGCAGAATAAGATAAGACTGCATCAAGTTGAACAGGTTATTGAAAAAACTAAGGCTAAGAGATGTAGGGAAGAACTCGATTTTTAGAAAGCACAGAATATCTTTTTTCTAGTTAAAAAAATTGATCATCTATTTTATTTAGAAGAAAATACAGATGCTATCAATGGGATGGAACCAAGACAATTCTCAGAAGTAAATTTATGGTACTTATTGCCTATATTGATATGAAAGAGAGAAGTGTAGTAGATTAGGTTTGTACTTTAAAAACTTGAAAAAAAAAAGTCAATAAATAACAGGAAACTGAAAAAGAAAAATAACCAAGAACACATCTGAGTTTAATAAGATTGAAAACAAGAAAACAACTCAAATTATTAATCAAATCAATGGTTGTTTTAAGAGGCCAAATTAAAAAGCCAAAACAATTAAGAAATCTCATTTTTAAGAAAGAGCAAACCAAAATCACCAAGATTAGAAACGAGAGAGTAAAGCCCATGAAGGCAAAAGAAATCAAGAAGATTATCAGATGATCACACGCCATTCTGCCTTTAACACTTAATAGTTATATAACCATGGAGAAGTTGCTCAAGCTTTCTAAGTTTCAATTTTCTCATCTGTGAAATGTAGATATTAATACCTATTTTATCTACTTCACTGAGTGGTAGTTGTGAGGCTTAAGTGAAATGATGCATATAAAGTGGTTTGCAAACTCCCAAATCCTATACAAATAAGAATTGCTGTTTTCTATTATTATTACTATTTATGCTATGTAATGTGAACCAAAGTTAATGGTTCAGTGTTGGTAAGGAAGAAAGTCTTAAACAAAGTGCTCCAGAGATTTGGGCTTTGTCTTGTGCTGTTCAGTATTTGTTTCAATGACTTGGATAAGGGCACAAGCAAAGTCTCAGAGTTCCAATGGGGTCATTCAGAACCAGGAATGAGAACTCTGAACATATACCATATAATGATCCCTAAAGATCAACTCAACCTCATTACTTCACGTACCAAAAGGCTATTTCATAAAAATAAAAATCATAAAAACAAATTCATATGGAAAATGAGATCTATGTATGGTGGTACCCATTTGTCATCCTAGCTACCAAGGAAGCTGAGACTGGGGATCTCTTGAGCTGGGGAGTTAGCTATAATGGACTTCATTCATCTGTATCCAAACTAAGTTTGGTGTTTATAAATATGGTGAGCCCACAGGAGTAGAAAGTGGGAGTGGAAGCACTAGGTTGCCTAAGGAGAGGTGAACTAATCCAGGTCAAAGAAATGTAGTGTGTCAAAGCTCCTCTGATGATCAGAGCCACTGCATTTCCAACCTGGGAAAAATGTGGAGATCCATTCTTTTTTTTTTATAAAGAGGGAAAAAAGAAAATGAAAAAAGAGATCAGTAAGAATATCAAACAGAACCATGAAAAAGCAAATGGTTTTAAAGGGAATTACCCAAGTCGGTTTCAAAATATACCACAAAACAAAAATTATTTTTAAAAAAATTTGTCTCATACTGGAAAAAAGTAAAGAAATCAGAAAAATAAAGAGAATTTAGAAATAGAATCTTCTCTATGTAAGAAATTTATGTTTGATGAAATATTAAAATCTTAAAAACCCCAAGCATTTGAGATAGTATCCAAATGAATAAAAACTGTCTGGAAAAATTAGATAGCTGCATGATGGATCAGTTAGAACCATGACTCAAACCATACACTACAACAAATTCTAACTGGATCAATGATATAATTTTTAAAAATTTAATTAATTTGTTTTCAGTTTTCAACAGTCACTTCTATAAGTCTTACATTTTTTCCCCCTCCCTCTCTCCTCCCTTCTGGAGACGGCATGCAATCTTATATGGCTTCTACACATACATTCTTATTAAACACATTTTCACATTAGTCATATTGCATAGAAGAATTAAAATGAATGGGAGAAAATGTTGTAATTTTTAATCACTAAAACTACAAGGAAAAGAAATTATATATTTATCTCAATTATGGAGAAGAATGGTTTTAAAAAAATCAACCAGAATAGATAATTGGGTTTAAAACCAGTAGGCTTAACAAACAGCAGTTATCTATAAAATTAAAAGAAAAGGAATGGATTGGGGGGAAATTTGCAGAAAATAAATATGTGACATCTAGAATCTATTAAGAACGGATATACATCTCTAAGAGTAATACATATTCCTTAATGGATAAATGGTAAAAGGACACAAAAAGAAAGTACAAATTGTTCTCATGAAAATATGCTAAAATTCTTTAAGGATCAGAGAAATGCAAATTAAAACCACTTTGAAATACCATCTCTTGCCTACTAAATTAAAAACAAAACACAGGTAGTACAAAGTGATAAAAATTTAATTTCAGTGGGCCTGAGAGGAAACCAGGAACTGTTCTGTTGTTGGTAGAAATGCATTCATTTTTAGACAAGCTTCATTGTGCTTGTTTATTAGTAGGGAGAGTTCTTTGAGAGGAATCATCACTGGGAAGTCACGGTGATGTAAAAAGAAAAGGGGCTTCCATAAAACATTTTTTTAAAATTAGTCACAAAATCGATCATACCATTTAACCTAGAAATTCCACTGTTAGGATTTTGCAATAAAGATATTGTGAAAGGGAAAAAAAAAAGAATCTGCCTGTACAAAAGGGTCATACCTGCTCTATCTCTACTGGAAAAAAAATTCTATTATTTAAAATATTTTTAATAATCTAAATAATCTGACTATGTATTATAATTAGAAAATTATTGAATAATATGTAATATGTTAATGGAAGGAAGTTGATCTTTGAAAGTCCAAGACCTAATTACAGAAAACAGGTGGATTAGGAGGTATTTAACTAACTATAAAGTTAAACTTTATATGTGGGACCACGCCAGCTCATTCCTTTATAAAGTTTAATCAAGCCTCTTTGGCAAATAGAAAGGGTGCAACACCCTGGGATGCACATTGATGGCAATGCCCTTGGCTGACCTTTAAAAGTTCAGAACTCAGACTCAAAGAAACTAGTTTGTGACCAGAAACAAAGAGCCGAGAAGCTGAAGAAAGGGAGGCCATGAGATGCCTGGGGGAGTGAGGAGAGCAGAAGTGTTGACCCAAGCAGCCCCCTTGAGGAGCAGGACCCGGACTCCATGAAATGTGGAAGTAGATGCTGTGTGCCAGATCCACCCCACCTCACTACACACCCCAAAGCAATAATTCTGACAGCTTTTTTTCCTTCCAGCTCCCACATGGCAAGGCAAGGCAAGGTAGAATTTTTAAACATTTACTATGTACCAGACACTGTGCTAAGAGCAGGGGATACTAAAACAAGCAGGAAAAAAACAAACAAAAAAGACATTTCCTGCCCTCAAGGAGCTTATATTCTAACAGGGGAGACAAAACTGGTACAGATATAGGAAGATACAAAACACATAAAATAAGGTAAGAGGGAAAGAACTGGCAGTTAAGGGTCCAGTTAATACCAGATCATATGAATAGCTCTTAGATGGTTAGCGCCATGAGGTGAGGGATTCTTTCTTAACTAAATTTAGTGTTTAGTGTAATGCTCCTCATTCAGAAGGTACACGGTAGTTTATTGAAAAGCTTAATTAAATTGACCAAAACCTGGACTTTCTCACTTCAGATCTGTCATCAATTTTTGGAGGGAGTTTAACCTCTCTTCTTTCTCTGCTTCTGTTTCCACTCTAAAGAGGAATTTAAGAGCAAATTGGCTTCATGTTTTCAAAAAGAATGAAAAAAAAATTTGAGAACCTTTGGTTTTCTTTAAAATAATGAATCTTTTTTTTAACTGAAAATATCATTCTGATTTATTTTAAAGTAGGTTACCATAATGGCATAATACACAAATATTTATTACGTGTTCTCCATGTACCAGCATTAGAAGCCATGAATTACTTTCGTGTGTTGCCAAGAGCATCATCAGTTAGTCAGTGTCCACCTGAAAGGGCTGAAACTGAACACCTGGTGTTTTTATTTTTTTCTTTCTATCCTGGGAATTTTCTGTATTCTAAATTTGGGATCCTTTAATGGTTTATCTAGCAATTGGCCTGAGCTCAGGGAAGGCCTGAGTTTGGAGTGAACTCAAGCTATTTTCCACATTTATTTTACTTCCCAGTTGTTGCTGGTTTTTAGCAGCTTTGGGGTTTTTTTTTTGTTTGTTTGTTTGTTTGTTTTTTTGCAGACTTATCTGCAACAGGGATAAGAATGAGAAAACTGGACATCTCTGGACAGTGAGTGAGTGAAAGAGAGAGACAGAGAGGGAGTAAGAAAATATGGGAGGAAGAGTGGGAGAGGAGAAAAATAAAGAAGGAAAAAAGAGAAGGCAGGAAAGAGGGACAAGAAAGAAAGATTAAAGGAAGGAAGAGAGCAGAAAAGAAAAATTTAGGGAGGGGAGCAAGAAAGGAAACAAAGGAAAGAAGGAAGAAAAATAAATAAAGGGAGGAAAGGAAGGAAGGAAATGAAGGAGGCAAGAAAAAAGAAAGGGAGGGAAGGAAGAGGGGAGAGAGTAAAAAAAGAAAGGAAGGATGGGAGGAAGGAAGAAAACACCAGTTTGAAAATGTAGTTTGTTCAGTGTTAATTTTTTGTTGCTGGGTGGGGGATCTGGAAGGGGGGAAGGGGCCTGGATCTGAGTCTGGGGCTCAGAGCTAACACATAAGTGGGTTTCTAGAACATCCCAAATGATCGAGAAAACAGCTTCACATCAAACCTTCCTGCCCTTCTAACCTGGACCTTTTCCTTTCCTCTCAGTTTGGTCACTAGAAGAGAAACCCACAGTGCTGCGAGGCTGGTTTGTTTTTCAACCATACCAGGGCAGCTGTTGCTGCGGCTCTAGGTTGGTCTCTTGGTACCTTTTACTGCTTAACCACAGGAAATGGAATTTAGTAGCCTAAAAACAAGTCTGCCCTCCTCCCTGCACTCTCCCCCACCCCCTGCCATTTTTGTTGGTCTTTGCTTGGGGGAAGAGGAGGGAAGATAGGGTAGGAGAGATAGGGGAGAAGTTAATACCATGTCTCCCTCCTCCCTATCAAACCCAGGGTGTAAAAGAGCTCGTTCAATGATAGGAAAAGACTTCGGGAAGTCTTCCCAATGACATTTCCCAGAAGCAGAAACTTTTAGCAGTTGGAAGCTATAGGGTGCTGATAAATGTTTTAACAACTGGCGGTGAGGGAGTGGAGTGGATGAGAAATGTACTCACGAGACACTTCTAAGTGTAACCTGCCTTATGAACATTTTCTCCATCTCTTTCTTCAGTCTATACAATTAGTAAAACAATAAATCAATCCTTAATTTGTAGCATTTGCAGATTTCCCAGTGGTAAATGCTTGCACTGAAAATGTAAGGATGGGCCTTCACTAGACAGTTCAAGCCTGGTGGGAAGGGCTTGCACAGACTGTCTAATTTAATCTGGAGCAAGGAGGTCATTTAGAACATCCCCTACACGTGGTCATTCAGCTCCTGCTTTAAAAAAAATCTGGGCCAGAGAACTCACTGGCTCCTGAGGCATCCTGTCCTGCATTGGGACAACTCTCTTTGTTAGGATGGTTCTTCCTACATTGAGCTAAAGTTGGTCATTCTGTAGTTTCCATTTTCTGCCTCCCAAGGTGCATAAGCGTGAGCATCCCCAGGTCATAGGATGTCAGATTGAGATCTGGGGGAAATTCATATAACATCTAGTACAAGCTGTTTTATTTTTACAGATTTTACAGATTAGAGAGACTAAGGCTGGGGGTGTCACCCAAGGTTAGAGGCGAGGTTTGAATCTAGGCCCAACAACTCTAATGCTCTTTCCATTGTACCAGGCACCTAATTCCGAGCTGAGGCACTGAAATGGTGGCCCCAGGAGCGCCGGTACAATGGGAGCTCACTATGTGCTTGGGCAAAGCGATTCCATTTCGTTATCTGTAAAATGGGTGGGGCAGAGAGGAGGTAAGCATACTTTATACTACACCGGGTGGTTCTGGGAAGAACGTGCTTAGTAAATTGTAAAATACTATCTAAATGTGAGCTATTATCATCCACAAAACACCCATCCCATGGTTTCCACTAGCAGAAACGGATTCCCAGATTGAAAAGTCACTTCCTTCATGCAGATTTCCCTTCCTTCTCATTGAGTAGAGGACTGGGGACAGAGGGAATAATTCAATAATAAAAAGAATATGTGTGCTTCTCTTTATTTGAATGTTTTAGGATTATAGATATTCACTCCCCGAGGGGTAGGCTTTATATAAGTTAAGTTGCTTTTATGTTAGTAATCAAGGTAAAGTGCTATCCCTGAAAGCTAAATGCCACTTACTACTTTTCTAACTCTGGGAAAATCACAGGACTTGCTTCATCTATAAAATAAAGTGGTTGGACTCAGCGGGCTGGCTCTAAGAAGTCCTTTCCCATTTCTAGTCCTATGGTCCATTCATCCCTAAGATCTTCAGGCTTGCCTGATTTCTGTAGGCCACCACCCGAGCCTGGAACAGCCTTGGTGGCTTAGCTCTCCAAGCCAAGGTCACCTATCTGCTCAGCAATAGCCACGTCAGCTCTTACAAAAGTAGCAGCCTAGCCCTCTAGAAAGGGAGCTACTTTGAGGGCACAGCCAATACCCCTGTAACCACTACAAAGGCGTACCCAGCTTGGGAAGGAAGCAAAGAAGCCCACAGCTGAAAAGGCCAGCATTGAATGTTGTCCTGAATCTCTTTGAGGACCTGCATTTTTAAAGATCAGGGTTATCTGTGACCTGCAGTCCTGACAGGAGACATGCTGTTAACTGACAGCGAGAGTTTATGTAGTACTGCAAGACTTGAGAAGCACTTTGTAAATATCTTCTCCTTTTATTCTCATAACAAGCCCAAGAGGAAGGTAATATTATCATTATCATGATGCCCATCTTACAGATGAGAAGACAGGCTAAATGTTTTGCCCAGGGCCAAAGCTCTTCCCGACTCCAGGTCCATCACTCTATCAACTGTCCAAACTTGGCAGTAATGAACAGATTTGGTGCTAGAGCTACGAAACCCCAAATCCCACCTCAAATCGACTTTTTAAGACAAATTCAATTGAAATGGGAAGGGAGAGCCACAGTGAGAGGTCGCCACTGTATACGCAGTGGGCACTCTTTCCTTCCCCTCCACCTCTTACACCCCTTTGTTTTCTTCAAAGCTCGGCTCAAGAACCATCTTTAACAAACGGTTCAGTTTCGAGGACCCTCCCCACTCCTCTCAGTCAGATTACCTTGTATGTCCTTTGTTTATATTAATTTATGAATAAATTGTGTCTCCTGTGGAATATAAACTTGCCGAGGGAAGGAATTCTTTCTAGAACCATTGAGTCTAACCTCTTTCTTTCTTTTTCTTTCTTTTTTTCTTGGCATCCTTGTGGCATAGCATAATACCTAACTCATAGTACGTGCTTAACAAATGCTTCCTCATTGATTCATTTGGGAGGGGAGACATAGAGTAGGGAATCAAGGCATTCACCTCAGTGGGGGCCACCTTGTTCCATCTAAAGCTTTTTCATTTCTAGGTCTGAATCCTGACTCTGTCAACACCTGTGTGACCTTGGGCACATCACTTCACCTCAGTGAAACTCAACGTGGACTAGAAAGATAACCTCTAAGGTCTTGGTCTGAAAAGAGTCCCCTGGTTTCCCTTCAGAAATACACTAACCATGGCTGGAGGGTTGCCTACTTCCCTCCTTCACTGGCTCAGTTTCTCAGGTATCCTAGGTCCTTTCCTTGCCTTTGACATGCCACCCCCCTCTCACTCCCCCCATCCTTACTCTAGATTCTTCTTGCTCAGTGCTAAGGTTCAGTAACAAGAGCTGTGGGTGCCTTCTACTTTTTAGTACAACGCCCCAATAGCCCTGCCATAGATACGGCTCAGGCACTGTTCAGAGCAACGTGGCCTCAGCATGAAATACATCCAGTTTTGGCTATTCCTTTATCAAGGTCGTTCTGCCTTCTTAGTGGAGGTTGGGAAAGCAGAGTTTGGTAAATTGAGGCACAGGGACATTGGAGCAGAGCTATGCTTAGAATCCAAATGGTAGTGTCTCTGTTCTGCCTGGCAGTCCCAGAGAAGTAAACCCCACACAGCTCTTTACTGTTCATTTTCTTTCAAATTTATTTCAAACCCACTTCAGATTCTTAGGTAGAAATACATCCAAGGGATTAATCTTTTTCTTTTTTTAAAAAATCTCCCAGGGACATAATACTCACTGAAAGGTACGGGATGAGGGTTCCATTTGGAGGTGGGATCCTCTCCAATTGAGGGATTTGTCCAAAAAATTGTTAGGTAGGGAAGGGGAAATTCTTTGGAGAGTTCTGTTTCTATTCACTCTGAGGGTCTGAACTAGAACATAAGGCACTTAAAGGACTTTCCTGGGAATGGTGGTAGTGGGGTGGGAGTTAGGGGGTATGCGGAGAGTGTGACAAGAAAGTTCTCTTGGCAGATGGTGCCACCTCGTGGCTTAAATGGGGTCATGTAAACTGATATGAAAGACAGACAATGACAGAGACAGAGAGACAGATATTGAATCCAGATACCAAGATATTTTCTATGGCCATGGAAAAGATGAACCCATCCCCCCAGAAAATCATAAGTGAGACAAATAATGATGAAAACAGGAAGAGAAGTAGTAGGACAAGGATAGAGACTCAGGGAGAGATGTGACAGAGGAAAGGGAGACTGAGGAAGGATAGGGGAATGAAAAGCAGAGGAGGAAGACAAACTGAGACATCTAGATCCCCAGGAAACTGCTTAGTGGCCTGGGCTCTTTACTCTGCTGGATAAAGAGGCAACGAGATGGGAAGGCAAAGAACTCTGCCCCTCTGGAGTCAGAGGACCATCGATTGAGAACGAGAAGGGATTGTAAAGGTCATTTGGCTTGAGCCTTCTATTTTACAGATGAGGAAACTGGTTAACACACTTGCCCAAATGTGTTAACACACTGCCCTGATGGAAGAGGCAGGATTCACACTGATTCTAAGGCCAGCCCTATCAGTAGATCTAGGTTTGAATCCTGACACTGTCACTACCTGTGTGACCTTGGGTACATCACCTCATCTCAGTGGAACTCAACATGGACTAGAGAGATAACCTCTAAAGTCTTGTTCTGAAGAGAGTCCTCTGGTTTCCCTTCAGAAACACACTAACCATGGCTGGAAGGTTGCCCACTTCCTTCTTCCAGTGGCTTAGTTTCCCAGGTATCCTAGGTCCTTTCCTTGCCTTTGCCATGCCACCCCCCCCTCCCCATCCTCATCCTAGACTCTTATGCTTGGACCCTAGTTAAATGTTACTCCCCAGTCTTGATGGAGGATCTGAGAAAAGACCCCTGCTACTCACCTGCTCGAAGCTGATAACCTGGTTACCGCATCCTTGGCCCTATCCCAGGGCAGAGCCTTCTAGGGTGGCTGAGAACAGAATGAGAGAGGCTGAGGGGAATTCTGACTGCTCCCTGGCAATACTAGCTGCCAGCACTATGACCAGCCACCTTGCCCTCCTGTTCTTCAGGATGCGGTCTGGGCAGGAAATGTTGCTGATAGGGCCCTGAGTCATTCTGGGGTTTCAGAAGATGTCTTGCCCGAGGGCAGAGACAGGTCACTGTCTGGCCCCTCTCTGGCTAAATCTCACCTTCCCCTTCCCAGCCTGTTGTAGTAAAACAAGTGATGAAGAGAAAACAACCAGGGATTTCCCTCTCCAGCTAAAGCAAGGGCAAGGAATGACAAGGTGGGCAGTTCGGAACACATACCAAGACAAGGGCCTTCCCGCAAAGGACTCCACTGGGGGGGGGAGTGGTTTGGGAAGAGACTTAATGAGAGGAAAGGGCATACATAATGGGGGCCACATCCCCAGTGCTGCCAGGCATGTCCCCCAAATACCAATCCTGAGGCCATTCCCAGGGGCACCAGAGATGCTTTTCCTTACCTCACCCCCTGAATAGGAAGGAGAATTCTCTTTCTCCTACAAGCAAACACCTATCTGTCCCTTGCCTTTGTTCCTTTCCCATTCTTGCCCCTTCTTAGGGAGGGAATGTGGGTAGTGATGCCTACTTTTTCTGCTGGGGAGTTGGAGTTGGTATTTTCAAGACAGCATCTCTCCCATTGCGGTCAATGATGTACCTTTTTATCATTTCTTCTTCCTAGGTTATTTCCCGAAGTTATACGCTCATCCTTGTAGAGTTTGGGGGGACCAGAGAGGTCATCGAATTCAGTCCAGAAATTTAATTCACTTCAATAAACATAATGTTGTGGACAACGTGCTAAGTCCTGGTGACTATTGTGTTTGTCCTTAGTTCTTGAAGAGGACCATAACATCAGGGAGAGGATGACACTACTTGCAGTTGACTTGGATTTGAGGGAGGGAGGCCTGTGCAAGGTCACCAGTCTCGATTTCTCCCCCAGAGTAGTCTGGGTCAGGAGACCTAATTCATCAGGAGGACTGGAGATGACCCAGGATGCAGTGGGAGACTCTGGCCTTTTTAGGCCAAGGTCACTTAAAGTGAGAATGTGATAAGTACTGGTGATACAAAAAGAGGCAAAGTTCAGCCCCTGCCCTCAAGGGGCTTCCAACATAAAGAGGCACAGACCAACAAATCTATGCAAAACAAGCTATAGACCGGATAAATAAGAAATAACTAAGAAAGAGAAGGCAGTGTAATTAAGAAGGGTGGGGGAAGACTTCCTGTAGAAGGTGGGATTTTAGTTGGGACTTAAAGGAAGGTAGGCTGAGGGTTCTAGGCCTGGGCGACAGGGAATCGTCGGAGCTGGGACATGAATATCTATCTTGTTCTAAGAATAGGCAGGGGGCCAGTGTGTCCCTGGATCAAGGAGTACTTCTTTACAGATTAGAGGAACTGAGGAATTGACCAAGGAGCACATAGGTCCCAAACAGCAGGGCTGGGATTTGAACCCAGATTTTCTTCCAATTCCAAACCCAAGGCTCCTTTCACTCCAGCACAAGGTCCTAACCCTGGGGAAATGGGACATTTCTAAGGGTCTGTTCTCCTGGCTGGAAGGTGGAGGCAGATCTCAGACTTGGAGAGGCACCGGGCCCCCGTCCCAGCTGGCCCCCCGAGGGATGGAGACCTTTAGACAATAAACTTCGATGAGGCCCCGACTCAGAGCCAGGCACGGTGCCAAGAAAGGTCCTAGGCAGCCTCTGCCCTCCACGGGCATCCACAGCCCGGATTCAGAACTAATCAGGGACTTTGTCCTGCTTGGGGGTGGGGGTGGAATGGAGGAAAAGGAAAGTGGAAGAAGGGGCGTGGGGGGCTCCGCACTGTGGCTTTCATTCTTGCACCCCGGGGTCTGCTGGAATGAAAAGTGCAGGGGGCCAGGCGCTCCCTGGATCAAAGGCGCTCTCCGAGGATGGGGCCCTGGAAGTCTGGGCAGAGACACGGGGGTGTGAGGGGCCCTGCACCACCCCAGATCGGGGGCGAAGGGGGCCTCCCAGCCCCACAGGCCCCCAGCCTCCATGGTCCCTGCGCCTGCTGGACCCTTCGATCCCAGTCCGGGGTCCTGGTTCCCCCCCCGTGGACCCGGCTTCCCGAGCCTCCTTCAGAGCCCCCCTTCCCTCTGGCCCTTGGTATGCCCCATGGGACAGATGTCTTGGGATCTTTAACATTTGGGATGCAGCAAACGCCGAAGTTCAATGAAATCCCCGCGGCTGTGAACCAGTCAGGGCAGCCTCCTTCCGGGAGCGGGAGCGGGAGCACGCTGTAGGAGGCGGGCTGCCAGCCTCTGCGGGGACCCTGCGGAGAAGGCTGGCGAGGCCGGCGGCCGCCCCCCACCCGGTGCAGGTGAGGCCGGGGGCAGGACAGGGGCCGGCCGGGGTGGGGGGGCGCGAGACAGGCTCCGAGACGCTGCGGGGGGCGACTGGACAGATCGGGGGGACGCGGGTCTCGGTGGGGGTGGAAGGAGCCGTGGAATAGGGATCGTGAATAAAGCTAAGGCTGGAGGGTGGGGGGCAGTGGGAGAACAGGACAAAAGAGTTCTTTAAAGAAGGTGGAGCGAGGTCTGACTTCGGTACGCGCTCTAAGCCTGCCTCCCGCTTGTTCCCCTCCCTCAGACTTCTGCGCACACACTCACACACCGGAGCCCCCTTTCCAAGGTAGGTGACCTGCCCTGAACTCTGAGGTGGGGGAGCCAAGGGAGAGGGAGGCAGAAGAAGGAACTGATTGCCATCAGTTCTTAATTGGCCTGGGCTGTTTCTCTTTTTATTTTTTCTGTCCCCTACTTGGTCTGTCCGTCCCTGTGATTGAATGAATGAACAGTATGAATGAAATATACATGCCTCTGCTTGAGATGATACAAAGATTAAGACAGGCTTCCTGCCCTCACTCAGCGGACACTCCACTAGACCAGATTTACCCTAAACCTCTGGAATAAGAGGCAACGTTGTTGTATCTTTAAGAGACTGAAAGGAAGAGTTCCCACTCCCATCCCCTTTTTGAGTAGGGAAGTCTGTGAGACTTTGAGTCATTCAGTTCATACCATGGGAGGGTGACATGGATGAAGGCTTGAGTTAGGAAAATCTAGACTGCTTAGCAATCCAGTGTCTGGAAGACACTACCCTTTGCTAAATAGTGGGTCAAATGGCCCCATAGGCCCTCCAAAATTGCTCAGGCCTGTTCAGCTTCCCTCCTATCAAAGCTGTTTTCCTACCCCCTTCTCCTTTCGACCTCAGATTGACCCTCCCTCACTTTCCCCAACACATATTCTTTAACTAATCCATGTTTTGTAGTGTCCCCCAGAAGGTAGAGGAGGTGCCGGGAGAGAGGAGAGCATAGAGCATCCATTTAGGTCAACCGGAACTCTAGGAGTTCAGTGAGAACCAGATTTTAACATCAATGTGGTAGAGGATACACTTGCTTCCTCCTGGTGGATCATATATTACACTCAGGAGGTGTGGGAAATTCTCATTATTCCTAGTCCATCTTTCTAGCTGGAGCCTAGAGCTGTGGGTTGGCTTATACTCCATGCTGCCTTGGGGAGGAGGGCTAGTTCCCTACTTATTAGAAGACATACCTCTAAAGATTGCTGCATTCTCTTCAGGCTCCCAGTAAGAGGAGGTAGGGGGGGAGAGGGGATTTTCCCTGCCTGGGCCCCTCAGCAGCAACCCTGAGGTCAGCTGTGGAGGGAAGGATCTGGTGGTCAGCTGGGAGGGCCTCGGGGAGGGTATTGTTTGGAGAGGGTGTGGGTAAGGAATGTGAGAGAGCCGGCTAGGTGTAAGGGGAAAAGGGGGGAAATGGAGGAGATCTAGCTCTGGGAAAGCAATAAAGGGGGAGGGGGGAAGAAAGGGGTTTGGGAAAAACAGAAACAGGCCTAGAGCTGAGTTGGTGGTGGGCCTGGGGACAGCATTCAAAACCCAACGACTTGAATCCTTTGCGGAGGGGACTGGTGCTAGCTCCTGGTTGGTAGCCCTGGAGTTTTCCACTTGAAACTTTGGTTCTTGGGAGGCTTTGGGGACCCTGAGGTGTTAGGAAATTTCAGGATGAAAAAATTAAAGAAAACTGGTGCTCAGTCTAAAACATTCCATATCTGACCCTCAGTTTCTTTTTCTGTTAAATGGGGGTATTGGATCCATCATACTCCTACAACTCACACCTCCTGTAGTGCTTTAAGGCTTACAAAGTACTTTGCCACAACAGCCCTGTGAGGTAGTTAGTATGAGTATTATGATCTCCATTTCATTATGAGGAAAGGGGTCCAGAGAGTTGAAGCATCTCATAGCCAGCGTCAGAGGCAGGATTCATGTCCTGATATAGCTTCCCATATCCTGACACCCTGTTACACCATGAAAGAGTCTTAGAGTCAAGATGTGTGACCACAGCTAGTCGCTTCTCTCAGTGACCCAGGTAACTCCTGAAGACTAAATCACATAAGAGTTTTGAAGTGCCTGCTGAGTATTCTCTTATACTAATGAAAGCCTAGGTCTAGACCTCCCCAAGGTACTGTTCTAGGTATACAAAGATATCAGAGACACAAAAATACAGTCATTCCTCATCAGCAAACTTTTATCAGATGTATCTAACACCATATTGAATGCTAGGAGTGATATAACACTTGACTTAGCTAAAGCCTCAGACAGCTTATAGATCTAATGGGTATAGGGACGTGGGGATGAAGGAAGAATGTACCGAAATGAAGGAGAGTAAGATAGGCAGAAAGGGAGATCCAGGCAAACATAGGAGAAGTTTGGGGAGGCAGAGGTCACTTGCATGTTAGGAAGGTGGTTAAGAAAGCATTCATGGAGGATGAGGCAGCTGGGTTGGGATATCAAGAAAAGGAAACACTTTAGAGAGAGATGGACTCCGAATGGAGAGGGATGTGGAGGAGTCCTTTCCAGGTGTGAGGACAATGGAAGTGAGGAGGCTTGAGATAAGAGAGTGTGGTAAATAACAGCTGCTCCAGTTTGGCAGGATCATAGGGTCTGTGCAGAGGAGTGGTATTCCCCAAGTGGGAACCACATTATCAAGGACCTTGAATGATAGGAATAGAAATTTATTCAGAAGGAAGTGGGGAGCCACTGGAGGTTTGTGAGTAGGTGATAGGAAGGGAATAGGCATTTATTTAGATAGCTCCTACTATGTGCCAAGCACAGTGGTAAGCGAAATGATCTCGAGGGTCAGGGTCCCTCCAAACTGTCATTTAGTGATCCCATATGTGTGTTCTTAGACTGGTCCTCTTTCAGTGTTTGGATATGGTGAATGTACTTTTCCCTGCCTCTACCTCTGACTTGTAGGGTACAAAGGGTAGGTATATCTGTTTCTTGGAGTCAGGAAGGAGTGAGTAGAATGGGGTGGGATTTTTTGAGAACCTGACTTTTCCTTCATCTGAGAAATGAGTAGGATCCCAAATAGATTTGGCGGGGCAGTGGGTGTCCATATGTTTTGTATGTGGGTGGTGAGAGACAGACGGAGAGAGTGAGAGTGGGTGCAAAGGAATCCCTTTTCTTCCCCAGGGATCTATGCTCATTGAAGTCATTGGTTCCCTCTTCTTTTATGGGGCAGTCTTGGAAGGATGGGGGTCATTCTCTCTTATGGAATAAATCTATAGTCTTATTGCACTAAAGATTGGTTTTTGTAATAAGAAGAGGAAAAGTTCCTTCCTGCCTTACCCCTAAAGACCTCCATGGAGGAAATCACAGAATTTCACTGTTGGAATTGACTCAGATGCCATCTAGTCCAACCCGTACCTGAAAAAAATCCTCACTACAAGCATTGCCTTTGCTTTAACACCCCCCTTCCCCCCCCACCAAGGCAGCCCAACCCTCTTTTTTCAGAAATCTAATTGTCAGAAAGTTTTTCCTTACATCAAGCCTAAATTTTCTTCACTTGCAACTTAAGTCAGTTACTGCTAGCTTTGTCTTCTGGGGAATTCCTGGATTCTTGACCTTGCTTTGGTTACGTGACTCAAGATTTGTGGATCAAATGAGGCAAAATGCTATTCACATGTTAGATGTTATTAGCTCTGTCTCCTTTTTGCTCCAGTTTTTTCTGGGTAAGGAGAAAACAGTCCCTGTCCTCTTGATAGCCCTCCAGATCACTTCCTCAGAAATCAGCCTTCCCCACCCCACTCCACCCTGGGAGCTTCACCCCTCCAGCTTCCAGAAAGGCAAATAGTTTGGAGTGAAAACAATAGCCTGATCCAGGAAAGCCATGGCCCCGGGAGCCACCTGGGGTAAAAAGCCCCACTGTTTTCTGCTTGGGGGCTCCCCTACCGATGAGTCCTGTCCCCCCCTATCCTCCTTCCCCGGAAGTCCAGAGGCCCTAGGAACAGAGCTGTGGCAGGATTAGCTCAGGGAAGGAGTTGCTCACCTGCTCCTCCCCTCTGACTCAAGTCATAACAAGTAAGTAACCTGGTTCTCCTAGCCCAGCCGAGCAGGGCGGGAGGGAGGCGAGAGGCAGGGCAGGAGCCGGAACAGAATAGCAAACCCTTAGCTGGGGAGAAGCAGCATCGGCACTCAGAGCCCTTTCATTCCCTGCACTTGGGTTTTTGCTGGAAGAAGCTGGTTTTCTTCCCTAGTTCCTGGGTCGAGGCATCCGAAGCAGGTAAGGCCAGGGGCTAGACTGAGGTGGTTTTTCTGGGTGCAGAGACAAGTAGGAGAAAGTTCAAGGCAGTGCCTGAGGCAGAGGGCATGAGACAGGACTCTAGTGTGGCAGGCCCGGCGAAACTGATCGGTTTCCTCAGATGAGAAGGAAAAATTCCTTTTCCCAGGTGAAAAGTTAGAAGTAGAGAAAGACAAATGAACTAGGTGAGGTTTAAGGGATTCGAGAGAGGAATGAATAGATGCTATGATTGGGGGAGGGTGGGGAGTGGGAAGGAAGCCCCAGAAGGCTTAGTTTAAGAGAGTTTTCCCTCTTTCTTTTCTCCTCTTCTGTCATAATATATCAGGCAACATCCTACGGCCAGATGGACTATTTCTTTCCCAGCAGAAAGTACTCAGCAAACAATGAGATTTGGGAAGGGACTCAAGAATTTTGGGGAGGGGGTGACAAGTCACCTAGTGTAGTATCTCATCCCATGGGATTGTCCTAGAAGGAAGCCCCTATTTTGAGATGACCAAGACCACAAAAGGAACTGACCTGGGAGATGACCAGGACAAGTACCTGGTGACTACTGTCCAGAAGAGGATTAGGGGCCAGGTGTTGATTGGAGGAGATAATCTTCTTATATTAATTAGAACTTTGTGTTTTCTTTTCAACAACCCTTTGACACAAACTCATATAAATAAGCACATTGTTTTTCTGGTTAAAAATTTCGCTATTTCCTTTCCTTTTTTCCCCCGCTCCCATTCTGGGATATACAGGTGAACTTCTGTGTACTTTTTCTTCAGATGAAATTGAAAGAAGTGTTTTCACATAATTTGGGAAGTCCTTTCTAACTTGAACTTTTTACCAATATGTCATGAACAAAAAGATGTTTGAAATAACACCTTCCATTTTCTCTTTTGCCTTGTGACTGTTGAAGAAAAAGCAACAAGCCATACCTAGAGCAAGGCCTTTCCTGTCACCTTCAGAGTGTAAAGTTCCTTGATGTCAGATGCCTTCTCATTCCTTTTCATTGTTTTCCAGAGCTTAGAATTGTGCCTGGCACATAGAGAGCGCATCTTAATTGTTTCATTGATTGGTGAACAAAATTTAGTGTTAGAGCTAAAAAAAAAAATGACAGTCTCCCTTATTGTACAGATAAGGAAACTGAGTCCTACAGATAAGTGAGTTATCAAGAAAAACTTGGACGCCAGTCCAAGATTTCTAACTCCTACCTTGATAGGAGCTTGATCCACCATGTGTGCCATCCATGCACAGTGTTGTACTCTGGACTCCAGTATCAGATTTGGACAGATGCCTAGTGCCCAGGGTTTCTTCACCTGAGACAAGAAAAGTAGGAGAAACCAGGCCATGGAGGGCATGGGGAGCTGGACACATGGGTGGGTGAGGAGTTGAGAAGCATACGGCTCTGGCCTGAGAACAGGACACCTTGCTTCTATGCTTTCATCTCTATCACCTCCCTTGCTTGTCTTGGAGGAAGGAGAAGGGAAAGGGCAGAGGTGGAGCCACAACTTTAATATCCTCAGGAGTGCTGAGTTGGAAGTGTGTAATTAATTAGTGATGATTCCTAATTAGTGGGCCTCCTTTGCCTTTTTCTCCTTCATCTCCTCTTTCCTTTCCAAAGGCAAACACCTTGAACTATGTAGGTGGGGCTTGTGACTAGCTGCCCAACTCTGACCTGGTCAGAGAAGATTTGGGGAATGAGATAAAGTGTCCAGGGGAGGGCAGAAAAGTTTCTGGTGAGTGGCAGGAGGGGATGGGAGCGGGCCTGAACAATATTCCATATGCATGGGATACAGTGGGAAGAGCTCTAGACTCAAAGCTGAGCACCTGGGTCCAGATCCTTCAGCTCATTGTTTACCACCTGTGACCTACAGGGTCCAAGCTCCTTGTGAGCAGGGATGGTTTCCTTCTTTCTTTGTATCTTTAGTGCCTAACACAGTGACCAGTACATAATAAGCTTGAGGATTGAGTGACATTGGGCAAGTGATTTATTCTTCCTGGGTCTCAGTTTCCCCATCTGTAAAATTAGAGGCTTGGATTAGTTGAGCTCTGAGGTCTCTTGCAGATCTTGAGATCTATCAATAAGGCATTTAATCTGTGGTTATTCTTGTGCCTCATAGAGACCAAAAGACTAAAAATGGAGGTGAATATCTTAGAAGGGCTGGAGAGATGAAAGTTCCTTTCCAGTTACCTAGTTTCTGACAAACAAGGAAATCTGAGATAGCCAGGGTATATATGTCGGCTGCCTGTGTTTGCACAGGCTCCATGTAAACCGTTTTACTGTTATCCTATGTACTCCCTTGGTGGGGCCACCATCCACTCTCCCTTGGCACTGTAGCCTACCATTTGGGTCTGTGGATCTGTTTGGGTTTGTTATTGGAAGTGGTAGCCTCTGTGGTTGGATGGGTTGTACTTTTTCTGTAGTATTGCTCCCAATCCTGTTCTTGATTAGAAGAGGGGACTGCTCTAGAGACTGGGAATGACTGACCGCTCCCACTTTTCCTCTCCCTCACGCCTTCTCTCCCAGCTGGCTTATTTACCAGCTTGCCTAAGACCTACTCAGCTAAAGGCTGAAGGGGCGGGGCCCTTCTCCGCCCCACAGCCCCAAGTACCCAGAGAAGGCAGGATGAGCGCCAGACAGAAACTCGGAAGGCCTTTTGGACTCTTGTGCAATGAAACTGACTCAGTAAGGAGGCGTCTGAGCCCTGGATCCAGTCTTGGAGGAGTCCACCCCCTCCCTTGGGGCAGTCCCATTCAGGACTTAGCCTCCAGGGCTTTATGGAGGTTGGTGGGTGGCTGGGGCCCCATCCAAGTGGACTGATAGACTTTTACAACATTCTGGTGACACTTGAGTTGATCTGAACCCCAAAGAGAGGTCAGCAAGCAAACAAACAGAAAATGGTCCTGGGGAATCTTGGTTCCTAGTATGGACTCAATGGTAGGCTTTCTCTTGAGGATTAAGACTGCAGTGCCAGTTCTTTTTATTACTTTGTGTGACCTTGGACAAGTCATTTCCCTTCACAGTCTCAGTTTCCTTATCTGTAAAATGAAGAGGTTGGAGTAGAACCTTTCCAACTCTAAAACCTATGGTTTTATTTTGTTGTAGAAGCAGCAGGACTTTAGGAGACTTGGGCTTCTCTCTCCATTGCAGGCAAGCAAATTTTTGCCCTTTTTTGGATCTCAGTTTCCTCACCTGTAAAGTGAGGGTGCTGGATTGAATATATCCTTTGAGACCTCTTTATACTCAGATAGTCTATAATTTTATTTGCCACGTAGTGGAAAGAACAGGGGATTTGAAAGACAAAAGAGACCTCAATTTAAATCCTGGTTCTGATACTTCACTAAGTGGGACCAGTCACAATCTCAGAGATTCCATCCTCATCTATAAAATGGGGACAGGAGAACATTTGCACTACTTACCTCTCAAGGCTGTGATGAGGAAAGTGATACAGAAATCAGGGCCTCAAGCATTTATTAAACACCTACTGTTCCCAGGCACTGTGCTAAGGGCTGGGATTGCGAGTTGTGAGTTTTGCTACAGCAACTCCCTTTTTCCAGCTGTTTCAGAGAGAGCCCATCCTTTCCGGCGACCCCATACATGATTCTGGGGTGGTGAGGTTCGGCCTAGACTCTATCCCCGCTAGACCTACCCAGGCATGGTGGGCAATTTTCCATTTTAAAGCCTTTCAATTCTTCATCAAATTTTGAATAACCAGGCTCAGAGAACAGAGGCTCAGGGTCCTCAATCGATGGCCTTGGCAGCATTGGGCACCTTATTCAGGTCCTGCCCAGGTTCCCTGGGACACTCCTGCCCAAAAGTAGGTTGTATTGACCTTCTCTCTACCCTCTTGTAAAAGAAGCCATGGCAGTGTCTTCAAGGGCAGCAGCCAAGTACCCTTGTCTCTGAAGGATTCTCTTCCCATCCCAACTAGCATCTCTTGGCAGGGGTGCCAGATAAAGGTAGTGCTGAACATCCCCTTTACCAGTTTTGGCTTTGGAAGGACAGAAGATGCTGAAGTACATGTGGGAGAATGAGAAGAGGCAGCATGGCTCACGGAGGGCCAGCTGAAGATGGAAGTCTTCTTACACTTTATTTTCTCTCCATGCATTCTCCATTCTTCTTTCTCACTCCTCCTCTATTTCCAAACTCCTGTGTCTTTTCCCTGGCTATCTTGGATTGCCTGGAACACTCTCCCTGCTCACCTCAGCCTCCTACTTCTCTCTAGACTCAGCTCCAATCCCACCATCTGCTGGAGGCCTTTCCTAGTCCCCCTCAATGCTAATGTACAAGATTTTGTGCATGTTGTCTCCCATTAGAATGTGAGCTCCTTGAAGCCTGAGGTTACTTTAGCCTGTCTGTATCTCCTGCACTTAGCACAGTGCTTAGCCCATAGTAGGTCCTCGGTAAATATTTGTTGATAATGAGAGGAATGAGCTAGAGGATTTCCCTTCTCACATCTTCAAGCAAAGGCTGGATGGTTGTTCTCAGGACGTATTATAGTGTGGATTCCTTTTGGGGGAAAGGTTGGATTCGCTCTGACTTGGAGATTTGGTGATCTAGGATGTATATTGCTAGACTCAGCCTAGTAAGAAGGACCATTTTACCTTTAGTTTTGGGAATTCTACTATCATCAATCACCAGGGTCCAAGTCCAAAATGTGGACCAGAATGAATACATTAGACAAGAGTGAAGCATCCTAGGGAAAATAGGATATCATTTTAGAGGCAGTAAAATAATTAGGAGTGGGCTTTTTGGGGTATTTAAAAAAAATAATTTTTTTTCACTTCACAAATATCAGGTTTTTTTTCCCTTCCTATCTCTTCCACCTGAAGAAAAATAAAAGCAAAAATTTTATAATCAGTTTGCATGGTCAGTCAAAACAAATTCCCATATTGGCCATGGCCAAAAAATATATTTCTCATCCTATACAGAGTCAAATGAGCTCACTTGCCAATATGCTGGGCTGTTTTCTCGTCCCTTTTTTAAGAGATTGCTCTCAATTTAAGAGCAAAGAAAGTTTATATTGGCACTCATGGGGTTAAACCTTCTTTCTTTCCCCTTCTCCTCCTCCCTTCCCCAGCCCTCCTCCCCAGCATCCTGCTGTTAATTAGTTTCTGCTTGGAAAAAAGGGTCCTGGCCCCTTAGGCAGGCCTAGGTGAGTCCAGACATGGCCTCTTTTGTTCTTTTCCAAGCCACCTAAAGTCCCTGGCTGGGAGCTGTGTTCCCCTTCTCCACTCTGTCTCCCCTGCCCCCCGGATGTCCACCATGGAGAGCAAGGATGAGATCAGCGACACAGACAGCGGCATCATCCTGCAGTCTGGTGAGTGGCTTGGGGAAATTCCCTCCCCAGGAACAGGCCAGCTGCCCAAGTCCTCCTTCCTCCTGGTTGGAGTGGAAGACATTCAGTCTCTGTGACTGGGGAGATAAGAAGAGTGAGGAAAGTCAAATTGAAAGAGGAATTAAAATGGAAGGGATCTCTCCTTCCTTGAGGAGGACTACCCTGGAGTTGTTACTGTTTTCCTTGGAAACAGGACCTTAGGACCTCTCAATACCTCTTGGTATCTTGAGGATGATACCACCAGGTCTCAGAAATTCGTCAAGTTTATAGTTCTATCTCTTGGCTTGTACTGGCTATGTATGCTTTGCTTTGTTCACGTCACAGCCTCTAGAAACGAACAGGATAGATGGAGGAACCACATATATGTTTCCTTGGTAGGACAGGCTACACAAGATCCTAGAGTCATAGAGTTAGTGCTCAAAGGGACCACCCCCCTTGTTTTAAATGTGAAACTGAGGTCTGGAGAGATTAAAGACTTGCCCAGGGTCATACAAGTAGTAAGTCAGAAAGCTAGGATTTGAACTCAGGTCCACTGATTAAAATCTAGTGCTTTTTCCACTACTGTTTTTTTCTCTAAAGAGGAAGGGAAGAGGCAGAGGAAGGGAGATAAGAAATTCTCATGAAAGTTTCCATAGGCCCCTTTGCCTCTTGTGGCCTCTTGAATCAGGCAGTTTCCCCTGCCCTTTAGAGCAGCCCTGACACAGGGGGCCGAGGCTCACTGATGACCTCAGTCAGATGTGTAGTGTACATGAGTGAATGGTGCGTGTGGTCTTTCCAAGAGGGGGAGGCCAGGCGGGTGTCTGGGAACGGTGGAGGTGGCCATCCTCCTGTCAGCGAGGGATGTATTGGGTTATGTGTAGCTCTTTCCATCTAGGTCCCGATAGCCCAATTTCCCCAATGAAGGAGCTGACCCATGCCATGCGGAAGCAGCAGAGAGCTCTGGAGGAACGTCTGGAGTTATGTCTGGAGGAGTTAAAGAAACTCTGTCTTCGAGAAGCAGTGAGTACTCTCCCTTTTCCAGGGGAGGTAACCTAGAAGTAAGAGATGCTGGAGGGTTTGGAGGGAAAGAAGAAGAAATCGCTTGAGGTGAACATGATGGCAGGGGTACAGAGAAGGCTTTGGCCTAGCATTATCTCCTATTTCAGGAGCTGACAGGCACACTGCCACAGGAGTATCCCCTCAAACCAGGAGAAAAGGCCCCCAAGGTTCGCCGAAGGATTGGAGCAGCTTACAAACTGGATGAACAGACGTTCCGTAGAGAGGTGAGGAATGTGAGCACACTGGGGGCTGGTCAGTCCTTGAGAGATAATCAAGGGTATGAGGTATTTGTCACCTTCCCTCATAGACAGATCTGCCACCCTCCCAGGCCAGCGTAGCACCAGTAGGCATCATGTTGTGGCCTGCTCACAGGCCCTCCTCTTTCTTGGCGCAGGGACAGAAGGTATAGGACTTTGGCCCCTGAAGGAAGTTGTCTTTTGTGAGCTTTGGCCAAGAGCTGTATGTTGAGGTGGAGATTCAGATTTTTGAAGTGATAAAGGAACATTATGCTTACTGCATTTTCTTGTGTTCCCTTGATCAGAAAACTCATTTTCCTTATCTAGTTGGCCAAGTGATTATGGAGTAATAGGAGTGGAAAAATAAAAGTCCATCCTTCAATCTGGAGACTCCCTAATTGGCAGAAAGTGATCCAGGGACTGTTGAGTTGGTGAAGGAGCTTAATCCAACGTGCCCAGGGCATTCTGGAAGCTTTCTCCTCCAGGGGCCTATTGGGAAAGAAAGCCTCCCATGATAAGAGAGAGTCAAGGCCAAGCTAGGGCTGGGGAAATTCTGAAAACCTTGGTGCCACTCAGTCTGGGACTGGATAGATGTCTTTACATTTCTAATTACCTTATTACCCTGGTGTATTATTTCTGGATTTGTCTTTCCCCTTTTCCCTTGTAAATAAACCCCCCAATATGCACAAGAATGGTCTGGGGCATGTAGAAACAGGGTCAAAAGAAAAGAGGGAAATAGGTGTCAGAAGTAGATCCAAGAGACAGCATCCATAACAGAAGGGGAAGAGACTAATTAGGATTTAGGTGTTGTAGGTTTTGGAGCCTGGCTGGCAGGGAATCCGAGTTAGAGTTCAGTGGTAAGTGAAGGTTTACAAATTAGCGGAGATTGAAAGTTCAGAGACTGAATGCTAAAGTTCCTTGGGTCTGCTGCAGACTGTCTTCCGTCTCATGGTCTGGGGAGCTGTCCAGGAGGCCTGCAGCCTAGACCTAGGTTCTTGACATTCCCTAACGATTTGGGAACACACTTTAGCAGGTTCCCCGGTCTTACAAGTCAAGAGAGAAAGTGTCCCACTTAGCAGGCTGGGTGGGAAGTTGGGACAACACCCTCTGGCCTGCTAATTGAGACTGCCCATCCCCATGTGTCCTGATGGGTGGATCTCAGTGCTTGCTCTTCTAGCTCAAGGAGGTGGCTCTGGTTCAGTCTTGGAAACCTCCCCTCCCTTTGCCCTACATCTCTGAGGGCTTTGGTCTTCCCTCCCTGCCTTTCAAGGGAAGGGGAAGGGAAAGGAGACTTTTTTCTTTTCTAGCTTAAAGTCAGATTTTTTCCTGTGGTCCAGGAACATATTGTCCAGGGCATGCCCTTGAACTGAGACATAGACCCTACCTTTTGGAGAGGTAGAAGCTTGACAGAGGAGACATAATCACTGCCCACAAAGATCTCCAAGTCTGATGAGAGGCACTATGGCATAATGGATGGGGCACTGGATTTGGAGTCAGGAATACCCGAGTTCAAATCCCTCTTCAGATATGTACTAACTGGATGACTTCTCTGGGTCTCATCATAAAACGAGGGGGTTGGCTTAACCCCACAGGTCTCTGGGTTCTTTCACAGCTCTAAATCTATGGTTCTTTGATACAATCACTGCCCATAGGGAGCTCTCAATCTAATGGAAACACAATTAGCCCCCTTGTGGCTTCTGTACCTACCCCCACTTGTGTTGCCTTTTTCTTCATGACCCCTGCCCAGGATCCTCTGAGCAGCCTGGAGCAGGAGCTGGCACTACAGCTGCAGATTGCAGAGGCGGCCCGACGTCTCTACAAAGAGGAGAACCTCACCAAGCAGATCCGCAGACGGAGAAAGCATGCGGTACTGCAAGAAGAGAAGAAGCTTCGGGAGCTAGAACACAGCCTCAATGAACGGAGACTGAGCAGTGGCTGTGTGCCCCTTTCTCCTGCCACCGTGCTCCGGGGAGGTGAGTGGGCCTGGCCTTGGCAGGGCTCCCCTGACTTCAGACCTAGAAGATGTGTGCTCAATTCTTGGCCCTTCTGGCCAGGAGGGCAGCACTCTGAGGCTCCTAGTGGGGGCATTCTTCCCATGGCGTTAATGGAGCTGCCAAGATTACTAAGCCTGCTACCTAAGACCCAAACTCCCCACTATTATAGGGAATAGAGAGAGACCACTTTTCCAGAATTTTAATGGGAATATTCTGATTACTGTCTTCCTACAACTTTTGAGTTTCTGATGCTATCCTGATCAAGAGAGTGAAATTCTTGCATCTGTTCTCTTGCCTTTTATCCATTTAACACAACTCCCAGGGCAAAGGCAAGTGGGTACTGCTATTAAGTATCTCTAGAGGACACAGCAAACTGATAGTACTGCCTGGGCCTGTCTGATCACCATAGAAGATCCTGCCCTGGAAACCTGCCATTGTGGTTTTAACCCTTAATCCTCTGAGACCTTGAATTTGACAGGTGTGCTCTTAAAGGCAGCTGTCCAGCCAGCCTTTTCTCCCACCTTGCCCTATTCCCTCAGTTGAGAGAGCTCAATCTTTGGCTTCCTGGTATAGAGGAGATTCCTTTTCTTCCTCCATTCTGGCCACTTAATTTGACAATTCTCAGGTAGTAATTAGGTTTGGGAGCTCTGTGGGCTGGGAATGAATAAATCAAGGACAAGCAGAGTACAATTATGATGGAGCTGGGCAATTCCAGGGGGTTGGGACCTGGGCTTGGACTGGAAGTCTTTGCTCCTTTTATACCTGAGCTATCCTAGCCCCTTGTTTTCTGGAACGACTGGAATTCTCTTGTGAGAGTATATTATAAAGCATCTTAGACTCTTTCTGGTCCCTAACTATACCAATCTACCACCCCCCAGCAGGGGTTGTTGCATCCTTTTGCCCACTGTGTTCACATCTACCTTCTCTGGAAATGCATATTGAGAGTTGAAGGACAGTTTCCAGATTCCTCCCAAGTCAACTTTAGGAACCAGCGCAGAGAAAGATGATGAAAACGGGAAAGAACTGGACTTAAAGAGATTTTTGGCCCATTAGATAAAGGTGCCAGAGTTGCCCCCTAGGCCAAATAGCCAGATCTTTTTATACATTTATTCATTCAATAAACATTTATTAAGTACCTACTATGGACCAGAGACTGTGCTAAGTGCTAGGCGTACAAAAAGAGGGAAAAGACAATCCCTTCCCTCGAGGAGATTAATCATGAGACAACATGCAAACAAATGTATACAAAGCAAGCCGTACGCTTTGTATACTTTGTAAGCTTTGTACGCTCTAAATGAATTTGGTTGTTTACTCAATTGTTTTTCAGACTTGTCCCACTCTGTGACCACATTGGGGATTTTCTTGGCAGAGATACTGAAGTGATTTGCCATTTCCTTCTTCAGCTCATTTTACAGATGAGGAAACTGAGGCAAACAGGGTGAAGTGACTTGCCCAGGGTCACAGAGCTAGGAATTGTCTGAGGCTAGATTTGAGTTCAGGTCTTCCTGACTCCAGGCTGCTGAGCCACCTACCCGTCCACAGGATAAATAGGAAATAATTAAAAGAAGGAAAGCACTGGAATTAAGAGGGATGGTAGGAGGCTTCCAGTAGAAGTAGGGGGCGATCAGCAGGCACAGTTGAGGAGAGAAAGTGTTCCAGACCTGGAGACAGCCAGAAAGAACGCCCAGAGCTGAGGGAGAGTATCTTGTCTGCAGAACAGCCAGGAGGTCAGTAAACTGGTCTGTCCTTGGACGAAAGGGGAAGGGAATGGCCCAGGGCTTGACTCCAGCCAGTGTTCTCAAGCTATAGAATCCCAGCATGTTTGCATTGGCCATGACCTCAGACACCATCTTTATCCAGCTTCCCTGTTTTCTAGATGAGGAAGTTGAAGATAGGAGAATGGTGCACCCATAGTTGCATAACTAGGGAGGGGAAGCTCTGGGATGCCAGTCGCTCTTTGTGAGGAAGCAGGTGATAAAAAAGGTCAGGTTACCTGGGAAAGCTATAAGGAAAGATAGTATCATCTTGCCCCTTCTGTCATTCCTGGGAACATGCTGTCTCCCTCTTCAAAAGCCAGTTGCTGGCTCAGGGCCTGAAATCATCGAAGGACCAGTACAGTTAGTTTGGAGAGCAATGAATGGGGTATGAGTGTGGCCTAGAGGCTGGGTCTCCCTTCCTTATAGGCCCATTGATAGCTTCAGCCTGCTTGGGCAGAAGGCCTTTTGTTGTGAGCTGGTGCCCAGAGCTCCTAGACACTATGTCCAGGGGCAGCATGCTATGATCTCAGAAGGCTGAGGCAGTAGGAGGAGGGTGTCCACAATGCCCACTGATGTGTCCCCTCTGAGAGTGGGAAGCAGGTCAGGACATGACTTGGGTGGAGATATGTGGTAGCTTTGACTTATCTCTCTGAGGGAGTTAAAAGATTATCAAGAAACCTGCCTCTGGGGTGGTCCTTGGAGAGTGGACATGGGGAAAAACTGAGATGGCCACTTATTCTCACTTTTTCAGTTGGGACAAGGATTCAGAGAATATAAGGATGGGGATAAGAATTCTGGAGGAAGCTCTGCTCAGGCAGCCAGTGTCTTTGTGCAGGCCTGGATTATTGCAACAGCCTCCTAAATGGTCTTCTGCTTCGTCTCTGTCTACCAAGTCAGCCTCCCTCTAGCTGCCAAAAGACCCTCCCTAGGGCCCAGGGTTGATCGTGGCACCCTTTGCTCAGAACTCTTCAGTGGGCTGTGTGTCTTCTAGGATAGAATGCAAACTGGCATTTAGAGCCCCTCACAGTCTGCCTTATTTTGTGTTATTCCTGTTCTCCAACTCTACATTCCAGTCAAACAGGCCCACTCGCTCTTCCCCAAACTGGACATTCCATGGATCCTAAGCTGGAACCTATGCCCGTATGGATTCTGTCTTCACCTCAGGTTCCTCTTCCACCTGATTCCCCACTTTCCTGACTCTCTCAGAGGTCACTGCTTTCTCCCTTCTAACATTAGTCATAATGATGATAGCAGCATGCATTTCTAACCTTTTATGAACTTTCAGCAGTAACGTTTCTAGCTGCCATTATTGTTGTTATTAATATTAATTTCTACAGAGCCTGGAGTGTGCCTGGCACTGGCCTAAGCTCTTTACACATATTGTTGCCTTACATTTACTTGTCTGTGTACAGATTGTATCAGCTTCTCACCCCACCCCTCAGTAAAGTAGAAGCTTCCTGAGGACAGCAACTGTTTTAGACTTTGTATGTCCAATACCACCATACTGTGAAGCACATAGTTAACCTTTCTTAAGTGGGAGTTGAATTAAATTACACGATGGTGGAAAGTACGCTTGATTGGGAATCTGAGCACCTGGGTTCGTATCCTGTTCCATGTTGGCTGAATCACTTAGCCTCTATTAAGGGGAAGTGAGAGTAAGGAAGACCTGAGTTTTCATCTCGCCTCAGATAATTTACTTAGTTATGTAATCATTTAGCCTTTCTCAGCCTCAGTTTCCTTATTATAAAATGGGCATAAGAGCACCTACCTAATAGGGTTATTTTGAGAAAGAAATGAGGTAACCTGTAAACCCTAAAGAGATATATAAATACTAATTATTAATGTCAGATGCTTCAACTTTAGTAAAATGAGGAGATAGGGCCAAATAATGCTCTCCAAGTCCTGCTGGTTCTGAATCCTGCAATGTTTTCCTCTACTTTTCAATTTCCAGCCCCATTCTTGGCCTCCAAATATTGGCATCCAAATATGGTATTCTAATCCTTTCAGAGAGTAGGTAGAAGGAAGAACCCTTCTGAACAAGCAGAGTCTGCTGAGCTCCTTCACTTTGTTTCTTCAGAAAGGAGAGAAATTAATAAGAAGTTAATAGCTGGAAAGTTCTTTGAAGCAAAGAAAGCGCCTCATTACAGTGCAAACATTTAATTTTGGAAACATAATTATATCAGTGCTGGATAATTAGCTGGCATCACCTGCAGGGGCCATGCCAGGAGACTTCCTAGAGCCCAGAGGCTTTGGTGGATTCAGATGGGGAAGCTGGGAGGCCTGAAGATCATGGGACTTAAAGTTTGAAGGAACCTTTGGATTGTAATGAGCAAATCATTGATTAACCTTTTAGAGCCCAAGTTTGCCCCATCTGTAATAATACTTGCCTCCTTTTGTGGAGTGGGAAGAAGAGTGTTTTGTAAGCCTTGGAGCAGTACAGAAATGACAGTTGTTTGTTTTCTTTTTTTTTTATTATCCACTCCAAACACCTTTCTTTTAAAGATGCAGAAACTGAGGTTTAGGAAGAAAAAGTAATTTCCCCCTGAACACCTCTGGAACAGGGGGCAGAGCCATGTTTAAATTCAGGTCTCTGACCTCAAATTCATGCCCCTTTTCATGGGGGCCACACTATACTTCCTTCATCTCCTATGCTGTACTTAGCATACAATCAACATTTTGTAAGTCCCAAATGTGATTGCCTGCAGGTAGAGGATAGAAGTCTGCTACTCTCCAAATCCCATCCTTCCCTGTGTCTGTTGATGACCTCATCCACATCCCCCTCAACCCCATTTCTTTTCTCTCCTCCAGAGCTGAGCACTTCTGATGATAGCTCCCTATCAGATGCCATGCTGTTGGAAGAAGGTAAGTGAGACTGTCTGGGACATGGTGCCCCAAGAGAGTTCTCCATAGCTCAGGAGCACCTGTCTCCCTATAGCTTAGGGCAATCACTGAGAAGCTTAGCAAAGGCCTCCCTGGTCAAGTTAAGATATGTGACATTTCTGGGCATGGTAATTTTTGTGGTTTGATCATTTCGGTTGACTCTTTGTGACCCCATTTGGGGTTTTCTTGGCAAAGATACTATAGTGATTTGCCATTTCCTTCTCCAGCACATTTTTATAGATAAGAAACTGAGATAAACAGGGGACTTGCCCAGGGTCACACAGGCTGGATTTGAATTCAGGAAGATAAGTCTTCCTGGCTCCAAGCCTGGTGCTCTGTCCATCATGCCACCTAGCTGCCCCTGAGCGTGGGGGTGCAGACCTCTAATCCCTGCTCTTGAGGGAGTCTGAGGATCTGGGGAGTTCTGTGGTGCTGATTAGACATCTTCACTAAGTCTGATGCTGGAATGGTAAGCCCCTGGAATGGAGGCCCATCACATACCGCCCAAGGAAGGTCAGACTGGCCCAGGTGAGAGAGGCAGATCAGGCCAAGGCTTCGGTAGAGTAGGGATGGGCCATTAGTGCTGTTATACGTTCACCCCAGGCAAGGTGGGGAAGTGTTGTATAAAATACCTTTGGTAGAGCAGAGAGGCAGAGCTCCTTGGTGGGAATTCTGCTCTTAGTGAGTTCATCCCCTTTAAATTTTCCTAGAACCTTTTATCTGGATCTCTCCTTTGTGCCCATCCCATTCTGCTTTGCATTGTGCATATATGTACCCACATTATCAGTGTTAAACTCAAAGCACCCTGAGGGCAGGGACTTTTTTTTTTTTTTTGGAATTGGTATATTCCTTGTGCTTTGTAAGATTTAGAGCAGGAACACAGGTTCCTAGAGGCCATCTAGTCTAACCCCTTATTTAACTGGTGAGGAAACTGAGGGCCAGGGAGGTTAAGTGATTTGCCCAAGGTCATAGAGTGGTGTCAGAGGTGAGGTTTGAGCCCAGATTGTCTGACTCCAGAGACAGTGGTTTTTAACTGTCCTACAATTAATAAAAGGCTTCTCAGCCTGGTCCTCTCTTCCCTGGGCACAGACCCAGGTGGGATGAATGGCCTATTTTCCCTTGCCAAGTTCCCCACTCCAGCTTCCCACAACAAATGCTGAGGAATGGTAGTCCAGAGCTGAGTCAGCATAAGCCCAGGAGTTCCTGGGCCTGGGAGCCAGATGACCCCAGTGTGGGGAATAGGGAGATAAATTCCAGAGTTGTCAGCCAGGAGACCCTGGAGGGCAAGGAAGAGACAGTCCAGACCCCTGAGAAGAGTTTCACCCTTGGGGAAAAAAGAGGGAGACATTCTGGGGATTTTCCCACAGTGAACCAGCCAGAGTTACAGAAGATTCTGCTGTTCAAAATCTGTGCCCTCTCTCCTCAGTAGAGTTGAATATCACTTTTCTGGCCTCTGGAGTTTGGTTCATCAATACAGCTGGGCAGTGATAAAAAAAAAACAAACAGCACTGATGAGGTCCCCTTTACCTGGAATTGAGGCCCTAGGGAACATTCGAGGGAGAAAATACAGAACCCTCGGAGGTCTGCAGAATATAGAAACAGCACACACTAGAAAAACATGTCATGGAAAGATAATAACTAGAAACCTGACTGCCACTGCTTCAGACACAAAAAGAGACACCCTGAGTGGAGGAATGGGTTGTGTGGCATGGTTCACCTGGGACGGCTTCTCAAGGGAGGCTGACTTAGAGATTGGAGGAATCTAGGGCCATTCGTTGACGTCTGTGGCCAGAGAGAGCCCCTGGGGCAGTCGGCGGCATTGGTCTTGGGAAGAGAGACACAGAACAGGTAGCTTGGTTCCTGTTGGGCTGGTTCTCCCACCAGCCACCCTTATTGTCTTTCTCTTCTCCACTTGCAGAAGAAGCCCAGTTGCCAAAACCTGTTCCAGAGTCCCCGGCACCACCTACTAGGTCACTCCCACCCCAGCACCTGGAGGGGCTGAAGCCAGCAGGGCCTGAGGCTGGGGGTCTAGAGCGTTCTCCAATCCAGAACAGCCCCTGGAAGGAAACTAGCCTGGATCATCCCTATGAGAAACCCAAGAAATCTCCCTCAGAACTTGACAGCGAGTCCAGGTAGAGGGAGGCACATGAAGGTCATGTGTCTAGAGCAAATGATTTTGTATACTGGGAAGGGAGTGAGGTTAAGGGCAGGGAAGAGGGGGGAAAGGGATGAGTGATTCAACCTTTCTTTGATCGGTATGACTGGGCTGTCTTGACCACTTCCCCAGAAGTAGAAGTATATTCCCCACTGAACACAAACTCACTTTTGCTTCTTTCCATTCTAACCTCTTTACCTCAAACTCAGACCTGCACTCCTGAAGGAAAAACAAGCAAAAAACCCTCCCAAACTCATGGGAAAATTCTCTCTCCTTACCCTTCTCTCTCTGCAGCAGCCCAGCCACGACACCCCAGGATGGGCCAACCTCCATCAGCCCCTGGTTGCTGGAAGCACCTACATATCATGTAGTCCCACTCCGAAATGTTCCTGGACAAGTTCAAGGCCGGGCGAGCGCCCCTGCCACCCCAGAGATTCAGGGGAGACGGGGCCAATCTCAGTCTCTAAGGTACCAAGGCCATGGGGATTGGGCTCCCATTCATACAGCTGTTTTTTAGATTTGCCCAACGTTTTACCTTCTACTTAACCCCTTTTTGAATGGCAGACCTATGAGGAAGGGGGATTAAGGACGTGGTAGATTCGCCTCATTTTACAGATGAGGAAACTGAGGTTCTGAGAACTTGCCCACAATCAGGATTCAAATCTAGTTCTTCCTGATCGCAAGTCCAGGCCTTCTGTCCCTTTTTAGTCATTGCTGCTTCTGAGACTGGGGGTGAGCCCCTCAGGTTCACTGGCATTATCTATCCAGACTCCTGACCTGGGTGGCCCACCTTCTTCCCTGGGCACAAGTCAGTTAACCAGACATTTATTAAGCACCTGCTAAGTGCCAAGCATTGTATTAGGCCCTGGGCATGTCCAGAGAGGACAGGAGGTCCTTGATGTCTACCTACTTAACTCTAAAGGAGGATAAGTCTTGTATGCTAATAAATTCTGTTCCAAGGGCAAAGGAAAGGCCTGGACAAGTGATCTAAGAAAATCTGAATGGGGAGAGAAAGCTTTCAGCTGGTGGGGAAGGCTTCACAGAGGAGTAACTTGTGACTGAGCTGGGCCTTGAAGGAAGACAAAGTTTACAAAAGATGGGGATAAGGATTGTATTTCAGAAATGGAGATTGGTCTGTAGGAAAACAAAGGTGAGAGGGCAGAAATTTCAAAAAAAGGCTAATAGTTCTTTTTGTCTGAAACATGAGTTATAAAAGAGAAGCTATAAAGGTAAATTTATCTCTATTTTGTCTCCACTGTATGAATTCAAGCCCCCTGAAGGCAGAGAATTGCTTTATCTTTGTCTTTGTTTCTCCCAGAATGCCCAGCACGTAGCAAGCACTTAATTGAAGCCAGACTGTGGAGGCCCTTGAAATGGCAGACTGTTTCCATTTCACCATAGAGGCAATAGGAAAACACTGAGGACTTTTGAGTAGAAGAGTCACATAGTCTGTTCCCCTGCACCAGATTATCTGCAGTGGGGAGATCAGGTGGAGGTCGTTGTAATAAAAATAATAATCCAGGCAAGAGATGATGAGGGACCAAGCTGGACTGGTGGCAGTGGAAGTCCAGAAGGGGGGATGTGAAAGATACTAGGAGAGAGGAAATACAGACTTAGCAATTTTGGATATAGGGGGTAAGGCCTATTAAGGATGTAGGGAATAAGGACTATTCAAAGGGGATGGTTGGATTTGTGAGCCCACATGAAAGAAGGAAGTTGAGCATGAGTTCCCTTGACAAATGACCCTTTCCATCTCTTCCCCAGAATTAATGTTTCCAGCTCACTCTTACTTTGTCCTCACCTGTTTCTGGGATCTAGGACTCAGTTGGCATCTTCTTTTTCCCTGCAGGGTGGATTCTTTCCGGGTGTGCCCAGAAGGCCGTGGCCGAAGCGCTATCCCTCGCCGACGTCCCACGCACTATACGGTGACTGTGCCTGACTCCTGCTTCCCTTCAGCAAAACACCCCCCGCCCCACCCTGCCTACCACTCTGGCTCTGAAGACAGCAGCTCCGATGTCTCCAGCATTTCTCACGCCACCTCTCCAGGCAGTAGCAGCCCAGACATCTTCCTGCGGCCCATGTCCCCATCTGACCAGCCCTGCTCCCGGAGAACCTGGGTCTCTGCTGATGCGCGTGAGCTGGCGGCTTATTACCCTAAGCTGCTGCTCCCATCTGGATATTTCCCAGCAGGGAGGTACGTAATGGTGGCTGACAGGCAACAATTGCCTGCTGGATGGGAGCTTGGCCACCTGGGACCTGGCACTGTCTACGATGAAGATGGAGCACCTCTGCGCTACCAACGACTGGTACCTTCTCACAGCCGGATTGTGAGGACGCCTTCCTTGAAGGACAGCCCTGTGGGCCGGGGACTCAGCAAGGCGGCCGTGTCAGAGGAACTCAAGTGGTGGCACGAGCGGGCACGGTTACGCAGTGCCCGTCCACATTCACTAGACCGGCAGGGGGCCTTCCGAATGAGGAGCCTCCCTCCAGTCAGAGAGCCCTTGGGGAGAGTCATGGGAAGAACACAGGTATGGGAGACAGGAAGTCATGAGAGTGGAATAGGGAACTTGAAAGGCAAGTGAAGCCAATGCTTGCCTCCCCAAGGAAGGTTATGGGCAGGATAGAACAGTAGGTAATGGGAGCAAGGCCAGTTTTAGGAGGAACGAAAACAGCTAGGTCTCAATCTGTCTGCACCAGAATCAGACGTCTGTGCAGTCCTGAGTGGGCGATGGCTCTCACACCACTTCTTTGAGGCTTGTATGTTGCCCCTTGGCTTCAGGAGAGGCACATTTATCCTGTGCTGCACTTGAGCACATGCCACTTGGGCAGCATTAGGAGGTGACCCACAAGGTGGGTAGTCACATACAGATAATTGAGAGTTGACTGAATCCTCGAGGTTCATCTAGGCTGCTCTGAGAACATAACCCATCTACCTCCTGACCTAGCAGGCCCCAGGAATAAGGCATTCGTCAGCTCCAGAGCTGAATCATCTTCCTGCCTTGCCTATTCATCCCTCCTGGGATGAGAGGGACACTAAGCTGGGATCATAAAGGAAGACTTTGGGACCAGAGACTGGGAAAAACTGCCTCTAAGGACCTCTTTCCAGTTGGTTCTCTAGCTGGACATGGAACTTCTTTTTTCTTTGGGTCTCAGGCTTCCTATCTGAAATGGTGCAGGGGTAGAGGACACTTCCCCTTTGAAGTCATTCATGAACATTCATACCCTCAAACACATCCTTTGTTTTCCCTTCCCCTTCTTCGCTGGCAGGAGGGAAGGGCCCCAAAGCTATAAACTCAGATGTGTTTGGGTGCTGAGGTTCTCTGCAGCAAGTCTCTTCCCCACCCACCAACCATTTGGGTTGCAGCTGGCGTCCCACTGGCTCTCCTGGCCTGGAGCCCAGGCCGCACCCTCCCAGCTGACATGTTCTCCCAACGGGCGAGCTTGGACCTGTTCTTGGCCCTCATCTAGCCTGTCTCACCCTGGCCAAGGAAGTTCCAATAGTGAGGAGTAAACTTGTAGAAGGAGGGAGGGGAAGGAAGAATTTGAACTAGAAAATTTGCGGAGGAGAGTGCCCGGGCGGGTGAAAGGACTGAAATCTTGCTACATGAAGGGACTGGGGATGATTAGCTTGGAGAAGATAAAGCTTGGGGTGGGGGAAGGGACATGATTACTGTCGAGGTAGAATTTACAGGATGAACGTAAAGAAAACCTTTCTAACAGAGCTGTCTAAAAGCAGATGGGCTGCCTCAGAAGCTGGGGAAAGCCTCACTGGAGGGGTTCTGGCGGAGGTGTGGTGGCCATTTGTGGGAACTGTGATCTCCCCCCGCTAGTGCACATTAGGTCAGGACTTAGGAAATACTTTTTATTCATTCTTTACTTTACTCTCCCCACCCCCCAAGGCCAGCGGTACTTCTAGGGTCTCATGCATCACCCTCATACATCCCATTTCCCTGTCTTCATTCCCACCTGTTTCTTTTTCCTCTTCCTCACAGTTCTGCCATGAGAGAAGTCCTGAGCCCCTTCAGAAGGGTCTTGCATTCGTTAAGCAGCTATTATGTACTACACCAGACAAGATAGTCCCTACAACCAAGGGGCCTTCATTGTAGAGGGAGGTTAGGGGTTGGTGGTGGCAACAGTGTGCACACAAATAAGACATATCCACATACATGGATATATGATATATCCATAATATGTATATCCATATGTAAGATGTATGCATAATAAGAAGTAATTGCAGGGGGTACTCATAAATGGGGGACCCGGGAAGGGCCTCTTATGGGAGGTGGCACTTAAGCAGAATCTTGAAGGGAGTTAGGAATTCCAAGGGTTAGAAGTGAGAAGGGAGAGCACTGAAGCTGCGGGAAAAATGGACAGTCTGGGCAGAAACACAGCTAACAGAAGGAAATGGAACCTAGAACAGACAGGGTGTGGAATCCAGAGCAGGTGGAGCATGAGTCAAGATTGAAGGTAGCATGGCAGGGCACCCCAGGGCATGAGGCCCCTGGCAGTCTTGATTACCCATTGACTCCTTTTTTTCTCCCCCCAACCCTGACAGATGCCCATGGTCCATGTGCTGAGGAGGACATCTGATGGAACCCCGATGCAAGTCTATGTGCCGGAGAAAGGAGAGATCATCAGCCAAGTGTAATGCTTTGGCTCCCCATCTCGTGGGAAGACTTGATCCATGAAGGGGGTGCCCTGGACTTAGGGGTTGGCTGACTGGGCTAAGCCTCAGCCCACCCTGGCACCTCTTTTCTGCTCCACTACACTCATTGCGGGTCGATGAGCAAGACCTCAGACTTCCTTTGACTTGAGTTTAGGAAGCCTGGCCTGAAATTTTATACTTCTGTGTTATTCTCAAAGATACTGTTATGTTGTTCTGCTTTATTCTGTCTGTCTGTTATCAGGTTTGGCCATCCCAGTCATGAGTGAGCCTCCTATGTTATGGCTGTTTAAGAGACTGTCACCAGAGGTCAACCATGCCCATGTCCACATGTGTTAGAGGCCAGGCTTCTCCAACACCCACTGGGGGGGTTGGGGTAACAAGTGTCTCCAAATCATCCAACCTCTGCAGGACTCGCTGTCCTGGTGGATAGGTCTACCTCTTTGCTTTCTTTCCCTTAGTAATGTGCTCTGTCATGCACAGCCCAAGGGATGGGTTCCTTAGCCCACAGATGGACATGGAAGAACAATTCCTTGTCATTTAACCCAGAAGGAAGAGGGAAGAATACAATGTGACTGGTGTTTGGTGCATGATCTCCAGACTCAGCTTCCTGTTCCCCACTTCCCACCATGACCTCCCCCGTGGAGCTCAGTGATGTTACCTTTCCCATACTACAAGATCTTGTCTTCCACTTGGGCTTCAGGGCACTGCATTTTGGACTGTCCATTGAGAAGGCAAAGTTTTGTTATCTAAATCTAGGGATTCCTGTCCTGTCCTGATGGAGGTTGACTTTGCTTGGAGAGGGGAATCCATGTGGATTGCGCCAATCATTTGGGAAGTAGGGGCAATCCTGTGCTAACACCCTCTGCTGCCACCTCAGACAGCCAGCTATGGAAGCTGACCCAGAACAGAAAAGCCAGGAAAGGAATCCCGTGAAAGGAGAGGAATGCTTCCTACCTACCAGCAACGCAGGCCTTGGTTCCTACTAGGTTATTTGAACTTGGGCAGACAGCTAAGAATGTATTTAGGGGCCCCCCAGGATCTGGATGCCAGACTGGAGAGGGACATCAGGATGTTAGCAGCTAAAGAAAGACTTTCCACCTAGTTGTACTAAGGGGCCTGCTGAGGGGGAATCCTAGGGAAGGAGAAGCAGTGGCCACAGGGATAGGTTCTACAGTCCTGTGCCAACTCATTCTTTCCCTGCTTCTGTGGACTGGGTTCTGATAATTCACCTCATCTTCTGGCATTTTCTAGTCTCTAGACTTCCTCTTCCCCCACCAACCAGAGACCACTACTACTACTCATTCCTCTTTTTTTTAAAATCACCCCATAGACTCTATTTTCTTCTCACCCTGAAATGTGTCTTCCTCAATAGTTCCCATAGCTGAGCCAGGCAGGTCTCAGGGACTTCCCTATCCCAGAGTCTTTCTCTGTTAACTTATTGGTTCTGCATAGCCTCTGATGGCATCATAAAATGGCCCTGTCCCCAGCTGCAGGGCCAGAACTGTATGGGGTGTAGTGTCAAATTCTCCTTAATAAAATGTACTCTTTGTGATCATCTTAGCTGAGATTGTGGGGGTGGGGGTTCCCAAGCTCTGTCTAACACTCTGAAGACTGTTTTCTCCCGGGCTAGGGAAAAGCCACTGGCTTCTTTCCAGCTGGTCTGATTCCCATCCCAGAGAAGTAGGTGGGGGTGGAGTGGGAGAGGTTAAGGATTCTTCCTCTTTTCCCAATAGGCACAGAATTGGTGTATGGCTTGACTGCTGGCAGTAGGTCTCCTCCTTCCCCCAACTCCTATCCCATCTCATGGAGGAAGCCTTTGGGATTCTGGTTGGACCCCTAGGCCACAGTTAGAGCTGTATTATGTCTTACCCCATGGTGACTCTTCAGAGATGGTTTCTGAGTACTTGAAAATGCCTTGTGGCTGTGATTCCAGCTTAAGATTTTTGGAGGGGCCCAGGAGACCTATCCTATCACCCCTCTTCCTATTCTCCTATTCATCCCCTACCAGTCCTTCCAACATGGGAGCGTGTGCTATGTAATCTAGAGGAAAACAAATCTTAGACATAGGGGTGGGGGACACTTAAAATGAAATTGGGAAGATAATGACCACTTTTATCTTTCCCAAAGTTGGTGATTTTTGAAGTAGGTTTTGTTGTTTTTAACAGAGACACAGCCCCCTCATGACACTGCACTCTTTGGGGATGGTGCCTCAGAGACACATGTAACCACGGGGTGGGGGTGAGAGTAAAACCTCCACGCAAGCCTGAGGACCATTTTGTGCCATGCCACTGAAAAAGAACCCTCAAGGCTTGGCACAGCACTGCTTGGGAGCCACTAGCTGGGCTCTTCTGGTCCTCATGAACAACAGTGCATCCTGTGAAGGGCGCTGCCAGCAGCCTGATGTTCCATTCTCCATGGGCACCAGCCCCTCACAATCATTGCCATGTCCACGGACCCAGGGCTCTTCCAGGAAATGGTCCCCTGAGGACGAAAGCAAGTCAAAGGGACTGAGAAGGCCCTTCTAACGCAACGCCAGGTGAGACCTGCCAAGTGGCCCTGTGGACCCTTCCAGAATGGGGCAGACCATCCCTGAGCAGAGGCTGGGAAAAGGTAGGTGAGGGCAGCCAGGCAGATTGAGATGTTTCCACCGGGAACTTCTGGTCCACTGCAGAGATAACAATAATGGCTTATGTTAATAGAACACTGTGCTTAAGAATTTTACAATGATTAGTGTCTTCAATCTTCATAATCCTGAGAGGTAGGGGTTATTATCAACCCAACTTTACAGGTGGGGAAACCGAAGACAGGCAGAGTCTGTGAAATGACTTGCTCAGGCTACACAGCTAGTGGCCATTATAGGGAACATCGACATCTTAGAAGAAGGAGCTATGGGCTTGGAGTCCAGCTCAGCCAAGAGCCTTCATCTGATGTCTGAAGAAAGGGGCTCAGAGAGGAGAAGGGATGTGCCAATGGTCACACCGGAAGTGAGGGATAACATGTGCCAGGCACTGTGTAAGTGCAGGTGATGCCCCACAGAAAGTGAGAATGGCCCTGCTCCCAAGGAGCGCAAGCTGGAGAAGGAAGGTCTCCATCCACTAAGGCAGTCCATTGACATTTCCCTATTCTAGGAGAGCAAGAGGTGTCCCAGGAGAAGGGCAGATGACCAGATGGCCTGGGTGGACATCTGGATAAGATGGGGAAGCATAGACTAATGATCTGGGACTAGCTAGATATAAACTAGGTAAGTTGTCCGCTCAGTTTCCGATCAAAATGGCTCACTACTGGAGTAGGAATTCAAAAGCTCCTTCAGGTGTGGATTCAGGAGGTCCCATGCAGGAGGGCAGAAGCAGCCCAGGAAGGCAGGAAAGACAGTAGGTGTATTGTTGGATGGGATGTGTGCCTGATATTCCTTGCAGTCTTTCTTGGATTGGGTTTCTGAAGGAGAAAGAAAACCAGTGTCCTGAGCCCCTGGACAATACCCTAATTGAATCATTTCTTATGGTTTGTGACTTAATGGTGGCACAGAGTCTAGGAGCTTCCTCTGGTACCAGTAACTTTCTCTGTCATAGACCCCTTCGGCAGTTGGAGGAAAGCTGCAGATCCCTTCTCAGAATAACGTTTGTTGTCTACATTCCTAATAGGAGGAAATGCTACATTTCAGTTAGAGGTTTGTGGAAATGAAGATGTCATTTTTTTCCCTCATCCAGCTTTGTGAGTCCTCTGAAATGTGTCCCTGGACCTTACCCACCCTAAATTAGGAATCCTTGCCCTAGAGCAATGGTAAAGCCCTGGGAACAGAAGTGATCAAAATAGATTGGATATCTTATGTCTGTGCTGGCCCCTTCTTCCTCCCTGGAAGATGTAGGTAGTTTTTTTGGGTGGGGGTGAGATGTCAATGCCTTGGGAAGTCCCTTCCTTCCATCCTTCCTACTTTCCCCTCTCTTCTAAGCTAGTAATTGGCCCATCCAGGTAGTTTCCACTTCCCTTACCTGACTCATGAGCCCTGCCTTGGGGAAGGAAGCAGGGAGAGCGGTGCTTTTCTAGAGCTGAGAATTTTTCAGGCAATAGAGGGTAAAGGAGATGATGTTGTGCTGCACTCTAATCTAATAAGCTTTTGTTAATCACCAACAGCTAAATGTAAATATGAAAATTTGCAGAGGGGAAAGGCACTAAGAATGAGAGGTATTTGCAAAGGCTCCCTATAGAAGTTGATGCTTCTGCTGAGTCTTAAAGGCCAGGAGGGATTCTAAGAGGGAGGAGCCTGGAGGGTGTGCATTCTAAACTGCAGGTACAGCCTATGCAAAAGCACAGAGGTAGGAGATGTGCTGAGATTTAGGTCAGGGCAAGGTATCACAGAATAGAAATTTAGAACTGGAAGGAACTTTAAAAAATCATTTTAGTCAGTTCTCCAAACCTCTGGGAATCTGGGAACCTGATAGATCCAAAGTGCCACAGAAAGTAAGAAATTCAAGGATGCAAGTCTGGGTTCCTGGCTTTGGGTTCAGTGCTCCTACCACACCCCTGAGCTCTGAGTTCTGGGCCTGGGTAATCTAGCAGAAGGTGGATGCCTCTGATTTTCCACCAAGGCTAGGAGAGGGGAATGTGGTCACTCTTTTTAAGGATCTGAAGTACTTTAATCAAGGAATTAGGTTTTTTCTGCTTGTTCCCAGAGGACAGAACTAGGAGCAACAGGGGAAATTACAGAGGCAATTTTGGCCTGATAGAAAGAAAAATATTGATAATTTTCATTCTTTTAATAATTTTATTTTGTCCTTAGTGTAAAGAGCACAATAAAAAGAACATTTGTACATAAAAATAGGACAAAGAGAATTATATGTGAACACACAAATATTATTGATATTTGGTTTTAAAAAAGACTAATAAACATGTAACTTTCCAAAATAAATAAATAAATATTCATCCATTTCGGGAGAAAGGAAAGAAGGAAGGAAGGAAGGAAGCAAGGAAGGAAAACTTCCTAACAATTAGATCAGTAATTCACTAGATGATGAGTTTTTCACCACTAGATGGCTTCTTTCAAGCAGAAGCTGGGTATCCACTAGTTAGGGCTTGTTATAAATACAAAATAAAGCTCCGATCTGAATTATCTGGAGCCACAATAATGAATTGATTATCTGCTTTGAAGCCTCAGTAACTTCACATTCAGCAATAGCAAAATGCAGGTTGGAAATGGCGATGTGATGGCTAACTAGGGTGTTACCGGTTTGAAGGGGAAAAGAAATTTTGTTTGGTGAGACTCTTCTGGCCCTAGCCCAGACTCCCAGGGGGAGGTGGCTCCAGTTGCCCAGCTTCCAGAGATACGTTGGCCAGGCTTCTGCTTCTTTAATAATTTTATTGTTGAGGACATCTTTTACTCCTAGGAGGCCAGTGCCTGACCTCTCAACTTGAGAAATCTCAAACTGGGTATTAACTGTGAGGTAATCCCTAGTGTGGGGAAAATACTTACCTTTTTAAGCTATAGGCATACACCTTTTCAGGGTCAATATTGATGACCCAAATGCTTGGGCAAGGAAAGTCTATCCCAGAGGTTCCCAAACTTATTTGGCCTACGGCCCCCTTTAAAAAAATTGCTAAATGCCCCCCCCCTGGAAATCTACTTTCTTTAGCCCTTTAATATTTTTTGGAAAATTTGCATCATCTCAAAAAATAGAAAATATTTTTTAAACATGATGCTTCTTAAATTTAACAATTTATCATAAATCTGTGTTTTCTCCCTGCATTGAAATTTTGATGATGCAACATTGCATTGTGTAACCATATAGTATTGTATTGTGAACATACACATATTTCTGCTGATGCATACTGGACTTCCATTCAATGCTCAACAGGTTTGCCTGGAAACACTTGCTTGTTAAGACCTGTCAGCAGACTTGACCACTGATAGGTTATAACTCTCATTTTGTGTGTTTATTTGGAAAATAATGTAATCACTATGACTTTAACTCTGTCACACAATAGATGAAACATGTACCAAAGGTTTTTCAAAATTTTCTTCTCTTCTTTCCTTATGCTTCCAGTGTCCCCTTATTTTTATTCAACACTCCCTAATTGCACCTGAGGCTACTATCACTTCCTGGATCATTCCAGTGCCCCCCAGGAGGCAGTATTGTCCACCTATGTATCCTCAAGAACTCCAGTCTCTGCCCTGTGCTCAGAAAAGCATACAAAAAGGCAGAAGGCACCAGGAACTTGAAGTCCAGGGACCTAAGGCCACTTGGGCAAGCACATTTAGCTCCACTATATATTTCTCCTTAAAGCTTCCATTAGCTGCTCCTGGTTTGAGAGAAATAGAGAAAGCTGTGAGAGAGAAGGGAGAAAAACCACCTCCCTACCTTGCTACAGGCACAAGGGAAAAGGCAGAGAGAGGGAGTCTTCAAAAGAGAGATACCCCAGGTTTGGTTTCACAGATTATTTTAATCGATGTTATTAACTCTAGGATTGTTTTAAAAAACATTTTGATAATTATGTTAATATCATTATTTTCCTTTGTAATACTGTGTGGTGGTTTTGTTGTTTTTTAGAATGCTTTAAAAAACCCTATTGTGAGAAGGGGTGCCTAGGCTTCACCAGGTTGGTGAAGGGGTTGATGTATGGCACAAAAAAGGTTAAGAACCCCTGCTTTGTGGACCCTGAAGGAATGGGCCTTTCCTCCAACAAAAGTTTAGTAAACTCACTTATCATTTCAGAGGCAGCCCCTGTCACTGAGAACCAACTGTGGCAGCTAGGAGGCTAAGTAGATAGAGAGCTGAACTTGGAGTTCAAAGATACTTCCTATCTGGGTGGCCCTAGACAAGTCACTTGACCCTGTTTGCCTCAGTTTCCTCATCTATAAAATGAGCTGAAGAAAGAAATGGCAAACCACTCTAGTACCTTTGTCAAGAAAACCCCAAGTAGGGTCATGAAGAGTTGTACATGACTGAAACAAGTAACAACAAGTTACAAACCTTAAAACTGAAGTCTTTTTCCTGAGTCCTTCCTTCATTAGGAGCATGAAGCAGGGTGTGTCTTGGAATCTCATCCTAGGCTCTCCCAGTCTCTTGTTGTACATGAGAGCTTACAGAACCAAAGGTCCCGTACTCATTGCTGTCTCCATCTTTGCCTTCCTAGGACCCCAGTTGTTCCATGTTTGTAGGGCAAGCAACAAGGAGAAGCAACATCTGGCTTGGCCCCGGTGAGAGTTACATAAACTGCTTTGTCTTCTCTCCTCCCTCAGGCTCCAGCTCAACCTTACATTCCTATTCAGACTCCTAAGAAAACTGAGTCTAGTTTTACTGCAGTCCCCATCCTGGAAGTCAAGGAGGCTTCAGGGATGATGCAAAGATAAAGACCAGGAACCCTTTGACTCAGCCACTGAGATCAAGCCAACCCAAAATGGACTCACAGAATCAGAGTCCAGGCACTTCCCGGCTCACTCAGTCTGTCCATCTCTTCTCTGACTTCACTTCTTTCCCTTTCCAAGTTAGACTCTATTATTCACAGAACGATTTTAGCAGCTTTCTAGCTCATCTCATATTAGAAAGAAATCTCAGCTACACTTGATCTTGGGTCTCAACAGGCCTAGAAACAACATTTGATCAGTCATTTTCTGCTTAGAAAGGATCTCAGGCAGCCCACACTCCCTGTGGACAACCTAATTGTTAGGAAGCTTTTCCTGATGTCAAGTCTCCATCTGCCACTTTCCAAGTCCTACCAGTGCTAATGAGCAGAGGACTGCAAAGGTTCTTTCCTCTGGGGTCAAGTGAAACTAAAACCCACTTAGATATGATAGTGTTTCAGATACCCCTCTCTCCTTTTTCCCCTCTCTGAAATCATCCCTGTCATCATTTCTTACAGCACAATGTGTGTTTGTCCTTGGTTGCTGAAGAAGACCATGCCATCAGAGAAATGATGACATGACTTGCACTTGACTTTGTTTTGAGTGAGGGAGGGCTGTGGAGGTCACCAGCCTCACTTCTCCTCCAGAGTCATCTGAATCCAGTGACCAGATATTCTTCAAGATGACTGGAGGTGACCCAGCATGAGGCAATTGGGGTTAAGTGACTTGTCCAAGGTCACAGAGCTAGTGAATGTCAAGTATCTGAGGTGAGATTTGAACTCAGGTCCTCCTGACTCCTGCACTGGTGCTCTATCCACTGTACCACGTAGCTGCCCCACAGCACAGAAGTATTCCATTACTATCACATACCACATTGTTAAGTCATTCCCTGGTTGATGGGCATCCTCTTGATTTCCAATTCTTTGCCACCACAAAAAGAGCTGCTAGAAATATTTTTGCACATGTGGGTCTTTTCTTTTTCCTTTGAACTCTTTGTGGGTATAGGCCTACTAGTAGCATTGCTGGGTAACAGCCTAATAGTTTTTTGGACATAGTTCCAAACTGCTTTCCAGATTGGATTAGTTCAGAGCTCCACCGTAAGTGCCTTAGGTACCTATTTTCCACATCCCTTCCAGCATTTGTCCTATTTCTTTTTTGTAGACATTTGGGCAGACCCTGCGATTCAAACAAAGAGCTAGGGCCCTGGTGCCCCAACCTGGCACAATTGGCCCCCTTCACTCTTCCCAAGAAAAGCAATGGGAGGGAAATAAACTGGATCAAGTCTAGGGAGCTTAGAATGCTGGAGAAGACTATATTGATACCACTCATTTGGCATCGGCCCCTCTTAAGTTGTCTGCATTCTAACAGATGGTCATTTTAACAATTAAAATGTTGCAGGAGCTTAATAACATTTCATACCTAAAAAAGCTCTCCTGGCTATCTGAAGTATATTACAATTCTGATGCTTTCCCTACCAATAAGCAGGGACTTACTTCCACCGACCCTTTGATCATGCGACATAAGTTTCTAGAATAGGCAGAAAATCTTCAAGATTGTCTCTCATCAGTCTTCTCCACCCTGATCAGGTTGAGTTTGCAGGGACAAAGACAGACAGCTTTGAAAGAAAGGGCAATTTAGTTGTGTGAGCCTGGGCAAGTCACTTAATCTGTAGTGTGTCAAAAGTAAACAAACTTTTTTAAAAAGAAGAAAGGAAAATTTATGGCATTGTAAACTAATTAGAGACTTAATTTGTAACTGAAGTGTAATATCTTTCCAAATTATGGTTTGAATACTTTTTCAAAGGCTGAAATACCTTGGTGGACTTTTTTAAAGAATGGGGTGAGGTTTAGGATTAAGACTACACAAAAGGGCGTTTAATATCATTATTAAAAAAAGCAACCGCATACTTTCCCCTAAAGGTTGATAGATTCATTGTTTTAGTAAAAGATAGTTTTACCCCCTAGAGAATGCTAAGAAAACCTCAAGGCAAAAGGGAAAAAAAAGGTTAAGCCTTATTAGGTGAAAATTAAATCCTGGGAGGATATGTTATCATATCGCTGTATTTTCTTCAGTGAATGATTGAACAAAATTTAGTGGTTAAGTAAATTAGAAGCAAAGTCCCTTAAAAGAAATTGGAATAGAAAGTAAGGAACCAGTGGCCTCGAGGCCCACCTCTGGAATAGACTATGTAACTCAAAATATAAAAGTTTTACAATTAATGAGTATAGTGTAAGAAAATTTGTATAGGAGAGATTCAGTGAAATATTGGTCTGGGATAAGATTGGAAAATAAGATGAAATGAATAAGTAAATTAGGAAAGGTAAATAAAGCATCAGATTAGAAGGTTTTGAGGTTTGTAGGGCTTTAATCAGTCAAGCAGAAGAGAAAAGAAAGAAGGTGTAAGAAAGTAGAGGTGAAAGGAGAATGGGAAGGAAGTTAAAGAAAGAAAGAGAAAAGAAAGAAGGTGTAAGAAAGTAGAGGTGAAAGGAGAATGGGAAGGAAGTTAAAAAAAGTGAATGAAGGGTAACAATGAAGTATGAATTTGGATTTATGGACAGGGATGTTTGAGGAGGTTTTTGATCTCATTGACACAAGAAGCATACAGAAAACTAACACCATTTGGAGAAATGCCTATTAGCAATTTAGGATTGACAGGATTCTATCAAGTTATAACATTCATCAAATGGAAGCTATAGAAATAAATTTGAAGCATGGAATTATTGGGGGGCAAGTCAACCCCAATTGTCTCATCCTGGGTTATCCCCAGTCATCCTGATGAATACTGGTCACTGAATTCAGATGGCTCTGGAGGAGATGTGAGGCTGGTGACCTCCCTCACTCAAAACAAAGTCAAGTGCAAGCCATGTCATCATTTCTCGATGGCATGGTCTTCTTCAGCAATGAAAGATGAACACACACACACACACACACACACACAATATTTTACCCTCTATAGATGGATCAGACCTTAGTGAAAAATATACTTGATATCTGACATTAAGGTGATATGCTTTGAAACTGTATGAATAGCCCTAGAGTCAGGAGGACCTGAGTTCAAATCAGACCTCAGAAACTTGATACTTAAATCAAAGTGTGTGACCCTGGGTAAATCACTTAATCCTATTGCCTTGCCAAAAAAAAAAAAAGGAAAGAAGAAAAGAAACTGTATGAATAAAAATTTAAAATGTAATTGCTTCAGAATTACCCTTTTCTGGTTTTTCAATGCAATTAATTTAGAATGCCATGTTGATAGATGGATGAAGTTATTTTCTATGAATCAAAAATACATTCGACTGAATTGATATAATTTGACTGGAAATTAATTTTGTTTGTGTTTTAAACTCTATAATATTGTTTATATTATTATGAGACTTTTAATTTTGCTTGCATTGTGATTTTTGGGAAATCATAGTGTAAGATAAGCTGTGAGTTTGAAAAATCACATCCAGAGAATGATAAAATTGTATCGCTAAAAATTAACTTCTCTTTTCATCTGGATGCTACTAGATTAGAAAGTGTGGTCATGTCATTTCAAAACTGTTGAGTATTTAACTGCGTATATTTTATTTAAAACAGATAATTATTTACAGATTTACTCTGGGAAAAATACTACAGACTTAGCAAGTTCTCTTATCTGTGAAGTTCTTTGGGGACTTAGTTCCTTGGGGCCTTCTATTTGGGCAAAGTCATAAACATTATCAACCTTGGTGACAACATGTGCAATTCTAAAGTAATAAAATGGTTTAATAAGAAACTAGGATCTCTCATAGTAAAAGTAATGGGTTGTACAAGTTTGTCTTACGAGAAAGGAATTTTATCTAATAGATTGACTTATTAAAATTATGGAATTATACCTGGAATAGTATGTATTAAAGTTACACCTTTAAGCCAATTTAGTCTCAGGCCCCAGACTTAAAAGGTTTTATTTTGGATTTCGGGGTTAACCTGCCACACCTTATGATATGGATACCTGTCAGCATGAAAGCTAACAGTGACTCAGATATTCCTGACTCTAGACCTGATACTCTATCCACTGTACCACCTACCTGCCCAGAATTATTTTAGTGACAGGTGTCAACCATTTTCCAAAGGTTTGGTCCAAAGAAACAAACAGAATCCATTTCCCTTTAATTGGTTTGTCCTACGAACAAACTGAATGGGGTCCCCCCTGTTAGCCAAAGTTTGTCCAAGGAACAAACAGAATGGGGTCCCCCTTACCACAGTCTTTTTTAAATTTTTTTATTATTTTTCTTTTAATGTTCTACAATCACTTCCTTAAAATTAAGATTTTATCCCCCCCCACACCTTCCCCCCCACTACCCCCCTCCCTCCCTATGAGAGCATACAATTCTGTATAGGTTCTACATATACTTTCCTATTGAGCACATTTTCACTATAGTCATGCTATGTAGTCGCACTAAAATAAATGGAAGAAATCATATAACAAATCAAAACATAATATACTAACCCCCCCCCCCCCCCCAAACATGATCTGCTACATTCTGCGAATGACTTCCGTATTTCTTTCTCTGAGGGTGGAAGGCATTTTGCCTTAGAAAACCGTCATTGGGATTTTTTTTTTCAGTAAGTTCTTGTGTTATTACAAAGTTCCAAGTCTACCAGAAAAAACTCTTGCACACTGTGGTCGTTGCTGTGCACAAAGTTCTCCTGGTTTTGCTCCTTTCGCTCAGCATCAGATCATATAAGTCCTTCCAGGCCTCCCTGAAGTCTTCTTGTTCATCATTTCTTATGGCACAATAGTACTCCGTTACATTTATATACCATAATTTATTAAGCCATTCCCCAATTGATGGGCATCCCCTTGATTTCCAGTTCTTGGCTACCACAAAGAGTGCTGCTATAAATATTTTTGTACATTGTGGGACCCTTTCCCATTTTTATAATCTCTTGGGGATACAGTCCTAGTAGTCATATTACTGGGTCAAAGGGTATGCACATTTTTGTAGCCCTTTGGGCATAGTTCCAAACCGTTCTCCAGAATGGTTGGATGAGCTCACTGCTCCACCAACAATGAATTAGCGTTCCAACTCTCCCACATCCTCTCCAGCATCTATCATTTTCTTGTTCTGTCATGTTTGCCAATCTTATAGGTGTGATGTGGTACCTCAGAGTTGTTTTGATTTGCATCCTCTAATCAATAGTGATTTAGAACACTTTTTCATATGATTATAGATATCTTTAATTTCTTCCCCTGAAAATTGCCTGTTCATATCCTTCGACCATTTATCAATTGGGGAATGACTTGTATGGTTATATATTTGAGTCAGTTCTCTATATATTCTAGAAATGAGGCCTTTATCCCCGAGCTTAGCCGTAAAAATTTTTTCCCAATTTACTACATCTCTCTGAATTTTGGATGCATTGAGTTTGGTTGTGCAAAAACTTTTCAGTTTAAAGTAATCAAAATTATCCATCTTGCATTTCATAATGCTTTCTATCATTTCTTTAGAAAAAAATTCTTCCCCTCTCCATAAATCTGATAAATACACTATTCCTTGCTTCTCCAGTTTATTCATGGTATCAATCTTTATACGTAAATCATGTACCCATTTGGACTTTATTCTTGTGTACGATGTCAGGCATGGGTCTATGCCTAATTTCCGCCACACAGTTAACCAGTTTTCCCAGCAGTTTTTGTAGAACAGTGAGTTCTTATCCCAGAAGCTGGGGTCTTTGGGTTTATCAAACAGGAGGTTGCTATATTCCTTGTCTACCATGTCTTGAGTGCCAAGTCTATTTCATTTGTCTACCGCTCTATTTCTTACCAAGTGATTTTGATAATTACTGCTTTATAATACAATGTGAGGTCTGGTAGTGCTACCACAGTCTTAAGAACAAACAGAATGGGGTTCACCTTAGTAAAAGTTTGGTCAAGGAATGGAGTCAGACTGTATGTGAGCTATAATGTGCCTATTTACTCTCATTAAGCCAGAGAATCATGGATGCATGGAGTCAGAAAATAATTCTGAACTCAAAGGTAAGCAAGCTGATGTAGGTCCTTCATACACTTAGAGCAATCCCAACTCAGGATGGCTGTGTCAACCGAAATTATAGTCTCCATATGTGTTAACCATAATATGAGAAAGGAATTTATTAATAGGATAAGTTACAAATACAGTAAGATAACAGAATATTAAAGTGTTGATTGAAATGTCTGTTTTTTATCATTAATATGACTATAAATATATGTATGTATATATGTGTATATAAAATAGCATAGCATAATATGTGTCTATAAAATACTAAGATAAGAAAAGTCCCATTATTCAAGATAGTATCCGATTCAAGGTGACTTGCTCTGGACAGTCAGCTTTATCTGGCCTTGTAGTGGCTGACACAGGAAGGGGCATTTTGGGTTTACTCAGAAAGCAAAGCAAAGCAAAACATGTTTGTTATGCCAGAGCACTTGAGGCATTATGGCAGGTTAAACTCAGAATGGGCCAAAAAATGTCTCTCTCCTGATTGACCAATCCAAGTTTGAGGCCTTTCTCAGGTGATGGAAGGACTCAGAAAGTTTCACACAGGTAAATCTCCCATTGTGACTTCTTTTCAACGTAGCTTTGTAGTTTTGTAAGTGTAGGATTTTGAAAATGCTTTTTCATCTATAACCTGACAATTTACTTATAAAGTCTATTTAACTAGATTTGTTTCCATAGGAGATATGAGATTATAATTTTGTCCTAATTTCCTTTGACCAATATTAATTGAAGAAGGCATTAGATACTGAAAATGTCTTACTAAGCCTGTGTGACCTTTATGACCTAAACCATAAAGATTGTTATATGTTAAAAAAATATTTGCATGCCTCTCTGAGGTATTTTTTATATAAAGACTTGTCAGAAACTCCAATTTTGGTTCAGGGTTAGTTTTTGAATGCTGAACTTGTGCTTAAGCATAATGAAACCTAGGTTTTTACACCCATAATTTCTGCGTTTTGGTAGGTTTATTTCTGCAGCAGTAACCTGTCACCTGAACTCAAAGTGTACATGTTTCTTCCATCATAAAAGGTGTTTTCTTGTCTTTTTCTGAACTGTCTTTCACTTCTCTATAGTTGCACTCCCAATGGATTGTCCTCTCTCTGGTTTCTTTGGTGACGTTTCTTCCCATTGCAGATTCCAGTTTTTCTAGACTGCTCAGTATTTTTGCCTATGCCAGCCATAAATTATGCTCTCATAATTCCCATTTCTCCTCTAAGCCACTCAGGAAGTGTTGTTCCCTTTTCACATTCCTGAGGATCTTCTGTCTTATCCAGTGTTGGATTATTTATTTCCCTTGGTTTTGAAGGCTTTATGGACGCCTGAGCCCTTTTACTAGATCTGGGTATTTCTTTTTGCAATTCATGTTTTCTCTCCTAATTTATGTGTTCAAGGTGTTTGGGAATCTTGGGTAATTTCAGTTTTTTCCCCTTTTTTGTCTCCTCTCAGTCACTTTCTGAGGCTCTGACTTTAAGCCTCTGGAGGGCGGGCACTATATTTGCGCGTGTGTCCCTGGTTTGGTCTCAGCTCTGAGGGACTTTGGGTGGGCAGACCCAGGCCCATGTGGGTGCTGAGGGCGGCCGGGCACCCCAGGGCACTCGTCCTGCCCCCGCCCTCCGTCCGGCCCTGGCCCTGCCGCAGACAGAATGCGGCCCGGCCCATGACCCCTGGCTGGCCCCCTCGAGCTTCCATAGTCTGGAGCCCCCACGGCCACCGCTGTTGGCCACCTGTGCCGGCCCGGACTCCTGCAGCCTGGAGTGGGCATCTGCGAACAGAGGGAGGAAACGCCTCCGAGGTGGGGGGGAGGGGTGCGGCCGGGGGGAGGGGCTGGGCTCGGAGTCAGCCTCCCGTGGGTGCTGAACCCCGAGACCCGCAGAAGTTCTGTCTGCGGCCTCGGAAGGCCCAGCGGGGAAACTGGGGGCCTCCATCTTGTTGGTCATGTGACCCTGGGGCTTCCCTGGCCCCCTCTAATTGTTCCCTGTTTATCCGTCTGGGGCGTGTTTGTGCCCGCGTGTGCCCAGGTGTGTGTGCCCAGGTGTGTGCCCCGGCGTGTGCCCAGGTGTGTGTGCGCCCAGGTGTGTGTGCCCAGGTGTGTGCCCCGGCGTGTGCCCCGGTGTGTGTGCCCAGGTGTGTGCCCCGGCGTGTGCCCCGGCGTGTGCCCAGGTGTGTGTGCGCCCAGGTGTGTGTGCCCCGGTGTGTGCCCAGGTGTGTGTGCCCAGGTGTGTGTACCCGTGTGTGTGCCCCGGTGTGTGTGCCCAGGTGTGTGTGCCCAGGTGTGTGTACCCGTGTGTGTGCCCCGGTGTGTGTGCCCAGGTGTGTGTGCCCTGGCGTGTGCCCAGGTGTGTGTGCCCAGGTGTGTGCCCAGGTGTGTGTGCCCGTGTGTGTGCCCCAGCGTGTGCCAGGTGTGTGCCCAGGTGTGTGTGCCCAGGTGTATGCCCCAGCGTGTGCCCAGGTGTGTGTGCCCAGGTGTGTGTGCCCTGGCGTGTGCCCAGGTGTGTGCCCCCAGGTGTGTGCCCCCGTGTGTCTCAGGAGGTGCGGGCCTCTCGAGGGCAGGGGCACATTTGCCCCGCTCTGTATCCCCAGCCCTGGGAGCGGGCCTGGCCTGGCGTGAGGTGAGGTAAGGGTGATCCACACTGATGAGGGGGTGACCCCGGGGGCTCCTGGGATTCTCCCCACAGCCTCCGGAGTCTACACTGCTGCCGCTGCTGCTGCTACAGTTACTACCACCTCTACTGCCAGTGGTGCTGTAACTGGTGCTGCCACTACTATTACAACTACCACCACCCCTACTGCCAGTAGTGCTGTAACTAGTGCTACAACCACTACTACTAGCTACTCTTACCACTACCAGTACTACTATTGCTATTCTTACTACTGCTGCCCTACCACTATTACTATTACAGCTACCACTGCGACCACTACTGTTACTACTTCTACCACTACTACAAGTGGTAGTTACTGTTTCTATTACTACCATCAGTACTATTACCACCACTACTACTTTTACTACCACTGCTACTATTACTACCACAACTACCACTGCCAGTACAACTATTATTACTACTGCTACTACCACCATCACCACCCCCACCCCCACCACCACTACTACTACTTGCCAACGTTTATTTATATGGTGCTTACGGTGTGTCAGGTGCTGTGCCGAGTGCTTGACAGTTGTGGTCTCATTTGATCCTTATGACTGACCCTGTAAGGTAATAATATGAGTACTCCTCCCAATAATGACAGCTAACCTTTGTATAGTGCTTGCTACATGTGAGGCACTGTGCTAAGTGCTTGATCCTCACAACCCGAAGAGGGAGGCACTAGCATCATCCTCACTTTACAGAGGACAGAACAGAGGCAGATGGGTTAAACTGACTGGTCCAGAGTTACACAGTAAGTCTCTGAGGCAAGGTTGGAACTTAGGTCTTTCTGAGGGGCCTGGCGGCCTGGTGCTCTACCTGCTGAGACACCTAAATGGCATCTAATAAATGTTTATTGACTGAGATATAACCTACCTAAACAAAAACTTGTGTGTGTGTGTGTGTGTGTGTGTGTGTGTGTGTGTGTATGTGTGTGTGGTGGGGGGCGGGAGATGGTGTGAGGTCCTTGATGGTTTTTAAGAGGGTAGGGAGTGCCAAAGGGTTAAGGAGTATGAAGTGTGAGAACCACTGTCCTCGATAGTGATAATAGCAGCAACAGTAATAAATAGCTAATGTTGATAGGTGCTCTAAAGTTTGTGAAGCATTTTAAGTAAATCATCTCATTTGAAATTCACAACAACCTCATGAGGTAGGTGCTGTTACTATCCCCACTTTACGGCTAAGGAAACAGAAGCTGGGAGCAGTTCCATGACTCCTCTCAGGTCCCCCAGGCAGTACTGGGCTGAGGGAGGTTGTGAACTCAGAGCTCCTTGACTATTAAATCCTTCTAGCAGTTACTCAGTCCTCAAGAGGCATATTCTGTAGGGATGAAGATTTAAGAGACATAACCCGTGTTATGTCTGCGTGTGACAGGGCTTCCATTGCTTCAACTTACCTAAGTCTACTCGTTGTTCCTTTTTCCAGGGTTCCTCCCAACAGAAAATGAAGCATTTGACTTCATTTTAGGATTTCTGAAGTCTAAGAAACAGGTACAAATGTCTTTCTGGAATATTCTGAGAGTGGAGCGTGGGTGGGGAGGGTGGTGGTTGAAGGGATTTATTCACATACCCTCCCTTCTCCTTTTGGGAGTGGAGTGGGGTCTCCTTCTGCTTTGCCTCACTGAATATCCTACCTCTCATACCCACCTCTCTCTTTGCTCTGTGAACATCATTCCTCTGGGCTGATTCTTGGGGATTAGGCAACTGCTCTGTGCTCTTTTTCTCCCTCTCCTCACCCCACTAAAGTGTCCCATAGTGGGTGCAGTAGAGAGAGTGTTGGATTTGAGATCAGAGGACCCAGTTTGTGTGACCCCCATTAGACTGAGCTCCCTGAGGGCAAGGACTGTCTTTTGACTTTCTTTGTATCCCTTGCACTTAAGATACAGTGCCTGGCACACAGTAGGCACCCAATAAGCGCTGAATACAGACTGACTGATTGATTTGGGCAAGCCACTTCACCTCAAGGTCCCTTCCAACTCTAAATCTGTGATCCCTACCTAGCCTCACTTAGACACAAGTCCCACAGGTCACCTCGTGTTCTCCCTGTGGTTGAAGGATGGCTGGTTCTGTTATGGACTTTGATGGGGGAACAAGTGAGCATTGTGTTGGAGAAAACTAAGGAGAGATGTGAAGGAAAAGCATGGACCAGATCCACTTTGTCATAGTTCCACCCAAGATGCCTTTTGGCCCAGTCTGGGAGAGATCCGTTATGAAATAAGTTGAATGATGGAGAAATGAGGGGAAAGGGAGGACAATGTACAGGCAGGAAGAAGGCTTTCTATGTGTGTCCTTCTAGGATGAGGCCACGAAGATGATGTTCTTGAGTTCTGTGACTATCCTGTGCAGTGCTGTGAAAAGTCAAGATCACTGTAATATGGATTACTACTGCAATAAAGCCATGTTGGCGGAGAGAGTGGAGGTGAGGACGCCATTGGTGGGAGAGAGCTAGGGATCGTATGTCTCTTCAGAAAGTCAGTCACCGATGGTCTGGGAGCAGTGGGAGCCATACACGGGCCGGAGGTGGGAATGTAGAGGGTGGAATGAATCTTAGAGGGGAGTTCTTGGCTGTCTATTCCTTGTGGGCCTTTCAGATGCTGATCCTTGAAGAGCCTGTTGACATGATGATCAGCTCTCTGAGACAACAAGCCATGTTCTGCATCATGGAAATGAGGTGCCTGCCCTCCCTGACTTGCTCCCTTGATCAGAGGAGACCCTCTTGTTAATCTGGGATGGAGGATGGTGTCTTTGCTACTTTAGAACTTTGCCTCCCTCTGCTTTCCACAGATGTCTAGCTGCAAATGTCCCCACTAGTGGTCTGAGGGTGAGGTGGAGGGGCTCACTTGGGCAGAAGTGTGCTGATTGACAGCCAGCTCTCTGGTTAAAAATAATATGCATAACATACTTTTAAGTTTAATATTAATTATTAATATTTCTCCATCACTTTCTCAAATTTAGACAATCAACAAAACAATCAATTGGGTCCTAATTTGTAGCATTTGTTGGTTTCTAAGATGTAAGTACTCACAATGAAAATTTAATAGCCTGAGTCTTCACCTCTAGAGTCAATTTCTCTAGCACACCCCTGTTTGAGTATGAACTCCTCAAAACAGGCTTGAAGAGTCCTTGGAAGTCCAGGCCTCTCGACCTTGACCTTGACCTTGACCAGGACACCTAGCACCATTCACTTTTTTTCACAAATCCCTAAACAAATATTCAAATGAATTTTTTTCGGTTGAGGGTCTAAGATATTCTTTATTTACCTCTTCTTATCCCATTGCTTCCCTTCCCAGCCACGTGAAACCAAAGTTCCAGCCCTTACAGAGAATGGAATTGATACAGTCAGGTATCTTCAGCCTTTTTTCCTTACCCCCCAACATGGAGACTGACACCAACAGGGAGATCATTAGTCTGTACAGCCAGGTAATTTCTACAGCTGCTCCTACTTCCCCTGCCACCTTGTTTCCTCTTGGACTTCAGTGACCCAAGTAAAGGGGAGGGCAGGCTTTCCTTCTGGCTATCCCTCAACCTTATTATCTGCTCTATTAGACTGTTCGGGCCTTGGATGAAATGTTGCAAGGACTAATGACTGAAACTGAGAACCCCAGCATGCTGGTGCTCACTGAAATCGTAGAGGTGGGTAGTGCTTGCCAAGGAGGTGATTTGTGGGAAGAAATAGAAAAAAGTGGAGGATAGGTGGTTGGTAGAATGAAAATGGCATTGAATTTGGAGCCAGGGGACCCGCCCTTAACTCCATATTTACTGCCTATGTAACCATGGGCATTTCACCTCTCTAGACCTCCATTTCCTCATTTATAAAATGAGGGAGTTGGATTATGAAACCACTAAAGTCCCTTCCATCTGTAAATGGTATGAAGCTGTATATCTAGCTTTCAGGATAAGATTGAGAATGCTTTGGTTCTAATGTTATTACTATATATATACCAAATACATATATATATATATATATATATATATATATATATATATATATATATATATATATATATATATATACATAGCAGAGGTTTATTCTGAGGCTTCCTGTCAGTATAGAGATGGTCCTTGGTAGTTTTTAAAAATTTTCTAGGTCAAGAGTTTTATTTTTATTTTAAAAAAATCTATATTTATTTCATTAAGCATTTCCTAATTACACATAAAACATTTTTAGCAATCATTTTTCAAAATTTTGAATTTCAAATTCTCTCCCTTCCTCCTGCCCCACCCGCCTCTTTTTGAAGGCAAACAATTTGATATAGATAATACATGTGAAGTCATGCAAAACATATTTTTATATCAGTCCTGGTGCAAAAGAAAACACAGACAAAAAAATTAAACAAGAAAAACAAAGAAAATTTTAAAAAATATGCTTCAATCTGCATTCGGAGTTCATCACTCTGGAGATAGATAGTGTTTCCCCTCATGGGTCCTTTGGAATTATCTTTGAGCATTGTCTTGAACAGAATAGCTAAGTCTTTCATGGCTGATCATCATTACAATATTGTTGCTGTGTTCAATTTTCTCCTAGTTCTGCTCAGTTCACTAAGTCTTCTCAGGTTTTTCTGAAAGCAGCCTGCTCATCATTTCTTTAGCACAATGGTATTCCATTACAATCATATACCACAGCTTGTTTCCTAATTAATGGGATTACCTTCAATTTCCAATTCTTTGACACCATAGGAAGAACTGCTATACATATTTTTGTGTAATTTCCCATTTCTTTGATTCTTTGAGATCCCTTTGAGATCTGGTAGTGGTATTGCTGCATCAAAGGGTATGTACAGTTTTATAGTTTTTTTGGGGATTAGTTCCAAAATGTTTTCCAGAATGGTTAGATTAGTCCACAACTCCAACAACAATGTATTAGTGTCCCGGTTTTTCCACATCCCCTGCAACATTTGTCATTTTCCTTTTTTGTCATATTAACCAATCTGATAGGTATGTGGTGGTACCTCAGAGTTGTTTTAATTTGAATTTCTCTAATCAGTAGTGCCTTAGAGCATTTTTTCATGTGACTATTGACAGCTTTGATTTCTTCTTCTGAAAACTGCCTGTTCATATTTTTTGACCACTTACCAATTGAGGAATGGCTCTTATTTTTATAAATTTGGCTCAGTTACCTATATATTTGAGAAATGAGGCCTTTATTAGAGAAATCTGATGAAATCCTCCCCCCAAGTTTCTTGTTTTCTTTCTAATTTTGCCTACATTAGTTTTGTTTGTGCAAAAACTTTTTAATTTCAAGTAATTGAAGTACTCTATTTTACTTCGCATGTGAGTGAGATCTCTATCTCTTGTTTGGTTATAAACTCTTACCTTATCTATAGTCTGACAAGTACATTTTTCCATGCTCCACTAATTTATTTATATCATCCTTTCTGTCTAAATCATGTATCCATTTTAAACTTATCTCGGTTTAGAGAGTGAGAGATTGATCTATGCTGAGTTTCTACCAAACTGCTTTCCTGTTTTCCCATCAATTTTCATCAAATGTTTTTATCCCCAAAGCTTGGATCTTTGAGTTTGCCAAACACTAGATTGCTAGCTAGGCTCATTTACTACTGTGTATTGTGCACCTAGTCTGTTCCACTGATCCACCACTCTGTTTCTCAGCCAGCACCAGAACAAAATCTGGAATTGCTAGGCTTCTTTACTTCGTATTTTAAAAAATTGATTCCTTTGATGTTCTTGATCTTTGTCTGGATGAATTTCGTTATTTTTTCTAGCTCTTTAAAATAATTATCTGATAGTTTTGGTATGGCACTGAATAAGTAAATTAACTTAGGTAGAATTGTCATTTTTATATATTGACACTCTCTACCCATGGGCAAGTAATATTTCTTTAGTTGTTTAGCTCTGTCTTTATTCATGTGAAAAATGTTTTGCAACTGTGTTCTTATAGTCCCTGGGTGATCTTCAGTTTTTGAAGGTTACTCAAATAGAACAAAACCTTTATTGATTTCTTCTAAATTAAAAATGTTTCATACATAACCCTGGTGACAGAATCTGTCTGCTATCTAAGAACCAGCCTAGCTAAGTAGGGAGAGGTTTGTCTCAGGCTGGTTGAAAACTAGGTGAGGAATTCTTTGGCTATGACAACCTGTTAAACAAAGAGAGGTACAAATGACCCTCAGTCCTAGGAGGCCCCCTCCCACTTCCACAGTGACAGTGGTGGAATGTTGGGAAAGGGGGCCATGGTTACTGAGGACAATGCAGATTTAAGGATGCCTATAAACACTAATTCAACAATTGGGATTTTAAAGGCAAGATCTTTATCCAAATAACTAACCTGTTGATGTGTTATGGGAGCAGCTGAACCACATCAATCTGTATATGCTCAGGATAAATGAAACTAGAAGCCAAGTCTAAGTGGAACAGGTTTTCCTGGAGAGGCAAATAAAGGAGTTGATGGAGTTGACTTCCTCTTACACTTAAGAACAGGAAAAAACATTGTCTGAAGGTCCACCAGGAAGATAATTACAGCTTAAGGGCCAACATCTTGTAAAGGATGAGGAAGCAACGGAGTTCTATGAAGAATTTAAAAATCAAACCAATGTATCCCTTGGGTCTTAGTGACTTCAGTGCGATAACAGGCATAGGAGAGAATGAGAAAATTATGTTGGAAAATATAGCTTAAGAAATGAGAGAAGCCTGTCACTTCAAAGGCCTGCTCAGAAACCTTTGTGCTTTCCATCATGAATTCTTCCATGGTGAGGAGTCTTCACAGACTCTGGACATAGGGAATACTGAATAACAGCAAACAATTAAACGGATGACATCTCAGACAGGAGAACTGATTTTAGACAAGGGAATAACTTCTGAATCATTCACTCAAAAAGCATTTATTATTGTGGGTGTTGCACTTTAACCATTGACTAGTTAGAGCAAAGGTCAAAATCAGTACTACTTAGAATATCTCCAATCTTATTTAAAAAATAAAACAACTTTTGGTACTGAAAAAACTTTGATTTTCACTATTTGGGGTTGAAGTTTATCTGATAGGAAGTTTTCATTCTGACATGGAGGTCCAAAGGGCCCCAAAGCTGCTGTTAACTAACTCTTCATCTTATGAAGAAACATAAAAGCTAAGCCAGATACCCACCAAGATAACACTGGAAGATTGGACTGTGTGGAAAGGACTAATAAGACTGGAAAGATGGGTTGGAGCCAGATTATATAGGACATAAAATGCCAAATAGAAGAGTTTGTATTTAATCCTAGAGGTAATTGAGATCTGTTAAGAGTTTACTGAGTGGGCAAATGACAAGGTCAGATCTATGCTTCAGAAACATTATTTAGTCAGCTATGCGGAGGATTGATTAGGGAGGGGTGAGACTTGATTTGGGGAGGCCAATTGGAAAACTATGAGAACAGTGTGGGAGAGAGAGGTAGCAAGGGCCTGAAGTATGGTGATGTATGTATGTAGTGTGAGTGGAGAGAATGGGATGGATACTGGGGTTTTGTGAGGCCCAAGTGAGGCAATGGATATAAAATATGTTACAAAACCTAAAATATCATATACATGTCTGTGGTTGTTGCTAACCTATAGTCTTCAGAAGTCCAGTCTGGTGATGAACTGGAAACTGAACCTTCTACTGCACTCTTCCTGAGCTTATGTGATGTTTGTAGCGCAGTACAGGGGTGTACTGATAAATGTCTAACTACCAGGCTCTTAAAAAAAAAGATAAATGCACATATGTAAATTGATTATACACTATTAGCATTTGCTTAAATCTGGACAATCAACAAGACAATAAATCGAGCCCTGATTTGTAGTCATCGCTGATTTCCAAGTGGCGAATGCTCACACTGAAATTTTAACAATTGACTGCCAAAGACCTTGGAGTTAGAGCTGGTTCCAGCATACTCCTGGATGGATTGCAAGGGCTCTTGTGGATGTAGAGTAGAGGGGACTTCAAAGCTTCCTGGATGTAGAGGATGATAGAGATTGAGAAGTTGATGCTAACAAGGTCTTCAGAAGTATCAACTCTGAAGTGGAGAACCCAGGAGACTGCAAGAATTTTGAGACCCTCTACCTGTAAGATGTCTCTGCAGTTATACAAACCAACCACCATAATAACAACATAACAGAAATACTAGAAAGAAGGATCACAATAGGGAAGAAGTTGGTAGTAAATAGAGCTCTGAAAGGAAAAAATTCCTCATAGGGAGAAAATTAATTGCCCAGATTATGGCTGGAATAGATGAGTACCAGTGGGATCCATGAATTATTGAGGGGATGATAGGACCAAGTGAGAGTTTTTTAAGGGACTCCTGGACATGTTTTTAGGTCCTGGGGAATGAATCAATTGATAAGGAGAAATTGGAGATTGTAGACATAAAGAGAGGGGATGGTTTGGAGGGGAAGCTGCCGGAGGAGAGGAGAGGGAATGGGACAAAGGGCACGAGTAGAGGAGTCGAGTATTGACCAATAGTTCTAGACGGCTGTGATGAAGCTTTCTATCTATATCCTGATAAAGTCCTGAAGGACATCACATACAGAATGAGACACCTTTTTGGACATATCTAATGTGAATATTTGTTTTTCTTGATTGCGTATTTGTAACAAGGGTTTTTTCTTTTTCTTTTGTTTTTAAATGGAGGTGGGAGTGGTAGGAGAGAGAAAGTAATTTTTTTTAAGTAAAAGAAACAAAATTACATTTAAAAATATTTTTTAAAAAGTGGAAATGAGGACTTTGGTGAAAAGAAAGGCCACTTCTCCTTCAGAGAATGGAATAAAGAAGAAGTGAAGGGTGATGATATCAACAGATTTTGAGATGTGGATAGAGAAGAGAGAATGTATGACAAATGGTCTTTAATTTCATTAAGAATGCCTAATGCTCAAACTATGACATGTAACTGGATGATAGTTCGTTGTATTCATCCATGAGTGTGTGTATATATACATATATGCACATGTATGTACACATATATGTCTGTATGTATACACACATACATACATACATATTCAGGACAGTAGCTACAGATGAATACTGAACTAAGCCCAGAATTGAATGGGAGGAAGAGAGAGAACTAGATTGCATTTAGGAAATTTCTTGGCATTTTCAACAATCCCAAGCTGTTACCTGATACAAAAAATTCCCTCTTTTAACACTAATATTTTTCTGGTGATACTGTAAGACTGAAAATCATGGAGTACCTACCACAAGTACACTGTATCATATTACCAATAGAGACATGCATTCAAGAAGTGTTTGGAATATCATCCAGGGACATGTATGATCAGTATGATGGAAAGTAAGGGATAACAGATGAGTAGTCTTAGTGATACACTGGTACCTACCTAATGTCCAAAGACCTAAGAGTCCAGTGATTTGAGATATTACCCATAGCTTGAAGCTATGGGCAATTTTTACATGGGACACTCCTTGGTGGAGATTGATTACTTCGTGCTCTGTGCTGAGGGGTGGAGTTGGAGAGAGCCTGATCTTTTGGCTTCTAGGTTTAAGAGAGGAGATGCATAGTTACAGATATTTTTCAGATCCCTAAAGGGGAGAAACGTCTATGGGTCTCCCCTCTTCCTAGGATCTCGTCAGTGCTGCTCCTCACATAAGCTTGGGGCACCAAGTAACTGAACTCTGCCAAAAGGAGAATCCCATGTTCCAGGCTGTGACTCATGGGCTATAGATATAGCACCCATAGAGGATTTATGTGAGAACAGGAACATGAACAGCACGAGGCAAGAAGGCACGGATGAGCTGTGACGTACACCACGGAGAAGAGTAACCGTATGGATGTGATGGTGAATTCCATGAAGTACTGAAGTTATAATACCATATATTCATGTAGCATTTTTAAGTCCTTTGAAAAGAACTCGAATATAAAGAGACGTTCTTCTTACATAGTGCTTATATATAAAAGTGAAGGTTGTTCTTGAAGAAATTTCTCCAGCTACATCAGAGTAGCCTGGGGGTCTTTGGTGTCTGTGAGCTTGTACACTGAGTCCACTCTACTTTAGTGACATAGTCTTTAAATCTGGAGAGGAACCTTTGGTGTTATCTAGTCCAACCCTTCATTTTTCAGCTGAGGTGAGTGACTTGCCCAGTGTCACAAAGGTAATATGTGGCAGCGCCATGGCATCTTAGAACTTATGTGCGGTGATCCCAAGTACAGCATTATTTCTAAGGCAAGATTACACCACACTGCCTCTGTAGGGTTTTAAACCCAGGGACAAAGGGAGGATGATGGAAAACTTGACTGGGATGGGAATGTTGTGGGGAGGGATATTGGAAATTGCTTAGACAACTTGAAAAATCCAGCAGGGGGAGCCTTTGAGGAGGTGGGGCTTGGGGCATTGACATAAACTAAGTGGAATGAATGATTACTGTAATCCTGGTAGTTAAGGGGTTCATGGTTCAGGCCCTCCACTCTGCTCACCATTATCTTTGGAAGATAACCATGATCTTAAAAAAAAAAAGTACGGGCTACTCCACAGGCTGTGGAGCAAATTCTCTCAGTGGAATGATAGTGGTGACTAAGAAAGTAATAGATGAAAAATATTTTAAAAATCCTTCCATTGAACCCTGGGTCTAGTAATCTAGAGACAATCCTTACCCCTAGCTTGGCCTACAGGGAAGGGCTATTGTTTCTTCAAGCAGGTGGTGATTCCCATGTATCCTCAATTCTCTTTCTAGATCATCATGCCCTGGATCTTGTCTGATAAGATCTTTGAGAAAATCCGGTCTTTGAGCACTCTTTCCCGACAATTAAGATTCATTAGCAGCTTTCCCGTACTAAGAGTGAGTGTCCCAGGGATTCTGGTTCTTGGCATTATCTTCTTCCATGCCCTGTACGTGGCACTGGGATGGACCCTTAGCCATGTGCCCCACTTGAGCTTCCTAGGAAATAGATAGAGGAGCCAAGAGGGTGGGTGTCCATAAATCTTATAAAATCCTTGCACTGCTCCTTTCTTTGCTCTCCTCTACTGTGAGCTCTGATTTTCTGGATACATCTATGACTGGGAATAGGGGGAGGATTGGCTCAGTATTTCAAAGTTCTGCCACTGGCTCAAAGAACCTCCCTTTCAGCCTTTTCTGTGTTCTAATTTCCCCATTGAGAAGTTGGAGAGAATTCCCTTGATTCTATAAAGGTGGGGTGAACATAGGGTTGTTTAAAAAAACTTGGCTCATGGTGATCAAAGGCCTTGGAATTTTAACTCCTGAGATGAGGAAGAAAGAAGCAAATGACCATGGGTGGAGAGGAGCTAATTGCAGGGTTTGGAGAGGTAAATGGTTCCTGATCTTTTACAAAGCACCTGGAAAAATTCAACATTGGCGGGCACTTGATGGGCATCTTGGGCCTCTTCTGTATGGACAGTCATTATGAAGTCAGCACGCGGGCCTCGGAAGCACTCCATTACTGCTTCAAATTCTTTGTGAACCAGAGGCGTAAGTGTTGAAGAAAAGAAACGTTAGTATTATATTTGTGTTTTAGGGATAATTCTGCCAAAAACAATTTTTATTGATTTTATGGTATTCAAAAATCCAAGGACTTGTATTTTAGAGAGAGAGAAATGTTTAATATGATACAATTTTATCCCTCTCCCATGCCCTCAGATACCACTCTCCCCAAGATAACTTAAAGTAACCATTTATAGCAATTTTGAACAAGAAAAATGTCATAAAATTATAAAATACAGTTTTGAGTTAACATCCTACTTCATCTAATGGAAAATAGTCATTTAATCTTGTGGGAACACCCCTGGAAAACCATCCTCCTAAAAACTACTTATTCCTTTTTGACCACTGCCCACAAAGACTTGTTGTCTGCTGGTCACAGGTAACTTGAAGTAGGCAGAAGGATAGCCTCTGATCAATACCTTAATCCCTTCAGGAAATAGGGAAAGAGCACCTGCTCTCTTGGTCAATGGGTCAGTACCCTCATCCTTTCATTGGAAGGGAAAATGCAAAATTGGACGTAGGATATTTCTTCTTCTAAATTTAATTACTACCCTTAATCCATTTTTCTGGGACTTTTCATTCTTAACCCTGTACACATTTTCCTAAAGGGAAAAGTCTGGAAAGGACTTTAGACTGGATAAAACCTTATTCCTTAGTATTTTAAGTTGAACAGAAAAGGAAGTTTTAAGAATATGCTTCCATAGTATCACAGACCAGGGTGACTACCTATGGTCATAGGTACCCTATAAACCAAAATCCCTGAGTCATATTCCCAAAGACTACTTTACAGACTAAAAGCAGAGTAAACTGAAAGATATTTAAGACATCACTGACCTTATCACTCACATTTTACAGATCAGTTTAGATGGATTGTCCAACATGAGATGGCTAGCTAGTTGGGGGCAGAGCTGGGACTAGAACTTAGGTTTCTTGACTCATAGGCTAAAGTATTTTGATATTGTTACTATTGTTATTTTATTAATATTCTATATCATGTGCCCCCACCCCCTTAATCTGGGATTCTCAGTTAGCTATTCCAGGTTCTGCTTTTGAGGCAGAATCTTTTCCAAGCCTACTCTCCCAAGCCCCCACTGATGACACATTCAGTCATAACCAAGTTATTTTAATGAAATAGAAATAGAAATGACACAACCACAGAGCATTTTCATCTTTCCATAAACCTTAAATTCATTCTCCGTCAAATATATTATTATCCATGCATGAGAAGCACATGAGCATTTACATATGGGCATACACATACAGAGAACATGCCTTACCAGAAAATGCAAAAAAAAGACAAATCATGACTCTTCTACTGCCAAGCTGCCAGTGGCCTCTACTGATGTTCCTTCTCCTTTTTGTTTGCTCCCTGTGAGGCATTGCTCCTCATTCTTATTGGGAGTCGGCCCTGATCATTTTGTAAAGGCCACCTATATACTGGTAAACCATATGCTTACTGTGGCTGCTGTAGCTATAGTTCTTTTAAGCAAATTCCACCATCTATTGAGAGATGATATAGTTCAAGGGGTGGGTGTAGTGAATAAAGCTCTTTCCTGTTGGTTAAGAGACAACATAGCTCTTTCAGACTTTCCCATCAACTGACTCTGAGCCTCAGCTGTAGTCCTCAGCTTAGGTGCTATCTTCACATTCACCTGAAATTCAGATCTCCTTCTAGAGCAGAGAAGTCTTAACATAAGATGAATTTCTGGGTGTTACAGGGCAGCTTGATGGCACAGTGGATAGAATGGCAGGAAGACTCATCTTCCCAAGTTCGATCTGGCCTCAGATATTGCCTCACCGTGTGACCCTGGGCAAGTCACTTAACCCTGTTTCCCACAGTTTCCTCATCTGTGAAAAGAGCTGGACAAGGAAATGGCAAACCACTCCACACCACTGCCAAGAAAATCCCAAATGGGATCACAAAGAGGTGGACGGGACTGAAAAGCAACTGAACTTCAACTGAAATTTATAATTTCCTTCAATTATAAATGTAGGCAAAAAAGATTCTGAGGAGGGATCCATGGGCTTCATCAAAAATGTCCACGACACAAAAAATGGTTAAGAAACCTTGATCTAGAGATCCTGTAATGGCAAAACTTTTCCTCTTAAAAACTTTACAAATATCCTCAGTTAGCACTTTTGTCCAGTAGGCTTCTTATCCAATAATTATGATGTTTTCTGCAGTTTTTTTGCATAACCTTCTCAGCAAGGCTTCTCAGTCCATGGTTATGGAGCACACTGATTTTTAGCCAGGTTGAACCGAAAGGTACAGAGGCCTCAGCTGAAATCAGGTCTGACCTTGTATTACTTCTTACAATTCTTTCTATTAAGTGTTTCTCTTCTAAACTTTTTGACTGACTGCTCTTCTACTATCTCCCCCGAGTCTCTTAATTTAACTTTCGTCTAACTTGAAATCAGAAACCAATTTTATTTTTATAAGTTTTATTCAACCTCCTGGTTGAAGGTTAGTCTGCCCAGAGCTATGCTTCCTCAAACAGAAAAGTGATTGAGAGGCACTGTGTATTTTTTGTTTTAAGAAAACAGCAATTATTGTACTCTTTAAAAAGTGAAAAATTCCAGGCAGCTTTCAGGCTGTTGATTTCTGTGTCGCGTTCCCCAGCATCACATCAGAGCACTTTCTCTCCTTTCTCAATATTTTCCTCCCTCCTCCCCGTCCCCTCCCCTCCCCTCTTTTCTTCTCCTCTGCTTCTTTCTTTGTCTCTCTTTCTCCTCCCTACTTCTTTACAGCTATTACAGCATAATAATTTTATAACTCACATTACTACAGCATTTTAAGGCTGACAGGATACTTTGATTATACCAGTCTTATGAGGCAGGCAGTGCAAGTGTTGTCTCTATTTTACAAATGAGAAACAGTTTAGTGACTCACTGGCATCAGAGTCGGGACTCAAAAGTTGTCTATTTCACAGCCTCGAATTTACATTTAATGGAGAAGTGCTCAGAAAGTCTCTCTTTTCCTCATTTCTGCAGATTATCCTTAAGCCACCACTTAAACTAAAGTGGGACAAGAGACCATCCCTTTACTTCTGAGGAGATTCTGTAGCTACCCCACTACCTCTTTTTGGACCTTGCATAAAAGGTCTATGGAAGAACCTTTTCACTTCCTCAGTTTAGTGTGCATCTGATGCATACAGGGTACTGTGCTGGGTACGCAAAGCTTAGCTGAGACCAAATCTCTGCCCATGGAGCTTTAAGATCTAGCAGGGAAATATGGTATGTGTGCATAGATAACAAAAATGCAAAATAACAGAATCCATACATTACAGAACAGAAGAAAATGCAGGAAGCTTATAGCCTGTGGTGGAACAGGAGGTGGAGACATTTTGAACTGGTCCTTAAAATTGTAGAAATTAAAGAAGAGGGAAAGGGTAAAAATGGATCTGTGCTAGCACTGTAGCATTGAAAATAGAGAGGACATGTGGGAGAAATACGGTAGAGGTATAAGATCAACAGGACTTGGTGACTGACTGGATATGGGGGAGGAAAGAGTTGACATCGTGGTTTTGAATCTAGGAGGGAGGCTGGATGAAAAATGGTGTTACAGTGTGTGTTCACCCTTTGTTGCTGAAGAAGACCATGCCAGCAGAGAAATGATGACATGACTTGCACTTGACTTGGTTTTGAGTGAGGGAGGGCTGTGCAGGTCACCAGCAGTTCTCCTCCTCCAGAGCCATCTGAATCCAGTGACCTGATAGACCAAGGTCACAGAGCTAGTGAGTGTCAAGTGTCTGAGGTGAGATTTGAACTCAGGTCCTGCTGACTCCTGCACTGATGCTCTATCCACTGTACCACTTAGCTGCCCCTGGTGTTACAGATAGAAACAGGGAATCCTGACAGAGAATGTTGAAGGGCAAAACTCAAGTTAGTGTTAGACACCCACAGTTTGGAGGTGCTAGTAGGGATACCCAGTAATGGTGTTGTATAAATAGCTGGAGATGAGTTCTGAAAGTCAGAAGGTACATGGAGCGGCTAGGTGGTGCATTGGGTAGAGAGCCGGAACGTTGAACCAGAGTTCCTATCCATCCTCAGAAACTTACTGTGTGTGACTTTGGGTAAGCCACTGAGCTGCAATCTGCCTCAGTTTTATCATCTGTAAAATGGGAATTATAATTGCACTTAACCCACCTCACAGGGCTGTCAAAAAGACATACTGGGATAGTATTTATAAAGTGCTCCCACTTTAAAGCACTGTGTAAATGCTGGATATTTATTATTATGTGAGTCTGAAGGTCATGACTGGGACAGATGTGAGTAATATTTACATGGTGATTTAAAATTTAGAAAGCACTTGACAGATATCTCCTTTAACCTCGTAACAACCCTGGGAGGTCGGTACTATTGTTATACTCACTTAACAGATGAAGAAACTGAGGCAGAAAGTAAGTGACTTGTCCAGGATCCAGGTGTGCACAGGAGCCAGTTCAGCCTCTAGTTCAGCTTCAGTTCACAGATGAGGAAACTGAAGATTGGGAAGAAGACTAGGATACAGAGAAAGAGACAGAGTCAGAGATGAGGAGAGAGTTCATTCTGGACATCAGGGACAGCCTGTAAAAAGGCATGGAGAAAGGAGGTGGGGAGTCATGGAGGAGGACCAGAAAGAAGGCCAGTTTGACTGGATTGTGGACTTGCGTGAAGATAAGGGATGGATGATAAGGATGGAAAGGGAGTTGGAAGCCAGGCTGTGAAGTAATGGGCTCATCCTCTTCCAGTCAGTCCTGAAACTGAGATGGTCAAATTTCTGAGCAGGACGCTGATGTCATACACTGTACCCCAGGTGTCATAGATTCCTAGGTGGAAATCAGTACTAATCACCCCCCCCCCCCATTCCATCCTCCTCACCTACTACAAAAGTCCTAGGATCTGGAGGAAATATATCCCAAGAGAAAGACAGAATCATTCTTGCCTTTTGGAAAATGCCAGGATGAACACCAAATGAACACAAGTATTAATTAAAAAACCGAAATGTAAAGAGTTACTAGGTGCACTATTTATGCAAGGCAGTATGTTATAGCAGAAAGAGCACCAGTCTTAGTAAAGACTCAAAAATTCACAGCCAGCCTCTGACTCCTGATAATTGTGTGACTATAGTCAAATAGGCCCTTACCCTCTCTGACCTACTCTTTCCTCATCTGTAAAATGAATGAGTGAATGAAATAGTAAAGGAATGAATAAAAAAAACCCATTGATTAACTTGCTATGTGCCAGCAACTGTGTAAAACACTGATGATGCAGATGGAAAAGACAAGAGAATCTCTGCACTCCAAGGAGGTTCCATTCCAGTAGGGGAAGATGATAGATGATAGAGTGGTGGCCAAGGTAGAGTATTTTAGTCCCTAGGATGGTGAGTGGAATCATAGTGTGTTGGATGGATGTGCTTTCCCTGGAATGCTGGTATCCATTTCCTGTTCTCAAAGGAACGGGATGGTAGCTGGGGATGGTATAGGCACATGTCAGGATCATGACTAGAAGGCAGAGTGGTGGGCCTGGGGCCAGCTAAATATAGGGAACTCTTTCCAGTCATAGTATCTGAACCCCATGATTTGGAACTGGGGGAGTGGTCTGGAGGTAGAGGGTGGCAGGATCATGGAAGGAAGATGGTTGGAAAGAAGAGGGTATTTACACCACCTCATGGAAGTGTTGTAGGGAAAGTACCTTGTAACCGTTGAAATGCCATAGAAATGAGAGCTATTAGTATGATGTGTCATTAATTGTACCATATGGTATGGGTGGCTACCCTCTGAGGGCTTTCTGACCTTCCAGTTTATCTGAGGAACATCCCACCTCTACCCCCCACTTGTCTTCTGTCCCTTTCTTTGAGAATTGTAATCAGATCAACATAACTATTCATGCCAATAAATTTCACTATTGTTCCATTCACCATCTCTGTAACTTCCCAGACCAACACTTCCTTTCCTGGCATTCACTCTCATATTGTCTGCCCCATTTGAATGTAAGCTTCCTGAGATCAGAGCCTATCTTGCTTTTATATTTGTATTCTCAGCACTTTACCCTAATGCTTGGCACACAGTAAGATCTGTAATCAGCAAGTAGTGCTGCCTGGCAAGGGCACATTTTGGGAGCATGGAGACTTTCCAGACCATACCTTTATCTTCCCATTGTGCAGAATCACTCTCTATACACTGTCTTTGATCCACTGGGCATGCTGGAAGAGAAAACAAGGGGGAGGACAACATTTCTCATACATCCTCATTCCTCTCTCATCCCCACCCCCTAGACGCAACAGGCTTCTCATGATTGCCTGATGGAAGACAAGTCCTGCATCCAGTTTAAATTATGTTTTGGGGGAAGTTCATCTAATGTTGCTAGTAATAAAAACAATAGATTTCACTACCATAGCCCAGAAGCCCAAACTAGGATTGAAAATCCTAACTTTCTTAGGCAGGAGGATGAGATCTTTGTCTTTTTCTCTTCACCAATGCCAGTCATTCACCACCCCTGCACCTGTTCCGTTGCTAGGCTTCTGTTCACAAATTAAGACATGATACGCATAGCGGTTATGGTTGGTCATGATTTTATACCAAGGGTACAATAGCTTTTAAGTTACTACAAAACCCAGAAATTACCAACAGCTCAAAGAAAGAACAAATCATGGAGAAATACCTGTTAGTTGCAGGTAGAGGAGGGAAGGATAATTGAACCTTCACTGTCCCTTTGCTGATCTCGGATATAGTCTATTCTAGCCATACCACGGCTCAGTGGGTTTAAAGAGGCAGATTAGAAGTAGGGAGAGTTCTCAATCAATTGATCAATAAAGGCTTTTTATTAAGTGCCTACTATGTGCCAGGCACTATACAAAGTGCTAGGGATAAAAAGAGACAAAAGACCATCCCTACCCTTAGGGTTCTTATGATCTAAATCTTATTGCGTTTTTACCCCAATCTCAGACTCTATGAAAAGTGCTTGCTGGACAATCTCTATCTCTTCAGTCAAAAGCCAGAGTGCCCCAGCATGCTGTCCCAATAACTTCGTCTTCAACTTTGCTACACTAGCATCTTATCCCAGCAGCCTCCCACCGGAGCCTGATGGTTTATTCTTTCAATCACAATCCAAGAAGTTCAGTTCCTAAGGAACTTAAGGAAATTGGACCCTGCCCATTTGTCTACTGATGTCCATACTTCCTCAGTGTTGGAAAAGTAGCAGCTTCTAATAAACTGACCACTGGCAACGCTGATCAGTTTATAGAACCATAAGATCATTGATTTAGAGCTGCAAGCTGTGGTGTGTTGGAGCTGGCTCAAACCAGCTTACAAGTCAATTGTTAAATTTTCAGCGTGAGCATTTATACCTTGGATAGCAAGCTGCAAAGCAGGACTTGGTTTATTTTCTTTTATTATCTGGACTTAAGAAAATAATGGAGAAATTAATAATAATGAATTAAATTTGAAAGCATATCACATATATATGTGTATATTGCCTTCTCTGCCTCACTGTCATTTTACAGATGTAGAAATTAAGAAGGCTGAGATGTGCCACATTATTTCTTGTAGTCCTTTCCGAGTGGCCTGGTTTCACGGGAACTTGCCCACCCTATTGGGCAGAAGGTGTCCAACCTTGATGTCTGTCTCTGAAGTTGGGAAAAAAGTGGGAGTAGGGAAGGAGGTGGGAGGGGAGACCTGCTTTTCTGTCTCCCTCGAATGGAGGAAGGCTGTAGTCCTTAATGGTGGCTTTGTGTATCCTAGAATTGGTTCTGAAGAGTGAGGAAGAGCGGCGCAGACTCCTAAAAAACTTGCAGAAGGTTTTCCAAGCAGATTGGGCTACCAGCCTGCATTATATTGTTCTGGTAACTCTGGCTCTCCCCACATAGCCTGGATTTGGGATGCTATTTGGTGGGGGATGGGGGAGAGGTTGGAATGGATTATGAACCATAACTTGATCTCAGGTCCCATCTCAAAAGCATAAAGCTGCATGATCAACTGGGAGGTTTACTCCTGAGGTGGTTCTTGGGTTGGGGTTTTAGCCATGGAAGGAATTCTTTAATTGGAGATGTAATTAACTCTTCTGTCTCTATCCACAGATAGCATTTTGTTTCATTTCAGTCATAGCATATCTTTACTCTCATTTAATGCCTGCATTAAATAATTTTTTCTTTAAACTCCTAATATGCATATTCAAAGCCCTGTGCTAGATTCTGTCAGGGTTATAGAGATAGATGGGACTTGATTTCTCCCTTTAAAGACCAGCTAATATCTTCGCAACAGCATTGGGGCAGGAAACAGGAGAGTCGTTTTTGATAGCTTTGATTTGACTCCTCTTTCTGACTCACTGCTTGCTTGGTGGCCTGCAGGACTGGGAGAGCTAGGAGATGGTGGAAGTTCTTCCCCTTCAGAGCTAAAATTTTTAATTGGTTCCCCTTCAAGAGAAGTGACTGCACCTTCTAGCTCAACCCTTTAGAGACTATTTCCCTCCGGCTGGTTTCCTGCTGAGTCTAAGTAGAGGTGATGCTGTTTGTCATTTTGCAAAGGATGGGGGCCAGTGATGAATGGAGAGAAGAGGCACAAAGGAGGGAACCAGGCCATTTTCCCTCTTCTTTTGTGGCTCCTTAATTTGTATTAAAATGGTAACATTTCTCCCAAACATCAGATCCTTGTGTTCAAATGGTCCCTAATCTGAAAATGCATACTAAAGCAGAAATAGAAATCCCTTTTGGATCATTTTTTATTTTGAATAATCTGTCCCTTTAACCTGGAGAGCAGAGTCTACTATACTTTGAATTTGGGCCTTGCATTTGTTGCTGCCTGAACCTTTGTCTTCTGTAGAACCAAAGTTACATAAGGATCAGTCAGTTGCTGTTTCTACCTGGGCCTTTTCCCTTATGAAAAGAGTGTGGGGAAGAGGGGACCTTATTGGAGGGGACATCTGACGGTGCTCTTCCTTTAGTTCTTCAAGACATTTCTGAACCCTGATGAGAGGACAGCTATTTTTACGTTGTGTGTGAAGGCTATGACCACTGGTAGCAAGTACAGCACGTGGGCGCCTGTGGAGATGTTGGAGATGATAACAAATGAGCCTCTTCCTGAACTCAGCAAGGTAGGGAAATTAAGAGGCTTTTTGGTCTGGGGTGTCCCTAAGGCAGCTTCTTAGCCTTAGGATCAATGAACTTGATTTAAAAAAATTTTTTTTGATGCACTAATAAGGAAGGTTGAGGCTGGCAGATCACTTGGAATTAAGAGTTCTAAGCTGCAACAGGGCTAATGATGATTACATTAGCCTTACATGTGAAGATGTATGATCACATGTAGACTTCCTACACAGGAAGTCTAGAAGAAATTGTGATAGCCTCCTCTCTCCCCCACTCCCAAATACACACACACAGGAGATTATCAGGCTCTGTCTAAAGAAGGGTTAACCTGACCCAGTGTGGAAACTGAGCAAATCACAGTGGACCTATGGGGTGGGGTGGTGAGAGAGTGGCTGTGGTACAATGGAGATAATTCTAATTAAGGTGGAGTGCCAAAGAGTGTGCTCTAGAGTGGAGAGTTGCACCAGAGTTGAACATTTAAATAGCTGATAAATGATTCCATTTTTCTGAGCAAGGAAGCAGGCTCCCCCACAGGATGCAGAACCTGGAATTGGGAAGATGGGTGCCTGGGTTGAGACCGAGCCAGTGCTGGTTGGTGAGAATGGGGTTCTAGTGGAGGCTGGCTCCTCTGGAAGGGAGGGCAGCCATTCTTTCAGTTTTCCCAGGGAGAGAATTGGGCTCTAATCCCTGACAACCCTAACTCTGGGATTCTGTTTTTCTATAAAATGGAGTTGAACCATGTGGTTCCTAAATTATCTTCCAGCCCTGAGAGTCTTTTGGACTTAATCTGATGCCACCTCAGCTCAGCTTTCCTTTCAGTAAGAGGTTAATGATCTGGTCTCTGTGACTGAGCATGTCATTTCTTGGAGCTGAAGGGGAAGGTTCTGTTTCTCCTTCGTAAAACCAAGGAGTTGGACTATTTGATCCCGGTGGTCCTTCCAGCTCCAACATGATACTTTGAGGGCTTCTGTGTTTGTGTCGGTGAAGGGGGTGGGGGAGGTGGGGAGTCTCCAGTCCTCCTTCAGATTTCTGTCCAAAATCATATTTGCCCTAAACAAATATGAGATAAATGATAAACAAAAAGATAAATAAAATATGATAAACAAATATATTGACCCTAAACAAATTGTTTGAGATGAAGAAACAATTAATTATTCTTGATGGCTAAGGTCACTTAATCAGCGAGGACTTAAGACCCTATTTTGTATGGCCAGGCCCTAGGAATAAAAGCATCCAAAATGAAACCATCCCTGTTTGCAAGGGTTTTAGGTCTAATGCCTTGGCAGGCAGTTAACAAGCTTTTATTTGGCACCCACTGTATACCAGGCAGTGTGCTGAGCATTGGGAACACCCAAAGAAAAGACAGTTCCTGTCCCTGGAGGAGTTCACACTTATGTACAGCACATTAGAGGAACTGAAAAGTCAAGCGCTCTACAAGTGCCAAAGGTCCTGAGACCCTGACATGTAGCTCCAGAGGAGATGAAGACACAAGTCAACGTCTACAGCATAAATACCAGAAAGGAACCTTTCTGGGTGATGTCCTAGAGACATTTTTAACTCAGCATGTCCAAGACTGGACTCTCTTTGTCCCTAATTCCTCCTCCAGAGGCAGTTAGGTAGTAGGCCTCGAGCGTGGGGCCTGGAGTCAGGAAGACTGGGGTTCATGTCCCACCTCAAGACACTTTATAGTGTGACCCTAGGTCATGGAACCTCTGCCTCAGTTTCCTCAGCTGTAAGTTGGAGATAATAACAGCACCTGTCTTGCTGTGAGGATCAAATGAGATATTTGTGAAATGCTTGATTAGCACAGTGCCTAGCACATAGTAGGTGTTACCTCTTGATTAGCAGTATCCAACTCAGAAAGTAGGGGAGGTGTGGCTGGTAGATGGACTAATCCATATGTAAGAATCCCTACTGGCCACATACTGACTTAGTGGAAAAATGTCACATTATCTGTGTTTCATTGCATTTTTTACTTATTTTATATTTATTAAATATTTCCCAATTGCATTTTAGCCTGTCTTGGGTGCCCTGGGGATTGCTGCTGGTGGGCTGCATGTTTGACACCTCTGACCCAGAGGATTTCATCAGCCTCCCACTTGCTCTCCCTGACTCCAGTATCTGGCGGCTCCAGTCTATCCTATGCTTTGCTACCCTTGTGACTTCCCTGCTCTGGGGGCTTCCTTTTGCCTCTGGGATAAAACATCCTTTACAACCTGACCTCAGCCACCCCAGTTTCCTTGGCCATTACTCCCATCCGGCATTCTGTGACCCACCCAAACCCAAGGAGGAACGCTGTGTGCACCAGCGCTCTCTACTCCTTACCAACCTCCCAACGTTCTCTCATTCTTTGAGCCGCAGCTCAGGTGCCATCCTTTGCACAGATTTGTATTTGTTCACTTCTTATTTGAGCTGTGTGTCTGTGCTTTCAAGTAGAATTCAGTGCGTCCTCAGTGAACAGCACAAAAGAGGAGATTACTAAATACTAGATTGGAAGTAAGGTGAGGGGGGCAACAACTTTCACATCTACAGCCTTGTGGTAGCCAGAGGTCTCTCTGTTCTCCTCCAACACAGGTGCTTAACCTGTGGTGCATGAATTTGGTTTTTAAAAACTATTTTGATATCATTGCTGTTCAGTCATTTTCAGTGGTGTCGGACTCTTCCTGACCCCATTTGGGGTTTTCTTGGCAAAGATACTGGAGTGGTTGGTCATTTCCTTCTCCAGCTCATTTTACAGATGAAGAAACTGAGGCAAATAGGGTTAAGTGACTTGCCCAGGGTCACACAGCTAATAAGTATCTGAGGTCAGATTTGAACCCAGGAAGACAAGTTTTCCTAACTTCAGGCCTGGTACTCTATGCACTATGCCACCTAGCTGCCTCAACTGATATCTATATTTTAATTTAATTAATTGATTTCATTGGTAATCCTATGTATTTTAGTTTGTGTATTTATCAAAAATTTACTTCCTGCCCTTCGAGATGGTGCCTTCCCTTCCCTTTCCCCACTTGAGGGTTCTTTTCAAGCTGCTTGTCCAGACTCCGTTTATAGCGCTTGCTTCAGTACTTTATGCCACTGAGGCTTATTCTCATTAAACTTGCATTGATCTGATCCTGCTTCCTTGGTGAGGAGCGGGGGGGGGGGGGGGGGGGGGGGGGGGGGGCTCCTAGGAGGAACACCGTCCCCACCTCCATTCAGGTGCCTGAACTGGTGGAGACTATTCACAGCAATCTGAGCCACATAAAAGATTCCAGCGCTATCCGAGCCATTGAGAAGACGCTTCAAGAACTGGTCCAGAAGTACCCTGATGAGGTCATGCTGATGCTGATCACCATCCAAGATAATCTCCAGTAAGTCAGTGCCACCAGCCCCACACTCACCTTGGGTTCCATCTCTACCCCCAGCCTCAGGAGTCTCCTGTGAGACCCCTACACCTGGGGGTTCTGTAGACATCTTAAACCCCACAGGTCCAAACCTGACCTTATTCTCTTTCTTCCCCAACCCCCTTCCTTTCCAGACTTCCACCATCCCCCCAGGGCCCTGGACTCCTGGGGCTCATCCTCAATTCCACATTCTCTCTTACTTTCCATTTCCAATCTGTTGCCAAAGCCTGTCTCCAACATAGCCTCTTCTCTTCTCTGACACTGTCACCACCCTGGGAGAGGCCCTCCTCTCCTCAAGCCTGGACTACTGCAATGGTCTCTTGGTTGTTCTAGCTGCCTTAAATGTCTCCCTACTCCAGTCCTGCTCTGTTCAGCCACTAAAGTGATTTCCATAAAGGGAAGGTCAGATCATGTCAAGCCCCTTCCCCTTCCAAATCATATTTGGTATTTATAGCCCTTCATAACCTAGCTCTCCTCCACCTGCAACTTTCTAATTCACTTATCCTTACTCCCCTCCCCACCACTCCCAGGCATTTTCTCTGATTTTTCCCTCATTTCTGGAATGCTCACTCACATCTGTCTTCTGGCTTCCCTGGCTTCCTTCAAACTCCAGCTAAAATCAAACATCTGCTGGAAGCCCCTCCCAATCCCTTGTAATTCTAGTGTCTGTCTTCTATTGAATATCTACCTCTATTTTTTTTTATCTATAAATTTATCTATTGAATATCCATTTAGTTTGTTGGGTGAGCTGCTTGAGGGCTGGGACTGTCTTTTTGTTCGTATCCCCAGTGCTTAGCATAGTAGGTACTTGATAAATGTTTATTAACTAAAGAGTCTCCTCCAGGCTTTCTCCCACTCTAGGGGAGATTTTGGATCTTACTGTGTTTGCTTTGTCTGTCAGCTCCCAAGAATTCAGATGCAAGGGACAGAGGACAGGGAGGGTGGGATTATCTGTGGGATACAAGACTTCTGGAGGGTTAGGTCCTTGAGAATGCTGTGCTTGAACAGTCCTATCTCCTCAGCAGCCTTAAGGATAGGCCATTTACTTTTCTGAAGGAGGGCCGATCAGGTTAGAGATGAGCAGTAATTACAGGGACACCTTAACCCTGCTCCATGCTTTGGTATGGATCAGTCAGTATGATGAATTCTCTCTGTGGCATCTTCTTCCCACTCAGGCTACTTCTCCTTTCTTCCTTCAAGGACCACAAGTTATGTTGGACTCCAAAGCTTGGGAATCTGAGCAAGTCACTTGCCTGAGTCTGTTCCCTGTGTGTATGACTGAAACCAGATTTTGCTTAATTTATTCTTTTAAAAAATTATAGTAATTAGTTTTCAGTTAACAAGTATTTATTTTCTCTTCCTGCCACCCTACCCTCTTTAATTGAGCAACTCTTTGAACAAATATGCACAGCCAGTAAAAAAGCATCCCGACCTTGTCCACATCCAGCAGTGTATGCTTGATTCTCTGTCTTGCCTTACCGTAAGGCCTCTGGAGTTATAGTCGATCGTTGCATTGGTCAGACTTCTTAAGTCTTGCAATTTTTCTGAAATGTGGTTGCCACCATATCAATTGTTCTCCTGGTTCTGCTGACTTCACTCTTTCAGTCAATACAAATCTTCCTAGGTTTCTCTGAAAGCATCCCATTCATCCCTCACAGCACTATGGTTTTGCATGAGTTCATATAGTCTAGCTTGTTCAGCTATTCTCCAGTTGATGGGCATCCCTTGAGCTTCTGGTACTTTGCCACTACAAAAAGCTGTGATAAATTTTTGGTATCTGTGGGCCCTTTTTTCCTTTGATTTCTTTGGGGTATAGGATGAATAGTGGTTTTACTGAGTCAAAGGGTATGCACACTTTGGTGATTTGGGGGGTGTAGTCTTGCTTTCTAGAATGACTAGACCAATGATATATTAATGTTCCCATTTTCCTCCAGCATTTGTCTCCAGTATTTGTCATTTTTCCCAATCTGATGGATGTGAGGTAAAACCTCAGAGCTGTTTAATCATCATTTCTCTAGTTATTAATGATTTGGAGCACTTTTAAATATTTGTTGATAGCTTGGATTTCTTCCTTTGAAAACTGCTATTTATAATGGACATTTATTAGCCAGTGAGGGATGGTGTAAGACTCTGGGGATGAGGAGAGAGGAAGGGAGGGGGAATGAAAAGAAAGGATGAAGGGAGGAGAGAAAAGATGAAAGAGGGAAGACAAAAGGAAAGGCGGAAAAGGAATTAAAGTAAAAAGTAACTTTCTAGTAGGCAAGGACTGTTTTGTTTTTAAATTTTGTATCCCTAGCACCTGAGAGGCAGCATGGCCATGGATGGAAGGCTGGCTCCTGAGTTAGAAAGACCTTGCTCTCTCCCCTCCTCACCAACTGGCTGTGTGACTCTGGGAAGTCACCAGTACTTAGAATACTGTCTTGTGCCTACAGAGTAGGTGCTTAATAGATATTTTTGCATTGAACTAAAGAAGAGAAGGGATGGTGAGACAAAAGGGGAAAGGAGGGAACAAGATGAAATAAAAAAAGGGGAAGTTGGACTCTCAAGAGGGAGTGAGGGCCAGGAAGAAACATTTTCTTCCTGATGCTTTGTAGAATCTGCAGAAAGATGGTGGCTGAGGCGGCCTAACTAATGAGGGCTTTCCAACCCCACAGAGATCGAGAGCTGTGGAAGATCCTGGCAGCCTCTTCCAGAAGCTATGCTATGATCCTGAGTCATCTGCTGAAGAGGTTGAAGTCTTTATCTTTTCAGGATCCCAAGGAGTCCATGCAATCTGTGGAGATCAACTCTGTGCTGGTACAGTGACTGCTGATGGAAAGCCAGTAGGCCAGGGCTAAGGGTATGGGGACTTGGAAGAACTCCTGAATTCCACAGGGTCTCCTCCCCTTTTGGTTGTCCTGGCTTGGTCTACAATCCCTGGGGGCAAAAAGACTTGGAGGATGCTGGGAGGGAGGAAATGATGCTGGTTGGGATTAACATTCTAATAGTGATTGTTCTGGGCCAGGAGTCAGGAGACCAGTTGTATAGACTATAGGAAGAGGCTGAATATCTCTGGTTCTTCCTTTTCTCCCTTATGAAAAATGATCCCTGCCCCTGCCTAAGGAGGCATGGCCTTCAGAGGGTAACTGTGAAAGTGCTTTGAAGGGCAGAAAATGAAATGTTAAAGAAGATCATCAGTACCTCAGATAAACATAGTCTTGAAAGTATGTTGTGGTGGCTTTTAAGGGAAAGACCTCCCTGGGGCATTTGAGGTGAGTACACCAAATAAAAGTGATAATGCGGCTTTCTTTCTGCTCCCTCAGGCCAGCAGGGCTCTCAATGAGCTGCTTTTGCAGTCCAGTTCTAAGTTAGAGGTGGAGACCCTCTACCCTTGGCTGTACATGGCCCTCTTGTCCCTGATCTCCTTCCTCGTGTTTGAAGGGGGCAGCCACATCCTCGACAAGCAGCTCGGGGTGCCTCAGTGGATGAACCCTGTGAGGTATTCTCCTCAGAATCATAGGATTTCAGAGTTAGAAGGGACCTCGGAAGTCACCAAACACAACTGTGCCTTAACAGGAATCCCCTCTGCAGCATTCCTGACAGGTGGTGGTTTACCCTCTACTGAAAGACCTCTGGTGATGGGAGGGGAAGGCTTTTTAAGGCTTCTGGTCTACTTCAGAGCTAACCCCAGTTATTAGCAGGTTCTTCCTTATGTATCTGTAGGTATTGGTTTTGCCCTTTGGAGCCAAGCAGAATAAGTTTAATTCCTTTTCCCTATCACAACCCATCAAATACTTGAAAATAGCTATCACAGGCCCCTTAAATATTCTTTTTTACAAGCTAAGCATCCCCGGTTCCTTGCTTAAATTCTTTTTTGTCCTGTTGATCAGCATGTTTACCACTGAGCCCATTGTCTTTTGGATGTACTTTAGTTTTTCAATATCCCTCCTGTGTGGTGCCCAGAATAGAACCCAAGCCTTCAGCTGTCTTCTGAGCAGGCCAGCAGAGTACAGCAGGCCTCTTGTCTCCCTTGTTCTGGACTCTGGACTTCTAGTCCAAGATGACATTATTGATTCATAGTAAGCTTTTATTCTATGAAACCCCCAGGCCTTTCTCACATGAAGTGTTGTCTAGACAAGTCTCTCCCATCCTGTATATACATACATACATATATATACACACACACACACACATATATGTATATATACATATACATATATGTGGGATTGGTTTTCTTAATCCCAAGTGTAAGGCTTTGCAGTAGTTGTCATCGAACTTTTTTTTTTTTAACAACACAGTGCCTAAGCACTTAATAAGTGTCGTTTCATTGATTGATTATTAGATTTAGATTCAGTGAATCACTCTAACCTGTACATGTTTTTTTTAGTATCTTATTCTGTCATCCAATGTGCTTTGTGCCTTTTACAGATTTGGTAAGCATGTCATCTCTGTCTTCATTCATGTTATTAATAATGACATGGAGAAAAACAGAACTGAGTCTCTGGCATACTCCCCTCGAGACCTCTTTCCAGATTGACCTTGACACAGGAGTCATCTACACTTTGAATTTCATCATTCAGTTGATTACAAACTGACCTGATTTTACTCTCGTGTAGCTCACATCTCACCATCTTGTTCACAGTCATAGAATGTGAGCCCATTGCCCTAGCCACTACACCAGTGACGTCAAACTCAAATAGAAAGGGGTCCCTGCAGGAACATACAGACTTTAGCAAACTACAAATTACCATTATCTGTGTTGTAGTGTGCTTTTATTTATTTTGCAAAACGTTTACTAATTATGTTTTATTCTGATTCTGACTGCTCTCAGGAGTTTCCACCTGCAGCTCATCCCCATCAGGAATCTGACCCCTTTGCATTCATCACTCATCTAGCTATAGAGATAGAATCTATACTAGGGAGCAGTAGGATGCAATGCTACACTGACCTGGGAGTCAGAAGACCTGAGTTCTAGCCCAGCTCTGCCAGTGATTTACTGTGTGACCTAGGTCAAGTCACATAACTTCTCTGGGCCTCAGTTTCCTCATCTGTAAAATGATTACTTGGAAAAATGACGATGTATAAACCACAAAGTACCATATAAATACATAGGCTGTTACGAGCACTTAATACACTGTCTGTTGTCACTTAGACCTTGCAGCCTTTCCTAGTGCCAATATTCTATGCTTCTAAGAGACATAGCAGATTACTGTATTTGGATATAATAGTAATAGCTAGCTTTTATGTAGTGTTTAAAGATTTCCAAAGCACTTAACATATGTGAACTTATTTATGAGTATGTGGTATGAATGACTGAGCCAGGAAGCAACTTCTGAGTCTCAGTCCTCTTCTATGAAACAGATATAACTCTTGGTCTGTCTATTTTATTAGGGTGTTGTGGGCAAAAGTTAAATGAATGAATTGTGTGTGAAAATACTTTTTAAGAAATGATTATTCTTGCTAAAGAAGGGTGACCTTCCCACCCTTTGCCATTTTCACAGCTGTACCATTGAGTCCCTGAAGACCTTGATCTGTTCAGCTGGGTATGAGTACCAGGTATCTTTCATGCAGAAACACAGGACCTGGGAGTTGCTGGTTGAGCCAGAGGGATACCTGGAAGGAATTTCCAAGATAGCCAGGCAAGCCTTCTCTCTGGGGCTGACACCTTGGGCTGCCCTCCAGCGTGACTCAGACCCTAGATCCTGTTCTCTGCTTCCCATGACAGGTCTTTGACCATCAGGAGCTGCTGGCACATTCGCCCCATTGTTAGTCTCATCTTAAACATCCTCCGCGGGAATGAAGTTGGGAGTTTTGTTACTGCCTTGGCTGTCTTCGTTGAGGTCTGTGGGACTCCATAAGGGACTGTTCTGGCGGTGCTGGAGACAGGAGGAAGGGTAGCTTGGGCTCCTGGGAAGGCAGACATTGCTCTAGATATAGACTCCCTTAAAAGAAATTCCAGGATGGTGCCTCACTGGTGAGGAAGCAACCCAGACATTCAGGCTTTTCCTTATTTTGAGGATGATGATAGTAATGATAATAGCAGTGGCTATTTTTTATACAGTGCTTTAATCTTTGTAAAGCATTTTGCATATGTCATCCCATTTGGTTCATACAACAGCCCTGGGAAGTAGGTGTTGTTATATTTTACAAATGAGGAAACTGAGGTCAAGTGAGCCTAAGTAATAATAAGAGCTTGATGGAATCTCAGAAGTCTAGTACAGTCCCCTTATTTTACAGACAAGGAAGCTGAGGCTTAGAGAGTGGCTGATTCAAACCTGGGTCCTCTGCCTCCAAATCCATCCCTCTTTTCACTGTAGCATGCTGCTTAATTCATACTTGTACTGTGGGCCCAAGGCATGGTCTCTGCCCTCTGGGATCTCCCAGAGGGATCTGAAGGGTAGATAAGACTGAGTCATAGACAGCTACCACTTAAGGGGCCTGTACAATGGGGACATGAAATTGAAGTGTGAAGTGTTGTGGGCTGATGATGACAAGAAGGCTCCCTTCTAACTGGAGAGATCAGGGAAAGCTTCACGGATGACATGACATTGAGTTAGGTTGGTCTTATGGGAGTTAATTCCTCTTGATTTGGACCAGGGACCCCAAGATCTTCTCTGACTGATTAGGGAATGATCTAGGTCAGGAGCCATCAAAACAGACAAAATCTTGGGACTCAGATGAAGTCAAGTAGCAGGCCCAACTACCCCCACCTTCCCTTGTGGTTTAGCTTTAATGAGTATTAAGGCTGGTAGCAGAGTTGGTGATCATGAGGTCTGCTTTTCCAATGAGATATTTTTCTTCTCTTGACTTAGTCAGATGGGAAAGAGATAGAGTTGGAAGTAGCTGGAGATATGGTAGAATATTAACAGCTAGGATTTGGAGGAGACAGCTAGGTGGTGCAGTAGATAGAGCTCTGGGTCTGGAGACAGGAAGACCTGAGTTCAAATCCTACCTCAGACACTAATTGGTTATGTGACTTTGAGTAAGTCACTTAGCCCTATTTGCCTCAGTTTCCTCATCTGTAAAATGAGCCTGGACAAATCACTCCAGTATCTCTGCCAAGAAAACCTCAAATGGGGTCATGAAATATTGGGCACAACTGAAACAACTGAACAACAACAAAAAAAGTATTTGGAGATGGATAAACAAGGGCAAGAGGGAAGGGTCTTTACCAATGTTACACTCGAAGCTCTTGTCTAGAGTGCGTGCCACTGTTTTTTCATGTGAATCGGTGTGTCCATGACAATTGTGATGTCTAGTAATATTCTCAGGGTCAGTATATTCTCAGCAGTATTTCCATGTTTCTGTTTCAACATTCTCATCTCAGTGCTTCCTCTTTAGTTTATTGGTCAGGGGGTCCATGCTGATGTGTGTGATGTACCCAGCACTTGTTGAGGTATGATAGCCCTGGGGTTCAGATGCCAGACACAGGCATCCATTTAGGGGCTTGGAGCCCTTGCTTTTTCTTCCTTTTCAAGAAATGAGCACAATTTGAAATAGCTTGGTATGATATGGATCGGGGAGTCAGTGGCCTAGCCAGTTGGTCAGTAAGCATTTATTAGGTACCTGCTATGTACTAGGCCAGTTGGTCAATAAGCATTTATTAAGCACCTACTATATGTGAGGCACTGTGCTAAGTGCTGGGAATACAAAGAAAGGCAAGAGAGTCAAGTTCTAGCTATTGCCCCACTATCTGTGTGACCTTGAACAAGTCACGCTCCCTCCCTGAGCCTCAAATTCCTCATCTGCAAAGCAAGGTCAGTAGTAACATTGGGCTTGCTTACTTCACAAGGCTGTTGTGAAGAATCACCTTTGTTAGCTATAAAGTGAGATATGTGGATATTTGTATAAGTTGTCAGCATGTTCCAAAGCGGGCTTTAAATTTTATCTGCTGGCTTGTGTCACCTGTAGTCACCTCAAGCAGGGGATTTCTGGGGCTGCTTCTTTGACTGGCCACACTAAGGACCACTGGTGGTTTTGTTTTTTAAACCAAGAGAGATCTTTATTATAATAAAGTGAGTTAATTCACTTATCAGACATAAAGAATACCATGGAGAACAGACAAACAAATATTTCTATACAAAGAAGCATGCTCTACCTCTTTCTAACCTCACTGTGGCAACTGCCCCGGGGGTCACTGCAAAATGGAAGGGTAGGACTAGAGTAGCAGCTCTCACTGTGGTACAAGGATGTGGGTGGTGTGTGATGTTAAAACTATCTTCATAATAATACTAAGGTGCTTTCATTTCCAAAATGGAAAATGTAGGTATACTATATAGATTTGCCCATTTCTGGGGACCTTCCTATAAGTGTTTTGATAATTGTTGGGGACAGTACAGTACTTGAACTTTTAAACCTCACTCTGATCATGTAATAGGCCAACCTTCGATTCTGCCAACCCCTTTCCTTGGATGCCGTCCCACATGGCTCTAACCTCATTGCGAGACATCACAATGAATGTGCTACAACTTACTTATATCTCCCATACGTCTCTCCTTTGTCCTTTGGGTCATTTGAAGCTTGTTGGAGACTGTGGCATTCCAAGATTGGCAATCACATAACCTCATTAGGGGAAGAGTGTGGCGTTAGAAACACGGACACAAACATCCACACCATCGATTGTGCCTTGAATTGCATCGGATGTATTTCATGACTTACTCAATTAGACCATGAACTTCTCTAAGGGCAGGAACAATGTCTTCTTGATTTTTTTTAATATCCTACACAGTATCTAGTGTAGACTTGGGCACATAATAGTTACATGATAAATGCTAATGACATCCATTCATTCTTTCAAATGATTGAATGAATGAATAATTGGGCATTCACAAGGGGTCAGTCTCTGGAATCCTTTGGGGCATGGCTGAGGTGTCCCGATGAATCCCTGAAAGCCACAGGCATTCTCACATGTCTCTCAGCCTCCTTTTGTCTTTGTTTTTGGCAGCTTCTCCGGGTCACGGAGGTGGCGATCATGGCAGATGAAGCCATCGTTGAACTCTTAATCAATAGGATCCAAAAAGATGAGCCGGTGACCCAACAACTGGTGCTAAAGGCAGTGGGGAACTTTGGGATCCATAAGGAGACGGTAAAGCTTTGGGCAGTGGGGTGGATTGAGGGGGGAGGAGTCAAGATAGCAGAATGTGAATGTTGTGCTAGACAAAAGTGCTCTCAGCAGATGCTGCCACTTAGGAAGGAGGTGGTGGGGGTGGGGATCTGGGACCTCTGCTTGTGTGTGATCAATTCCAGGGTGCTAGCTAAAGGTATCTGTTTAGGGGCTTGGAGCTTTGCTTTTTCCTGCTCTACAGGGAAAGGGCACCCGGAGTAATTTCCCTAACAGCTAGGATCCTAGGCGCATGCCCAGTGTCCTTAGAGAATTGTAGGTAAGTGGGATTGGACAATCCATGATACCACACAGTCTGATAAATGCTGCTGTAAGTTGATGGAATCCTCAGGAGCTGAGGCTAGAGAAAGCACAGAGAGGGACCTCCCCGCTCTTTCTGGCCCCTGGTCCCTGGCTCCTTGGGAAGAGTGCAGCAAGGATCTTTGGTCCATGCTCAAAGGCCCTCCCCAACACCTCCATGCTGGGTCACCTCAGGCTCAGTAGGAGACTCTAGGAGGTAAGACTAGGTGGGGGACATCCTCAGCCTTGGGCTGGGAGCTCCCTGCTGGTCAGGGGCCAGGGACTGCTTTCCCCTGGCTTCTGAGTTTCTAAACTTCTGTGGGTCTGTGCAGACCAAGTTTCTCCGAATGCTACATCCCTACGTGCTGAACTGCTGCTATTCCATGAACCCCAGTGTTGTGACAGAAGCATTCTTAGCTCTGAGGTGCATCATCTACAGTCTCTCCTGGAGCGACTCTGTTATGCTGCTCATTGAGATCTCTTGCACCCTGAGGCCCTTCTTTGATGATGTGAGATTTCAGGGGGTCTAAGAGATGGGAGAGGGTGCAGAGGGACAGTGGGGGAAAGTGCCCTTTTTATGCCCAGCTGCCATTTGTGCTAGAAATCCCAAAGAAATGAATTCAACCTCTGTTCAACTTTAAGAGGCATTTATTAAGTACCTACTAGATGCACAACATTATTCTGGGTGCTGGGAATGCAAAGGCAACAAAAAATGATCCCTGTCCTAAAGTCAGCTCTCTGTTGGAAGGAGGGAAATACAGTAGGCAGAGGTATGATGGGGCACTGTGGATAGAGTACTGGGTAGAGACTCAGGAAGACTTCATGTCAAACTTGGCCAAATTATTTCCCATATTGAAACTGAACCTTGGTTTCCTCATCAGTAAAATGGGAATATCTCTAACACATGACAAGGTTGTTGTGACGACCAAAGGAGATAATATGTCAAAGGGTTACAGAAAAGCTAGCTATGTATTAGTATTATCAATAATAGTAAAAAATATATACCTGAGGCATGTCACAGCAGATGAAAAACTGACCTCAGGTCAAGAAAACCGGCCTTCAATTTCTGCCTTCAACTAAGACAGCACTTGCTGAGGTGCCTTGGCAGAGGGAGTTTCTAACCTGGAGTTCCCCATATCCACGTGATCTCAGGGCCAAACCTTGGCTTCCCCCAAACTACATACTTGGAACACTAGGGGTTTTGAACAGGGAGAACTCCTCACAACTGGGGAGGAGGTGACATTAAGGCTGAGCCTTGAAAGAGGAGGAGGATGCCTTGTGAGAGATGACAGAGAAGGAAGTTGTTCTGAACAGATTTGGAATTCGACTGAGGGGAAAGAAGGCACGCAGAGAAGTACGCAGACTAGGTAGAGTGCCAGGGATATCCAAGCTTGTAGGAATGTCTGAGGAGGGCTGCTCGTGGCGTGGAATGGGCCTACAGAGGTACCAGCTTTGTGTGTGTGGGGAGGGGATGCAGACCTTACTAACTACCTGAGGATCTCTCCAGCCATCGAATACAGACTTGGAGCTAGAAGAACGAGAATGACAAGAATAGCTAGCATTCACACAGGGCTTCAGGGTTCACAAAGCACCCATAAAACATCTCCTTCTATCCTCACAATAATCCTGGCAGAGAGGGGCTATTACTATGGCCAATTCCACTTCTAGTCCGGTTCTTAATCCCTAGTTCTGTGAACTTGGATGGGGGAAAATGGCCTCTTTGCTTTTACTAATCTCTGACCGAAATCTAGCATTTCCTTAGGTTACTCGAGAGCATGATTTTGAGAAGGGCCCGATAGGCTTCCCTGGATTTCCAGAGGGTGTCTGTGTCTATGACATACAAATGGTTATAAATCCCTGCCCTAGGCAAAATGTACGCAGGTTGGGCCTTGAAGGGAAGAAGTCACAGAATAAGCAGTTTTTTTCTTACCCAAGGTTCCACAGTGGGGCGGTGGCCAAGCTGGGGCAAAGAAACAGGGCTCTTGAGTCCTGGTCCAGCAGCCCTGCCACTCTAACAGGGCTGACTAGGAAGGACTGAGAAGATAGGGACGGGGAATAAGGAGAGAAAAGAGTGGTAAAAAACAGCCCTCAGCCTTAGCAGGAAGGACAAGTTGAATGTGAGGAGGGAGCCAGATCCCTGTGTTTTCTTAGCTCAGTACTTCAGGTCAAGGCAGTGCTGCAGGCACAGGCAGGGTCAGGGTGAAGCTCCTGGTTCATGGAGACGATGAATCTGCTGTAAGCTACATCAGGGAGGAAAGCAACCTCATCTGGGGAAAGTGCCCTAACTGCAGTCAGAGGACCAGAGTTCAAATCCTGCCTCTCACACTTAGATGTATGACCTTGGGCAAGTCTCTTAATTTCCTTAGGCCTTGTTTTCTTCACCTGTAAAAGAAGGAGGTTGAACTAGAGGGCCTCTTCTGGCTCTAGATCTGAGGAGGAATACTTCTTCATAGACTCATTGGTGTGTCTCCTCCCACTCTCTCTAGGAGTCAGAGGAGCTGCGCTATAATTCGATTGACATGTTTAGTGCCCTTTTGGCCAAGGTGAAGCGGAGGTTCCTGATGATTCACTTCAGGCACCAGGTCCATTGCAGCCTGGTTCCCCTGATGTTCCACCTGCAAGATGAGAGCATTGGTGTGGCCCATGTGAGACCCAGAGCCCCAGGTCCTGGACCTTTCCCTCCCATCCTTACTACTTCTGATTACATGGAGAAAGAAAATACAGGCTGATCCAAACCTTTCCTTTGGACACTGACTTCAGTTTCTTTCTCTCTACCTTTTTCTGGGCTTTCCCAGGACTTTTCTGTCTGCTCCAATGCTGAATGGGGAGTGAGGGATGGAAGGAGGTGGGGGAGACAGACATGGAAGATGTGAAGGCATGGAATTACCCCAGACCCAAGAAAAGGAAGCTTCAGTCCTGGATCCCAAACCCTGCAGCAAACTGTACTACCTTTTTTGCTCACTTGTGGCAGACAACACAGTGATTTACCCATGTGATGATACAGGCTTTGGCTCTGGGACCCACAACATGGGGAGGGGGAGAGGGGTGCCCCTGAATGTGTGGTGAAACTGCAGTCCTTGAGTGACCAGTCACTGAGCTATAGGATATCTCCATGTGACTGTTAGCTAGAGCAGAGAAAGAAAGGAGGTTCAGAAGAGGTAGCCACACACAGCTTTGTGTCTATATATGGGTTTTATCTTAACTTTCTCTGATATTATGTCAAATTTTGTGGTGTTACCAGAAGTTCATGGTGACCAGGACAGTTCCCCCATCCCCTGCCTGCTGTCGGGGGCCATATAACTTTTAGGAAAAGAAGGGCCAAGCTGAGTTGCCCAGGATTGATGCTTTCTCCCTGAATGTTCCTTTCCTAACCCCATGCCTTTCCCTTCTCTACCACATTGCTTTTTAACCTTTCTGTTCCCCATCCCCAAAACATGGTCTTTCCGCCCTCTTTCTTCAGGCGCCTCCCTCTACACTCTTCTTGTCCTTACAGGCCAGCAGGGATGGTCTGTGCCACTCTGCCAAAATTCTGGTCATCCCACGGTTCAAATCGGTGTGCACTAATAAAGACATGTTCTCCATTGGGAGAGTCCTGGTAAGTCAACACAGGCCACACCTTTCAGCCATCCCACCAAGGACACAGGGTGGGGTGGTGATCACCCAGAGGACCAGATACATCTCTATTATGGTACAGATGAGAAGCTGGGTCAGTTGTGTTAGGGTAGAGGGCACTGAACTGGGAGTCACAAAGAACTTGGGGTGCCTCCCCTCACACACCACTTGTGTGAGCCTAGGCAAGTCTTCCAGCCTCTTGGGGCCCCAGTTTCTTCACCTATAAATGAAGGGGTTTAATTCAGTGACCTCCAAGGTCCCTTCCTGTTTTAAGTCTATGCTTCTATTGGCCTTAGGGGTGATTCTCTCCTCTCATCTTGTGACTATGGCCATGTGCTATTCTGCAGGACCTGGTCCCAAGAAGATAATGGAGACTCAGCCCCTGCCCTATGGGGCCCAAGAGTCTCCAGCAAGTGGCACATTGATGTGTATGGACACTGAACAATAATGACTGACATTTTATAACTCCATGTGGTTTCTAAGCCACTTTACACAGATTTCCTCATGTTTTATCCTCATGACGCTACCCAGGAGGTAGATGCTATTATTATCCTCATTTTACAGATGAAGAAACTGAGGCTGAGAGAGGTTAAGTGATTTGTCTAGGGTCATGCAGCTAGTATCTGAGGTGAAACTTGAACACCCACATGTTACTGGGCAGGTGCTAATTGCACCGGTAGAAGAAATTCCTTTCTAGGAAGCTCCCTACTATGATGAAATCACAGGTCAGGTAATAGACAGCTACTGGCCTTTTAGGTCTCTATCTTCCTCTTCTTCTAGCTGGAGGAGCAAAAAGACAAGATCCCCTGGTTTCTGAGCCAGAGCCTCAGCTACTTTCGTAACCACCAGGCCAGAATCCGGCAAGCAGCTGTGTGGTTGACAAGTAAGGTCTCCTTTCCCATCCCATCCCATCCCATCCCATCCCATCCCATCCCATCCCATCCCATCCCATCCCATCCCATCCCATCCTATCCCATCCCATCCCATCCCATCTCAACCCATCCCATCTCAACCCATCCCATTCCAACTCATCCCATCTCATCTATTCCATCCCATCCCATCCCATCCCATCCCATCCCATCCCATCCCATCCCACCCCATCTCAACCCATCCCATCTCAACCCATCCCATTCCAACTCATCCCATCTCATCTATTCCATCCCATCTCATCTATCCCATCTCATCCCAACCCATCCTATCCCAATCCATCCTTACCCCTTCTTGCCCCAATGTGGTTCTCATCCTCTCCAGTAGCAGGAGATAAAGCCTTTGGTTCTGATAAAAGCTCAAACAGTGACCCTTCTATTATTTAACTATTTCTGGAAGATTTTTTTACTACTATTCTTTCCAGCCAAAAAGTCCCTAGCAGGGCTGAACAGCCTCCTCATAGCAAGAAGGGTAAACTCACTCGTGGTCAGACTACATTCTTTACTACACTGTGGAGTATCATAATATGGGAGAGAATCTAAGTTTTGAGGGAGAGGTTTAGATTTGGAGAATATATGCTTCCAGCAGTTGTCTGAGTGATGCGAGCAGCTTGGACCTATGGAAAGGTATTGCTACAGTGCCGTTGGCATAGTGGACCTGGGCTTCAATCCTGTCTCAGAAACTAACTGATCCTGGACAAATCATCTAGCCTCCCTAAATCTGTTTCCTCATTTGTAAAATGGAAGGAAGGATCAAATGAGATAATGACATATGTAAAATTCTTTGTAAACCTTAAAGCACAATGTAACTGGGAGCTTATGGGGGAGGAAGACTTCCAGCTCCCAGAGCTTATCAAGGAAGCATCTGTCTGGCCACTGAGGCAACTTTGTGTCCTTGGATAGGCCAGATTATCCAGCTCAAGGCCCTAGAAAATGAGGAGGAACTTCAGGAAGTATCTTCAGGTGAGGAGTGGCCCTAGGTTTTTCTGTCTTGGAGGATGTGGGTAAGGGTTGGGTGGGTCAGAAACTAGGGAAAACAGTTCAAATAATAGAGTCAACACTCAATTATCTACTCTAGTGGGAAAGGGGGAAAGAGGTGTGGATGATCCCCAAATCCTTACTGTTTCCCAAGAGAGACATTTGGAGCACCGTCAAAACCCTAGTAAGGCAGCAATGAGCCATCCATGGACTCATACCCCTTTGTCTCTCTGCCCGCCTCCAGACCTAGCACATTTTGGCTCAGATCCTATTGTTGGTTGAGATCTGACTTGAGTAGACTAAGAGGGACTCACATTGGCTCCGATAAGAGGGTTGGTGAAACTTTGATCTCTCATGCAGGGATCCCTAACCTCGTTACTTTGGGATAAAGTTGAGGTCAGCTTTCTGTTCCCTTCCCATTTATGGTGCATAAGTTAAGAGTCGTTCTGTTCTCTTCTGATAATGTTTCTTTCCTTATTTCTGCCTTTCCCTGGGCTCTCAAGCACTATGTCCTGGACAACACAGAAGGAACTTTTTGTTAGCCTCTAATTGAAGCTGTGCTTTGGAGCACTAGGTTGAATCCCAGGTAACCATTTTTGAGGCTCTCAAAGCACTTTATACCTAGTTAATCTTCCTAGTCCTCTGGCAGGAGAGGAAGAGAGCAGAGAGGAATAGGCTGGGTGCCAGGAGAAGCAAGAGCAGGAGCCAGGTATGGGTCCCACCTCCCTCCCAGGACAATGTAGCTCTACTGGGGACTTTGGTCGAGCAGCCAAGACCAGCTCTTTACTGAGCAGCAGAGGCCATCAGATCCTAATTGTGGTGCGCTGCCTCTCCCTCTGGCCTCCCTTAGCCCTTCTCCCACTTAGTCTAAAGTGCCATTTGCAGCTTTTGTGTTGCAGCCCTAAAGCGCCTGGAAAATGACTCAGACCCAGCAGTTGCCTGCCTGGCCACACAGACCATCTACCTTCTGAAGGTCAAGAGGATTCCCCGAAGACCTTTCCGGTACCTGGTTGTTCTTGTCTTCCGTCGGCACAAAGGCAAAACGTGAACTGCTGAGCTAGAGACCTGGCCACAGTGGACTCCGTTTCTCTGCTCTGACGACTTTGCTCAGGCCATGCCCATGCCTAGAATGCTGCCCTCCTTTTTCACCTCTCATCCCTCGCTGCCCTTCCAACTACTCAGGGGGTCTCCCTGACTACCCGCCTTTCTCATGTTGATGTTGCTCCCTTTCTCCTCATAGTACCTTCTATTTACTTCTCTGTGTACAGGCCTGAAGTCAGAAAGGCCAGAGTTCACATGTGACCTCAGGCACTCAGCAGCTTTGTGAATTTGGGCAAGTCTGTTTTGTCTGACTCAGTTTTCCTTCCCTGTAAAGTGAGGATCATAACAGCACCTGTCTCCCAGGTGTGCTGTGAGGATCCAATGAGGTGATACTTGCAAATCACTTAGCACAGTGCCTGGCATATGGGAAGTGCTATAGAAACGTTAGCTTATTATAAATGCTTGTTGAACTAAAATGAGGTTTCTGAGCCTTGTACTCATGATGTTAATACTATTTGATTTCTGTAAAAATTTCACAATAAAAAAATTGGAATTGGCTAGAGTCAGTTTTCCCCTTTATTCCTATTTTGTTTATGAAATATCCAATCTCCATTGGCTGTGTGTAAAATCGGACTCTAGGCTGATTCCCCTACATGGTTTCTCCACCTCCCCACATGATCCAGCAGTCCAAATGACCAAGCATTTATTAAGTGCCCACTATGTGTAAGGCACTCTGCTAGGTCTGGTTTATAATGACAAAAGGGAAACTGTCAGCTGCCTTCAAAGAGTTTGCTAGGAGTGGGGTGTGGTTTGATGCATACATAGGAAAGGACACACAAGATAATCTGAGGTACACAAGTACTGAGAAGTAACTGGACCACTAAAACTTCCATGGGAGGTGGTTGATGAGCCAGGCCTTGCTGGAGGCTAGGATTCTAAGGAGCAGGAGAAAGGAAGGAAGAGCCACCAGGAAGGGGGCGAGGTCAATGTGTGAGGGAGAGTAAGGCACAGTAAGACTGCAGAGGTGGGCTGGAGCAGGCTGTCCCTCAACAGCCTTAGCAAACTGAGTGGTTTGTTTAATAGATTTAGGGGAGAAGATAGTTAGCTCCATTTTGGATGCGTTGGGTTTGAAATGCCTATGGAACACCCAGCTGTGGACGTCCAGTAGGTAGAGTGGTGATACCGGAGTACAGCTAAGAGAAAGTCTAGGGCTGAATATGGAGATATGGGAGTCACATGGATAGAGATGATCAGTTCACTCACAGTAGCTGAGGGCTAGAAAGAAAAGGAGACCAACAGCCCAACCTTGTGGGACACCTTCATTAAGAGGCAGGATGTGGATAATTCAGGGAAAGGAAACTAGAGACGTACGTCCAGCCCTAGATTTCCACCTGAGCTCCAGTTCCACATCAGCTACCTATTGGACATTTAGAACTGGGTATCTGTAGGCATCTTCAACTCAATACATTCAAAAAAGAACTCATTATCTTTCCCCAAAAACCATCACATTTCTATCTTCACAACATCTCCTGTTTATGTCCCTGTCTCTCCACTCACAACAGCCACCACCCAAGCTCAGCCACTTAGCACTGCTCATCTAGACTATTACTGTAGCCTCCCCACTCCTCTTCATCGTGCTCTCAGCTGCCAAAGAATGGACCTCACCATGTTACACTTCCCCCATTCCCCCACAGCAATAAACTTGTTAGGATCAAATATAGAGTCCTCTCTTATTTAAAGCTGTTCATTACTTGGCCCCTCCCTTTCTTTCCAATCTTACACACTACTCCTCCATACAGATTCTGTGATCCATCTACACTGACCTATTAGATGTTCCTTAGACACAACACTCCATCACTCATCTCCATCCCCCATGCTCTGCCTCCTCACCTTCATTTCTTAGACTCTAGTTTTCTGCAAGACTCCCCTGGCCCTGGAACCAATGGTGTGGCCTTGTTGGATATCTTCTCTATGCCACTATTGAGTAAACTCCATTTGTTAACTGCTAAGAGGTCTATGAATGCATCATTACATTCAAATCCCCAAACTCCTTTTGTTAAATGTTAAGTGGTTTGTGAATGTATCATTTCATTGGTGAGAGTCAGACTCAGCCCACAATAGGCTGACAGGAAGAGATGGGCAGAGTGGTGCGAAGGGACATTTCTTTATTAGACACTGGAGCAGAGGAGAAGTAAAGGGAGAGAATGAGATCGTAAAGTTTTGAGGTACAAAATAGGGGAAAGGAGTCCATGACAGTCTCCCCTTTCTCAGTAAAGTAGATGAGGTCCTCTGTTGAGAGGAAGTAGGGATGGATTGGTATAGGCTGTTCAAGAAGATAGGGGGTTTGGAACAGCCTCTGTGGGTAGTATGGGAGATAGTCAATTAGGGAAGAAAAAAGGAATGCTATGATGTTAATGTCATTTGATTTCTGCAAAATCTTTGGTTTGAGGGTTTTGGTTGAGTACTGAGGGCTGCGCTGATATTAGAGAATGTAAATTAATGTGTCAGAAGTTGAACCAATCCAGACCCAGCACTCCATTCATTATGCCAGGCAGTCTTAGTTAGAGGGGGTCAGAGTTGGAAAGGACTTTAGAAATCACCGATTCCAAACAACTCTTTCATTTCATGAATAAAGAAAATGAAGCCCTGAGAATACAGATTTATTAGGTTGGGCTGAACAAAATTTGGACAAATTTGAAAGGAAATGGAAAAAAATTTCATTTCCCATCAGTTATTCAATCAACAACCATTTATTATCTCCTGAATTTCACTGAGCACTAGAGATACAAAGACCAACATAAATAAGCAAAATCTTGCTTTGAAGTTCACATTCTATCCTGGGAGACAATAGTTAGGCACACCCTGGACCAGGTTGACTTGGATAACGGAGAGCTGGTATTTATTTCTGCCTTGAGTAGTAAGAGACAAAATGGCGCCTCCTTGTCTCTGGATGTCAGAAAAGTCAAACAGGGAAGCTAATCCTGTGTTGTTGACTTGATTGGTTCCTGACATCTAATCCTAATATTTGTAACCTCTATGGCTTTGCTCATGGGATTGCACAGAGTTCTTGATCCATCACTTGAAAAAAACTATACTCCAAATAGCCCTCTGAATTTAACCTAGATTTAGCCATAGCTGATCAGAGCTCCCCTTTTGTGCCTGCTGCCATACTCTTGAGTCTTATCTTTGACTGACTGACCTTTTTGTCAGCTCTCTCCTTCTCTCTCCCCATTACCTTCCCTCTCTTCCTCTCATCTGGTCTGTCTGTCCATCTCTACATGGCTATCTCTAACTCTCCTCTGAGCCCAGCAGCTGATTACCTTGGCCTTGGGCCACAGCATACAGCTGGAGTCATTTGCTTGGGTTTGAAAATAAACTTCAAAAGCAAGATAAAAAACATCTCTAATCTCTGGCTTGGCAAAGAGATTGTCACCCACTCCCTCCAGGCCCCTCAGTCTCAACTCTGTCCTGTGCCCAGGCTCCCCCAACAGCTGTTACCAGCTGTCAGGAGTGGGTGTGGGTGGAGAGCATGGACTGCTTTATGCAACTTGTCCTGGAGGTCACAGGCCTCCTTAGCATGTTTATGCCATGTCTTGGCCCTCCCCACCTCCAAATGCAAACAAGACTGTAAAAATTGTGCTTCTTCATTTTTCTTGGATTATGAAATCTATTTTTCCCTCTTCCTCAGTAAAGTTCCCCAGAAATTGCCCTAGATCTTGTGACTTAAGGGTCCTTCCTTTGTGTGTCATATCTCCAAAGGGTCAGCCTGAGATGAGCATCAAGAATCAAGGTCTGCAAAATAGGCAGACTTGGAATTGAATGGGGTCCGACCCCAAGAGAGCAGGGCAACGCGGCACTTGCTTTTTCTCAATCTCAAGGCAAGGTTTTGAAACAAAATTTATTTTCTGACAAACTTGTGTTGGCCAGCTGTTTGGAGGAGGTCCCAAGTAATCAGCAGGGGGACCCTCACTTTGTGAATTGATATGCAACTGAGAAGTTTCTACAAAGTCAACGAAAACCTTACTCAATCTAACTGTATTTGCAATGGATGCGGGGGGTGGATACTTTCCCCTTAAATCTTCCGCTTTTGATTGAGCTTCACGGCGGCGGCATGTGAAATACCTTAAATAAGAACTGGGGAATCAAGTGGTTTTTTTTTTTTTAAGTTAACCTGGTTGTGGAAATGTTACTCCTCAAGCTGCTTTATCCAGCAGGGGCATGGGGCGTTGGATCCCATGTGCTGGGGTCACAAAAACAAAGGTCAAACATCCCTGGCCCAGGGCAGCAATGTCCACAAACAACGGCCATGTTGGCTTTATTTACGAAGACCTCCTGGGAACCAACACATCTAGGCTGAAAACAAAAATGTACAGCGCGAGGTTTTAAATAACTTTCTTACATTATGTACAGTTGTCCGCGAAGGTACAAAACATATATACACCTTGTGCTATACACGTCGCAGAGAGGAGCAATCTAGAGAACAGCCGGTGGCCAGGTCAAGGCCAGCATCTGCTCTGCACACGCTCCTGCTCCTTTAGGGCTGGCGGACTTGGTGATCTCAGTTAACTCAAGCAATGGTGGAAAGGGGAGCAGGGTCCTGGGTGAGGGTCAGTGCCCTCAGCTGTGCACCTGGGAGACAGATGAATGGGGATGATGGGGGAGAAGTGGAGGTTGAAGTGGCCCACAAACCTCTTCCCCTCCTGGACTTCCAGGGAACCAGAGGAATACAGTGTCAGTCTTTGGGGAATGGCATTTGGCCAGGAGGGAAATGGGGGGAGAAGAGAAGCCCTGGTAGTTCAGCAAAGATGGAGATCAGCCTGGCAAAGGATCCAGACCAGCTGGGTGAGAAGGTGGCACCCTGGCATTAGAGGCATGGTAAAAGGACAGCAGCTGTACAGTAGAATTCCTGCACTGTGGGCAATGTCAACCCAAACCCCAGGAAGTCAACCTGGCAGAGACGGGACCTGCCCATCTAAGTGTAGGGAGAGGGGGACAAGAGGGCAATAGAGGGACCTGACTTTTTAAATTACTGTGAGATTCATAAAATCCTACTCATTGGTACAAGTTTTCACAGATGCTTACCCACCATCAGCTTTGTTTTTGCAAATGGTGGGGACTATATTAGTGTATGAAGAAATGGCCTCTAAGGTCCCTTCCTGGCCTCATCCAAATCCTACCTTCATGCGGGGTTCCTTTTTCCCCTAGATGAAAACTCCTGGTACCAACACTCTCCTCCTTCCTTTGCAATTTCTCCCCAGTGCTAACTCCAGGGTCTGTTCTAGAGAAGCCTTCTCAGGACTGAGCTTCCACTAACTTGAGAGTAAATACTGTAAAGGACAATAATACTGTGCTTGAGAATCTGGGCCCTAAGAGTCCTAACCCAGGAGACTTGATAGACCCTTTAATAAGTTTAGGCTATTAAGAGACAACAAGGAGAGGCCTGTGAGGCCAGAATCTGGGGATAGTTATGGGCTCAGAGCCCTTCAATCATTAAACTTTGGGGGAATGGGAAAGATGTGTCTCTTATGTCCCCATGACCCAGGCTTACCAGGATGGCACATAACTAGCATGACCTATCTTTCAGTCCCTTCTATAACTACCTCTGATTAATGCTCAGAGGAATAGGGCTCCTTAATTCTGGGGCATGGCCCTTGGGGTTGGTCTAAGGGAAGGGAGCCAGGGCAAGTTTGGGAACTCTCCTATCTGAACCAGGACACACTGGCCAATTATAAGCCTTCTTCCCAGAGGAACTGAGGGCAGAAGGAAGATGGGAACCCAGAGGTAGGTCTGGTGGCCTGGTCATCCTATGCTCCAAAGCTGGATCAGAGCTTCCTCAGTCTAGGGCTTGTGCTCAGGCTCTATAGTCCTTGTGCTCAGAATACAATCATTTTGTGCTTATAACACTTAAAATACTTGTCAATACTTGTGCGGTTGCAGTCCCTGTTCCCCAACATTCTCTGGAACAGACCTAAAGGCTGTGCCTCCCAACTCCTCTTCAAGAAAGTGCTGAGAGCTCCAGCTTTCTTCACGTTCAGCTGCCTAACAATGTAGGGATGTAACGACCCTGTCAGGGCCTCAGGATTTCAAGTTTCTGGAAAGTCAGCACAATCACATATAGCAAAGCCCAGGCCCAGCCATGAGGTAGCTTACCCAACATAAACAACAAAGGAATGAGACAACAACCACAGCACAGGGGGATCATGGGATCAAACCTTGAGTGGAAACCAAACAAAAACTCATCGTACAGGCCCTGTTACTGGGAGCTGGCTCCCCTTGACATGGTGGACCCCAAGTCAAGGAAAGTGGGAAATGCAGTCTTGTATGTTCATCCAAGGTTTGTAAACAGCAGCCCCCATCGGAGGGAATCCTTCCTTCATCTCCCAGGGTGCAAGACCCAAGTCAAAGATGGTATGAAGGGGAGGGGCTTGCTTGGGAGTGGAGAAGTGGTATCTATAGGGCATGACAATTGGACTTTCCACTCTCGTTCCCCCATCCCAAGCATGGAAGCCAGGAGAGAGAAACCAGCCATCAGAGTCACACTGTCTATTGTTCCCCGAAGACCAAAATTTCATTTCTTTTTTTTCTTCCCGTAACCAAATGACCCCAAAGTTCAGCCTGTGCTCAGCAAAGAGATGAACTGTGAACCCTGCCATTCTGCAAAGTCTCTGCTGCTTCTCGGTAGGGGGACAAGCTGGTCTGCTGACTCTAAGGATGGGATCCCGCTGGGGAAAGGGAGTGCGAGCTTTCCCCTTGCAAGTTTTCTCCCTCTCAGATGCCGGAACTCCTGAGGAAACGTAAAAGCCTCATTCACGAAGGAGAGAAGAACCAGTGTCTTCTTTCCTGCTACTTTGTTCAGAAGCTAAAGGGGATGCCTGCCCACCTGGGGCCTGTATTCTTCGGTCAGTCCAAGGGCAGTGAGATCAGGGAGGAGAGACGTTCATGTCCATTTCCAGAAGCACCAGGGCACAAGCTCTCTCTGAAGGACAAGGGGTACATCAGCTCCCAGGCTTGGCTTTGGGTCCTGAATCCTTCTTCTGTGTCCCTCCATGCCCAGTGGGAAGAAGCCAGAAAAGCTAAGAGCTGATGTGGCAGCAGAAAAATAGGATGGGGAACTGTGTCTCCCTGGGAGTCCTTGGATTTGTCTTTGAGTTCACTGGTCCCACCAGGAAGGGAACCCCAGACATGAATTTAATACAAAATTTACCTAGTGAGTGGGCCCTGGGCAAGAAAAAAAAAACCAGAGCCTCTTTCAATCCAACACCCCTCTCCCTCCCTCCCCCAGACAAATTAAACAACAAAAATTCCCAAAGGGTATGGGGTCTTTTGAATGAGTAATGATTCTCCCTTATTTCCTTCCAGTTTTAAGGCTTGAAAATGTATCTCTTGAATAACCATAGAGAAAGGAGCTGGAGAGACAAACTGGGATATGGTCTAGGTAAAACCACGGAGAATCTTCTGAGCCCACGCCCCACCATACCACTGGAATAAAACACTGTTTCATCCCAGCTTATGGGGGTGAGGGAGGGAGGGGCAAAGGAACAGACCCTAAAATTTAGTCCTTACTACTCAAGACATCCTACTATACACAGTACCATGAAACAAGGGAGAGGATGCAAAAGCTGCTTCTTAAGTGATGTGGGAGTGGCGCAAGAATCCCCCCCTGATGGGGTTTGCAACATAGCATGTGGTGGCAAGGGGGATGAGGGGGGGGACGAGGCATAGATCAAGACCTCCCTCAAGTTAGATCCAGCTAGGAGGGCAGGCAGCAGTCACCAGGACAGAAGATTTCAAGGGGAGGCAGCAAGGCCCATGTGGTTGGCACCACAGCCTGAGGTGGCCCAGCTTGGGGTGCCAAGGCCTGGGGGGATGGAAGGCACTGGAGCATCTGATGGTATGAGGTGAACTGAGGGCTCAGGCACTCCCCCGAAGACAGAAAAGCCAGGAATAGCCCAGAATCGGGTGGCAGTTGTGGGGGGATAAAGAAGTAGGGTGACAGTGGGGATAGAGGTGAAAGCACGGAAGAGGGGGAGAAAAAACCAAAACGGATTATTTCTGCAGTCGATCTCAGAAGGTGTCGAAGGCTAGGGTGAGTTAGATGGCTCAGATACAGAGGCTCAGGGTGCTGTCTAGCACCCTTTCCCATTTGAGGACCCTCCCTGCCCCATCCCCAGGCTGAGTCCCTGGCCCTGGGGAGCTCAAGGGATTGAATGCATCAGAAGAAACTTCAAGTTGGTATCCAGGAAGCGCCAGCATCAAATAAATAAATAAATAAATAAATAGATGGAATGACCAGGCTGAAATTGGGACTCTCCCCTCAGATCGACGTTCTGAAGGATGGGCCCGCTCTGAGCCCAGGAGGCAGAGGGCTGAGTCCTAGGGAGGGGAAGCGGGTGGCCCCAGGGAGAAGGCTCAGGGCTAGGGCCTGGCAGCTGCCTGCCCCCAAATTCACATGATTCCTAGAGAGATGGCCTCTTTCGCCTTTGCCCTCCTTCCTTTTGGGGGAGGAAGTTGGGGACTCGGAAGCAGGAACGGCGCACCAAGAGGGGATCAGAGGAAAGATGCCCATCTGAGAGACAGCTTTCAGATGGAAGAAGAAAAGCAGGGTCATTTCCAAGTTGAAATAGGGCTGGTTGGGGCAGGGGGATCCCCTCCCCACCATGAGACTTTCTGGAGCAGGGAGCTAATACGATTTCCCCAAGGTCTCCTCACAGGCCAGCTGGAGAGCTCCTGAGGTTGGGGTGAGAAGGGGACAACTTAGCAGGAAGAAAATGAGGCCGAACCCAGAAGCCGAGGCACTTCAGGGGAAAGAGTGGGGATCAGAAACGCCTTCTGGCTTCACAGCTTAAATGTCCTTCCCCTCTCCTTCCCTCTCGGGGGCTCCCACCCCACTGAGAGATGGGTTTGGGAATACTCTCCCCTTAAGAAGACTAGGAGAGGAGGGGAAAGAATTCCCCAACCCTCTCACCCAGAACCATCAGCATCGTCTGGCCCGGATCATGGGGCCTAAGTTGTCTGAAGACAATGTCCAGGCTGCTGGAAGAAACGTGGAATCCGAGTGCCCCCTCTGACCTCTCCTCCTAAAAGGTGCCACTGGGTAGCCGCCTTCCGCTCCAGAATTTCACTGTCAGGTCACTGGGAGGGAGAGAAAAAGGGAGAAAGGGGGATGCACAGGTCAGCTCTCAAAGCGGGCCGAGGCACCTGGCCTGAAGGGAGTTGAGGGTCAGGTTCCAAAAGCCCCAAGTTCAGCTTGGGGAACAGGGCACCAACCCTAACTGTGGGGGCTGAGGGATTCTGGGATGAGAGGAACTGGCCATCTTTACCTCGCTGAAAATGGTGCCAGCTCACCCCCTTCCCCCGTTCACTCTCTGTGACCCTCTCCTCCAGGTCCTGTCCCATTGCTCATGCTCACAAATGGAATGAGTGTAGGGTTGGAATGTGTGACCTCTGAGGGGGCGGCCGGGGAGGGAGAGGGACGGTACTGTTCTCTAGATCAGGCACTCTGGGGAGGGGCAGGGAGATGAGGCAGTAAAAAATCTCATACCGTTAAGAAGCAGCTTGGATCGAAGTGGAGAAAGAAAGGAAGAGGGAAAAAGGGGAGAAAAAGAAAGGAGAGAAAAAGGAGGACTGAGAGGGAAGACAAGGGACAAGGGGGGAAGAAGAGGGTCAAGGCAGGCTAGTGGCGCGGCCCTTTATAGCCAGGACGCGGCGTGGAAGGCAGGGGGTGAGTCCAGGGACGTAACTCCACAACTTTACCCGGCAGTCACTGTGACAGGGAAAGAGGGGGAGGGCGGGGGGAGAGATAGAAATGCAGAGAGAGACAGAGAGACAGAGAGATAGGAAGAGGGAATATGGTCGGAAAAGAAGGAAGAAGAAGAAATCAGTTTGAGTAGAGTAGACCCCCCCCCCAAGGATGAGGCAGCCTGGAGGGCCCCTCCATGGGGGACTGGGAGATAAACAGATGGATGGACCTGGGCTGGGGGTGAGAGGTATGAGGGAATCTGGGGGGTGAGGGAAGCTGCTGTACCCTTCCTGGGGGCCACTGTTCTTGGCAGGGGTGACAGCTGGGAGGTGGTGGGGAGATGGGGAGATCATGGCCCACCGCAAGCACTTCATAATAATTGTAATGCTTGTTGACTGAATTGAGGCGGCTAGAGGAGGCTGCAACAAGAGAGAACTGAGCAGGGACACAGTACCTCTCCCCTCCACTCGCCATCTGTCTGGCTCGTCCCCCACACCCTGGCTGCCCTTTTCTAGATTCCTCCTCCCTGTTTGACTGGGTGGGTGGCGAGGCTCTGCTATGCCAGTGCCTACTGAATTCTGAGCCCCTGCCTGGACTTCCCAGGAATTCTGCCTAGTTTTTCTCTTCCCCTCTCTAGCCTATCCTGGTTACAGTGAAATCTACTCAATGAGAAGTGAGGGCAGAGATTTCAGGGAGGGTCAGCATGGTGAGTGCTCCAAGCTTACCTGGAGGCTGTAAAAATGTGCTTGGAGTTGGTACAGATGGCATTGATGGGGCTGTCGTGACCTTTGATCTCTCCAATGGGGGTGAAGTTTTCCACATTCCAGACCTTGATGAAGCCCCCTCGGCAAGCACTCAGTAGCATGGGTCGGCCAGGGACGAAGGCCAGGGCGCAGACCCAATCCTTGTGGGCGTTTGGGATTTGCTGTGGAAGGATAGGAAGCAGCCAAGGACCATAAGGACTACCTTCCCCGGAGATGGAATCTCAAAAGCTTTTCAGACAAGGGCCCAGAGAAACTAGCATTTTTCTGAAGTACGAGGGAAGAAGGGGAGGGAAGGGGTCAGATACAGGATGGGAGGCAAGCCCTAGCTCTAACCTCTCCAACTCTTCATCTCATTCTGCCATCACTAACGCTGAGAAAGATGGGCAAAAGCCAGAGAGCAGAACTCTGTGCACCCTGTCCCCCTTCCAAACTTGCCTCTCTGGTGGCTGCAAGGAGCAGGATGCTCATGCATCCTGGAGAGTGACTCTGTCCTCCCAATACCCAGCTGGGAGCCCCAGCTTTGCCATCCTGCCGAGCAAGGCTAAGAAGTTGCATTCCACAGTAATCAGGCCTCAGCGGCAAAGGCCCCGAAAGAGGGACCAGGAGGAACTCGTCAAGCTCAGTTGAGGTATAATCAGCAGCAAGTCCTCCTAAGCAATGCTTGGCATGGGGAAGGGGGACAAGAGACTAAATGACACTGGATGAGTAGAAGGGCAGGGAACGCAGAAGGAGGAGACTGGAGGGGCTGTCCCCCAGTTCTCCTGACCTTATATTGCTCCCTGTTCCAACCTGAATGAGCTCCTGCTGCTCCAGGTCCCACTTCTTAATGCCATTGTCCCGGGAGCCACTGAACAGGATGTCACCCTGGATGGCGAGGCACTCAATGCCATCATAGTGCGGGGGCTCAAAGTTGTGGGTGGGGCTGATGTTGCCCATCACACTCTCTGCCAGCTCAAATATCTGTTGGGGAGAAGCAAGTACCTATATGTCAGGTGGTGGATAGGATGGAGGGTCAGTCTTAGGGCTGGCAGGGAAAGAAGTCACATGTGGGAGAGATGTCACCTCCTTCCAAAGCACCCAGGGAAGCCAGATTCTTCCGCTAGGCCCTGAGTTCAAAGTTTTTACTGGACCCACTCCTGCAGTAACTTCCCCCCTCTCCCAACCATGTCTTCTTGGGCAACCAGGGAAAAGAATACTCTGAGAGTGAAGGGGAAAAATGTTTTTGCTGCCAAACAGGATAAGGTGAGGATAGGAGTATGAAGAAATGCCGTCTTCCAAATCACTGGTGGGAAGTATATAGGTCTACTGCAGAACTGCAGAAGAAGTCTTCCAGATGGGGAGATGTGAACAATTTTATTAAGTTGATCTCAACAATCATTAAAAGTCTGCTGTATATAGTCCACTATGGTAGGCGATAGGGAGAGTTTAAAAAAAAAAGTGAAGGAAGTTCAAGACACATTCCTGCCCTCACTAAGTTTGCAGCCCAGTGGAGAGACAGGATACATTCACAATCAGGGATAGGGATTGGACCTGTAATTTAACTAGTACAGGGAACTCTTAGGTGAGGAAGCTCCCTCTACCAATGTAGGCTGGCACCTCCTCCATAACTTAAGAGTTGCTGAGATCAGGGATGACAGACTCAAAGAGAAACAGGGTCAGTAAAGGTGGAGGGTCAAATATTAACATAACACCACATATTAACATTATCTATGTCCTACTGTGTTTTTATTTATTTTGTTAACTATTTCCCAATGACATTTTCATCTGACTGGACCTCATTAAGGAGAGAATGCACTAGAGGGAATGTTTGACACCTCTGGCTTAGAACCCTGAGAGATAAAGTGACTCTTTCAGTCACAGAGTCAGAAGGTGTCAGAGGTGGGACTTGAACTCAGGTTTTCCTGGTCTCCAACGAAATTGTAATTGTGAAGTGATGAGCATAGTACTTGGCACAAATAATGATAATAGCTAATTATGCAGCCCTTATGGTGTGCCAGGCAGTGTGCTAAGCTCTTATTTCATCCTCACAACAATCCTCAGAGGTAGGCGCTATTATTATTCACATTTTACAGATGAGGAAATTGAGGCAGATAGAGATTAAATGACCTGCCCAAGGAACCCGTTGAACTCAGGTCTTCCTGACCCCTAGCTGTAATCTAGGGGAATCCTTGATAATGTGGTGGGGCCCAATGGTTGTTGGAAGCCTGGGTTCCAGAAACTAGAGGAAAGGGGCCAGGATTTAACCGTGGGAACTTTGAATGTCAAGAGGAATCTGGAAAGGCCACGCTCTGGTATGCTCTTGAGACTGTATAACAGCTGTCCAGATGTTTGGGTGAGGCTAATTCTCAAGTTGGATAACAATAGTCCTGGAAGCTAGAAATAGATTAGGGGCGCCTGCAGGAAGATCTCGCTGTCTCAACAATTTGACAATTTTAAACTCTCTGAACTTGTTTTATTTGAACTTTATTAGGAAAGCTCTTCTGAATGACCTCACCCATGCTTCCGGATGAGCTAAGGAGAAATCGAGGCCAGACTAGGCAAGGATTGGAGGCCACAATTAGAAGAGACAAAAGAAACAGCCCTCTCCACCTTTCTGAGGTTTTGGCAGTAAAATAGTAAAGCAGGATAGTGTAGAAGAGGGAAACCCCGGCTGAAGCTAGAGCTGCATCTTGGGTACTGCCATGAGGACCCTTTCCTGCCAGAGGGTCCCAGACTTAGAACTCTGAAGTTGCATTTTGTTGTGCTGAGCCAAAAAAAAAGTTTTTAAAATCAGCAAAATCCAGCAAAACCTTGTATTCTCCAGTATTCTGTTTATTACTCAGTCTGTCTCTTCAGGGACTGAACATGTGATCCTTAGCAACATGCGGAAGGCTACCTTTTCCTCCCTCATGCTTTTACCCTTGATGTATGCATGGATCACTCTGCTAATGCTTTTACAGAGAAGAGAAAGGAAGGCATGTGGGATTGGAGTTATTGGTGGATTCTTGGTCACCTTTTTTCTTTTTTTAGTAAAAGTATCATCTATGACCTCTTCTAGTCTTTTCTTCTTTGAGACATCTTGAAAATGGATTCCTTGTATGCTTTTAAAACTGTATTGTGGATTTCTTCTGTATGTATTTGAACAGGGTCAACGGTGCTCCCCAACTTGCTACCACTTTCACTTCCTCACATAGTGCCCATTGGGTACTAATGTCCAATTGTGGTGGGTTCCACTATGGTGAGAACAGCCTATGAAGAAAATACATCTATCCCTCCATAGGTGACTACAGAAATGCTGGCAGAGGTTTCATTTCATGACTACATGTTATCTTCCTAATTTCATCTACAAATGATTTGGGGATTCTCTGTTTTAGCTGAATCTCACGCAAGTCTCATTTTTCGCTTCTTGTCATGGAGTGGTGCGATACTGCTCATCAACTTTCATTATCCTCTTCTGTAATGTGCTGCAAATGAGTTTATACTCTAATAGAGTATAATAGAGTTATTATTAACAAACTGGTGCTGCTCCTGGCTACGTCTCTCTTGGCCTGGCAGGTAGCTTTTTTCATCAACCAGTGCCATATTTTGATTGCTGTGACCTACCTCAAGGTTCAAGATGCTACTGGTGTACAGATCTCCACTTTCAGAAAGGGAGTTAAGTGATGGACTAGGTCAGTATCATCATTATTCACCATTATTATAATCTACTAGAATTATAGGCACAGCTCTCATCATGTAAGTCTTTTTCTTAAGAAGAAACTACGTCTCCGGTCATTCTTTCCAGTACTGGTAACGCTTCCACTCAATTCACGAGTTGTGTTGGGGGAGTTGGAATACTTACCCTCTATTGCCATTTCCAGACTCTCCTTTGACTGCCACCACATAGCATTCTTTTCTTTCCTGAGGTTCAGTCAATTCAAGAACTACTCAAACTAAATTCTGGCAGCTGTTTATCTACCAGCCCTCAGGATCCTCTCCTCCCTTTCTCAAAGAATTTGGTGCTTGGCTGAAAGTCTTCCTAACCTGTTCCAACCCCTTCCCTCACCCTAAGGGTCTTAACATATCTACGTTAATATCCTAATTCAAATATTCCAAATTCCATCTTCCTCATGACTTAACCCTTCACTTTGCTTCAAGGACACACAGCATTTGTCATAACTTTGGTCTAGTCATCATCCACAAGGCTTTGACTTTTGTGTTCAAGAATTCTGAATTTCTTTTATTTGATTATAATCTTTCTTTCTTCTCATCTCTCCCCTATGTCTCACTCCTCCCCAATCCATTCTTTGTCCTCATTATGCTGCATGGTCTCTCCATCCCCCAATACTATCCCAGCGCATCATTTGGGCTCTGTCTACACTCTTCTCCCTTCTAAATCTTGGCCCCTTGAGGAACCACTTAAACTCTACACTATCCTTTACTCTCAAACCACTTGTTTTTCCCCAAACCCCCCCATCTTCTGATCCAGGGTATGGTTATCTTTCCAGTGACCTGGGTTTTCAACTCTGACATCATGCTCAGCTCCTCTCTCTCACTTACCCTGTATATCTCATAGATTGCCAAATCTTGTCATTCCTTTTTCTACAACATCTTGTGCATAAGCCCCCTTCTGATACAACCACAACCCTCATTTGAGGACCTCTCTTTAGGAGTATTTCTTGCCCATTCCTGCCAAAGTGATTTTTCTAACATATAAGTCTAACCATGCTGCCCCGCCTCTGCCTCAGTGACCTCCAGTGGCTCCCTATTACCTCCAGGATCCAAGAGAAAGTCCTTTGTTTGACTTCATGACCTGAACCCTTCCTCCTTTTCCAGTCTCCTGTATTCTGCTCTCCACCACTCACTCTACAATCTGGGCTATCCTGGCACAATCATTGTTCCTCTCACATGGTATTTCATCTCCTCTCTCCCTACCTCTGCACTGGCTGTTCAACAGCTGAAGGGGAGCAGCTGGTGATGCAGTGGATAGAACACTGGGCCTGCAGTCAACAAGACCTGAGTTCAAATCTGGTCTGGGATGCTTACTAGCTGTGTGACTCTGGGAAAGTCACTTAACCAGTTTGCCTTAGTTTCTTCAGCGGTAAAATGGAGATTAATAATAAAAGCTACCTTGCAGGGTTATTGTGAGGATCAAATGAGACACTATTGTGAAAGCACTTAACTGGTGGCTGACACTTAGGTGCTTAATAAACATTTGGTGCTTAATTAGTTGAGCCCTGGAACTCATGAGGAGCCAGTACCTTTACATAATGGTCCTTGGAGCCAGTCACCACAAGATCATGGTGGCTGGGAGTCTGGTTGACCGTCAAGCACATCACAGGACCAATGTGGCCAGTCAGCTTCCCAATGGGCTGGAACCTGTTTGGGGAGGAGAGCACCCAAGTGGAACGTTGGGCAGAAGCGATCCTCTGAATGGGGATGTGAACAGGGACTGGGGACAAGGATCCATCTGACAAACAAGACAGCCTAACTGGATGGCTCTGAGCCAGCCTCAGAGACTAGGAGACATCAACCTTAAGATAGCCTAACATGATAGGGAAGGGGTCAGGCTTCTCAGGAAAGGCTAAGGAATGGGTCCGGGGAGAATGAGGACCCCAAACACCCAACCGCCTCCCAGGCTCTCCTCACTCACCCAGTGGAATCTCCAAGCCTGGGGCCCCACCCAGCCACCACTGTTTCTGACCTGCTGAGTTCCCAGACTCTGACGGAGTTGCCAGAGGCAGCGTAGAGAGTGGTGCCCGTGGGGTTGAGGGCAATCTGGTTGATCTGGTGTTCCCCTTGAGCACTTGTGACAGTTCGATTGGTGGTGCTTGCGCAGGCATCTCCAGAGATCACCTGCCCCGAGGACCTGGCCCAGCCCATGGGGAGCACAATTAGACCTGGCTGAAGCCCAATCAGTCACCTCCAGTCTCACACTAGTGACTCCTACCACCTCCTCCTTTTAAGAAGCCTGCCCCATTTGGTGTAGAGGTGACCCCGTTCCCTGGGCCTTTCCATCTGACCAAGGATCTCCCCTCCCTCAAAAACACACTCATTTCTGGACTTACAGCACAGCTAGCATCTAGAGCTGGCTTAGATTTAGTCTGTCTTCCTCACATCCTTTATCTCTGTCTACACCCTTGGGTTTACCTCAGTGTAAGCTTGGGGAGGGGGAATATAGCAGGCTATGGAAATCACTTTTCATGCTGCATATGAGTGAGCGATGAGTATGGGCTTGCTTAGGATGAAGACCTGCTCAACTCTTGGGTAAGGTACCAGGGCGGGTCTGCATGCTCAGTCTGTTACCTAAACCTTTACTTCCCAAGGCTACAGTGCTTAAGGGAGGCAGGATGCTAACAGGCAAGCTGATGGAACAAACCTCATCCCTTCTAGTGACATCAATGGGTCATGATAGCTAATGCCAGCTACCCAGTGCCCTGCTCCTGGGTCCTCACCCGCTGAGGGCTCCTTGACTTGGGGAAGTGTGGCAGCCAGCAGGGACACACTCTGCTCACTGTACCAATGAGCCACACCAAATCAACTTCAGCTCTTCTAAGTGTTTCTACATGCATGACCCCCGGAAGGGCATTGTGTAGAGTCCTCTTGAGCTGAGGAACACTTAATCACTCCGGGACTCTCAGGAGCAATTTTCAGAGTGCCTGGGATGAGGGTGGGGAGGTACATACGTGAGGGTGCGAATGCACTTGGCGGAATCCCGGATGTCCCACACCTTGATATAGGATGTAGAGACAGAGAGCACCAGGCCCAAGGGGGCACAGTACTTGATGGAAACAACATTATTAGGATGACCCTTCAGAGCAGCAATCTCTTGCCCTGTCACCAGGTTCCACATCTTGCAGCTTCTGTCTGTAGGGGAAGAGACCCCAGGACAGGCAAGGGCACATTTGTCAGAGTTTGAGCCAATCAGCCCCTGGCATGAGACCTCCCACCATCCTGTGTCCAGGAAGGGTCTGATCCTGGGTACTAGAAACTTAGTGGAGCAGAAGAATATGCAATCCCAGTTCACATACATACATACAATCATACATACATATGACATGAGACAGAAATAAACACAAAAGTAGCAGCAGTTTTAGGCATTAAGTACCACAATTGGGCAAGGGAAAGGAAAGACTTGGGCCATAAAAACCAGGTGAAGTTAGTTGAGGAAGGCTTCCTGGAGGTGGTGAGCATTGATTAAGGTTTGGAAGGGATCAAGGGACAGAGACTAACAAAGAGAAGGGTGGGGAACAGGGGGAAGGGCCTGCATGAAAGTTTGTAGATAGAAGACATCAAAGTGCACATATGGCACAGGAGTCCAAGGAAAAACAGAGAAGCTAAGCTGAGGAGATATGAGAAATTTTATACATATATTTATGTGTGTGTGTGTGTATAAAATGAAGGACCATTAACCCTCCTGGGGGGTCCCTTAATTTGGATCTCTTTGGTCAGCTCTTAACAGCCAACCAAGGCAAATGGAACTTGGTGACAGTGAGAAGAACCCTTCCTAGAAGTCCCTATCTTCTCCCACTTTTGATCTGTACCTCACATACCTTTTGATCCCGTAAAGAGCAGTTCATCAGTGGCATCCAAGCAAAGAATGGGTTTGGTATGACCCTCAGCTACTGAGACACACTGCAAAGGAGCAGTTCGGGCGCTCTTGGCTCCACCGATGGGGTTGATGATTCCCCTTTCCAGGGAGAGAGAGGAAAATAAATTAGCCAGGCAGAAAGGCAACCACAGGACCCAGCTACAGCTCAAGGGAAGAAAGAAGGGGAGAGAAGGGAAAACCAGAGACCAATGACACAGTCTCACAAAAGAACTCCAAACAAAATGTGTGTGTGTGTGTGTGTGTGTGTGTGTGTGTGTGTGTGTGTGTGTGTGTGTGTGTATTGGACTTGGGAGGTAGAAGAAGAAGGAAAAAATCTGTCTTATCAAGGCTGATTTCTCCAAAAGTAATTTCTGTGGACCTAAACCCAAGCTAGGCACCAGGGGAAGAGGTAGAGGGGGGAGACATGTAATCTTTGACTTCTTGAAACTCCCAGTCTGATAGGAGAGACATGGTACCTGCTCTAATAAGGAGGATAAGATAAGATACAATAAGATGAGACAGAGAGACAAGAACAGAATACAGAGTAGTTAGACAAAATTAGAAGCATAAGCACTAGGCTTCTCTCCTGGAATGGTTCCTTCCTGGTTAAAGCAGCTCATCTGACATCTGATTTCTGATTTCCTTTAATTAATGCACCTGGGGAAGTGGGAGAGAAGTACAGACAGATCGTCTCACAACTCCTAGATCACTATTTCTCTTCCTCTATTTAACTCACAACAACTGGTCATTACTCAGTTTTTAATGGCTAAGACATGCTAATCAATAAGCCTACTGCAAGGACTACTATTACTACTACTACTATTACTACTACTACTACACACATACACACACACGTCATGAAGACACATACACATCTACCTTTTTCTGGGTCAGTGCAATCAGTTGTCACAACATGTCAAATACTTTTCAGAAATCTCAGGTTTTAGCTCAGTTCACACAGAATTTAAGTGGGTTAGGCATTAGAGGGTACAACTTTGGCATAAGAATTATAAATCCTAATTACCCAAGCTATTTCCTACTTAGATTCCCCTAGGAAAAGAAGATTGATTTTATTAGACATTTGCTGGATCTCAAAGTTTTAGATTCTTGGCTAAATACTATAGGTACCCAAGAAATGTTTGTTGAATGAAGGTAATTCTAAGAATGAAGATTTGTTTCTTACAAAGGCAGAAATGTTTTATATATAGGAAAGAAAGTATATCGATTTATCCATCTACATATTTATTGCAAAAGAGAGTTTTGAGTGACAGTATAGCATAGTGAATAAGAGAAATCGCCTTGGAGCCTGGTTCTGGATGGCTTAATCTCTGATGCACAATCAGCAGGTAACTTGGCCTCAGTGTTTCAGGCAACCCTCAGAGTTACATCAGTGGAGAGAATTTTATACACCAGGATCCCATCCATGAAGTCAAAGTATGAACCAAACACATATTATGAGGCTCACATAAGTACTCTCTTAACTTGGAAATCCTGACACATACGAAAGTATGGAAGAATAAAGATAACAGTGTTGTGGTGAACAGTGCCATGGAAGAACTTAAACTCATCAGAAATTTTTACTTATACACATACATACATTTCATATATATATATATATATATACATATGTATGTATATATATGTGTACACACACATATACACACACATAAAAATAAAGAAATGGTGGGGGAGAAAGATAAAGACAAGAATTAAAGAGAACAAGAGACAGAGAAAGGACAAGAGAGAATCAGAGAGAACAAGAGAGAGAAAAAGGGAGTGAGAGAGATTATAAGAGTTAGAGGTCAAATATTTGTTCATTCACACAGGGAGCTTTCAGATAGAACAAATAGTAAATAATCAGAGACAGAGACAGAAAGAATGAGAGAAAATGTGATAAAGAACAAGAAAGAGAAAATGAGAGAGAAAGAATGAGAATAAGATAGAGAGGAGAGACACAGAGACAGAGAGAAAGAGAGAGATGGAGAGGGGGAGAGAGACAGAGAGAGAGAGACAGAGAGAGAGAGAGATGGAGAGGGGGGAGAGACACAGAGAGAGACAGAGAGAGAGAAAGAGAGAGATGGAGAGGGGGGAGAGAGACAGAGAGAGAGACAGAGACAGAGAGAGAGAGAGACAGAGAGAGAGACAGAGACAGAGAAAGAGAGAGATGGAGAGGGGGGAGAGACACAGAGAGAGAGAGACAGAGAGAGAGAGACAGAGAGAGAGAGAGAGAGAGAGAGAGAGAGAGCACACATGCTAAGATGGATTCTTGAGACACCCTGTTAAGGCACTCCTGTTGACTCTATGATAAGGTGTACGGAGCTGGAATGCCAGATACCCAGCTCCTAGATTCCTCCCCATTTGTCTTCGTACATAGTCACCTCTCTGCAGACTGCCGCTGGATTCCCAATGTTGTACCCTCTCAATTTTTTACACTAGTGGAGAAGAGGAAAGGCACAGCTGATCCAGTACAATAAAATAAAGACTTATTTTAAACCCCAGCTATTGCTGAGTGTGGAAGTTTGATAGTCAGCCAACTGAAAATGTGCCTCTACTTTTTCTTGCCACCTGTCCACCCTTGGCTCAGCTCTACTCTCAGGACCTGGGCAGGGATGGAGAAGGAGGACAGATTGTCAAAGATCATGGAGAAAATGGACAATCTGAGAATGGCTAGCCTGGTGGGAAGCTCCACCTTCATGTACTCAAGCAGGCAGAAGGATGAAGGATGGATTGTGCAGCTGAAGATGCTACAGAAGGCCTCTCCAGAACTCCCTCCCCTGCTCCCAGAAACTCTTGGCTGGCAAATCAGACTGTTTTCCCCTGTCTCTTGGACATACTACAACAGCGCAATGGAAAGAACACTAAACCTCAGAGTCAGAGAACTTGAACTTCAAATCCTGGCTCCATCATTTATCACTTATACCACCTGAAGGATGCCTGTGGGAACAGGCAAATCATCTGACTTGTCAGGGCCTCATTCCCCTTGTTTGTAAACAGGTAGATCAGGCTGGGTGATGCCTGGGGTTCCTTCTAGCTCAAAGTCCTGTGATGCTGAGTTTGAATTGGAATTTCCAAGGTGCAGTGAAGAAACTCGTTCTTACTACAGTCCAGTCAGACTCCTGCACCATTTGCTGCCTCCCACCTCCATTCCTTTGACTCTGGAGTGTTCACAATGTCCTCCTTTGTCCCTTTCATCTCTCAGAAGCTCTAGTTCCAAGGCTCAGCTCAGCTACCACCTTCAGCATGAGGACTTTTCCTGGTCCCCCAGATGCTAGTGCTTCCTTCCCCCAAAATATTTTGTCCTTATTTTGTATACACCTTTATATGTACATGTCTTCCCTGGGAAGATGGTGAGCCCCTTGAGGTCAGGGACAGCTTTTGCTTTTGTCTTTGTATCCTAGAGGCAGCTAGATGGTGCAGTGGATAGACTCCCTGACTTGTAGTCAGGAAGACCCGAGTTCAAATCCAGCCCTTGACACATAATAGGTGGATCACCTTGGCCAAGTCACTTAACCCCTCTGAGCCTCAGTTTCCCATCAAAAAAATGGAAATAATAAAAGCATCTACCTCCCAGAATTGTGAGGATCAGATAATATGCTATTTGTAAAGAACTGTGCACCTTAAAGTACTAAATAAATGCTGTTGAGCTATGACAGAACCTTAGCACAAAGCCTGGCATGGAGGCCATGCTTAATCATAGTGCTTTTTGATGGAGTCCATGACTGCAGGACTGGAGTCCTGAGGGGATGAGAGAAGGACCCTTCTGCAGGGCTGCTTTGTGGAAGACCCAAACAGGGAAGCAGCTTTACTCTGCCCCAAGGCATCCCTTTCAGTGGCAAGGCCTAAATAATTCACTTTGCTGGTGCCACCTGTTGATGGGTGGTCCCTTCTGTGGCCTCTGAGTTCTAGGCACAATGAGGGGCTAAGCAAGTCAGATGCAGGAGGTGCTGCAGCAGAGAGGCCAGGAGGCTTGTATCAACTCCTCCTCCCCGCCCCACCCCCCCCATGCTGATATTGGGTGGGTGGAGGGAGAATCTCATGCTCCATAGCCAAAGCAATTACTTCCATCCCCTTCAGAGTACAAGTTAAAGGGAACAGAAAGAGGGAGCTAAATTAGCGTGCCTTCCCTCCTCCATTCCCATAATTCCTTCCATCCCAAATGCAGCGAGAAGCTTTGGAGCTCAACCAATGCCATTCAGCCAACCTGAGAGGGAGCAGCCCCCTCTGAGGGTGGGGGCAGCAGGAACAGAGTCTACAGAGAACCAATCACTCAGTGGGTGTGGGGAGGAGAGAAGGACAGGATGCGGGATTATGGGCAGCATGCATGCAGAGGGATGGAGGGAAGAAGGGAGAGAGCGGGGCTGGGCAGGCAGAAGAGAGAGACATCAGAGATGGAGAGAAACACAAAAAAGGAAGGGCCAGAGAGACAGGGAAACCAAACACGAGCGCTGTACCTCAGGACCTCCGAGATAGAGGAGTCGCTGTCATCGGACCTGGGGAGGGCAGAAAATTAGCTGGATTAGGGGGTGGGGAGAGAGGAAAACAAACGAACATACAAAGGAGAAGAGGCGGCAGCAGAGTGGGGAAGGTCAGAGGGTTATTTTCTTCCAGAGAGAGGCAGAAAACTGAGTTTAGGGTGGGGGCAAGGATTGAGAAGAAGACGAAGCAAGAAGGGGGTGGGGGGACAGCTTAGGGCCAGGCCTAAATGCTAGGGAGCCTGGGTAAACTCCTTCCGAGTCAGGAGAACCCTCCTGACTAACTGGACTGGGAAGACAGGAATTAGGGGAAGAGGGCTATGAGGAAGAGATGGGTAGGGGCCAGTCCTTGATGGAGGCTGGGAGGTGGTGATGGTTCCTGGGCCCTGTTGGTCTAGTTGTAAGCTCTCCTGCCGCCTAAGCTGGAGGGCACCCTGCCCTCAAGCAAGTAGCACCCAAATGTCACCCTGCTAGGGCCATGATGCTTTTTCTTCCCCAGGTTCTGTCCCTAAGCCCAGTGGAGCAACCAAGGTGGGCGAGAGCTGGGAGCTAGCAGCGCAATAGCCAGGATGGACTGAGCAAGAGCAGCGCCTGAGCTGGCCACCCTTCCTACTCAGCACCCACATCCTGGTTCTCGGAAACCCCCGTGTTACTGATTGGCAGCGCCTGCTCAGGTCCTAGAGGTTCCTCTGGGGTCCCTACTCCCTGGCCTCTCAAAGGCTAAAGCACAATGGCACCTGTACCCTGTATGATGGGGGTTTTCTCCTCCTGCTTGGTATCAGTGATGCCTTTGGCAGAGATTCCCAGGCCCCCCTACTCCCACCTACCAGGGGAGCCTCTCTCAGGGTAGCTAAGTCAAAGTCAAGGGCAGAGGTTCCTACTCCACTGATTTACTCTGAATTCTGAAGGACAGACTTCTGGGCCCACCTTTCTCATCCTCACCACTCTGGTTCCTGTAGGAACATGAGTGCCCAGAGGTGGGGGGAGTCAAGGGGATTGGGGTCAGCTTAGTGTTATGATGAGCTCAGTTTTCACTGCTGGACTTTTTCAGGTCCAAGGTGGATGATTTTCCCGGCAGGGTGGTCGGTGCTGGGTGTGGGTCAATTCTCTGACACGATAGAATAGACAAAGGAAGGTACCAAGTCAGTCCCTCTGCAAACCTGGACCCCTGTATAGCAGAGAGAGACATCTGCCCCTATCAGGCACAGAAATCGGACTGTGGTAGCAGGGGCTGCCCTGGATCAGGGTCCTAAATTTCTACACCAGCTAAGTGGAGATGCTCGGAGGCCAGGATGCTGCAGGGAGCCTGAGATGGGGCCTATGGGAGCTGGTGGGAAGTGGGAGAGGGAGCTAGGACAAGTCAGGGAGGTGACACTCCAACATCCCCAAGGCAAATACAACCCATCGTGGTAGTGAATTCCCTCATTTCTTCTAAGTCTGAGAGACAGAGGCCAAGTATACCACAGGGTTAGGGTAACTGAGACACAGATTTGAAGAAGGCAGAGTAGATGTTGCCCCTCACTTGCATGGGCACCCACCAAAGGAGTCCCTTATCTACTGACAATCAATGAAATCCATCACGGATGTCTAGAGAGTCTTCTTTTAGAGACAAAAGAAGGAGAGAAGGCTCTAGTACTTATAAGCCTACCACTGAACAATGGGGACCATGGCCATGGTCACCTGATGCTGAAGCACCAGAGAGGGGCCCAAAGACTGTACTGAGGAAGGGTCAAAGGGCACACTCCATGGGGCCCAGCCCAGAGCAAGGTGAGGTGCAGCTTTCAAATTGTCTTCTCTTCTCCCCTCATCCTATACCAGAGGACAAGAGTAGGACATTAATAGTCTCCAGGGAGGACAGATGACATTAGGAGGGACAAGAGAACCTTATGCTTCAGAAAGGGCCCTGGGAACCTGGAGGAAGGGCAGGGAGGGAAAGGAAGGGGGAGAGAAGGGGATTTAATTCCTTGCTTGTCCCTGGGATCTAACCCAGGCTTGACTTCCTCTCCCCTCCTCCCCCAAAGTTGCCCCCTCCCTCCCCAGGTCCCAGCCCTTGAGCCCCTGAGGCCCCAGCTCTTACTTGTCCAGTGCTGACCCCTGGCTCTGATTGCTGGTGAGACGAGAGAAGACGTTGCGGTCATTGCGGGGCCGCGTAGGGGGGGACGAAGGGGGTGTGAAGGCCATGTCCGAGGACCTGGAGTGGGGCCAGGAGCAGAACAGGGGAACTCACTACCTTCCCTTCTGGAATAACTGATTGTTAGGAAAGTCTGCCTTACGTAGAATCTGACCTTTCTGTGTTCTCTTTCTCCAGCATAGAGGACTCCCTCTTCCCATGACAACTGCTCTGCAACTTAGGGTCTTGAGAACTGCCTGCGGGCAGTAGCAGGCTGGGTGGTTTGTCCAGGATTACCCAGCCAGCATGTGTCAGAGGCAGAATTTGGATGCTGGCGATCACCATTATTAATCATCTATTACACCATGCTGTCCACCATTGGCTTCTTATTGTGAGAAAACTTCCCAATAACGTTGGAGATGCAGCATGGAATGGGACAGACAAATGGCCCTGGGGTCACTGAGCTCGGACTCTGACACGTATTAGCCATGTGACCACAGGCAAGTCCCTTAACCTATAAGTGCCCAAGAGTGGTCTGTCTCTAAGACTAGAAGTTACAGAGGAGCTGCTGAACCTCACGATCACGTGGATTTCCTTTTTAACAGTTCTCTACAATAAGAAAATCGCAGATCTGGACCAAAAAACCAGAAACCAAAAAAACCCATCCAAGAGGAGCCCAGTGTATGGCCTAAACTTCTCAGACTACATTTGAAGTCCATTCTCTTCATTGTCTTGAGATACCAAGGAGAGGAAACTATTCCTTTGGGTCCATAGCTCACCTCTCAGAGCTGCTTAGAGAGCACCTGGGCGTCTGAGGTTACATTTGGAGGAGAAAGCGGAAGGAGGCTCAGGCTGCTGAGCCATCTGGTCTCACTCCTGGCACTTTGTAGACAGCAGGCAAGAAACATAGTGAGGTCAAACTGAAAGATCCTGGACTGATAAACCAAAGCCCTGGATTTCTGGATCTGAATCCTGGTTTTACCAACTAATGTACTGTGTGACTCTGGACCTCAGCGTCTTTCTCTGGAGAATAAGGGAACGAGATAATCCCTAGAGTCCCTTTCAGCTCTGATAGTTTCTGGTTCTATATCACCAAACCCCAGAGGTTAATATCACCACGTATATATCAATCCTCACCACGATGACCCATTCAGGGACATCTCACTGCTCCTCAAAGTGTCAGCACCTTTGGGTTGACATCATGAAAGGTTACCATGTTGGCTGACTCAAACTGTACTTCTCTCCTTTGGCTCCTGAGCTCCCAGTGCAAGGCCCTAAAGGACCCTTACAGAAAAGTAAGAAGATCTGAGGAGTAGGGCACCTCTTATAGACCTGCACTAATGGAAAGAACCAGAGGCAAAATAGTTTTTAAAAAAATAATCTGAAGCACTATATAATGCAAAAACCATTTATAGCTGACATCTATGAAATGACTTTTGAGAAGCAGGTTTACATTTTTAATTAGGTTTGGCCAATATGAAAATTAATTCACATTCTCTGAGTCCATGACTGGCAAGAATAGGAAGATGGATCAGGAACAGGACAGAATCTCAAGAGCTGAAAGGGCTGTCTGATTCAACTGATTCCTGAACATAAAACCCATTGACAATGCACTGGACCAATAACCATCCAGCCTCTACTCAAAGACCCCTGTGCAGTGAGAGGGAACCTACTGCCTGCCAAGGCAGCTAGGTGACAGAGAGAAACTGGGCCTGGATTTTAAAATCTGCCAGAGATGGTGCACAAAGCAGATAACCTTCCACAGAAGGATGATTAGGTGTTGGCTATAATCATACCCCCTTACCTGATAGGTTGTCCTCGGTCATAGGATTTCCTCCGGGTCAGAGGCGAGGTGTCAGAACCTCGGGATTGCCGAGGGCTAGAACAGGTAGATAAAAGTACAGTGAGCCCAACAGGCCAACAGGGTTCCTAAATACCCTCTCACCTCCCTTCCCCTGCCCCTGGTCGGGTCCTTACAAGGTGCTTCCTCGGGTGGGCAGGCTGATGGTACGTGAGACCTTGTCTCGGTAGTAGGGGTCTCGGATGGAGAAGCCCACACCATCCTCCTTGATCTCCACAAGCGAGGCCAGAGACTTAGTGATGTTCTTGGTGGAGATGTCCAATGGGGGACCCAGGCACTCAGCTGACACGGCCTTCATTTGAGCAGATAGCTTGGGCTCCCCCTGGAGAAGAACAGAGTGAAAGTAGGTTTATTTAGTGGGATGGCCACATACTGATGAAATCAGGCCACCAGGCAGAGTTAAGGATGAAAATTCTCAGTGTAGAATTTCTGAGGATTAGTGATTTACTGTGGAACACCACCAGAAAATGATTTTAGGGATAGAGTTCTGCTGCGGCTATCACTGTGATAGAATGGTGGAATGGATAGAGCACTGAACTTGGGGTCAAGAGGAACTAGGTTTGAACCTCACCTCTGAACACTAGCTAAGTGACTGTGGTCAGGTCACAACTCTGAGGCTCAGTTTACCCATTTGTAAAATGGGCATAACTGTACTTGTATCATCTACCTCACAGGGTTGTAGTGAGGCTCAAATGAATAACATGATCTGCTATTACCAGTACTACTCTTCCCGTGTGGACTCTCTCATAGGCCCATGGGCATGTATCTGAATGGCTGCTACTAGGGCAAATCTTCCCTGGGAAGAAACAGAAGTCACGCCATGTTGGAAATGGAGAAGGGAGCGGGGAAGACCCAACTTGGCAAAATATGGAGAGGGCTGAGAAGATATAGGGAGGGGCCATCTAGTGACTCACCTTGAACTTGAAATCATCATGGCTGGTAGAACCTTTCATAGTGAAGGACTGGGAGAAGCTAGGGAGACAAAGGACACTGTCTTGGGTCCATTCCATTCCTTTGCCACATTCACACTGGCAGTACATATAACCTCCTGACCTTGGGATCACTCCCAAGCCCAGGTCAGGGCTACTGCTCTTCACTCCCACATGGCCCCCGTGCCCAGTCCTCAGCATGCTCTGTCAGCTGGCAGGGAAACTCACCTCCCCTCGGAAAACTCAGAGATCTCCTCATCCGTGCTGCAATATCCATTCTCTGTGAGAAGGAAGAGGAAGGCTCTGTTATAGTGAGGGGACAGGGGAGGGAAGGGAGAGGAGAAGCAGTACTGGCTCCCTCCCTCGAAGTCATTGTCCTTGCAGTAGGGGGGTTGGCAGGGATAGGAGGGAAAGGGAATAGATCTCTCATGACTCGGGACTTTCCCCTTTCACTCCCCCATCCCACCCACCTAAGACCAAATGGGCAATCTTGACAAGTGATTCTATGAAATTGGGCTGAGCATGAAGAGAAGGGGAGGTTAAGCAGCTCCCCTCGTTCTCACATGTCTACCCTTGGGAAAGCATCGATAGAGCAGGTGCACTGCTAGTGCTCCCTGGCTAGGGGACCCTCCTTTTACCCCTTACCCTGCTGCACATTGTGGATCAGTGCCTGCAGTTCAGGGTGGGCCTCAGCCTTCTCTCGAAGGGCATCCAGGATCAGGTGGTTCTGAGAGGAATTGTTCATGTCTGTTTGCCTCAACCGCCCCTCCAGCAGTCGAATCTGGGCCTCCTTCTGGGCCACCTGTAGACCCTAGAGAGGAAGGAATGGTGAGGGGTCACCCATCCCTGCCTGGGAGTGGCTTGTGCTAAGTACTGTCCTTCCCCTGAGACTCCCTCCCCAAACAAACATGTTAAGGAGGATCCTGTTCTTTCCTGTTCCAGATATCATGGTATCTAGATAACATAGATAGATATCTAGATAACACTAGGGAAGGAGGAAAGAGAGATAGTTCCCATCCAAAAAAATAAAGGAGGGAACCTTTCTACTTTAGTCTCTTGGGATGGCCCCCCAGGACAATGGACCCAAGACCCCTCTATGTGTCACATCACCCCCCTCTCATAGCTGCAGTATACTAGTAGCTAAGTTCTGCCTCAAAATGGTCTTTGAGGCCACTTTTTTTCTCCTTCTAAGAGATTTTACAGTGTGCCATACTTCCCTTGGTAGATGTTAAGCCCCACAAAGGCCTTTATACACCTGTCCTTTATCTAGTGATGCCAGTATGAAAGGAGTAGGGAAAATAAGAGCAAAGGAGGTTTGGATGACACTAGATAACTCATAATTCCCAAATGGCAGTGTAGTGCCATAGAACAAGCTGGACTTGGACTCACAGGACCTGAGTTCAAATCCTAGCTTTGCCAATTACTACTCAACTGCTCTAGGCCTCATTTCTTCCTCATTTGTAAAAGGAGGGGATTAGACTAAATGACCCCTGAGGGCTTTTCCTGTTCTAAATCTATGATTCAGTGATTTCTTTGGGGCTCAGACTGCTTGTATCTGAAATGGATTCATACACATAGATCCTTTTCCCTTCCTGTACCCCCATGCACCTCATTCTTAGCCCAAGGATCCTTAGGTCTAGTCCTCCTGTCTTATTCTTCAGACCAAAGATGAAGAATTGAAATGGATCACAGAATAAAATGAGTAGCCGCCTTTTCTCCTCTCCCCACTCTCGTCATTTGAGAGATGCTGTTAGTCTTAGCGCACCTCCCCCCAGCACCTAGGCCAGCGCTCCCTGCATACAACATGAAGAGGACAAAGATGAAGGTATTCACCTTTTCAATGGAGGCCTTGAGAAAGTTGTCCAACAAGAGTCGGGCTTCTGCCAGCGAGCAGGAGCTGATGACCACTGACGTGTCTGTGGAATCGAGCTCCTCCTAAGATAGGGAAATGAAAGGCAGATGGTCCCCTCAGGTCAGTCCCAGAGGCAGGAAGGGAAGACAGAACTGGGCTAGCTTCCTTTCCATCCCACTAGGACAGACTGCCTGATAGTCACCTTGGTCTCCTCCAGCTGTACAATGGTGGCCTGGCAATCAGAAATGCTGTCATTGATATAGTCAATATTGGCTGCTAGCACCTCGATCTCTTCACTTAGCTCCTGAAACCCCTTCTCCTCCTCTGGGCTCTCTTCCTGAAGTTTCTCCCTCTTCCTCCTCAGTGTTTCCTGAAGAAGAAATAGCTCCTCCCTTTTCTGTGGATGAGACCAGAACAGAAGAGGAGGTCAATCATCATCACCACCTTCACATTATCATCACCAACACCATCATCATCCTCATCAACACCATCATCATCTCACTATAATTATCAACATCACCATCTTCATCACCATCATCAACATCACCATCATCATCACCACCACCATCATCATCACCATCATCAACATCACCATCATCATCACCACCACCATCATCATCACCATCATCAACATCACCATCTTCATTATCACTATCACCATCCTCATCTTTAGGGGCTCTATGGTATGATGGACAGAGGTCTGGCTTGAAGTCCTGCCCCTGACACATCCTGGTTGTATGATCTCAGCGCACTAAGTCAGAGCTGTCAAACATGAGGCCCCGTGCATGTGGCTCACAATACTATTGAGCGCAGCAGAATCAGATTAAAATGTGGTTCCTATCGGATTTTAATGTACTGATGTATTGACAAAAAAAGAAGGAAGCATGTGTGGGTTTCTAAGTCAGCATGTGGCCTGCAAGGATCCTTCTGTGCCATTCCATGTGTGATGACTGGCCCAGTTTCTATCTGAGTTTGACATGACCGCTCTAAAGTAACTCTCTAAGACAATAAATTGTGGAGAAGGTGCCCTCCTGCACTGGTAAAGAGAGTTTGCTCATTTAGGAACTCCCTGTATCAGTGCCATCAGAGGTCCAGTCCCCATGTCCTACCCTAATATTTCTATAGTGCTTTAAGATTTGCAAAGCACTTTAGGTGGATTATTTCAATTGAATCTCACAAAAAGGAACAACTGTTTAACATCTTCCTTAATTAGGCTCTCCTTTATAACCCTCCTGAAAAGGGGGCAGCTAGGTGGCACCATAGTGCATAGAGGGCCAGGCCTGTTGTAGGAAAACTTAATCTTCCTGAGTTCAAATTTGGCCTCAGACACCTACTAGCTGTGGGACCCTGGGCAAGTCACTTCACCCCGTTTGCCTCAGTTTCCTCCTCTGTAAAATAAGTTGGAGAAGGAACTAGCAAATCACTCCAGTATCTTTGCCAAGAAAACCCCAAATGAAGTCAGAAATGACTAAAATGGTTGAAGAACAAAAAGATGAACTCTTTATTATCTTACATGTAGACCTTTAAACTTTCAATAAACTATTGCCAAAGATATTATCAGAATAGGTCCTAGAGAGAAAGGACTTTCCACATCACAATGAATGGACATGATGCTGGACTGTAAATGAAGAAAGCTGGCCTTTGATGGCCTCTGGGTCTCTTCCAGTTCCAAATCTAGGCTCCTTTCATCCTGTGTGTGAAATTGCTTAACCTCCCTAGGCCTCAGTTTCCTCATCTGTGAAATGGGAGTGAGGATGGATCCGATGGTCTCTAAGGTCCTTTCCAGACCTAGATGGCCAATCCTCTACCTATCATTGAAAACACTCCATGATCTGGATCCAATCTACCTCTCCAGCTTTGTGTCCCAAAGAATAGTGATTCCTCAGATAGTTTCTGTGCTTTTCCCATCTCTACAGGTTTACTTAGACTGCTAGCCTCTGCCTTGAATGCCCTCCCTATAAGACCTCACACATTTTCACTTTTATTAGAATCCAGCCTCATCTTCAAAGACATTAGCTATAATGATGATGACAGTCACCAATTAATCAATAAACATTTATTAAGTACCTACTGTGTGCCAGGCACTGTTCTAGGCACAGCAAGTAAATGTCTGAGGCAGGAATCAAACCTAGGTCTTCCTGACTTGAGTCAAGCATTCTATCCACTATACCATACTGCCTCTACATAGCCATGTATAGCCCAAGAATAAAACCCTGTCTTTTCTTTTCTCCTTCCCTCTTAACTAGGAGACTCAGGCAGGATCTTCTAGATGCTTCTCAGCATTATGAGAATCTACTCAAATGAAAAAAAAAAGAGGAGTGAAGAGAGGGGGAAAAGGGAAACAAAGAAAAGTCTAAATGACTAAACTGGAGAGAAAATAGTTAGAATTTAGAAAAGAGAAGGTGGAGAAAAGGAGAGGAGACAGAATTAAAACAAAAGGAAAAGGGGGCACAGCTGAAGAAAAAAAGAAATGTCTCCCTTTTCTCTAATGAACAGATGCCTTCTTCAATGTGATTCAACAGACATTCATGTAGCCCTACTACGTGCACAGTACTGTACTAGGTGTTGGGGTAGACACACAGTTAAGATATGAGGGTCTCCATCCTTATGAAACTCCCACTAAGCGTGGGGGGCATTCAAGGCATTTCACCCCAACCTTAGCACCTGGGCCCCATTCTCCTCTACCTTGATGAGTCTCTCCATATCGGCCTCTAAGTTGACAATGGTCATTCTCTGCATGACGATGTCGATGATGCGCCGTTCGAGGGACTGCCACTTTAACCTGGCGGCTTTGCTGAAGCTCTGGCTGGCCCCCTTCTTCTGGAACTTCTTTCTGAAGGGAAAGGGGTGAGGGGCTCATCAATACCCAGACCTCAGTTGCTATTGCCCCAACTACCTCTCTGACCATACCCAACAAGCAAATGTTTCCTCTGACTAGCTCAAGAGAGAGTTGTGTGTGTTAAGGGGTGGGAGTGGGGATGGGGGCAGGAAAAGAATCAATCAACCACAAAGAATTTATTAAGTACCTACTAATGTTCCAGTCAATGGGGATACAAAGTCCCAGATCTCAGGGAGCTTATGTTTTACTTAAAAAAAAGGAGTCTGATATATTCCCAAAAGGTCTCTACTCTGACATCATGGAAGGTCCCTGTGACCCCTTGTATGGAAAGTCTCCCTGTTCCCACAAGCTGTAATGCTCAGAGCCACCCAGTCTGACCTGGCAGGACGGGTTCCATTGACCGGGGTTGCTGGGTCCCCCAGAAAATGGTTGATCTTTCGATTCCATTGGCGCACAATGCTTGAGACAGACCGGGCTCCAGACTCTGCCTCGGATGACGTAGCACTGGCTGACACCTCTGCCCCTGAGTCCAGCATGGGAGGCTTTGTTGCCACTCGCCCTGCCACCCGCTCTGACATGGGCTTGGCCAGACGTCGCAGTGCAGACACCTGAAAGGAAAGAGGAGACACCGTGGGCTTCTCCCATTCCTCAGCCACCTAGAAAATCCCACCCTGGGAGACATAGAGGACTTGGGAGACATAAAGGCCTTGGGAGAGGGAACAGAGGCAGTCCAAGAAGCCCAAGGTTCTGATCCTGTGCCACAAGGATAGCTAGAAAAATAAATCAATCAACATGCTTTTATGGAGGACCTACTGAAACCATGGGGTCATTTATCCAGATTAGGTCTAGGACTCAAGGCAGAGAAGGAACTTAGGTAATTTCTGTATTTGACATACAGTGAAAAATAAGTGTGCAAATGATTTCCACCTCAATGAATGCCTGCTATCTTTGAGTCAACAGCTCAGATACTATGGGTAAGAAATCCACAGCCCTACCCTGGATACCCATGGACTCCAAAATAGGGAAGAACTATTCCCAAGATCAAAAGGAACTTCCTTTCTAAACTCTAGAAGAATTGGGAAATAGCCCCCTTCAGCAACAGACACCTAGGTGGGGGTGGTAATAGTAGGTGGACGAGAAGAGGAAAGGGGGTGCTTCTAGGTGGCATTTCTACCCAGCCCCACTGGGATGAGCTCACCTCCTGGGTCTTCCTCCTCAGTACCATCTCCTGCTGGCGCTTTTGAGATTCCAGAGCCCGAATCTGAAACTGTAAGGGGAACAGGGTCAGGGGTGAGAGAACTACCACTTGGGATCTCAAAGCACTGAAAGTCACCGGTTTCTTGTAGGGAGTGCAGCAGAGAGGTCTCTCTCCAACTTTACAGAGAGGGAAACTTGAGTTTCATGGAGGGCCAGCCGCAGTTAGTGTTCTAACATGGGCCTTCTTCCATAGAAATTATTCTTCCCCCCACGTCCACATTCATTTAGAAAATTGCTTCCTCAATGGAAGGCATTTCCATCACCCAGCTTGTACTTGTATGCAAGGGGACCTTGAGGAGAGAGCACATTCCCATCCTCCCCTGGGGCCCCAGATTCATAGCTTTGATTTGCCTGTGATGACACCATAATGGCTTCTAAGACACTGCTAACTAGCTATGTGACCTAAGGAACCTTGTTGTTTCACATTCTGTGGTTCTATCACTCAGAGTTCTCTCTGAAATCCCTTCATTTATCCAACGAATATTTATCCAGCACCAACTATGTGTCAAGCTCTGGGGAGGCCACTGGAGATTCAATGACAAAATCATCTGCCTTCAGGGAGTTTACTTTCTACTTCCTTCCAGATAGTCCAAGAGTTATTATTTCTGCTGCGGGTATGGAACTTTTACTGAAAGGATGGCCGTCCTCAGTCAGCAGGGGGATCCTGGAGGCTTAGGGATGGTGGCCCTCATATGCATTATACACCAGCCAGAAGGAACCTCAAAGGCCCACAGGAGAATTCCCCCTATAAAAGAGTCACTAAGCCAGATTTTGCTCCAAGACAGTCCATTGTACTTTGGAACAGTTCTAATAATAGTCAGGAAGTTTTTCTTCTTATCAAACTGATATCAATCTTGGTGACTTTCACCCTCCTCATTCTGCCTACTGGGGCCTCCTTCACATGACAGTCAATCAAATACAAGAAGATAGCTCTCTCATTCCTCATGAACCTTCTCTTCTCCAGGTTACTTCCCCTATGGCATCCTTGATACCCACCTCTGAATGCTCTCTCTTTTACCAATCAGGGCTGAGAGAGACCTTAGTTTATCATTAAAATCCTACTCTTTTCTTACTGAAACCACAATAACAGTTTCTTACATTTGTCTAGTGTTTTAGTTTACAAAGAGCTTTTTTACACATCATTCAATGCTCACAGCTACCCTCTGGGACAGGTAGGGATTGCAGGGTTAATGGAAACCTCAGAGTTTACCTTGTTGAAATACTTCATTTTACAGATGAGCAAATAGAAGGGTAATAAATAAGTGGCCACTTGTTCAAGGTCCCACAGGTCCCACGGTAGCAAATCCAGGACTTAATGACAAGACTTGACTTCCTGAACAATGTTAGGAACTAAATATACCTCCATTACTCACAATGCTATGAATTAGGGCCATTTCCATTGAATGGAGAGCTATAGCTAATTGGCTCATTCTTGGCCATTCCCTCATGGCTGCTCTCAGACTCCCAGTTCTGAAGACTTGTTTGCTCGTCTTCCTACCCATTCCAGATCAAAAGCAGAGATGTTCCTTCTTACCAGGGCCAATCCTAAGCACTGGCTCCTTCTGAATTTTCAAAGACTGAAGGCTTAAGGGCTTGGCAAGAAGGACTATCTGTGAGCATATGAATTGGGGTGAGTGGTGGTGGGGGGAAGAAAAGTGGGATCCCCCTCACCTCCTGCCGCCGTTGCTCCTTCTTGAGCTGTGCTATCTCCCGGTTCCTCTTGGTTTCTACCAGTCGCCTCCGCTGCTGTTCCTCCCTCATCTGTTTCATCAAGGCCACCTATGGAAGGGTGATAGAGAAACAGCATGAAGAATTGCTCTAATGGAGAAGGAGAGACCCACAGATGGACTGCCCAAGAAGGGACTGGATACCTCCTTCCTGGCCCATCAGGTACCATTTGAATGGGGGGGAAGGGAGAGAGACACAGAGGAGTCATGAGACAAAGTGTGACCATTAACTACTGTTCCTAGACAACCTAGTTATTTAGACACTTGGCTTGGGAGAAGAAGGCACAAAGGTGCAGAAAGCTGCTAGACCTCTAGTATCTATAGACATGGAATCTTGGAGGTTGTAAGAAATCTCCAAGGTCACCTAGTATAATCCCTACTTAAGCAGAGATCCTCTCTATTACAGCCTGGAAGATCTTCAAGTCTCTTGAAGACCTCTGCTGATAGGGAACTCATTACACCTCTTGAGGCAACCCATTATGCTTTCAGACAGTTAATATTTTTAAGAAGTTCTTCTTTTAAATGAGTCAAAATCTCCCTCTTTGCAGTTTACATTCACTGCTTCTAGCTCTGAATATCTCAATGGCCTGACCAGAAATGTAGCCTATTAATGGGCTAACTCAAGTTAGGGTAAGAATGAAGTCAACTTGTTGGTTTGAAGATAGACTGGATTACTGGGCTCCAGCTCTTCTTCAAGAGCCTTATGACTGGGGAGACAGCCTATTATTAACCAATGATAGAAATATGCAAATCCCAGTAAAGGCTAAACTCTGCCCCCACAAAATCCCCTTTGGAGGATACAGATGGAGCCATAACCATATGGGAAAGTGCCAGGAAATACACCCCAAAATGAGGGAGGGGGTGAAAAGGCACCAGAATACTGCAAAGCTGATGCTAAAGAAGTGAGCTTGGGATAAGATCCTTGGGAGGTAACAGAATAGATACTGTGGAGGAAGGAGCAAACCATCTCTTAACTTCCTAATTTTTACCTAATCATTCTTGCTCCCTGGATAGCTCTAAGTCAATTCCTTTTCTGCTGAAGGTTCCCAAGTCCTGTTGGTACTCTCTAACCTTGAGCACCATGGAACAGAGGCTTCCTTTGCCCAACCCCAGGTATGGATGGCTCTGAATATAGATTGAAGGAATTCCACTTCCTGGTCAAGTACACGTTTCTCCAGCTTCTTGCAGAAACAGCTAAGGTCTCCAGGAGCATCATTAACAACCCGCTGAAATGTGATTGCAGTGTTGCAGAGCCTAAACAGAGGTGACCACAGAGTCCAAGTGGCCAGATATTGTATACCAAAGGCAGTTTTCAGCTCATCTTCCCTTTGAATTCTTACTCATTGTAGGCCACACATAGGGCCAATTTGGTGAAACACCTTATGCTGAGCAGCTGTAATGACAGCTCTGTGATGAGTGAGAAGGGAACTGGTTTGTTAGAGGGATTTGGAAAAGTGCCCTAAAACTGATATACAGCCACAACACACCATTCTTTCTAAGGGGACTTCTGAGGACATCTGGTCGGTATGGATGGGTGACTGAACTCTCACTTAGGTTGAAACAAAAGTATTGTCTCAGGACCTCAAGCTCAGGGCCCCAAACAGAGTAACTATGGTCTAAGGGCAGTTGGACACCAGAGTGAAGGACTGATAGGGAAATGTGTGCTTGGCTATGTTGGAAAATTTTAAATAACTTTTGGAGCTCTTGGTGTTTTACATAAAAATAAGGTACTCTGTGCAATAGTGAAGATTTTCTTGAGGAAACAGGCTGCTGGAACAGGAATGTTCTTTGCACAGGGTGTGGGTTTCACAGGTAGCAGATACACAGGTTGGAAGGTAGTGAGGTGGCTGGAGATGGCTCAGATGCTAGACCTAGATAATGTCTGTCAGTCAAGATCTCTGAGAGTGTAGGGTCCAGGCAAAATGGAAGAACTGCTCATGGCATCCTTGTGATCAGCAGGATGACCTCTTGCTTTTTTGTCACAGGCTCCCTCTACTGGAATCAGAAAATCTAAGGAGTATTTTTGGAGAGTCATAGATGTGTTTTCTCTTCCTTCCCTCCCTCCCTGTTTCCTTCTCTCAAATGCATATACATATATAGGCAAACTTTATTGTATGTGGAGCAGGCAAGTTGGATAAAGTTTATTTTTGTTGGCAATATCCAAAAATCCTAGTCTGGGGCATCATAGGCAGATGTTGGTCTTTTCTCCATCAGGACAGATGAGTGTGTTGACCTTGGCCACAATGATGTCATACTACTTGCTTGATGTTATGTTTGCTGACTCTGACATTTATGTTGAATACTTGGGCATTGTTATCCTAGGGTAATGTCAAGGGTAATGATGGGCAAAATTGTTTCTTCTACAGGCACTTTTCCAAGGGTAACTGGGCTGGGATCAAACCCAAAGTCTCTTGGGTCACTGGAAGTTGGGTGATGTTTAGACTTTCCACTTTTTGTGACTATGTGCATCTTTCAACCCTGCCTTCTTGACCTTCAAGGACTATGATGTGGCGTTTGACTTGGGGAATGGAGGAACCATTTCTTTCTTTGCCTTAGGTGCCATCTTGGGGTAGTGGATCTCTCCAGGTGTATCTCACAGGTCTACAGCTCCAACACCTGCTCAAATCTCATGAGGCTTCATCTCCAAAGAGGACTATGAAATCCAAAGGTTTCGTGAACTCTTTGTCCATAAAACTTGCCAATTCCTTGGAGCCAGTCACAACCACCACAGGCAGTAAATATACTGATCAGGCTGAAGTGGGGACGTCTAGGTGCTAATCTTAATAAAGCTTGCATTAAGTGTAGATGGCAGAAAGCAAGCTCCTTGAGAGCAAGAACTGTGACAGGGCCTGTCACACAGTAGGCCCTTAAGAAATATTCTCTGTTGGATCCAGAACCACCACTACCAGGTCTACATTACAAAGAGATCAAAGAAAAGGGAAAAGGACCTATTTGTACAAAAATATTTATAGCAGCTTTTTTTTTGAGGTGGCAAAGAATTGGAAATCAAGGGGAAGCCCATAAATTGGGGAGCAACTGAATAAGTTGGGGTATATGACTGGATGGAATACTATTGTACTATAAGAAATGATGAGTAGGATGGTTTCAGAAAAACCTGGGAAGATTTATATGAACTAATGAGAAGTGAACAGAACCAGGAAAACACTGTATACAGTAACAACAATATTGTAAGGAAAATCAGCTGTGAAAGATCAAGACAACTTCAAAGGTCCCATGATGAAAAATGCCTTCCACTTCCAGAGACAGAACAGATGAACTCTGAATGCAGAATAAAGTATACTTTTTTACTCTCTTTATTTTTGTTGTTTTATTTTGTTTGTGTTTTCTTTTGCAACATGGCCAATATGGAAATATGTTTTGCATGACTTCACATGTATAACTGATATACTGCTTGCCTTTTCAAAGGGTAAGATGGAGGGAAAGAATTTGAAATTCAAAGTTTTTAAAAATGTAATTGGAAATGTATTGGAAATAAAAATACATTAAAAATGCTGATGAATTGAAAGCAAGGAACTCCTGTCTTCTTACAAGAACACAGCTTATTAGAAGACCCAACTATTGAAGACTTTCTTTGGTGTCTAGAATATAGACAGTGTTCCCTGTCATTGGAACCCATCTACATATCTGTAAGTCAGGCTCAAAGGCCATCCACTACCATGACAGGAAGGAGGATAGTAGTGACAGGTGAAAGAAGCCTGGACAGAAGTCTCCACTGTGGAGGTATCTGCCTGGCTTCTTTCAGGTTTGTTTCATCACACTCTTTGACAAGGTGGTAAAGCTGCTGGGTATCTCAAAAGCAGCTAGTTGCTTGAACCAGGAGAATTCATCCCTGGTATCTTAGGCCCTGATGGAAAACTGTATCATTATCCATTCCAGGCTGGCCACCAGAGAGGAATTGAGTGGTGCACTGGGAACACCTGCTTGCACACAGTCATTAATATTATCAATCATGATGTCATCAGCTGCAAAGGAGAAATTTGAGTGTGGCGGTCCCCATTCAAATACATCATTAGGCTTATGCAGATGTGTTCCAAAGGACCATTGAGAAAAAGAGCAGCTATTAATTCAAAGACCCCCACTTTTTGCTGGAGAAAGCTGTGAGGCCCTGAGAGAGAAGACCCTGCTGCAAGACGAGGCAGAGGAAAAACAGAAGGAGGCTGGGGCTGAGGCTGGTGGATTGCTTGGGCTCAGGAGTTCTGAGCTTCAGGGAGCTGAGCCAATTGGATGTCCTCACCAAGTTCCCACACCAGGACGCTAAGCCACAGGAGGCTGCCTAAGGAGGGGTAACTGGCCCAGGTCAGAAACAGAGATCAAAGCTCCTATGCCCATCACTAAAGGGTTCAAAGCCATGTATTTCCAGTCTTGTTGAACTAAGCAGACCCAGTCTCAAAATGGGGGTTGAGTAGGGCAGGTAGGAAGAAGAGCCAATGGTCAAAGATAAACAAATAGGAGACAGAAAGGACAGAGGAGCTGGCGGCTAAAGACCAGCTAGAAGGCATGAGCAAAGTCAGAAGGAGAACAAGAGCCCACAAAGCACACCAGGGCCCTTTGAAACTGAAGCGAAGCCTTCTTCAGAGAGGAGATCTCTCATTGCAGCAAGAGATAATGAGTAACCCCCTAGGCCATGGTCACCCTGGGATTGTTCAGTTCCAAAGACCGGGGTGACCATTGGCCCCAGAGCCTCAGCAGTCGTCTCTCCAGGCTGGACCAACTCAGCCCAGCCCAGCCCAGCCCAGCCCAGCCTCCCACAGTAGGAACCCAAAAGAAAGGTCAGAAATTTGGGGGTAATTAAATGAATAGACAAACAATGTTCTGGTGAAATGCAAACCAGCAGGAAATTCGCTCCCTTCACTGTCCCCAGCTTCCATTTTGGGCGCATCCCCCCTTGAGTTACCTTGGCCTTCTTCATCTCTGCCACCTCAGCCTGAAGTTTCTTCAGCTCCCTCTCATAACGGGACTGGTTCTTGAGCAGCCGAGCATGTTCCTTCTGGGCTGCTTGCAACTTCTGAAGATCCCGATTCATCTCCCGCAGACGCTTCTCATAATCTGCCTTGATCTTGTTGGCCTTCTCTTCTGTGTAGCACTCCATGGTGCCTGGGGCGGGAAAGAGGGTGCAAGGGCTGAGACATCAGGACTAGACCCCAGGGGCTCGGGGCAAAGGCAGGGTGGTGTGATGGAGGCACGATTGAGGCATGGTTCTGGGCTGTTATTAACTGGCTGAGGGAATTTGGTTAAGTCAATCACTTCATCCCCCTATATACACATATACACACATGTGTACACACATGTACACATATACACACTGATGGATACACATTCATTCATATATACATCATAATACACATATGCATGCATACACACACACACACACACACACAAAACCTGGACCCTGTCACCCACCTGCTCAGACCCTTAAGGAGTGTCAGTCTGGTTACCAGCGTATATGCACCTCATCCCTCAGGTGTTGTAGCCAGTGAATTGGTGCCCCTGGACCGGGCCCATTCTTCTAGACAGAGCCCACCTAACACTACTCCACCCTTATCCCTCCTTCCTGGTCCTCTCACATGTAGCTGGCCAGCTACCTGGAATCTGAGCATGCTAGGGAATGTGCAAGATATTTTCATTGCCCCAGCATGTATTTAGAACAAGGCCTAGCACACAGTAGATGCTTTTCTCAACTGGGACTAGACAGATAACAAGGTACTCTAACAGCTTGGTGACTCAGCAGTTAAGAGTCTTGTTAGACCTGGAGTCAAAAAGTCCCAAGTTCAAAACCGTTCTAAGACATGTATTAGCTGTGTGACCCTGGGCAAGTCACCTGATGCCTGTCTGCCTCAGTTTCTGCAACTTAAAACGGGGATCCCAGCAGCACTTTCCTTGCAGGGTTGTTGTGAGGGTCAAAGGAGGTCACAATTATAAAGCACTCAGGGCACTGCCTAGCACATAGTAGGTGCTAGATAGATGCATATTCCTTCCCCTTCCCCCACAGAGCTCTATGTGGGATATGAGAAAAGGGATGGGAACACACTAGGGAGCTCCCACTGCTCAGTCGCTAGCTCCCGTGCGTGAAGTGTTAGTGCGTGGTGACTACAAAGCCCCTTATGTGGGAAATAGGTGGGGGATGTGTATGTGTGTGAGTGGGTGCTGTATTTAAGTATGGGGAAGTATTATACATGTATTTAAGAGAGTATACATGGAAGTGTGTGCTTTTCTGTATAAGTGTATATATGTGTGTAAGCGTATCGTAAAGTGTGAGCTTGTGCACAAGTGTGTGTATTTGTGTACAAGTATATTATGCATGTGTATTGTGGATGAATGTATAAGTGTTTATCTGTATTATGTGAATATATGTATGTGTGTATAAGTGTATATGTGTATAAATAACTGCATGTATAAATGTGTAAATATGCAACATGTGCATACACACACACACACACACATGTGTACGTACTGAGATTCTGCAGCACCCGGTCCCGCTCAAGCTGCGTGTCCCGGATCTTGTTCTGTAACAGGATCAGCTTTTCCTCGTACTGGTGCTTCAGCGTCTGCAGCCGGCGCTGGCTGTTCTCCAGTTCATCAATCAGCTTCTGTTTGATCTCAATCTCACAAGTCAGGTCAGCCAGGTCGGCTTGGAAGTTCACCTCTGTGGGTGAGGAACATGGGGGCATGGGGGAATGGGGAGGAGAGGAGAGGGAGAGATGTAAGAGATTGGCACCATGGAGAGAGGTAGGAAAACCTGAGTTCAACTCTGGCCTCAGACACTTCCTGTCTGCCTCAGTTTCTTCATCTGTAAAATAAGAATGATAACAGCACCTACCTCCCTGGGTTGTTGTGAGGATGAAATAAGATATTTGTAAAGAGCTCTACAAATCTTGAAGATGCTATGCAAATGTTAGCTATTATTATTAGAAATGTAGGGACCTTCCAAGGGTCAGCAATGAATGCTGAATAAGTGAGATCTTGATGGAAATAAGTCAATCTGAAGGAGTGCTGTCCTGCAGACCTTCCTCTCTAGTCTAACAGGGCAGACCTGGGTCTTAGGGATGGGGGTCATAAAGTTGACTTCGTTCATAACCAGTGGGTCCAGGGCTAGGTGGTTCTCTCAGCAATGTCAGGGAGGCTGGACGCTGCGATCCTAGGACACTGGGAGCACTCATTCTACAGGAAGCTGACTGGACACTCCTCTACTGCAATCGTCAGATTTTAGCCTTGAACCTGAAGGTTCCTTTGATTCAGGATACCCAGAACAGACGCCATCTCTGTGGTTGGGGAGGAGCGATTTGTGTGAAGAGAAGTCAGTCTATTAGATAAACTTCCCCTTCTCCACTGTCTTTAGGACAACACCTGGGTAAGAAATCCTAGGAATTCACATAGGGATGTGTGGGGTGGGACAGTGGGTATTTGCTGGGAGGTAGTTTTTATATCAAAAAAGAAATAAAAAATGAATCCCATCCCAAGGATGATGGTCTTGACCTTTAGCTCTGGACTGAGCATAATGATTACATCTAACTCAGCAAATTTCCACCTGACCACATCCCCATCCCCCTTCTCTTTGCCAGCTACTCCCCACACCCGCCACAAAGATGATCTTGGGGTCTAGATTTCCTTACACTAACTTAACATAGCATAAGGTCACCTGTGAAACTTCATTTAGGTCTAGTCATGGAGGCATGGCTTAAATCCTGCTCCTGACATCTACCTTTGAGACAGCTAGGGGAAGAATGAATTGAGTGCATGACTTGGAGTCCAGACCTGAGTTCAGATCCTGCATCAGACACTTACTGGTTGTGTGTCCCTGGGCAAGTCACTCTCTTTCTGATTCAGTCCCTCATCTGTAAAACGAGGGGGTTCGACTTGGAAGGGACCTTAAATCTATGATCTATGATCCTGCTAAAGGGTCTGCCCACCACAAGTCTCTCCCACTTCAGTCCACCATCTATTCAGCCACAAATATTATATTCCTAAAATGTAGCTTTGATTGCATCACACCCTCACTTAATAGACTCCAGGGGTTCTCTACCCCCTCCAGGGTCAAATACAAAATCCTTTTTGGCATTCAAAGCCCATCATAACGTAGCAACACCCTCTTCTCAACCAGGCCCATAGTAGGTGCTTAATAAAAGCTTACTTCCTGACTATGGTCCTCCTCCACAAGGCCAGGCATGGCTCTCTATCTCATTTCCTCTTGAGGAGTAAGGAAGACTCCCGGGGGCAATGAGGGGTTCTTTAGCCTTCACTTCCAGGAACGGGAAGGCCGAGCTCCCCATCTTGGCACATCAAAGCACCAGCGGCCTCTGAAGGTCCATACAGTTCTAAATCCACAATCTTTACAACTTTCCCAAAGTCCTTCCCATTTCCAGCCCTGGGGTGGAGGGGGGGCAACTCACCTTTCTCCTCAGGATCTGAATCTGAGTCCACCAGGCTCTCCTCACTGCCTGAATCTTCATCTTCATCTTCCCGTCCTTCCTCTTCCTCACAACCGCTTTCATCCCGATCCTCCTCTTCCTCCTGGGCATAGAGCACCATGATGGGGCTCTCCTCAGCTATGTGTTCCTCCCGGGGGCCAGAAATTTCCCCACAAAGGACTAGATGAGCTCCCATGGGGCCAGACCATGAAGGGAGTGGTACCCCAAGATTGAGGGATGGGAATATGCTCATGTGTTTGTCTACATGTATGTAGGTTTGCATGCATGTATGAGCAATCGGTAGGGCAACAGGGCAAAAAGGGTGGAAAAACAGCAATGCAACTGGAACCCTGTGACCCTTCCCCTGTCCTAAAAAACTGTAGCTGCCTCCAAGGGGCCCTTTATGCACATATGGAGTCCTTTCTTTGGGGTAAGATTGCAGGAGGGGGCAAATACATCAACCTGGCAACCCACCATTCTATCTTTAGGGGACCCAGTGAGTCTAATTCAAGGAGGGGGGAGTTACTTGGCTCTGAATGGAGTTGGAAATACTGTAGGCACTTTTGTGGATGGTTCTCCTTCTCTCCTTATTACTGAGACTGATACCTAGATGAACTCCAGGCAGGGGAGTGAATCAGTGTATATGGGAAGGGACAGGCCCTTACCTCCTCAGCCTCATTCTCATCTGTCTCTTCTCCATTCTCCTGATGTAGTTTTGCCCTCTTTTTAAATGCCTCCTTCTCCGGGCTGCCCACAAGAAAGAGATGGGGTAGGGTCAGGTTAGTAAAATCTGCCTCACAGAATCTTAGAGGTCATCTCATCCAACCTCCTTGTTACGGTGGAGGAGAGTGAAGCTCAGGTATATTAAGTAACTTGCCCATAGTAACACAGCTAGTCTAATAGGGGAGATGAGATGTGAACCCCGCTCTCTCTAGCTCCAGGTTCAGCACTTTATCACTACTCCATGCTCCTGCTCCAGGGAAGCAGGGGTCACAGTGAAGAAAGAAGTGGAAAATGGTAGGGAAACATCCCCATCTGAGGTTGGGAGTTGGGATGATGTCACCCTAAAGTGTGGAAGACATGGTGGTGAGGTGGCCAGCAATCTCCTCCACTTCCCAGCTGAGCTGGTTTTTAAATTTTAACCCAACTAGCCCAAAATAGACTCTAATGAGTCTCTGTTTTCCTCCACACCAAAGATCATGAGACAGGGTGAGGCAACCTTTGCCCACAAGTGGTTGACTACTCCCCAAGATAGCAGGCCACTGGAAAAGAGATTTCTAGGGACTGGTGCCATTGTGCATGATGTCACCAGGGAGTTGACCTGGGGTGTTACAGAGCTGGAGCTTAGTAACCAGTCCTCTATTAGTCTCCCTTTCCTCAGACCCAGATCCAAGAAGGGGTGGACACCTCAAAGGGAGGGAATTCCATCCCTATGAAAGAACAGACCCCATTCTGGTCTTCCATCTACCCCTCGCCTCCCACCAATGCTACTCTCAGATGATGTGAGTGTGGGGTAGCTTCTCTCCTTCACCTTTTTCTTCGTTGCCTGGTCTCCTTTTTCTTTAGCCGTTCCAGGTCCTGCTTGGCCTTGCGGATCACCTCAGAGGCCTCTGCTTCCATGGAAATCGAAGGGCTGCTCAGCAAACTTCCCTGGGTTTGGGAACCACTCATGGAGTAGGAAGGCCGCCCTGAGGTCCGGGAGAGTGTGCGGCGGAGAGACTCATTCATTGCTTCACTCTCTAGAAGCTTTGTTCTGAAGTGGAAGAGGGTGGGGAAATGAGGTCAGCCAGAAGTCTTGTCTCTTAGACCTACCATTGCCAGAGTCCCAGCCTGGTCACCCTGCATCCTCCCCATCCTTGGTGCTCACCGAAGCTCCTCTATCTCTCGGATATAGTTCTGTATTAGAGTACCAATGGCCTCATTGCCATCTCCTGGAGGGGAACAGAAAAAATAGGTCTCATGATAATGGTAACAATTCAAGCAACAATAACTCTGTGGGATAGGTCACTGTTATTTAACATATACAGTGGCACCTAAAAAAAGGTGGATTTTGGTGATTCATCCAGAGATAGGCTAAGTGGGCCAAGACACAAGTAGGGCAGACACCGTGACATTATATGCCTCTACTATAGAAGAAAGAAAAGAAACAGAAGGGAAGGAGAGAGGAAAGCCTTGAGCTGTCATATGCCAGCTGCTATGAGAAACAAAGAATGAGATGAGGTCAATCTCAAAGAATTGGATAAGATGTAATGGTTCCATAAAAGCCACAAAGAAGATGGGACTTAACCACTGGGACCTAGGCTGTCATTAGCAGAAAATATACAGGGTCACAAAGTAGGAAAATTCTCAAAGAAACCTATGGATGGGATAACTAAAAATTGAAAAGCAATTTAATGTACCTTAGATGGTTTTCTCCTTTCTATTCTTTGTTCTACTTGGCGATACACAACTAGTTTATTTATAGTTAAAGAAGGATTAATAATTTGTTGTGTTCTAAATAAGTGCTTACCTTCCCCTTCTTCAAGGCTAGTAAATGTAGGCTAGCATACACCTGAGGGTCTTAGGCTTCCATGCCTAAAGCTATGAACACCAAACGGTGTGATAACGTAACAGGTACGTTATCCAAAGACCCAAAGCTATGAACACCAAACGGTGTGATAACGTAACAGGCACGTTATCCAAAGACCGAAAGCTATGAACGCCAAATGATGTGATAACATAACAGGCACGTTATCCGAAGACCCAAAGCTATGAACGCCAAACGGTGTGATAATGTAACAGGCACGTTATCCAAAGACCCAAAACTATGAACGCCAAACGGTGTGATAACATAACAGGTACGTTATCCAAAGATGGGGAAGGGCATTGCTGCTCATACAGTGCCAGTGACCAGAAGCTGTTTGCAATAAGAATCAGGTCATCAACATGTCAACATGCATTTTATTAAGCACCTACTAGATGCCAGGCACTGTTGGCAATGGAGATATAAAGAGAGGAGAAAAAACAAAGCAAAAAAACCCCAACAAGTCCAGGGCTGATTAAGAGGAAAGTCACCACTACATTTCTCCCTAGTCATACCAGAGTCAGCCTTGGGCACCATACTTTGTCTAACCAGCACATGAGGCCACTGAAGGCCAGCCCATCTGAGGAGCAAGCTGGAATGCCTTTCCTCACTTGAGGTCTTTAAGCAAACACTGGCTGTCTGGCTATCAGGGTATGTTGTAAAGGAGACCCTTTTTCAGGCATAGCTTGGACTTGATGGCCTCTGAGATCCCTTTCAAACCCAATCCTTTGGAACTCTATTTAGCCTGCAAAAAGGAAAGACTGAAGGGGAACGTGATCGCTGTCTCCAAGGATATGAAAGGCTGTTGAGTGGGAAGGGGCCTGGATTTGTTCTACTTTGTCCTAGGAGAGGGCAGGGAGAGGGGACCAGAACAAGGGACAGTGGGCAGGAGTTGGGCAGCAACATGGTGAGGGAAAACTTCCTAAAAATAAGTGCTGTCCCAGCACTTAAGTGCTTATTAATAAGGGCTGCCTGTGAAGGTGGGGGCTCTCCTCACTGGAGGTCTGCAGAGGCAGACTGATCACTTACTGAGGATCCTAGAGAAGGGATTCCTGCCCAGGTATGGGTGGATGATGACCACAGGTGGTCTCTGAGTGCCCTTCTGCCTCTAAGAACCTGTACCAGACCCAGAAACCCCCAAGTGGGACCCAGGTAGTCATGTTCATGTCATCTTGAACTTTAGAAAGCACTTCAACAAACATTATCTTGTTTGATTCTCAGAATCACCAGTCAGACACATGGGGGAGGTCAGTATCTCCATTTTACAAAATGAGGACACAAACACTGAATAGCTGAGTGACTTGTCCAAGGCTGTAGAGCTGATTGGGAAGGGAGATGGGACTAGAGCCCAAAGTCTCTCAATCAGCAGCCCTTTAACTGTTGTAGATCTGCTCTGGAGGTCTAAACATATGGTGTACAGAAACCTACATCCCATTCAATCCATTGAACAATCTATTAAGGATATACCAGGCACTGTGCTAGGTGCTGGAGATAAAAACCAACAGCGAAGTCATATATATATATTCATGTTCATATATATATGTATATGTACATGAAAATAATATATTTCCATATACACCACATACTCTCTCCCTGCTCAAATTATATACAATATATAAAATTATATACATAATTATATGTATATTATGTATAATATATGTGTATTTTGTATGCATGTATATATACATAATACATACATACACACTATATTTACTTGCATACATACATACATACATACATATAAAATTTTCAGCAGGGAGAGACCATTAAGAATTAAGGGGATCTCACAGGACTTGACCAAGCTGATCCTTGATTCCTATGGAAGGGGGAAGGTGGAGGTGAGAGGAGTGTACCCCAAGCCTGTGGGAGAATCTGTGAAAAGAAAGTTCAGTGGCAGAAGATGGGGTGTAGAGATTGGGGAAAAGAAAGGATATTTGACTGGAGAAAGAATGTATAAAGGAGAGACATATGAAATAAGTCTGAATAGTAAGCTGGAGCCAGACTATTGGGCATCTGAGGTTCTCAGGGTCCGCCAAGGGCTAGGCATCGGGCATTAGAATGGTGACCAGAAGTGTTTTTGCTGTTTAGCCAGACTAACCTGCTACTGCAGGGGCAGAGGGAAAGAACAAGGGATCTAAGTGCTCTTGGACAGACAATGCCAACTGGAAATGGGAAAGTCTCTCCAGTCATTGAATCAACAAGCACCTACTATATTCTGAGCACTGGGGACGCAAAGACCAAAAAGGAAAGAGCTTCTGCTTGCATTCTCTCATGGGACATGACAAGTCCACCTAGAAATATATGGATAGTAAATACAAAGTGACTAGGGAGGGCAGGCAGTTCCGCTTCCCTGGCACTCACCAGCCTTCGCAAGGAGCAGGTTGGCCTCCTGGCTCATGAGGTGGGTGACTCGGTTGTTGATGGCATCAATGGCTTCCTGCATGGCTTTCACCCGCATTCGCAGTGTGCTATTCTCTTTCTGCAGCATGGCGTTCTCCCGGAACAGGTCACTGTAGCCCTCCGAGCCGTCCTCCCCAATCACTCGCTTCCCCTAGGAGGACGAGGAGGGTGGATAGGAAGGGATAGGCATGTGGCATGAGGAGCAACTCTCTCACTTGAATTACTGCTTTTTCTTCCTAAACAATCTCCTTGGTCACAACTGTCAGGTTAACCTAATTAAAATCTAGTTATCACCATATTTTCTCCCTTTCTGAAAACTAAAAAAATTCACAGAAAAGGACAGAAGGCAGCTTAGTGGTCAACAGAGACAAATGGGAACTAATGTGCCACATATTTTAAAAAGAAAAAAATCAGCTGTACACAGTGAGATTTAAGGTTTCATACTTACAAACGCACACATACACAGGTTCTCTGAATATAGAAATATTCAGGTTTGTCAAGTTCAAAATAAAAAAAAAAATTAAAAAAAATTTTTTTTTTAAAACTCCTGATTAGCTCCTGATTAAGGGGCTTACCTACAGTGCATACAGTGCCAGGCCTGAGGTGAGAAAGATTTATCTTCCTGAGTTCAGATCCAGTCCCAGACACTTATACACTATGTGACCTGGGCAATTCACTCAACCCTGTTTGCCTTGGTTTCCTCACCTGTAAAATGAGCTAGAGAAGGAAATGGCAAACCAATCCAGTATCTTTTGTCCAAAACCCACAAAGAGTTGGACATAACTGACTGAAATGACTGAACACTATGGTTCCTTATAGCCCATTCCTCCCCCCAAAAAAAATCCAAATTCCTTATCCTGGTATTCAAGGCTTCTTATAGGCTGGCCCTTTCCCTTTCCAGTCTTATCTCTTATTAATCCTCTACAAACCCTCAATACACCTGCCTAATGGGACTCCCAGTCTGACACTTAATATTCTTTCATTTTTGTTCAATCTGTTCCCTCCTCATGAAATGTCTAGCCACCCTGACCCACCTTTGTCCCTCATGCATCTCCATCTATCAAGTCTGACTCATCTTCTAACACCCACTCTAGTTCTGCATTGACGATGTCCAAACACAAGGACTTGCTTCTGGACTCCTATGACATGCTGTACTCGGAACACCAATCACACATAATGGAGTTACTTTCATGCGTATCTTCCATCTCCTACCATACAGTAAGCTCCTCGGGGGCAGAGGCCACATCTGTTAATCTTTGTGTACTGCCCTACCCCCAACATTATAACTTGCTTGCACGTAGCAGGCGTACAATAAATATTCAATGAATGAAGGAAAGAAAAGGTGAGGAAGAAGCTAAAAAACCAGATGAAAGTGGTCCCAAGCAAACCATTCTTTGAAATGAAGGCAGAACCACTGATAGCGGGCTGATGCAGTGGAATAAGCCCATTATGGGCCCTGCTAAGCTAAATGCTCAGGGCCCAGTCTAGAGAATCTGAGCCCATTCCATCACTAGGCAAAGAATACCCCCTTACTCACCGCCTTGTACTCCATCAACTCCATCTGCAGGCGGGCAATTTCTGCCCGAAGAGCACTGATCTGCTGGCTGGTCTTATCTTGGTTCACAACCACCTTATTCTTAATGTTGCGGGCCCGGTTGGCATACTTGAGGGTATTCAGGGTCTCCATAAAGTCCCGGTCCGAAGGGCTCACACAAGCAATCATAATTGTCTGGCTGGTAGGGATATAGACAAGATGGGGCAGAGAAAGACATCCCCATAGGAAACATTACATTGGCGCTAAGTCCTGTCCTTTCCCAATACCACCTGAGGGCCACTTGGCACAAACTCCAGGATGAAATGACCACGAGATTTCTGTTTCAACAGTATATGATTACAATCTACTTAACTAATAGGGTCAGTGCTGTTTTGGCTTGTTTCTTTTTTAGAAATTGATCTAGGGAATAAATAATAGTAAAATCTTACATTTCTAGTCTTAATATCTTGTTTTAGCTTTACAATCTCCTTGTGAGTTAGAAAAGGGAAAGGATCTATTGTCTCCATTGTACAAACACCACGAGGCGGCTTAGCAGTGTGGGAAACAGAACACTGGAATGGATGTCAGGAATAACTGAGGCTGAATCCTACTTTAGACAGGTGCTAGCCACGAAAGCCTAGGCAAGTCATTGAATCTCTTAGTGCCTCAGTTACCTATTCTGTTAAATGGGAATGATACGAGAATGTGATGATATATATATGTAAAGCACATTGCAAACCTTAAAGCACTGTCAACATCAGTTATGATTTCTAATTATAATTATTAATAGGTAATAATAATGGTGATAACATCATTTAACACCCCAGGTTTTCTGACTCCTGGTCAAGGGCTCTTAAGAATCAAATCATGATCAATAACCCCATTGTACTGAATGGGAGCTGGCAGTGAGTGGGCACAGTAACCTCTCCCCAGAAGTGGTTGCTCTGGTTACCTGTTACCCCCAAGGGAGTCCTGGAGGAGTCGGGTGAGCTTGGAGTCCCGGTAGGGCACGTGCACCACCTTCTTGCTCTGGTCTCCCAGGGCACTGATCACATTACCCAAGGCCAACTGCAAGAAAGAGAGGCTGGTCTTCATCAGGGTACCCCATGGAGCCATGTCCCCTAGCATTCCTGACATCTTCACTGTCCTCAGCCACCCCTAAACTCCAAGACTTGGGGACTCTATTAAAGTCAAAGTCAGAGAAGAGGACATCACAGAAACAGACACATAAGGGAAACAGAGACAAAAACATGGCACAAGGGAAGGAGTTAAGGGTTCAGATCCTGCTCTGGTCACAGATACAGCCTCTAGGCCAGACAGCGAAAGTAAGAACTTCCATACCAAGCCACAGTTGATAGAGATGCCTTCTTTGGCCCTCTCGCCCGTGGCCCCGGTCCGTTTCAGCCGTTCAGAGCCGGCCAGGTCAACGAAGTGAAACTTGGCTGTGAGTGTCTCATACTCGTTGGTGGGGGTAGTCCCATCGGGAAGGCCGGGCACCTCACCATTCACCTATGGAAGAAGTGGGAATTACTAAAAACTCCAATCCTCCCACCCCCCCTGCCTCCACCCTCCATGGGCCAAGGTTCCCTGGGATGTCTGGAGATGCTCCCTTAGCAAATCCAGAGGGGACAGAGGACAAAACATCAAAGGGTTGTATAAGCCAAATAAGGCTGTAAGATCATGGATTTCATATGATCCAGCCCTCTTCATTTACACAGGAGGAAACTGAAACTCAGCCAAATGAAGTGATTTGCCCAAGATCCCACAGATAGTGCAGGGCAGTGCTAGGATTCAAACCCAGGTCTCCTGACCCCAAATCCAGCTCACTTTTCCTACTCCTCCATGCTCCTCCCCACAGCCAGGCCCCTCTGCCTACTCCTTCTATCTCTCTCAAGACTGCTCACCAGGTCAGGCCGGGCACAGATGCGCATCTGGCACAGGTGGATGGTGAAGATGGCATGAGAGCGGGAACTCTGCACGTTCATCTGAGTGCTGGCCGTGGTCCGAGACAGAGCACCTTGCTTCAAACACTGGATCAACTGCAGAGAGAGGGAAGGGACAGGTTGCATGGTGTGGAAAGGGGCCCTTCCAGGGAGCTATGTCTCTGAAGGAGATGCAGAGACACTTTATACAGTGCCCCCCCATATTTCCATTCTTACACCAGTCAAGCATGCCCTCGGAGCACGGATGCCTTGCACCTCATTCCCTTCTAATAGCTAATAAAAACAGCTAGCATTTATGTGGGCTTTAGGATCTGTAGGGCACTTTACAAATAATTAGCTCATTTGATTCTCACAACAACCCTAGGAAGTGGGAGCTATTATTACCTCCATTTTATAGATGAGGAAACTGAGGCAGAGAGATCTGCCCAGGGTATGTATCTGAGGCTAGATCTGAACTCAGGTTTTCCTGACATAGCCCCAGCACTTCATCCATTGTGATACTGAGCTGCCTCTCCCTAGTAGACTCTCACCTCTTCTTGGGAACTGATGAGGCGGGAGGTGACGCCGGTGGTATAGATGCCCCCATTGGCGTCTTCGTGGATCTTGATGTTGGATTTTCGATGGCGGGAGTCAGGATCTCGGGTGCTATCAAACAGGTCAAGGATCTCCTCATTGTAGAGCTGGATATAAGAATCAGAGTGGAAGAGGAGGCAATGGTGAGCTATTCCCCAGAGGTCAATGGAGGGACCCTTCCCACCCTGACTTCTCTCTTTCATAAAACTGTGTGCTCATTTAATACTGTCTCAGGACCCTACTGAGGTAGGAGTCCCAAGAGGATCAAAGGGCTGAGAATCCAGAGGCCTCAGAACAGCCTCCATTCAGGTTACAGAATAGGATGGGGTCCCCAACTAAAGTCAGAACCCTGGGCAGGGCTGATTTGGTAGAAATGAGCTCAAGATACAGAACTTAGTAGTCATGGGAAGACTTATTTAGATGGATGCAAAGTGAAGAAGGTTGGACCAGGAGAACATTATATTTTGTGCCTACAAGGATGTAAATGGAAAGAACTGCCACAAAACAATCAAATCTGAAAGCTGTGAAGTGATAAAGACCAAACTTGGCCCACAGTGAATGTCTAAGGATGCATCTCTTCATGCTCCTTTACAGAGGTGGGGGCATCATATGAAACTTTCTACGCTAGTTTTGCTGAGCTCTTGTGTTCTCCTCTTTCTTATTCTTGGCTTAAGGGACAGCTCTAGAGGAAGGGAAGAGAAAAAGTTTTATTTAATAAAGTTAGCATTCACTGCTATCCGTCCCTTCAATCTCAGGGGCGAAAGTTCAGATACACTCTGATCACATTTGGACGTGTTCTCTTCTCCACATGGACTTGACAGGATAGGGGTGGAAATCAGAGCTAAGGGAAATTGGGGTTTACATGGCATAGCAATAGACAGAAGGGACCACTCCTGGCCTCATCTCCTGGATATACATCTGCTTCTTTATAGGGACCCTATATTGCCCTGCGTTCTACGGGAGTTTGACCTAGCTTAGAAGGTTCCCCAAACTTCAGGGTAAGTTCTTTTTATAATCATCACTAGGGAAAGTGCCACCTGCTAAGGAGTAGGGACATTCCCCAGAGAGGATCTGGGAGGCAGGACCTCAGAAGTTGGACAGATGGGCCCTAGAGGAGAAGGGGAATGAGGAAGCAGACAGCTGAGGGCCGCAGCCACTGGGTTCCTGCTTCTGGAAACTCTGATAGCCTGGACATCCGAAGCTTTGATGCTCCTCAAAGGGATGGAAATATCAAAGCAGGAAAGGGAAGTGGAACAGGAAAGAATGGACTAGGATTTGGGTGCCGTCAATGCCCCCATCCTCCCAGGTCTGTCTGTCCTATAAACAAACAGACTGGACTCATGTAACCCTTTCCACCCCAAGGGCAGCGCCCCAACTGGTGGCTCAGTCCTTGGCACAGCCTTCCCAGGGGCTGCTGGTTCCCCTCCCTGTGGACATTTCCCTAGCAACAGAGTTGGAGAAGGAAAAGCAAAGACAAGAAACAGAAGACAAATCCACTGAATCTGAAAAGGAGCCCGGAGTCCCTGAGGGACAAAGCAGCCATGCCCTTGTCTGAGGATACCTAGGAGACCGGAGCAGACCCAGGAAGGAGCAATTAACTAGCCACCCCTGGGGAGAGGAGTAGGACCAAAGGGGGCCTGGGTTGTTTTCCTGCTCTGGTTTCCCTAGCTTTCAGCAAGCGGAGCCAGAGCTGGAGGGAGGGTTTACAGGGTTCAAGTCTGGTGTCTGTGGGGGGGAAGCAGGAAGGGAAGTGTGCCTGTGGGTGGGGCTTCTAGGAGGTCACTATGGGGGGAAGGGGCAGAAGGGGGCTTCTGAAGCCCTTCTCTCTCATTCAGGGTGAAGCAGTGAGTCTGACAGAGTCTGAAGGAGCCCCAGCAATTGTCCAAACCAGAGGTGTCAGCTACAGGGCTCCAGTACCATCCCCAGGAAGGCCAGAACCAGGCAAAATGTAGCAGGGAAATATTTAACAAAAGAAATAAAAATATAATAGAACACAGAACACATTAACATATGGTTTTCTAAGTCAATTTGTGGACCCCTGAGATTCTTATCTATGGTTTAGAGGTCCAGCTTCTATTTGAATTTGACCTGGCTGATCTAAGCCAATTCCCATCTAGACTTTTACAGATAAGGAAACTGAGACCAGAGAAGTTTAAGTGACTAGCCTGAGGCCACATACATCTAACTAAAAACAGCAAATGAGCCTAGACCTACCCTTCCTGGCTCCTCCAGGACATCCCCTCTCTCTGATTGCGGAGGACTACAGGGGTCCTGAGGTTTCTTGTGGGAATCAATAGTGCTACACATACATTCCACTGCTACCAGGAAAATGATGACTTGCTTTCTGTACAGAGGAATCTGCCTTTTTCAAGTCAGAGTGATGGACAGAGAATAAAATATCTAGGCAGGAAAAGGTCAGAAAGGGTCCCTGCTATCACAGGACACTAAAGAAACCTGGTTCTAGAAATTTGGAAGATTCCCCCATGTCAGATCTAGGAAGGAAGCAAGTAGCCAAAGAGTGAAGGGACAATGTAAGTCCGATCTAGGGAAACTGAGGCAGAGTAAGCAAGTAGCCAAAAAGTGAAGGGAAGGGGAGCCCAGCCCACCCTGGAGCTGACTGCATTCTTCCTGGGGTAAGTGGGATTCCCTCCTTTCAAGGTAGAGCCTGCCCAAGGCAGCCCCTGCACTGCAGGGCACCCATGAGAGAAGAGGGTGCTGATGTTTCTTATAATATTAAAAGTTCATGAGGCAGGCAGTATGGTGCTGTTGTTGGCCTCCATTTTATAAACGAGGATAATAGACTTGGAGAGGTTAAGTGACTTGCCCTCTTCTGTAAAGAGCATGAGATGTTAGTTTTCACCCACCGAGGTCACATAATCAGTTTTTTGACTCCTGGGGGATCTGGGTTGTGCTTCAAATTTCTCATTTTCCTTATTTTCCTATTTCTTAAATACGAGATGTCTTTGAAGACCCCAATGGAAGTTCAGTGGAGAAAAAAGAGGTGTCATGGGAGACTCAGGATTTGAACCTCCAATTTCCCAGTCTAAGTTTTGCCAGGATTTAGCTCTTCCTGATCTGATGAACAACAGCCCCCAGGCCGGCAGTTCTGACTCATATCACTACCAGCTTTAGTTCTCTCATCCACAGGAAGTTTACAGCCCAGCAGAAACAGGAGATGAGAAAGTTCGATCTTTCTGGCCTCTTGGGCTCATCTCGAGCCCAGGCAGAGGGCTCCTCAGGGTCAGTGACTCCAGGCAACAAGACTGCTTGTGTCTAGCAACCCCTGACCCCTTTTCCTCCCTCAGGTCTAGCTGGGAGAATCAACCTTCCCTTTCCTCACAAGAACCACAGTGCCATCTGAGTATGTCTCACAAGCCATTAAACTCAGGCTTTGGCCACCCTCGAGTCTCAAAAGATGTGGTGGGACAACCTTGCCAGAGCAGGCCAGGTCCATGCTTAGAAACCCAGGCAGGCATCCAGGCTCAGGCTTCAGGACACTCTCTTCCCTTTCCCCTTCTCCTCTATACCACACCCCACACCTCTAAGAAAAAAGATTCTCTGTGCAGGTCCCTAAGAACATGCCTAACTGTCCTCTGGTGGGTGACAAGATCACAGAATTAGAGCTAGAATTTTGACCCACTTCTCCCTCACCCCCATTTTATAAATGAGGATCTGAGACATCAAGTGATTTGCCCAAGGGCCCCCAGGGTGAATTAGAAATGTCAATTCAAACCAAGCTTCTTTGACTCCAAAATCCCGTGTTGACGATGCCTCCCAAAACAAGTGATCCAGGCCTTGCCTGGCTCTGTGTCTCCCATGTGTCCTCTCCTCATCTCCCTGGCCATACCTCCAGAAACTGTGCGCTGACTTTGAACTCAGGCCCAGGCACTCCCTGTTCCTGGGCCTGTCTCTTGCGCTCGGCAATGCCCCTGAAGAGGTGGTCTATGGCCCTCGGGATGATGCCATGCTCCTCCTCTGCGGTGCTCATGTCAAAGCCAGTGCCCATGGTGTATGTCTTCCCAGCTCCTGTCTGTGGAGGGAGAGAAGTGACAGGAGAGTGTGATCTTGAAGCCTCTTCTAGGAGAAAGCAGAGCTAGTGGGTCCAGAGAGGAGAACCATCACATATCCCTGCTTCTCTGTTCACCATGGCTCCCTTCTCCTTTAAGACTTTCATCTACCCTTTTTCAATTGATCTCATGCCCTACAGAGAATTCCTTCCACTCCAGCCTCCTTAGATACTGCATAACCCCATCTAACTTTGCACTTGTTAACAAGATTCAGTGTCTTGTGTGTCTCTGATCTTACTAGGAGCTGACCCAGCGAGGGAGGGGGACTTTACCTGTCCGTAGGCCAGGACTGTGGCATTGTAGCCCTCAAAGCAGCCTTCGATGAGCTTGCCCACACAAGCTATGTAGATTTGCTCCTGCCAGGTGTCCAGGTCAAAGACAAAGTCATAGGTGAAGGCCTTGTCCTTCCCCAGCAGCACCTGGGGCTCTCCAGGAGTGACTGAGGTACAGATGTGACAGCCTTCAATCTTCTCCTTGGATAGCTGGGGCCGGATCCTGCTCAGGGAAAGAGAGATATATAGAGAGAAAGGGGGAGCGGGAGAAGATGGAGGGAAGAAGGGAGAGACAGAGAAGGGGAGGGAGAGGAAGAGAGAGAGAGAGAGATTGAGAGAGTCCTGGTCCAGGCTTCTAATCCAGAAATAAGGAAGCATGCCTTAGATTCCCTTTCCCTCCAAATTTTCTTAGAACTAACATGTCCCTCATCTCATAGGTTCAAGAAAGGCAAGCAGAGGAGCTCATTGCATAGGCCAACACTTTAAGAAAGGAAGCAAAGAAGAAATCCTAGTCTCTAGTAGGACACAAGCAAAAACGAAGGCCAACAGACATTAGCATCAGTCTGTCAAGCTTACCAGATGCATTTCACTTCCTGGGGGCATCCAATGTCCCCTCTTTCCCAGAAGCCCTCAGGCCAGGTCCCTGAAGCTGGGGGAAATTTTTGAGGCACAAGCCCTGGGAGAGAGCCAGGTACCCCAGGGCCCTGTCTCTGGGAGGAGAGATGGGCCAAGGAGAGATAGGGAGAGTCCTATGAGCCAGAAAATGCTCTGGGAGTCCCAGCGAAGGGCAGGGTCCTCTGAAAGGGACCACAGGCCAGATGCACAAAGCTGGGCCCAAGTCCAAGAGGCTAGCAGCATGAGTCTGAAATCAAGGGGATGGAATGGGGAAACAAGCATCCATCTGGCATGAGCAGGGAGAGAGCCATGGATGGGGCTTCCTCCTCTCAGGTCCTATTCCCTCCCTTCTCACTGGCACCGAGCAGCTGGTACCATGGTGAGATCCCCATGGCAACTGAGTGCCTGCCAGGGTATTTGGGGGTGGGTAAGAGGAAGCACTTTCCTTCCCCCAAGTGAATTGGGGTGGGGGAGGGTAAGTTAGGCTGTGTCACCCCTCAGCGCCTACAAACCCTCCTGCCTGCTCTGGCCCCTCACAATGAGCTGCCTGTTAGGCTTCGTCATCCTAAGCCAACATTTATTGAGAAGATGAAAAGACTGAGAGAGGGACCAGAGTAGGAGCCCAGTGGAGCCTAGAAGGACAAGCCAGTAGCTCTAAAATCTCGTAAGGGTAGAGGAGGATGGGGGAGGGGGTGGGGAAGGTGAATACGAACCAGCTGGTCTCAGAAGGAAGAGCAGCTTACCGGGAACTACCCTAGAAAAGGGGGTGCCCAGTGCTGACAGTAACCAGACCACCACCCTGGCCATCGCCATCCCATTCACACCCAGCTGGGAAGTGTGAAATGATTCTTATCGACAAGTAAGCTGAACAAACATGAAGATAAGACTGAGGTATGATTCCCAAGGCCTTTCCTGCAAGGGACACTTCCCTTTTTGGAAATGGGAATGGGAACAGGAAATTATGGAGCTTGTCTGGTGACCCCCAACTTCAACTTCTCCCTAAAACAAAGGACTAGCTTTTAAGAACCAATATTCTATATTTTACCAGGGTTCTTGTACAATGGTGAGTCGGTCAACACTACAATCCGAAGAATCCAAATTGATTGTTAATAGAGGGAATGGTGGGTATGAGCAGGATGCTGCATAAACAAAGTTAGGACCATGAAAGAGAAGTGGCATCAGAGTAATACGTAATCCACAAAGAGCCTGGTCTTAGGGCCAGAGCCAGGGATAAGTGACAAGCAGCCCAGGTGGCTCCCTAGGGCTCCTAGGAATATTAAGAGAAGAGAGGAAGGCCCTGGGGTCAACAAGTGTCATCATTCCCACTACCTCGTGGGAGTACACAGGTGAAAAGCATGGGCTGGGCAGACTTGGACAAGCTGCCATCGCATTTTAAGAAGGAACACAAGCATGTCCTTGCAAAAGGATGATGAACCTCAGGGATGATGTTGTGAACTCATGTGAATATTTGAATCAGAAGACTGAGTGAAATCAGACATTCTAGTGGAGGGGCAAAAGGCTTTCATTCATCACCCATCATTCATTTCATTCCATTCAATCCAATCCAATCCAAATTCCAAAGACACAACAGTCCCAGCACCCAAACCTGGGTGCTCACCTGAGGCAGCCCCTTCAATCAAGGAAAGTCTAATTCAAGGGTAATTACAGTTACACAGTGAGTCAAAGGCAGGAAGAGATCAGAACCCAAGTCTCTAGACTCTAGTACAGAATTCAATCTTGACTCTGAGAGGAAAGGCTTCCTGGTCTCCTTTCTACATGGGGCATGTTACAATTTAAAATGCCACAGATCTGGAGTCCGAGGAATAGGGTACGATGGTACAGGGGAAAGAGCATTCTTGGGCTCTGGAGGAAGAGGATGTGGGTTCGAATTCTGCTTCTAACATTGCTATCTGTGAGATCTTGAACAAGTCATTCAGACCTTCCTGGATTTCAGTTTCCTCATCTGTAAAATGGGGGGTGGAGGGGTCAAGAATTTTTTTTTTTTGCTTGTCTTTGCATATTTGATACGAGGGTTCTGTTTTGTTTCTTCCAATACAGTGAGGACATCCTTGTGTTCCTTCTTAAAATGCATCGGCAGCTCATCCAAGTCTGCTCAGCCCATGCTTTTCACCTGTGTACTCCCACGAGGTAGTGGGAATGATGACACTTGTTGACCCCAGGGCCTTCCTCTTTTCTCTTAATATTCCTAGGAGCCCTAGGGAGCCACCTGGGCTGCTTATCATTTATCCCTGGCTCTGGCCCTAAGACCAGCTTCTTTGTGGATCATGTATTACTCTGATGCCACTTCTCATTCATGGTCCTAACTTTGTTTATGCAGCAGCCTGCTCATACCCACCATTCCCTCTATTAACAATCAATTTGGATTCTTCGGATTGTAGATGAGGAGGTGGGAGAAAAGAAATGCCTACTAATTGAAACATAAAATAAAGTGAGAAAACTGAATTAGATTGCCTCTACTGTTCCTTCACATTCTAGATCTGTGATACTAAGGCCTGAGTTCAAATCACAGCTTGGGAATTTACTGCCTGTGTGACATTGGACCAGCCACCTAAATACTCAGGGCCTTAGGATCCAATCCCTGGATGATCAGCTCTCCCTCTATCATCCAAAGACCCTTTCCCTGGCAGTCAGTGCAGGGTGGAATGGACATGGATGGCCGTGGATTCTCGGCAAGTGTAGTGTAATAGGATAAATCCTGAATTGGCATCACAAGACCTAGGGGTTTCCAAAGAGAACATACACCTAATACTTTAACAGCCTTCAAGCGCTCCGTAGACAGGAGGCATGATTCTCAAAGAGCACCCTGTGTGTGGCCTCATGAAGGCTGAAGATCCTCTTTCCCAGGGAGGAGGGCTGACTCTGACTTCTCCTTAGGGCTGTGGACTGCAACCCCTGAGGTTCAAAAAATAGCACTTCCCTCCCAGGCTTGCTTCCTTCTGATGATGGGATTTTCTGGATCCAATTCAAATACCATTTAATTACCTCTAGCAAATGGCAGCTCTAATGATTGGAGGAAATTGAATCAGGGTCCCTGAGGATGGCCTGCTGGGTGGGGGTGGGGGATCAACATAGCCTTCCTGACTCTGGTTAAAAGCTGCTGAGTTTGCTCTGGCCACCCCCAAGAGCCCCACCTGTCCAAGGAGAGGAAGATAAAATACAAAGAAGTCAGGCTCTTTGAGGCTTTGAAAGTCAGGACCAGCTATGCTCAGCAATTGCTCAGACAGCTTTGGGGCCCTCCATGCTCCCAGGGTACCCTCACTGGATCCCCCTGCCAACCCCCCTCCCCCCAATTACACTGCTTATCCCACCCCCAGCCAGGGACAGAATTCACATGTCTTTGACTCTTCCTGTTCTGGGGACAGCCAAACACCATAGAATTAATTGTACAGTGCCTAGATCAGGAAATGTCATTTAGGGGAAGGGGATGCCATGCGCATGCTACCCTACCTTCTCCCCTCTGGTAACCTGGACTCAGACCCTGGAGCCTTGGGTTCTACTAGGTCAGCTTTTGTCTTCTCTCCCCAGGGCCCAACCATCACTCCTCTACCTAGACTTTGAGTGCCAACTCCAACCCCCTCACAACCCTTTCAAGCTCAATTCCCCATATAGTCTTATACTATTACAAGGTAAGTTCGAGTAGATGACACTGTGGATAGGGCCCCAGTCCTGGAGTCAGGATCAAATCTGACCTCAACTAGCTGTGTGACCCTGGGCAATTCACTTAACCCCAATTGCCTCCAAAAAAAGAAAAAGAGAAGGTGAGCTGTTCGAGGACAGCAGGACCAATCATGCTTGCTGGTATTGGTATCCCCAACCCTTAGCTCTTCGTTGGTGTTTTATCTATCTACATAGAAATCAGAGGAAAGGAAGAGAAGGCAGTGAGATACAGAGGATGGAACACAGACTTTTCCTCAGGTCCTCTAACTCCATTCTCACCTCTGATGTTTTCTACCTGGCAAAGTCACTTAACTTCCCTGAGCCTCAGTTTCCCCCTCTGTAAAGTAAGGGGGTTGAACTAGATGGCCTCTGAGGTCTCCTCTGGTTCTAGGGCTAAGATCTCATGACAAACTTTATTCTCAATGTGTTTCTTGCATTGTGACTTTGGCTAAATTAATGAATTACTCTGGGCCTCCATTTCCCCATCATAGTAATGAGCATTTACGTACCACTTTAACGTTTGCAAGGGCAGTTGGGTGGTGAAGTGCATAGACCATCAGGTTTGGAAACAGGAAGACTCATCTTTATGAGTTCAAATCTGACCTCAGAAACTTATCTAGGTGGCCCTGTGCAAGTCACTTAATCCCGTTGACCTCAGTTTCCTCATCTGTAAAATGAGCTGGAGAAGGAAATGGTAAACCACCCCAGTATCTTTGTCAAGAAAACCCCAAACAGGGTTGCTGGTAGTCAGACATAACTGAACAACAATGATATTGTTTGCAAATCCTTTACAAATATTATTTCACTTGACTTCACAACAGTCCTGGAAGGCAGTTTTCTCATATTGTAAGATATTGTACAATATTTGAGTATGAAGTTTGAATGAAATCAAGTCTTCTAACAGAGGAAATTGAGAAAATTGAGGCCAACAGATGTTAAGTGACTTGCCCAGGATCACACAGTTGGTAAATGTGTAAGGTTAGATTTGAACTCAAGACTTCCTGGCTCCAAATCTAACAGCCCTAGCTACCAGAGTCAGGACTTCTTGTCTCCTCCTGGGTCCTCTTGGGATAGAGAAGTATTCAGATCTTCAACTAGGCACTTCTCCAACCCCAAAGCTGCCACTAGTTGATGTCCAGCCACAACTCTCCACCCCTCGGTGACTTGGTGATGCCTCTTGGAAAGTACCAGCCCTCTGCATCTTCTCTGTTCTCTTCCTCACTTTCTAAGAATCACAGAATGTCAGAGCCAGAAGCGTCCTCAGACACCACCTAATCCAGGGGTGGGGAACTTGGGGCCACCTGTGGCCCTCTGGGTCCTCAAGTGTGCACCATAATAAAAGGACTTGTTCTGTAAAACTTGGACTCAGTCAAAAGGCCCCACCCAAGGACCTAGAAGGCCACATGTGGCCTCCAGGCTGCACGTTCTTCAACCCTGACTCCAAACCACAGCTGAACAGGCATCCTTCCCCTTAACAACATCCCTAAAGGACAGACCTCAGGCGTTGCTTAAAAATCAACTCAGGAAAGCTCTGACTCTTAGGAAGCTTTTTCTTATGTACTACGCTGGGCCTATCTTCCACCCATAAGTTCTGGTTCTGCCCTCAGGGACCAAGCAGGAAAAGTCTATTTCTTTTCCATATAAAATTTCTTTAAATATTTGTAGACAGCTGACAAGTTCCCACTTTTCGCCCAGCCCAGGACCCATACCTTCCTCTAGGTTGCCCAGACCCAGACTCTATACTCACCATCCCTAAGCACCTGCCTGAGGAAAGAACACTAATGGGAAAACAATTTCAAACCCTGGCTCTGCCGGCTGTGTGACCTTGGGAAAGTCAGATATTTGGAGTCTCAGTTCTTCACCTGTAAAATGGGATGGGAGATTGGGGAAGTTTTGGGGAGAGAGAGAGCTGGACTCAATTGTCCCAAAGGACTCATAGCTCTAAATTTCTCTGCCCCATGAAGCTTTGAGTACTCTCCTTTGCCCTTTTGGATCCTCCTAGGGTGAGGCTACTTCCGGAGGCAGAAAAGGCAGAAGGGCTCTCGGCTGCAGAGATAAGAGCTGCTCTCCCCACCCCTTGCCCTGAGTCAGATGGAGTTAAGGAAAACGTAGTTTAGTAGGCCTGACTGAAAAGAGAGGAAGGAAGCCTAGAACTCTACTCCTGACCCCCAACCCCCCTCCTGGGGGAGGCTGGGAGCAGAAGAGTCCCACTGACGGGCATCACGACTTTCCCTTCTCCCTCTCCTACAAAAGGAGATGTGGGTGCCCTGGCTCCTACCCTCACACTCCACCTGCACCAATATCTCCCCCTGTTCAAAAGGAGGAGGGCTGAGTTCCTCAGGCTGGGGGGCTTCGGAGGAGATGACTAGCACAGAAAGCCCCCTGAACCTCCCAGAACAGAGCCCAGTCTATCCCTCACTTGGCAATGCCCAGCCTGAAGTCAGAGAGAGGAGCCTGCAGCCTTTTCAGAGACAGGATCTGGCATGGGCAGCAAGAGCTCCGAAACTTCTTCTGCCCACAATGAAGAGAGAGCAGGTCAGATGTAGGAATGGCCCTTCTGGCCCTCTCCCCCTCCGCCTTCCTCCTCTGGTGCACACATCCACACCACAGACAGAGCTAATGGGCAAGCCACTGAAGAGAGCTGAGCCACTTGGAGACAAAGGTGCCAAAAAGAGCTGAGCTCAGCATTCACAGAGCTCCTTGGGCAGACAGGCAGGGAGGGCAGAGGCAAAGGCGACCAGGAGGACATGCACGAAAGGCCACTTGGAAATGAGGGCCAACCTGCCCTACCCTCACCCAGCTCCAGGACCCCGAAGCATCTGGACAGCAGCCCATACCTGGGTGGGGGGACAGGGAGGAAGGAGGTAAGCGAGTATCTCCTGCCCTAACCATCTCCCCCTCTCCATCCAGGGATGTCCCAAAATATCCTTGGCTCCCAAAAGCTCCACCCAGCGGCCACTAAGATTCCTTAGCCTAACCCTGACCACTAGCGGGGATCCTCAGCCCACTGCTGCTTCCTCATCATCCTTTCCCCCCAGTCCCCACCCACCCTGCACCCAGGCTTTGACTCCTTTCTCTTTTTTGGCTCCTGAGATCTCTTCAGTAGATTATCTTATATATTCCTATTAATATGCACATTGGCTCCCTCATTAGAATATAAATTCCTCAAAGACTGGGACTATTTTTGGTTTTTCTTTGTACCCCTAGTAGCTATGTGGTGCAATGGATAGAGCCAGGCCTGGAGTCAGAAAGACCTGAGTTCAAATCCGACCTCAGACACTTACTAGCTGTGTGACCCTGGGCAAGTCACTTCCTCCTGTTTGCCTCAGTTTCCTCCTCTGTAAAAAGAGCTGGAGAAGGAAATAGCAAACCACTGCAGTATGTCTGTCAAGAAAATCCCAAATGGAGTCAGGAAGAGTAGGACCCAACTGAACAGCAGCACCAACAACTTAGCACAGTGCCTGGGGTACAGTAAGTGACTAATAAAGGTGTGGTTGGTCAGCAGCCCTTTATAATCTTTTACTATGTGACTGGCACTTAAGCTAAATGCTTGTGTCTATTCTCAGGGAGTTCAGATTCTAGTTGGGGAGACAACGTAAAAACTACTGTGAAAATCTAAGATGTATGTGTATATATACATACATACATATATAAAATACATATATACATTTACATAATACATACATATATGTGCATATATGTGTATATACACACATACAGATCTATAGGGTGATGATATCAGAGGGAAGTGGGGCCAGGGGATTGTGAAGGTGGGACTTGATCTTGGTGACTGATAAACTGAAAATAAACTGGAGAGATTAGGGGGAAGAGATATCTTCCCAGTTCCAGGACCAGGACTTTTCCTGAGTTCTGGGCCTGAAATCAGAGAAGCTCATATCTAGTTAGACAAAAAGGAGACTGGTTGAGAATGTCAGCATGAGCTGGGGAGGGTAAGGTGGGGAAGAAGGCAGCAGAGCACGAATCACAGATTCAAAGAATTTGAAAATTGGAAGGTATCTTACTTAATGGCTGGCACATCCAACCCATACACAGAAGGAATCTCTACTTTGAATCAATTGCAATCTTCAAGCTAAGACATAAGGGACCCAAGAAGACAGGAGGGGGAGAGCTCAAGACTCTTGAGGAGGAGGAAGGTATCCATCTAGATATATCCTCTCCTTCCTCCCCCACCTGCGCTGGTGAACCTGTAACCAAAATATATCTCCACAAACAGCCCCAGTTCAGATAACAGGGTTTCCTCATTCACATTCATAAATGTGCTTTCTGCTACAAATAGATTTCTATAGATAATCTTAATTTATATGACTCTTCCCAGGGTTGTTGTAAGGGTTCTGCTAAAGTAGGTAAATATACAGATCATAGGATTTTTACGGCTGGAAGAGACCATAGAGGTCATGTGGTTCAGTGGTAATGTACCACAATCCTGCCCAATGTAACGGCCAGTAATGGTCCGAGCCAGGATTCGTACTCAGCTCTTTTGCCTATGAGTCCAAAGCTATTTCCACTATATTAGACTGAATGATGGCATCCCCATATTTGGAGCTAATCTGTTATTCCTAGAAGACCACTTTCTGAGGATGAGAGAATGGTTGAATGCTGAGAGAATTCAGTTTCCCCATCCACACAAGAATTTTGAAGAAAGGATCTCAAGAGGTTGTCTAAGCCATCCTCCTAACTAAGCCTGGGCTAAACTGGAAAGGAAATTAGGTGAGTTTTTTTTTTTTTTGTTTGGTTGGTTTTTTTTTGAGACTGGGTCTTCCTATCTTGCCCAGGCTTAAAGTTCAGTGGCCAGGTATGGTTCCAATCCCAATACTGATCAGCATGGGAGTTCTAATCTGTTCTGTTTTTCAAACCTTGGCCAGTTCATCCCTTTTCAGGTAGTCTGATGACCCTCAACTCCCAGGGGCTCATTACAATGGTGCCAAATTTAGTGTGGACACCTAGTCTGAACTCAGATGATCCACCAGCCTCAGCCTCCTCAACCAGCACTAGCTACCATGCTTGGCTGAAAATCTTGTTTGCTACAGCAAGCACAATCAGTTCTTTAACCACAGTACAATAGGGCAACCTAGAACACCAGCCAAACGAGTCCTTCTAAACCTGCTTTTCTCTGCTGGCCACAGGCAGCCCCAGCATGGGCTCCAGGCTCTTGCTTTTCTATTTTCTCAGCATGTCCATCCTGCCTACATTACTAGAGTGAGAGAACCAGCTTCAATTGTACTGGGAAGGGATTTAAAATTAGATAGCAGGAAGAACTTCCTGCATGTAAGTTATTCACTCTTAAAGGGAAGACCAAAGATGTTCAAGGAAGGAGATTCTGTAATTATTGGATGGATCCATCCACAGATAACCTAGTTGGCCTGGGATGAGTTATAAATCCTGTGCAGGGATAGTGATTTTAACTAGTTGGCTACCAAAGATCCTACCAAGCTTGTCAATAGCCTCTCAGGCCCAAGAAGCAATATAGACACTCCTCTCTATTTCACAGAGGAGGGAATGAGTAGTCAAAATCAAATAGAAATGAGGGTCAGGAAACCATATATAAGGGTTTCTACAGACTACATATCAACTTAGAAAATCACAGATTAACATCATCTATGTTCTATTACATTTTTATTTAGTTAGTTAAATATTTCCCAATTACATCTTAATCTGGTTCCAATGGCATGAGGCTAGCCCTGTGCTTGACATCCCTGATCTATGGAATAGAGAAGCATCAGGTCATAGCCACAGCAAAGTCTGAAAGAAAGAGGGCTGAAGCTGGAATTGGAGGAATGGGGTTCACAGCCCTGCTCCATCACTTACTGCCAGTGCAGCCTTAGGTAAATCTCTTCACCTCTTTCAGCTTCAATTTATTTATTTATAAGATGAAGGGGTTGAACTATAGCAGTGATGTCAAACTCAAATAGAAATGGGGCCATGGATCTCTACAGAAGGATGCCTGTGGGACACACATTGAATGTTAGGTCGGTTTTTTATTTATTTTGTTCATTTCCCAATTCCATTTTATTCTGATTTGGGTTGCACTTGGGAGTGTAGCAGTGTTGGCACCATACCTCTGTGTATGTGTGGATGAAATGACCTTAAAAGTCCTTTCTAGTTTGACCTTATGATCCTATGATTTCTCATGGAGTTGAGAAAAGGAACCCAGAAGTCCCTTTCCTCAACTCGAGTCACACAGTATTCCCTCAGTGCAGACACACTAACCAGTGTCTATCTGCATCCCTTGCCCTAATGAGCATCCTGTTCTCCTTTCCTTGGCCTCTCGCCAGCTCAGCTGCTCTTCGCTCTCTCTGTCTCTCACAAAAAGCTGGAGAGATCGAGCCCTGCTCTCCCAGGGGGGTCTGGCTCCCAGACATCCCAGGGGCCCTCTGTCATCCCAGCCCCAAAGGAGACAGGGTAGAGGAGTCATCTCAGCCTGAGGAAAAGAAAAGCAAGAGGGGCTTCAGAGGAACACCGGCTCTTTAAAGGGGTGAGGGGGAGAAAGAGGGCTTCCATCCCCCACTCCCCACAAACAACACCTCCCCTCGCCACTGAGGTCTCCACAAACACTTTGGTCCTTTGTCTTCACGATGAGGGTCTGCCTTTCTTTTTTCTTCCCTCCCTAAGTCTGTGTCCCCTAGCTCCATTTCCTTCCATACTCACCACCCACCCCTCAGTGAATGCCCACAGAAAGGGAAGAGAAAGACCACTCTGACCCCACTGACTGGGCGGCTTTGTGCCAAGAGGTTAAAGGTCCTTGTTTTATGGCCCAGGGAAGGAAAGGAGGAACTGAAGCCCGGTTCTGGGTCCCTCTTTATGTCCACCTGGTTCTCTGCCCTGTCCTCTGTACCCTGGAGCAATCATTAATTGGGGGTCAGGAGGGAATAGAAGCATCTTAGGAAATCTCAGGATACCACATGTAAGAGGGTGGGATTCTGTCCCCCTCCTATTCCAAATGATCTATCTCCCCTAGATTCCTCTCCTCACTCCTCCCTTCCCCAAGGAAGAGGGCTCAATGACCCCCTAAAACCACTAGGATCTCAAGATCACAAAGCAAAGAAGGGTCCAGGCTATTTCCTTTTCAAGGTATTTTCAAATGTCATCTGCATATAACAATAGCTAATAATCCTACAGCAAAATATAAGCTTTGCAAGGAACTTTCCATGTCTTATCTCATTAAATTCTCATGACAATCTTGTGATGTAAGAAGTGTTATTGTGATCCCCCATGTTACAGATAAGGAAACTAAGCCTGAAGGAGAGGAATGAAATGACTTGCTCAGAATTACCTATTTATGTGCTTATTATTTATTAATCTATTTAGAGTCTGAGGCAGAATCTGAGCTCAAGTCTTCCTGACTCTAGAATTAGAGGAGGGGGAATCTAGGGTCAGGCAAGACAAAGAAATAGTAGAACTTTTGAACCCAGCATCTCTGACTCCAAATTCAGAACTCTTTCTGCTTTATCATATTGTACCCTGCTTGGCTTTAGCCGGGCCCTGGCCTGGGAGTGGAGATATATGAGGTTCCATGAAAGATGTACTGATGGGGAATGGAGGGTCCCCCTTCAGCCTGTCCTCTGCTCTCTCCTGGTCTCAAACCCATTACCTAGGGCCTCCCTGTGTCTCACAGAGAGGGGGTATGCATGCCTCATGGGAGTGGGAATGCAGCTGTTAGCCCTACGATTGATTACCCAGAGCTGCCAAACCACTTGTGTATTATTACTCTTTGGGTACTTCAGCAGTGGTATCCTTGAAAGGTCTTTCCATGCCTTACCACCAACACCTCCACTTTCAGGAAGAGAATATGGGGAAGAACACAGGATACCCCAAGTCTGGTCTCTGTGATTCCAAGGGTCTCTCCTTCCTCTAAGCTGAGCAGTTGAACAGGAAAAACTTAGAGCCAAGGAATGGGTATGAGGCAGACCTATTATCCCTGCTCTGGGGGAAGCCCAGGCTCAGCTGTGCTGTAACTTCACCCCCAGTTGACACATCCCACCAGCCCACTCTCTATCTCATACCCTCCCCCCCCCCCCGCCCTTGGGGTTGGGGGGCTGCAAGGGCATCTGGCCCAGGGTTTCCCATGACCTCCCGGGAGACACATCTCTGAGCCTGGTTCTGGAAGAGACCCTGAGAAGTGACAGCATCTGGCTAGGAACAACCCCAGGGTCCCTTAGGGGATGGATGGCTCCACGGTTCAGGAATGCAGAGCAACAGGCGTGCCTGGTAGCTTAAAGAAAGACCACAGAAAGCAGCGAGCTTGCTCCCCCCAATCAGGGCCTAGCTCCTGGATCTCTCTAGTTTCCTGCTTGGACTCTAGACCTGTTCCCTGGTAGCTGCCCCAGACCTTGGTGCTGCAGGCCAACTACAGTGTCTGAGCTATGTTCTCCAAAGAGAGAGGAGATGTTAATCTCTCTTAATATCTATATGTTAACTCCTTACCCCCCATGAGGTCCACAGCACCTACCAAGGTGGCTGCATGGGAGAATGAATGGCTTAGGCAATGTGGTCTAGCGGGAAAAGCACTGGACCTGGGGTCAGAGGACCAGGTTTTGCATCCTGACTGTCTTTGTCAGTCTGGTGCCTTAAGAGGTGGGGAGTCCCCCTTTATTGGAGGGCCTCAGCAGAGGTGAGATTACTTGTCAGAGGGAAAGGATCCTTATTCAAGTACACTTGGACTAAAGGCCCTGGAGAATGATCACAGGGCAACCTGAAAATGCCAGGATCTTGAGGCCTCAATTGCCTTTTCTTGTGACAAGAGAGGGCTGAAATGATCTCTAAGAGACACTTACATCCTGCGATAGAGCAAGAGTCCCTTAGACATAGGTCAGGCTAGCCTCTACCCCAGCATTAGCCACAGGCTTCCAACCAAAAAGAGAATACAGGGCAGGAAACTGAGGCATCTCAAGGATAGGGAGGGGCCCCAGCTCCCTCTTCTCCTTTCCATCCCAGGACTGGGTTATAGCTCTGATCTTTGCCTCCCTGGACCACCCCTGAGGAAAATCTCTTCCCCCTGTTCCCAGGCTCTCTTCAATCTGCTACCCCACCCACCCACCCCCACCCATGGGCCAGAGAAGAACAGGTGTTATTGCATTACTTACTGCCAGTTCTCAGTTCAACTAGCCTGGGCTGTGATACAGGGGCATGCCTTTAACTCCCTCTCCAAACCCTAGTGCCCCCTCCCCATCCCTGACCTCCTTGTCAATAGCCATAACTGAACCTAACACAGAGAATAGAAGATAGGGGACTGAAGAGGGAGGAGGGCATGGTGGGGAGAGCTATTCCCGTAGCCCTTGGGCCATGCCACCCATGTTCATCTTCCTTTTCTAAGGTCAAGGAGAGGAAGAAGAGGCTGAAGAACCCTGACTGATGGGAAGGGAAGACTGCCCAGACTGATGGCTCCTCCCCCAGTCTCCCAGCTCTTATTTGAGGAGAGGTCTGCACATACTCCACTCCAGGCAATGCCCATCCTCTTGTGGAGTGGCCAGCAAAACAAGGCCCAGAGACCACTGCAATGCAGCAAAGGAGCATCTTCATCTGACAGGGGGTGGGATGGTGAAGTTTTCCCACTTCCATGGGAGGGGGCAGGGGGAGGGAGAGAGAGATATATTTAGGAAGTATTAGCCTGGTGCTCATAGATGGGGCTGGCACCTAAGGTAGACAAGGTGGGCAGCTGCCTAGTGTAAAGGGAAAGTGATGAGGGTGGGGGAGAGAATAGGCAAAGAAGGAAACCTTTTAATATGACTACAAACGTACATATTTTCTAAAATTCTCCTCTCCAAGGAATATGGGTGCTTACCTTGTGACAAGTCAAGTCACACAGGTCATACCTTGCAGGGCAGGGTGTTGGGATGGGAGGGGAGAGACCTAATTCCCAATTGCATGGGATGCAAATTCCAGGCCTTGCAAAGGTAGCCCACATGTCTTGTCCTGGCTATAATAACAGCCATTCTCCCTTTTTAAGAAACTCACCGTATGAACATATGGACTTATTCCCATTATGTTTTACATTCATTATCTCATTTCATCTTCCCAATAATTCTACAAGGTAGGTAGAATACAGCTCCAGAATAGGGACTCCTTAATGATCCTCTTTAGACGGGAGGCCTGAAGTTAAATGACTTTCTCAAGGTCTCATAGCTTGTTACTGTTTTAATCAGCAGGAGAAAGAAGAGCTTTGGATTCTCACTTCAGGGTTTTTGCCACCTCATCCTGTTGTCTACTCTACCTTTATATGAAACAGTAGTGTAATTTATATATTTGTTATATTTATACAATTTTAAAGAGAGATAGCATAGTATGGTACAGTATGAGTTATTATTGGCAGAATAATTTTTTTCAAAAGAATTTACCCCAGGATTACCTTAAAGAGAATACTAATGGTTCATTAAGCTAGGATTTAAACTCAGAATTATGGAATGCTCCATTCAACTCCACATTTATTTAGCACCGAAGGCCCAGATAGACACTGGGTACTGGAGCTCAGAAATAGATCTGCCTCTGCTTTCATGGGGTTTACGTTTTACTCGATTAGAGCTGGAGAGAGAGTCCTTGAAAATCATCTGGTATGACCTCTGTATTTTACAGAAAGGGAAAATGAGGCATAGATTAGTCAAATGATATGCCCCAATGTCATATGACCGTGTAGAGGCAGAGTCTGTCTTAGATAAAAGAATAGAAAAGAAATAAGAATCTGACTGGTCTGAGTCCTGACCCCTATATCTTGTTAGACACAATCATTCACCTAGGATTAGGGCCATCTCCAGTCATCTTGATCTGTATCCAGCCACTGAATCCAAATGGCTCCATAGGAGAAAGTGAGGCTGGTGACTCTGCACAGCCCTTCCTCACTTAAATCTAATTCACTTGCATGTTATGGCATCACCTTCCTCATGTCATGGGCCTCTTTGAGAAGCAAGGACAAACTACTACAACAAAACAGAACATAAGGGTGGATGATACTGAATCCAGACCCAAGAGATTATTTACAGGTGAGGAAGCATTGGCTTCTGCCGCTGGCGGGATCATTGGTCGCCATCCTAGCCAAGTGAAAAAGGAGCTAAATTTCAAGCAGCCAGCTTAACCCCACCTAACCGCTGCTGTTTTCAAATGCTCAGATCCAATCAGAAGCAGAAGAGTTCAGGGCAGAGTGGGGCCTTTAAGTCAGAGAGGTTTCCGGGGTAATGTGGTTACTACAGTTTACTTCCTCCTCCAGATAAAAGCCTTGCCTCACTGACAATCAGTCAACCAGCATTGCTTAAGGTCTTTACCACGTGCCAGGCATGGTGCTAAAGGCTAGGGATACAAAGAAAGACAAAAACAGCCCCTGTCCGCATCATGAGAACCTTGTGGGAAGACCAGCTCCTGGGCCTAGGGACTCCTTCTGTGGCTCTCATCTGGTTCCTCCTGCATCCTCCTTCCCGAAGCTGCATTACATTGGGGGGATATTTGTACCTGTCCCTCCTAGGAGAACGCCAGTTCCTTGAAGACAGGGCTTATATTCTAAGTGCTTAACTATTGCTTGATGATGAACTGGCCTTGCTCTCTTTTCTGCAGCTCAGAACTGGAATCTTGGAGGAGAGGGAGGTGGATGATGGTGTGTATCTCCACCCCAATCTGTCTAGCTTCTCTGGGAATCTTCTCTGTCCCTCACTCAGTAACTCAAACCTTATTGGTTTCCACTGGGATCATAAGTGATAGGACTAGGACTTGAACCCAAAGACTTCTGGCTCCAAATCCAGTGCTTTTCCTCTCGCTACCCCCATAAACAGAGAGTAGTAGAGGCTAGCTCATCGGACATGGGGTCAGGAAGACTTGAGTTCAAATGCTGCCTTGGATACTTGCAACCCTGACAAATCACTTCACTTCTATGGGCCTCAGTTTCCTCATTTGTAAAACGAGGGAGATGGCTTCTGAAAAGAGGCTTTCTCCTCTGAATCTCCAGGGCATAGAAAGGCAGCTCTGGGAAATGTGATCAGCACTAACAGAGAGGCTCAGAGGAAAAGCAGGCGCAGAGGCCCCTTCTCAGTGGGGGTATTTACAGGGAGGCCTGGGGCTTAGAAGGGGCTTAAATAAACTCCCCACGTGACTCGGCTTCCTTCCCCAATTTCAGACTTCTAACCGAGCTTCCTAAGAGGCGAGTCTCCTGTCTGGCCATCTCCCTTTGCTAGGCCTGCTTTCTCTGAGGCCTGGGGGCCCTGACAGCATCCTGTGCTCACAGGGTCATGTTGGTCAGCCTCTCTGCCAACCCCATGGATAAGGTTCAGTCTCCAAAGGACCAGCAAGACCAAGGCAGCTTGGGGGCCCTTACACTCTGAAGAGATTACAGGATAAAGGGATGATCCCAGGCCAAGTAGGCAGGGGCCCAGGAAGGGAGTTAGGGCTTTTGTACAATGATCCTTCTCTGACCCCAGCTGGGTTTAGGGGCTCTCCTCAGAACTCTGCCCAAGGACTGCTAGTTATCCCATCTCCCTTTCCCTCACTATGGTCAGTGGGCTAGATTAGGCTGGGCCCTACTGATAGGGGGAGGTGGTCTGGTTATCTGTGGGGCTGGGGAAGAAGGGAGCATGGATAGAGAGAGGGAGGGTACCTTGCAGCTGTTCTTAAGGCCAGGACCCTCCTGGGTTCTGCTGACAGCTCAGACCACTTCATGCCCACTCCACCAGGAACCCTGGATCCTTAAGCTTTCTTCTGGCCTCTCCCTTCTCACTCTTCTACCTGCCCCCTTTCCCCCATTTCCTTTCCTCCTCCCTTTTCTTCTGGCATTCGGCAAACAACCCAGCTTTGATCTTCCTCATCATGGGCCAATGCTGGGCCAAGAGCACTGTCTAGTATCTCTCCATCTGTTTGTTCCCCCACCATTTACTCCTCAGAGTCACATGCCAAACCAGATCTGCCTGATCCCAAGCCCTTCCATTCCCAGATCTGAGCTCCAGGGTCCCTGAGGACAAATGTGATACTCAGACAGGATTATATTTAGATATAAGGAAGGACTTGCAGAACGTAAAGAGAAAACACTGAAAAGGGATGACTGGATGTCTGATTCCACTCTGAGAGATTTCAGACTAACCCCCCTCCCCAATCTGTCTAGTCTTAAAAAGAAGCAGGAGCATGGCCAAGATGAACCCAGGTGGGCTATGACTACTCAGCAATTCTGATTTCCCTGTATTGAGTTTCAATTTGTAAGGGAAGGTCAAAGAAACTGTCAGTTTTCTCTTCTGTCCCCCATGGGGCCATCTGCTCCCCTCTCTCTCAGGCCTAGGCACCCATCCCCCAGCTCCAGCCATTCTCAGATCTTAGATTAGAAACTGGGCTCTGGGCAGCAAATTCTGCCTTCCACGGCTGGATGCCCATTCAGGTCCTAGTGTGTTCCGAAGGGGGCACTGTGGGAGACAGTAGGAAAAGGGGGACCTACGCATCTTCCTGTATGCCCTCCTATCCCACTCCCTTAGGTTTAATGCCTCTTTCCTCCAGATCAGCAGTTCCCCATCCAGCTGCTTTGGAGAGAGCAGGGGTACTTGGTCCTCATGTACACAATACCTAACATGTGACAGAGCCCCTCCCTATTCCCCCTTACTCATTTCATGCTCCACCTCTAGCTGGGACTGGGTGGGGTCTCTTCCTCAGCCTGTCTGATTCACTCCAAGGTAGGGATGACCCTCTTCTCTCTACAAGATAAGGCACCTTTCCAAAGGAACTCAGCCTTCCATTTGAAAAGAGAAAGCCTGAGTGGAGGTGGGGAGGGGGAGAGGAGGCTTTGTTGAGATCTCCCTTCAAAGTGGTACCTAAAGGAAAGGCTACAATGAGTGAGCTCACCCCCTGCCTTCTCTTCTCACAGGTCCCCTTCTTCTCAGACCCTTGATCTCATAATGGGGGGTGGAGGGGGTGGGAAGACCTTGGGGGAAGGGGGCCAAACAGGGACCTGAGCCTCATTTTCCTTTTATGGTGGTTTTTCTCTCTGCCTCCAGCCCACTACAGATGCTGTATTTATATTTCCCATTCTTTCTGGTGGAATTGCCCCACTTCGACCTCCTTGCAATATTGCCATGACTGAAAGAGCAGTCACCAAGCAGTGGCACAACCCCAACCCCCCACCCCCATGGCACAGAGGGTGTGTGTGTGTGCATGTGCGTGTGTGTGTGTGTGTGTGTGTGTGTGTGTAGAGGCACCTGCAGTACTGTTCTTTGTCTAACACAGCCCTGTGCCTGGGTCAGGAAATCTCTGTGTAAGTGATGCTCAGGCATGGAGCCCAGAGGTACCTAAGCTTAGAATCCGTCATCATTCTCCCTGCCCTTAGCAACCCCTTCAGAAGGGGCTAAGCTGTTATATTCATTTCAATAGTCATGGTTGCATGTCAAGTCAGGTACCCATCACACTTGGGGGTGGGGTGGGGTTCGATGGGCAGCAAAGATCTTGTTCATACTATTCAGTCCTAGGGACCCTGTCATATCCTTCATCAGGATGGGGTTGGTTGGGAGATTCATAAGAGACCTTGTGATAACCTATTCTAAGTACATGTACCAGGCTGCCTGGGAAGGGATGCAGGGGGACTGAGGTAGAAATATAAAATATAGAATTGTTTCTGCCAGGCCTCTGGTCTTTCCAGCCTCCAGTGAAAACACCCCTAATCCCATCAATACACAGATTTGACAAGGGAAAAAAAGGCGGGATGGAGAAGAAAGGTCAGAAAAACCCTCATGACCCCATCAGAGAGCAGTACAAAGGCCTCAGATGGTTCAACTTTGCAGTATTTCCTGCTTTTACCTCAGAGAAAGGGAGATGTGTACACCCTTCGCCTCCAAGACAAGCCCCTTTTGCTATTTCCTCTCCATTCCCATCCGAATCTGTCAATATTTTACCTCATACCATCCATACAAAATGGATCCCCAGGTAGCTGCCCATTTCCCCCCCAAATACTGAAACAGACCCAAAGACTGGGAGAGATGAAAATTGTCAGACTGACCTCCTCCCAGTTTTGAAAACATGAGCCCAGGTCTCTTCTCCTGTGGGGACCTGGATCCCCTCTAACGGGCAATACCAATTAGAAACCAAACCAGCCTCCCTCTCTCCCTTCACTCCAATCCAAGGAGACAGCATCAATCAGGAAAAGGGATCTTTGTTTGGAGAAGCTGGGCAGCAGCGGGGGCAGGCGACAAGGGTGTCGGGGTGGGGGCGGTGTGGGAATCGGTGTCCAGCAGCAGCAAGAGCTGCAGTTTTTGACTGGCAAGAGCCTGGGATTTGTTGGTTTAAAAAAAATCTTAAAATGATAATAATAATCCCTAATGAGCGCATGGGGCGGTGAAGAGGAAACACACAGATGCCCTGGCTTGGGCCAGGGTTGGGTGTGAAATACCGGATTTCCTTGTTTATTCGATTTTCTGTTCATGAAGGGCTCCCAGGAGGAGAGGTGGATATTATCTCCCAAACAAAGCCACCCTCCGGTCGCTCTCCTGGGGACCCCCCACAATCAAGCCTGAAGTCTCAGGTCATTCATGGATCCCCGCGCTGCAGAACGCTAGGAGAATGTGGAACTGGGGGTGGGGTGGGATGGTCCAGGCTCCCCACCTGAAACAAAGGGGCGCAGAGGAGCCGCTCCCCCTCCCCGTCACAGACACCCCCCCTTCTTCCTCCCCCGCACGCCCCCTCCCCTCGGCTCCTACCTGACCGCCACCTTGACGCAGCAGTCACCCTGGCTTGCCATGGCTCTCCCAGATCTCCGGGGACCTCTGGCATGGATCAGGGGACCGAGTCAGAGGGCCAGTGCCTGAAGATGCAGGAGGAGGAGAAGGCGGCGGCGCTGGCTCTGGAGTCGTGCACTGCTGCTGCTGCTGCTGCGGCTGCTGCTGCGGCTGGAGGTGACATGCTCCCCCGAGGCGGCGGCGGCTCCTGCGGGGCTCATGGGGAGCCGGAGGCAGAACCCCGGAGCTCCCCGCTCGCCTGTGCACCCTCCATGTGGCCCGGGACGCGAGGCTCTGCGATGAAATTGACCTGACAGCTGAGGCCGAAACTGACCAGCCCCATCCACCACTCCCTCCCGCACGCGCTCACACTCACACTCTCGCACACACCCCCAACCCCCGAGCGCACTTACCACCCTTCTCCAGCCACCTCCAGCGGCAGCGGGAACAAAGGGGGCGGGGGCCGGGCGGGCTGGAGACCCCGCCCCCACCCCCTCCGCTGGGTCCGCGCAGGGCCCCGCCCCCAGCCTGGCGCGGACCAGTCAGACGCCGAGGAGAACAGAAGGGGCGGAGCCTCCCCTTTAAAGGGACCTCTTGGCTTTCTTCCACCCGCTCCAGCCTTTCTGGGGCGTCTGCCCCCTCCCTCCTCTCCGCCTCTTCCTTTCTCGGAATGGCACCCATTAATAACCCTAATCCCGGGTTGCTTTTCTGGATCAGCACCCAGCGGAGTGTGGGGGGTGAGGGGTGGGGGCGGTATGAGTACCTCCATTTTACAGAGGAGGAAACTGAGGCTGGCCCAGTCTCATCCATACACACAGAGGAAGCGCCTGCCGGGGCCTCTGAGTTAGGGTCTTTTTAATCTTTGTGCGTCCAGCGTCTTGCACTTAACCTAATTCCGGGCTGCTGAATGGCCCCCGACAGGGAGATGAGGGGTCGCCCCTGCCCCCAGCCTGCAGCCAGGGAAGGAATCTGGCAGCATCCGAGAAAGCGTCTGACGTCCGGCCCTCCGAGATTTAATCTGCATCGTTCACCTTTTCACCTTCACTTTCAACGACCCCAAACCGGACCGGGACAGCGTCTGCAGAATTTTGAAGGGTAAATTTTTGAGGGGTTCCCAGTCAAAATCCCCAAGTCAGTTTAAGCTCGTTCCAGCGCACCCCTGCCTGGAGGTGACCTTAAAGATGCTCTAGCCTCACTCCCTTACTCTACAAATGACAAAAATCTTCTGAAACGGTAGGCCAAGTGACTTGTCCAAGGTCTCATGACTGGGTTAAGCGTGGCATAGATGGTAAACTCTTCTTGGAGAGCCCGGATTTTTTTTTCTTCCTGTTTTTGCATCCCCGGTGCCTGGGACATGATCGTCAATTAAAAAATGCGTATTGACTCAGAGGAGTTTGCTGACTCTCAGGCCTGGAGTTCGGAGTCCACAGGTGAATCCTTGAAGAAATAAATGAATGAAAAAGAGCCTATCAAGTGTTTACCGTGTGCCAAGGACATAAAATCTCCCCAGCCTTAGACAAATGAACCTTATCCACCTCATCTCCCTCCCCAAGGCAGTTTCATGACCTCTCTCACTCATTCCAGTGGGCAACAACCCTGATTGAGGAGAATTCAACAAATATTTATTCATCTACTAGATGTGAGGTACCGTATATGTACTAGAGATATAAAGATTAAAAAAATTCATTCTCTGCCTTCTAAAAAGAAGAAAAAAACCCGGATTATTTCAAAGTTAAACAGGGCAAAGGAGAGATGTGGACAAAGTCCTCTGAAAATGTGAAGAGGCAATCAGTGTGGTGCTATGAAAAAGGACTCCATTTCAAACGAGAGGTTTTGTCGTTTGTTCCCAACTCTTCATGAACCCATTTGGGGTTTTCTTGGCAGAGATGCTGGAGTGGTTTGCATTTCCTTCTTTCCTCCATTGCCTCCTTCCTTCTCTAGTTCATTTGAGAAATGAGGAAACTGAGGCAAACAGGGTTAAGTGACTTGCCTAGGGTCACACAACTAGTAAATGTCAGGTCAAATTTGATCTCAGGAAGATGAGTCTTCTTGAGTGCAGGCCGGGTTGCTTCAGGATGGCACCACCTAGCTACCCTGAGTTTTAGAGGATCTGAATTATTGAATTATTAATAATTAAAAATAATCTGAATTATTCAATTCTATTACTACTAAAGTGACTTTGAGCAGATCACTTAACCCCCAAGAGTTGGAATAGATGACAGTGCCTTCAGTTCTAAATAATCTATCATTCTATGATTGGCAGAGTAGGGAAGATCTGGTTATAAGTCCTACATCTGATTCACAATGGCTGTGTGTCATTGGGCAAATCACTTAGTCTCTCTGGCCCCTGGCAACTTTCTAAGAACAGAAACACATTGGTAGAAGTGCGCTTACCTGGAATTCCCAATCCCAAAGAAATTGTGTCTTCATAACAAAACAAAACACAACTGATTTCAAAAATGAGAAACTATTTCCAGCTGGGAGGCATCAGGCAATGCTTCATGAAGGAGGCAGGACCTAAGGAAGAAAAGGATTCTGATAGATTGCAATATGGAAGAGATTTGTGGAGGTATCCTATTCAGGTCAGCTTATACCAGCAAAAGGAGGTCTAAGGGCAGGGCCTGACCAATAGCAATCAATTTGGTCAGAACATAAGAGATTGTGGAAGGAGGGAGTATAATGTCAGAAAGGTAGGTTGGTAACTGATTATTGACAATCTGGATTGCTAGGCTTAAGAATTTGTACTTCATCATAGCAGGAACTGGGAGAGCTGATGGTTTGTTAAAATTTAGAAAAAAAATTTTTTTTGCTGATGTTTTTTGAGAAGGGGTAAGAAAGAGTGAGACCTGTGCCTTTAAAAGAACATTTTGCTAGTTGAGCAAAATGGGGGGTTGAGGAGGAGAAAGGTGGGAGGTGTATTGATCAATTGAGAGGCTTGTATTATACTCTCCATGAACAGTACTGTGGACCTAAAATAGGATAAATATGAAGGAAGGGACTGGTAGAAAAAGATGCAGAAGACACAGACTTGACATGACTTGGAAACTCTTTGGATGTGGAGGGTGAAGGAGAGTCAAAGATGATTGGTACCTGGGTATCTGGGTACTCTGGTACTCAGGTACCTGGGAGAAAGGAGATACCATGAACCGAAATAGAGGATTTGGGAGGAAAGGCAGGGTTAGGGGGAAAAGAGGATGAATAGTAATAGCTAATATTTATTTAGCATCTACTCTGCGCCAAGAACCGTGTTTACAAAATTGTGTTTACAATGATTATCTCACTTGACCCTCACAATCTTGAGGGGTAGGTGCTGTCATCTCCGTTTTACAGAAGAGAAAACTGAAACTAAGGGGTTTACTCAGGGTCACGGAGCTATTAAGTGTTTGGATCTGAATTTGAACTCTGGTCATCTGGGAGAGGGAGGGGGTGAGTTCCTATGTTAGTGCACCACCTAGCTGCCTCTAATTCAATTTGAGACACTGACTGCGAGGTGCAAAAAAGATGTCCTGGTGGTGATGGCTAGTTGATAGTAAATGAGGAGGGTGGGAGGGGTGTCTTGAGTTCAGGGGAGAAAATAGAGCTGTATATGTAGATCTGAACAGTCATCTACATAGAAGTGAAAAGTGAATGAAGCCAGGGGAGGGAATGAGACCACTTTGTGAGAGAGAATAGAAGGGGATACCCATATTTATGGAAATAGAGTAAAAAATAGGCAGAGGAAGGAGAGTTTTTCATCCAATAACTCTTTCCAGTCTAATTTAAAGGCACCCCTTCTCTCTCTTTCCTTTCTTTTCCCTTTCTCTCTTTCCTCTCTCCCTTTGCCCTCTCCTCCTCCTCCTCCTTCTCTCTCACCCCTCTTCACTCTCTGTCTGTCTCTTTCTCTCTCCCCCTTTCTTTTTACCTTTCCCTAGTAATGCATGTTAAAGTTCATTTCTTGTTTATTTTAAGTTCCTTTCTCCTTATCCATCCTGGTCCTCTAAATGCTTCCTCATCCTCTTCTATCCACTTTGAACCCAGATCTGCCTTCTTTTCACCTGATTCTGAAGGACTCCATATGACCTACAGATCATTCCTCACATCATCCTCAGTAGGACCCAGTGAAAGTCATTACAAAGAAGATGTGGGGCATCTGGAGGGTGGGAAGCTGCCCTGGGGACGAGAGGGCATCAATCTCCAACTGTTGAATAAGTGTCAATTCTGTCCCACACCGTGTTAGGCAATGGGGATCCAAACACAGAAAATGAAAGATCTCTACTTTCAAGAGAACAAGCAGCCCCAACACCTGGACCATGGCTTAAGAAGTGAACTGAGGGATGAGAAAAAGCTGGGACAATAGCTAGAACATGCTGTCAAGGAACGAGGGGGAACCCAGGAAGAGGTCAGGAAACAGGATGTGAAAAGAGGAAATGCTGGAAAGACAAATGGAGTGCAGGGTCTCCTGGAAGCCCCTGGAGCTGCTGTCATTGGGATTTGCTGGCTTTCTCCAGCTCCAGCTTCCTGGACTCCTCCTCTCTTCCCCACTTTCCCACACCCCAAAATCTCCCAACACATTGGGGTCATTCAGATGGCTCCATCAGCTGCTTCTCCCTTCCCCGATTCCCTGCTCTGGACAGAGACCAAGAGAAGAACCCAGCTGCTGGTTCCAGATGTGGACAGTGCTCCCCAGGGTGGATTGGAGGGAGGTGGGGATGGGCTGGAGAAAAGAGATGCTTTCCCCCAGCTGTGGGACCTTACTTCAGATCCTCTTACATCACCCTCAGATGATGAAATTCTGTCAGCGATTTTGGCAAGGATATGAGTTAGGAAAGGAGGACAAATCTTCCCGCTTTCAGGAAGACAGGATTGTAGGAGAACCAAAAGGGATGTTGGAGATCACGAAATCTAACCTCCTCCTTCTACAATTTTTCTGACCCTTCCCCGCTAATCCCAGTTAGAGTCACTAGGGAAAAACAAGACCCAAGATCATTTTTAGCAGGGAAGTCTCCCCTCCCCCATAGCTGTTGCCTCATCTTCTCCTTCTGACCCTCTTCTGCCTCCACAGCATCCTGAGTCAGAGAAAAAAGAGCCCTGAGAGAAGCCTGAATCAGTTCATCCAACAAGGAAGTGGCTTTGGCCAGCGTCCAAGACCCAGTGCCCACCGTCAGTTTGACCCCCCCTGATTCTGAGCTTCACTAACCTCAGCAAAATTCCAGGCAGTCTGGACGTCAGCCCCTTCTCTGGTCACTCAGCACTGCCCGACAGCAGAATGCAGATAATAGGAAAGTCTTCTCCCCCACACCTTACTCAACTTTGTATCTTTAGACCAGCGTCAAACCAAAGTTGTCTTTTTACAGATACTTTTTAACTAGCTCTAAGACTCGAAAGGGGTTCTTAGTTATTTTTTCTTGTGTCATAGTGTCATAGCACAGTACTTGGCACATAGTTGGCACTTAATAAATGCTCACTGTGTCATCATCATAGACCTTGTTGGTAATCTTAGTGAAGCTTGTAGATCCCTTGTCAGAATTTAATGTTTTAAATGAATAAAGTAAAATACACAGGATTATAAAGGAAACCAATTGTATTGAAATATAGCTAGGTGGTGAAGTGAATAGATCGCTGGACCTGGAGTCAGGAAGACCTGAGTTCAAATCTGACTTCAGACACTTATTAGCTGTGTGACCCTGGGCAAGTCATTTGACTCTGTTTGCCTCAGTTCCCTCATCTGTAAAATGAGCTGAAGGAAATAGCAAACCACTCTAGTATCTTTGCCAAGAAAACCTCAAATGGGTCACAAAGAGTCAGACATGACTGAAATGACTGAATAACATAGTTACCAAAAATTAAAAAAAAAACAAATTCATGTGCTCTTGGAACAGGTGAAGGCATGATGGAGTGGATAGAGAACTGGCCTTACAGTTAAAGTCTTACCTACAGACTGTCTGTGTGTGACTGGGCAAAATTAACTTCTGGTGATCTAAGGATTTCTCTAAGACTATAAATCAAAGAGATGCCAACTGCATTAGGAGAGAGAGTTTCCTCATCAGGGAGACAGTCCTTGTCCTCAATGATGTACCATTTTCTAGGAGATGATATGACATATATAAATTAGTGCTGGTAGTAGAGAGATGGCCTCTAAGACAGGAAGAACAGATGGAATTCAAGGTGCTGCTTCTGACACATTCAGGCAACAAGAGCCGGATTAAATCACATAATTTCTCAGTATGCCCAGGCAAAACTTTATTATTTTTAGTTGATTATTTTTGGAGGTAATGGGGTTAAGTGACTTTCCCAGGGTCATACAGCTAGTAAGTGTCTGGGGCTAGATTTGAACTTAGAGTTCTCCTGACTCCAGCCTTGGTGCTCTATTTACTGTACCACTAGGCAAGCCTTTAAATTGCTGAGTAATTACAAATCAGCATTGGTTGAAGGAGTTTCCACACTGGGAGTGCCAATCACACCAATTAAATGACAGGAATCAAAAACCAAAACCCCCCACAACTTTTAAACCTAACAAATAAATATTGTACTGCTATAATGTAAAGATCTACCCAGCCCATTAATAGGCCTCAGGTAGAGCCCATCAGGGGCAGCTTGATTAGGGGAGGTTTGTTGTATAGGAAGGTCCACAACTTTTGTTAATTAATGAGGTACTAGGTCAGGAGGGTTGTGATGTCCTCCAGCTCTGAAAGATGCATATATACTTTGAGATGAGGTTTTGCTTTGGAGGCTTGGAAGAAGGTTTATATGCCAGATGAAACTCTGGGTAGCTGTTGAGGATCCCCTACCCCAGCTTTGAAAACCCAGATGTTGGAGCTCCTCTCTCTGGTAACTATGTATGTATGTAATAGTCAGACAGCTGGTGCTGTCTGTTGATCTGTGATGTATGTATTGCTTATGGTCAGACAGAAGCCCTGTCTGTTGATCTTTATTTCTCTCATATTTTATTGCTGCTCGTATTTTCTCTGTTGGTATATGTGATTAAAGAAGATTGTTGACCCCTCAGAAGTTGCTTTTCTTTTACAAAAGTGGATCTAAGAATCTGTGTTAGCAGGCCATCCTGGATGTGTCAGGGTGCTTGGTGCTACAACTACAAGGTAGAATTTGATGGGGACAAAGAGATTTAGTGACAAAGCTCTACAATAATCTGAGGACAAAGAGATCCTTTCCAGCTGCAGGAACCATATTGGGAAAGGCTTCACAAGACTGATGGTACTTGAACCAGACTTAGAAGAAACAGGATGTGATAAGGAGGGAACAAAACACCAGAAGCTCCCAAGGCTAAACTTATCCCCAGCATGTGCAAATAACTTACTTACAAGTACAAATAATGTCTGAACTGCCCCTTCCCCCAAGTTATCCCTGCCCCCACTCCATTTCCTTGGTCCCAAAGAACCTTTTACCCAAACTCCCACTACTTCATATGATAAGGACTTCAAGAATTGTGTCATCACACATCCCCCACTAAGGAGGCATCAGAGAATAATACACAAATCAACTAGTATGACATACACTGCCCACCACACAGACCCAGAAAAGAACCATTTATTTATAGACAACCTCTCCTCTCCTACGGCTGATTGGATGTGCTCTGGGCTACCCACAAAGTCGGAATGGATAGGGGTATGGGGCTCAGCTTCCTACTTTTCTGGATCCTACTTTAATCTAGCAAAAGGACACCCAAACCAGTGGGCTGGCATATCCTCGAGATTGAGGACGAGATTTTCCCCAGAACAGGATAAGCATATCATAACCACAATATAGTAACTACTGTTGTCTGTCTTTCTTTCTGGAAGAGGACCATGATGTCAGGAAGATGATGCCATGACATGCAAGTGAACTGGATTTAAGTGAGGGAGGGCTGTGTAAGGTCACCAGCCTCACTTTCTCCTCTGGAGCCATTTGGGGCCAGTAGCCAGATATAGATTGGGATGACTGGAGATGGCCCCTATATATAATAGCTAGCATTTATACAGCGGTTTATATATGTTAACTCATTTAATCCTGGCTGGAAGGCTGTTGGGGAGGGTATTATTAAAACCATTTTATAGGTAAGGAAACTGAGGCATAGAAGGATTAAGTAACTTACCTGGGCTCACACATCCAAAAAAAAAATGTCTAAGATTAGTTTTGAGAACTCAGGTCTTCCTGATTCCAGGTCCTATCCTCTTTCTCCTGAACCACTTTTAGCACTGAACACCTACATGGAGGTTAACCATTGAGGAAGATACAAAGTTTACATAAGACAGAACAAGATCAGCGCCCTGCCCTCATGGAACTGAAAGCCTGACAAAGGGACGAAGCACAAACACAGTAACCATAATACATTACTGAGTAACAGTATCTGAGAAGGGTAAGACAGGGTCCCCTAAGAATGCCAAATGGAAAAGTACTATTCAGATCTCACCCATCCTACGAAGTGCCCAGCCTGATAGGGAGACCTATTCTGGGGTCCTTCTATCTCCCCTCCCCAAATCCTCCAATTTGTTTCCATATCTACCTTCTGAGAGATAAAGACATGGAGAGGCTTTGTGGAGAGTGACATGGTATATGTGGGCAGTAGGAACTTTAGAGTCTCAGCTCCAGTCACTGTTTTGTTAATGTCGTCTATCCTTTGTCCTCAAAGAGGACCATGGCATCAGCAAGGTGATGCCATGACTTGCAAGTCAATTGGATTTAAGTGAGGCAGGGTTGTGCAGAGTCATCATTCTCACTTTTTCCTCCAGAGGTCCAATGGCCAGATCTACATCAGGACAAATGGAAATACCCCCTCCTTCCCATTTGTAGAACCCTGTGGAAAGGGGTGGTGTGTATGACAGAAACAAAGGGAATTACTAAAATAATGTAAAACTTGAAATAGCTTTAGGAATGGAAAGGCAATAAGGGCATAAAAAGTACAGAGTTCACTTACATTTTTGTTATATCCTATGACTGCATAATTATGTTTTTAACTTAGTTTTAATTACTTTAGTTTGTTGGTTTTTGGGGTTTTTTTGAGGCAATTAGGGTTAAGTGACTTGCCCAGGGTCACACAGCTAATAAATATCTGAGGCTAGATTTGAACTCAGGGCCTCCAGGGTCAATGCTCTTATCCACTGTGCCATCTAGCTGTCCTAATTTAGTTTTAATTAGTCTAATATTAAAATGAATTTGAAAACTCTGTTCAAGTCATACTCAAGGCATGAAAGTGACCCTGCATTCTGAAAAAAACATGCTGTTGGAGTACAAACTCTGGAAAGATCTCCCAAGAAGGAAAAGTTTAATAAAGGTACAGAGTTGGATTGTGTCCCATCTGTGAGCAAACCTTGTTAAATTTTAGCGGGACTCCTCCTTACATTGGACATGGAATGATGTTTTTTCAGTCATAGCAATTCACAAAAGTTGTTCAGATAGGAGAAAGGTTGCAGTCTTAGCACTTGCACTAATGAAATAAAATTCTTTGTTCGAGACCGAGACATTTATTTAGTCCTTCAGCAAGCACTTGTTTCTAGGCCTCAGTTTTCTCATCTGCCTAATGGGGATGACAATATTTGCTCTATTCGCTTAGCAGAGCTTTGCAAAACTTAAAGCATAGTAGAAATAGGAATCTGGCTCAGTATCTTCCAAAGCTACTGATGGATTCCAGTTCTTTCCTTTTGCTTCTCTGACCATGCTTGAGTTTCCTGACTCTCTCCCTGGGCCACATAGGAGGTCCCCCCTGACAAGGCAGAAGATGATCACTCCTGTCTAAGCAGACTCCAAAGAAGCACACTTCTTTGCTGGGAAATCCCTCCAGTTCACTGCTCCCACTCTGCCTCCTCATCCTGGAATCCCGAAGCAGAGAAATAAGTTAGGGTATGGGATCAGGAGAAAGGAAACAGAACAATCAAAGGCCGAAGGCTTAAGAAAAGAGACTCCCCAGGAAACATGAAGGCCCATGAGGGTCAAGACTTGGAAGCTTCTGTTGCCTCAGGCCCTTCTCCTTCCTGAGCTATCTGAGATCTAGCCATAGAGCTGGGAGAGTCCAGGCCTTGCTGGCTGGGCAGGAGGGCTCTGAGGGGAGGTGAAGGATTGTCTAGTCCGACTAGGCCATGAGTGGTGGGAAATGAGCTTACATGACGACAAAAGGGGGTGAGAAGGAAGTGACCAAAAGGAGCCATCCCTTCTGGACAGAACATCCTTAGACTCTAATTTCCACCCCCTCTGGCTTTTCACCTTTCTTGGTCTCCTTCCAGGGCATCTCACCTTTTCTTTTTAAAAAGTTTTATCAATACCTTTTATTTTCGTACTGTCATTTCCTGATAACCCTCTCCTTCCACCCTCAACCTACCTCCCAAGTCAGTCCTCTCAACAAAGAGAAACGATTCAAGACAAAAGTACTTCCTGTGCCTTTGCATCAGCATGGGGCTTTGAAGTCTCTCTTCTGCCCATCCTTTCTCCTCTCCTCCTTCTCTTCCAGCTTTCTTCCCTGCCTCTGTCCTCCCTCCCTGTTTGCCTGCCTTTCTCCCTCACCGAAGTTTGCCTCTTTTCTCCTTTCCTACATTTCCCCACTTCTCTCCCTCCATTATTATCACTTTTCTTCTAGCTAGGTAGTGCCATGAATAGAGAGCCTCAGACCTGGAGTTAGGAAGACCTGAGTTCAAATGTAGCCTCAGAAAGTTTAATAGCTGTGTGACCCTGGGCAAGTCACTTAATTTCTATTTGCCTCAGCTTCTTCAACTGTAAAATGGGAATAACTGGGCCATCTCCAGTCATTGCAATCTATATCTAGTCACTGCATCGAAATGGCTCCAGAGGAGAACATGAGGCTGGTGACCTTACACAACCCTGCCTCATACAATCCAATTCACTTGCATGTCATGACATCACTTCCCTGATGTCATGGTCCTCTTCAAGAATGAAAGACAAACGATGACAACAAAGAAAGAGGATAATAATAGCTCCCACTTCCTCCCGGGGTTGTGAAGTTCAAGTGAGATTATAATGATAGTAAGTGCTGTGTGAATGTTTATTATTTTTATTACCTCTCTCTCTTCCTCCTTGCATTCTCCCCTTCTCCTTTCTTTCCTACCTTCCCCCTCTCCTGTATTCTTTCTCTCTCAGCTTCCACAGTTCTGTTGTAGATGCTAAATTGATTCTTTCCCATTTTACTTTACCAGGATCCCTTATCTCCCTCCCCTCAATATATACCCCAAGACACTAGATGGTTGGAGATTAGGGTCTGGGTTCTGCTTTATGTTACTCTCAAGGAGATTAGGATCCTCCCTTAAGGACCTCACTCTCAAAAGTCCCACCCTGGCAGCTGGGCAGATGAGAGGTAGTATGGTGGGGTGAAAGATGAAATGACTGAGGAAACAAAGGTTGGCGCTTCTGGGTATATTGACTTATTAAGCAACACATGCTGATAGCTCAACACGCTGGAACCAGGCCCCCTTGGCTTTGGCAATGAACCCCAAATACAAGGGAAGACAGACTAGGATGGCAGAAGCACCGTGGGGATGATGGAGAGGGGAAAGGTCCCCCTTGCTACTATACTTCAAATACTGCCATAGCTACAGATAGAGATGAACAGATGTCCAGCGACGTCTTGGTAGAAGCCTGCTCTCAACAATCCATTGTGCTGTTAGCCTTTTCTGCCTTTTATTGTAAGCTCCCTGAGGGCAGGGGCTGTCTTTTTAAAAAATTATTTGTATCCATAGTACTTAGCCCATGCTGAGCACTTAGTAGTGCTTAGTAAATGTTTATTGAATTGAATGGAGACCAATGGGGGCTCGAAGGCAACTAACCTACTCACAAATTATGGCAAGAGAGCTCTCCACTCCCCGGGGTCCCCAGCCTGACTACTCCTCTCTTGTTTTACAGTTACCTCAGGCCTAGAAATCTCTTCATTCCTTGTTAAGTTGTCAACAAGCATTTATTAAGCTCCATGCAATGTTGTAGAAAATGGACATTTGCCCATTTTGTTATGCTACCCTTAGATACATGGCTAGAAGTCCTCCCAAATTTACATGTGTAAACCAAGGAAATAATAATAATCACTAGCATCTTAAAATTTACAAACATTTTACAAATATAATCTCATTTTAATCCTTACAACAACCCTGAGAGAAAGATGCTATGGTGATCCTCATTTTACACATGAGGAAACTGAGGCAAACAGAAATTAAGTGACTACCTCAGGGGCATACAGCTAGTTAAATGTCGGAGACAGGATTTGTACTGATGTCTTCCTGACTCCAGGTCCTCACTCTATCCACTGTGCCAGTTAGTTGCCTCACTATGATGGAAAGAGCAAGAGCCCTAGTTTTAGACTTAGGAAATCTAGGTTCAGATCCCAGGTCAAACCATGGTCATTCATTGTGTGACCTTGGGCAAGACACTTCCTTTGTGTGTCTCAGTTTCCTCATCTGCAAAATGAGAGGGTGAAACTAGATGGTTTCCATTTAAAGGTCACTAAAATTTTGTGTTCCATGATCCTGTAGATCTCTGATGGTGTTGGGGTGAAGATTTGGGCTTCCAATCTCCAGTTTAGCTCCACTTCCTCAGCAGCCAGAACAGGGGGAGGAGGAGGCAAGGCTCACCCACAAAGGAAACCAGACTTTGTTATAAATAGCAAGGAAGGGAAAATAGCTGCTACAGATCACAAACATCCAACCAGCCTCAGGGGGTATTTTTAGTTCCAAGTGTTAATGAGGGTTTAATTAGTCCTCTGTACCATCTAAAATATTGACTTTCCAACCATCATCCTATCCCTGAAACTCTTTCCAGGTGCAGGGATTTGGTCAAAGGTAGGACAAAGACCATTCCCATTCTTCAGCATCATAAATGTCAGAGTGGGAAGGGGACATCCTCAAACAGCATCCAACACAGAAGTTCTGCAGCTGGGAAACATGGAGATCTATGGGTAGATTTTGAGGAGTTTCTGAATTTGTATGAGAAAGAAATTACATCCTTATTTTCACTAACCTCTAACTGAAATTTAGCATTTCCTTCAACTATGAATGGAGGGAGCAAATATTTTGAAAAGGAATGCACAGGCTCCACCAGCCTTCCAAAGAAGCCCAAGAAACAAAAATGTAAAGAGCTCCTGATCTCATTTCTTCATTTTATAGATGAGGAATTGTTGTTCGGTTACGTCAGTCATGTTTAATGACTCATGACTCCATTTGGAATTTTCTTGGTAAAGATACTTTGTTTGGTAGTGGTTTGCCATTTCCTTCTCCTGTTCATCTTACAGATGAGGAAATTGAGGCAAACAGGGTTAAGTGACTTGCCCAGGGTCATGTTGCTAGTAAATGTCTGAAGCTAGACTTGAACTCAGGAGGATGAGTAGTCCTCACTCTAGGCTTGGCACTCTGACCACTGCACCACCTAGCAAAGTAGAGTAAAGTGACCAGAAAGATCCCAAAGGACTTTTTGGCTGAGCTGGGACTGATACCCAAGTGTTCTAACTCTCACTAAAGCAGTCTTTCTACCACAGGACACCGGGTCTTGGAGGCAAAAGATCAGCTCTCATCCTATCCCTTCCTTTTTTCTCCCCTCCATTACCTCATCCCCGACAACCAGGGCCTGGATTCAGTAAGACCTGAATTCAAAGACATTTAACTAACTGTGTGACCATGGGCAAGTCACCTCATCTCTCTCCACCTTAGTTTCCTAAACTGAAAAAAAGAGGATGACTGTTGTAATACATTTTGTAAGGCTCAAATGAAATATTTCTTTTTTTTTAAACATTTAAAATTTCATTAAAACCATTTAATACCCTTTAGGTCTTCAGATACACTTACTATATAAATACAGTACCAAAGACAACATTTTCATTAAACAAATTGGTTAAATGGATAGGGACTCTTTAATATATTTGCATCAATCAACAGGATTTGTCATATCCACATTAGATTATGATAACATTCATTAAATGGTAATATTCATTAAATTAAATTAATATTCATTAAAATGTGGTTTTGTTTGAACCACTACCCCACAAATAGCTATACATAATTACAAACACATAAGTGCATACATGCATATGTATGTGTGTATCACAGTATCATAGATTTAGTGCTGGAAGAGGCTTCAGAAGCCATATAGTCCAGCTCTCTTATTTTACAGAAGAGGAAATTGAGTACCAAGGAGATTAAATGACTAGTCCAAAGTCATGCTAGTAGTGTTGGTGTCATAGGTTGGAGCTGAGCCCAGGATTTCTCTTTTCAGAGGTAAATGAGGTATTTCTAAAGCTATTAGCACTATCCACCAGTTAGTAGGTGCTCAATAAATTCTGGTTTCCTTTTCTTCCTACACACACATACACAGCGGATAGTGATGTGGTAAGTAAAAATGCAACAAAGGTAAACTGAGGCAAGTTTTCTGGTCAAGATAACAGCTTATTAGCAGTGGTGTGTCTGCCTGTTAGTAAAATGAGCCTCTGGCCACCTCAGCAAAGCCAGGGACCTGAGCACGATCGATTTGTTGCTGTTTGTCTATCGGGAAGACGATGTCAGTGAATTGGTTTTGAGTGAGGGAGGGCTGCGCAAAGTCACCAGACTCACTTTCTTCTCCAGAGTCATCTGGGTCCAGAACCATTCATCAAGATGACTAGAGATGGCTCCTGATCAGTTTAGATAGGCCAGCAATAACCCATAAATTGGGTCGATAGTCTCTTTCAGTGACAAAAGAACCTGAGTAAGGGCTGACAGGGCCCTTTAAACCTAGGTGTATTTTCTTTCTGATGTGCCAGACAGTACATCATTTAAACCTCCTCTGCAAAGATAAGACAATTCTGATTGGTAGATGTTTTAATGAGGCGCTTGCTTAAGAGTTACCTCAGCTCTTCCCCATTACTTACTCATTTGGGAAGTGGGAGTAATTCTCCAGTGATAAGATTAGTCTGCAGCTGGGGAAAGTGGGTTGGGTTGGCCTTCAGGTGTGGCTTTTCATTGCTTCTCTGACAATTAAGGAATGCTAATTCCTTTATGGACCTCAGCTGCCTCTAGTATTCTTGGCCAGAAAAATCAAAGCTACCCCAAACATGTTTTCTTCTTTCCTCCTTCCCAGGGGGCAGCTAGGTGTAGGGTAGAGTGGTTAAAAAAAAAAGAGAGAGAGGGAGAGAAGTGGGCCTAGAGCAGAGCCTTGGACAGACGTTACCTGGATGAAAATCCAACCAGTACAAATGGAAGGCCGTATATTGAGAACAAAGCGAAGGCCGATTTGGATGGAGAAGACAACCCTGTAGTAAAATTGGAGAGGCAGGTTGGGATCAGGTTGTAAAGAGCACAGCCTTTAGACTTTGACTTGACTTAAATGCCAAACGAAGAAATGTATATTGGATCCTAGAAGTAATAGGGAGCCAGTAGAGTTTATATCAAGTAGGAGAATAACTTGGCTGGACCTGTGCTTTAGGAGAATCACTTTGGTAGCTATGTGGAGGATGGATCGGAGTGGGGAGAGACTTGAGGTAGGGAGGATCATTAAGAAGCTATGGCAACAGTCCTAGCAATAGTCTAGGTATGAGACATTTGCTATGTGCAGGGCACTGTACTAAACTGGGAATCCAAAGACAGGCCCAGAACAATCCCTGCTCTCAAGGAGTTCATGATCTAAAGGGAGAGACAACACAAAAACAGTTCTGTAGAAACAAGACACACACAGCGTAAGCAGGAAGAAATCTCTGAGGAAAGGAAGGCAGGAGCATTAAGGGAGACCAGCTAGGGTTTGAACTAAGGTCTTGACTCATGAGTGGGGATAAAAAGGAGTCATCCAAGAAATGCTGTGGAAGTAGAAGCATTAACATTTGAACGCTGAGTGGATGTGGGATGAGGGAGGAGTGCGGGATGATACTGAGGTTACAAGCCTCCCTCAGTAACTAGAAAGATGGTGGTGCCTACAACAGCAATAGGGAAGTTTGGATAGAGGTCGTTTTGGCGTCAAAGATAATGAGTTCTGTTTTGAACATGAGGAATTTGAGTGGTCAGTGAGAAATTTCCAGTTGGCAGTTCAACAGAGAAACTGAAGAGAGATCTAGGAGTCATCCATGCAGAGAAGATAATTAAATTCATGGGAGCTGATGAGGTCATCTAGTAGAACCAAGGAGACCTAAGACATGTACCCATTGTCGAGACGTGTGATACGGATGATGTCCAGCAAAGCTGACTGAGAAGGAGCGGTCAGATCGGTAATAAGGTCATGATAGCTAGCATTTATGTAGTGTTTGCCTTGTGCCAGATGGAGTGCTGGGCCTAAAATTAGGCTGACTCATCTTCCTGGGTTTGCATCTTGGCCTCAGACGCTTACTAGCTATGTGGCCTTGGGCAAGTCACTTAACCCTGTTTGCAGTTCCTCTTCTGTCAAATGAGCTGGAGAAAGAAACGGTAAGTCGTTTTGTATCTCTGCCAAGAGCCCCCAGCCCCCCAAAAAAGGGGTAAGAAAAGTGGGTTAAGACTCAAATGACTAAGCAACAACAAATTGATCCTCATAACAACTCTGGGAGATAGATATTATTGTCCTCATTTTACAGATAAGACAATTGAGGCAAATAGAGGTTAAGTAACTTGCCTAAGGTCACACAACTAGTAAATCTGGGAGTCTGGATTTGAACTCGAGTCTTCTTACTCTAAGCTCAATGTTCTATCACCTAGCTGCCTGTAGGTAGGAGGAGAACCAAGAGAAAGCAGTGTCAAAAAATCTGAGAGAAAAATGTTCAGGAGAAGAGGGTGGTTAACAGCATTCAATGCCATAGCTCTTTATTCAGAAGGATGAGTTCTGAGAAAAGGCCACCAGATCTGGCATTTAAGGGATCATTGGTAACTTTGGAGAGAGCCCTATCAGTACATGATAAGACCTGAATCTGATCCTCCCAATCTGCTTAGCATCACTTTGGGCCCAGTGGTTCAATTTTGGAGCTACCGTATAACCTCTATTGGTTACATACTTAAATCCACCAAGTGTTTCATTTAGGAGATTTAATAGTATTCTACCTTGATATAATCAGCACAATGCTACCCTCCCCATGTGGAAGATTGCACCATCCTGAAGAAATCCTTCCACTGGAACTCTACACTGGATATCTACCTGTATGAGTGACAAATGACTTGGGTAGATGTATGGTTTATTTTATGTCTGGATGTCAGAGTCTTGATATTAGAATCAGAGACTCCTCCAACAAAATTACTTTCATTGTGCTTATCAAAGAATCTTGAGATAGTTTTTAAAGCTGTATTTTGATCTTCCTAATTAAGTACTTCAAACATTTTTTTTTAATGAATATACTAAGCAGAGTAAGATCTTTGAGTCAGTTGTGTGACTGACGTGGTCTGCTAGAAAATACTGTTTGTAAAAACTTTCCTGTTCCCTTTTATTTTTTTCATCAAAGATATCAATTCATGTATAGATTATTCTCATAAAGTTTTGATAAAGTAAGTAACTATGTGGATCAGTAGTTATTGATGACTTCTTTTTCCTCATGATTTTTCTAAGTCATTTATCAGCTTACCCTCTTTCAAATGTCTTGAAAATGAATCCCTCAAAATTGTGTCCCCCTTGGCATAAATTTTCTCTTAGCATATTTGCTCTGGTCCAGCTGCCCTTCCAGTCTGTCTTTCAGTGTACTTTCTCTTCCTCATGGGGCACATCAGAGACTGAGATGTTAGCATCCAAGAGGAGTGATTCTGCTATCATTAAGATTTCAATTCAGTTCAACAACAGGGGCAGCTAGGTGGTGCAGTGGATAGAGCACTAGTGCCAGAGTCAAGAGGACCTGAGTTCAAATCTCATCTCAGACACTTGACACTCACTAGCTGTGTGACCTTGGGCAAGTCACTTAACCCTGATTGCCTCATCCTAGGTCATCTCTAGTCATTCTGATGAATATCTGGTCACTGAAGATGACTCTAGAGGAGAAGTGAGGCTGGTGACCTGCACAGCCCTCCGTCAGTGAAAACAAAGTCAAGTACAAGTCATGTCATCATTTCTCTGATGGCATGGTTTTCAACAATGAAGGATGAACACACAATTCATGTATGTCTTGCCTACTATGTACATTGTGCATTGTATCACATGGGAGTTGGGGAGTTACAAAGCCAAAGACACAAGTAGTCTCTGTCCTCTAAGGGGTCACATTCTTTTGAGCAGAAGTTAGAGAAATGCTGACAGACCTGTTTTTTATTTGTCATTTTCCTTCTAGTTTCATCTTTAAATGTTCTCGGGATCACTTGGTTAACTGGGAGTCGTGCCAAGCTCTCTGTAAATGTCTTTGTCTCTCTGACGTTTCTTGTTCTGTTATGAGGCAGATATTGCTCATAACCTTCTACCACCCTTCTTTGTAAAGTTCATCAAAGCTCCCAGGGTTGTTGTGAGGATAAAAGAAGATAGTATTTGTAAAGATTTAGTGAACTTTAAAGGGCTGTATAAATTTTATATGTATATATAGTTACATGTATAATTTTATACATACATAGTTATTGCTATAATATAAATTGTGTATAACAATTCTACATAATTTAATAACAGTTATCATTATTAAGTGGGCATTGCCCTTGACTGCTAAGAAAGGAGAAAGGAAAGATATTTTCCTCTATTAATTGGGCAGAGTTGTTTTGCCTCCTCCAGCCTCAGTTTTTCCATCAGTAAAATAGAGATAATACCATTTGTGCTATGTATTTCACCATGTTATTGAGAGGAAAGCAACTAACACACTGTGAAGGGTTATATAATGTGAATTATCCTTACTCTTTTTTAGGGGGAAACCCAACTTTTGTGTTAGGTATACTAAGGGGAAGAAATGGGTTATTCATGTGTAATGGGGGTTTGGCCAGTTTGGGGCTAGTCCTCAGAGTTGGGACTAAATCATAAGGATAGGCTTTCCGAGCCAGCCTTGAAACGAGCATCATGGGCTGCTATTATCACTACCTGGAGGCTTATCATGCTCCCGCCTCACTCACCACCGAGACAGAGATAGTACGTGCTTTTATTTCTGGCTCAGTAGTCAATCAAAAGACTTTTCTTCACCATGAAGTAATAAGATAGGAAGCAGTCATAGACTGTCTAGGCATTTTCCAAGTCAGGAACAGGGCCCCTTTATTACATATCATCACACACTTGCACAAGCAGGATCACCAGCTCTTTCATGTGTGTTGGCAGCAGGCAGAGAGAAACTCCCGGGCATGCTCTGAGAACTGGATTCCCTTTGGCCAATCCCCAATGCATATACGCATGTAGAATTATGAAGGGATGAGAAGCAGTAGGGGTTATTTAGTAGTTCAGGGGTGACCCAATTAGCAGTAGAAAAAGGAGAAAAAAAGGCTGGTGAGGGTGGCAGTTTCAAGAGTTCACCTACTTCCTTCCTGGCATCATTTTTGTACCCTGCCCCCACCCTGCCCCAATCTCCTCGGAGGCTGAGGAGTACAGACATGGTTCTTAGCCCCCTTTCTGATCTCTGGCCTGTCCCTGCTCTTCTTCAGGAACTGACCAAGAACCCCAAAGTGACCCCTACCCTGGCTATGCAGAGGTGAGAGGAGGGAGCTGCCTGTCTTTGAGGCTCTCCCCCAGCCCCCACTGGGATGCCTGCCTGCTTCGGGGGAGAAAGCCCCAGTGTTCTGTGGCCTCCAGCCTTGGCCACCTGTTCCAGAGGCTGAGAAACCAGGAAAGAGGGCCCCTTTGTTTAACTCAGATTTTGACATGGCCCCTGGGAACTGAGAGAGTGTGCATGGGGTCTTGTTAACCCTTTAGGCTGTCCAGATGGTAAAGAGATTGATGAACATCTGCCTGGGAATCTTTGAAACACCCCCAATGAGCAGTTAGGAAAAACTGCTCCATTCTCTCTCCTAACAATTGTTTAGGGATCAGAACCTTCGATGGTCACTGGTTCTTGAGATTAATATAGCAACATGTTTAGCAGCTCTGGCTGGGGTGTCATTCCTCTCAGTCAAGATGGAGGTGGGGGTGGGATGGACATATATTTGTCTTAGTTAAGTGCTTAGAGATCTAAGTGCCCACTTACATCAGAACAACATTAAACCACTTCACACAATCTCTTCAGGGACAGGTGATCTGCTTCTGTTCCTTGTAACCAATGCTATCATCTTCAAAGCATGGGAAACTAGGTCTCACCCTTCACCCAACTGCATGCTAAGGTTGGGGGCAGGGGAAGTAATCTGAGTCTGCCCAACTGAAGGGGCTTTCTATTCAGGGACAGAAAGGGGAGATTTCTAATGCAGAAAGTGCTCCGTAAATCTTAAAGAAACATAGAACTATGAGGTCTCACTATTAGAAAAAGAATGGAGAACTAGAAAGTAGAGGAGGTGTTAATAGAGATACAGAAAGATAAAAGGAAGAATATGGAGAAGGAGAAAGAAAAAAGGAGGGGTGAGAAAGAGAGATATGCAGAGGATTGTCATAAGAAGAGAGGAAATGGAAGAGAAATTAAAGTCCCCTTCAGCTTTACAAAATGTTTCCCCTACAGGTCAGTGGGGAAGAATCATTATCATTTTACAGATGGGGAAACTAATCATCCGAGAAGTTTAAACTGCCAAGGTCGAGTTCATGCTCATACAACTTGAGGTTGGACTCAGATCTTTTGACTCCAAAGTTTGGCGTTTTTCTATTTATTTATTCACATTCATTCTCATCAGTTTTCCTTGATCCCTAGAGCAGGAAGTGGGCTTTCTTTCCCTCACCTGATTTCCTGTCGGTCTATACTCTTCTAATAAACTTGTATTTTAATTTTATATTGATTGATGTGCATGTCTTGTTTCTCCTGACACATTTCAAACTTCCTGAGGTAGGGCCATGTCTTAGTGTATCTCTTCCAATACCTAGCACAGTGTACAACAGTCAGTCAGTCAATCAGTCAGTCAATTACATAAGCATTTGTTAAACACTTGGGAACCAGGCTCTGTACTAATTACTTAGGATACAAAGGAGGGCAAAAACAATGTTCCCTCCCTCAAGGAACTCACATTCTATTTGGGGAGACAGCATGTAAAAAATTGTCTGTACAAGATACATACGGTGTAAGTGGAAGGTAAGCTCAGGTACTAGCAGTCCAGAGGTGGGGATGGGGAGGGATTAGAAAAGGCTTGAAGAAGACAAAATTTCAACTGAGTCTCTAAGGAAGCCAGGAGATGGAGGTGAAGAGGGAGAGCCTTCTGGGCATGAGCTCAACCAGTGAAAAGGCAGGGGGTTTCGGAGATGAGCTCTTTGTGTGAGGAACAATGAGGAGGCCAATGTCTCTTCATGGTTAAAAAAAAAGCGTTAAGACGGGAAAGGTAGGGAGAGAGCAGGTTGTGAAGGGCTTTATAAATAAAATAGAGGATGTTATCATAAATAAAATAGAGATGTTATCATGGGTCCTAGAGGTAATAGGGAGTGTATTGATTGGAGAGAGAGAGAGAGAGAGAGAGAGAGAGAGAGAGAGAGAGAGTCTGTGTGTGTGTGTGTGTGTGTGTGTGTGTGTGTGTGATCCATCATCACCACACAGCTTTGGAGAAGTCACCTAGGCAGCTGAAGCTGAGGATGGAAGAGTAACCAGAAAGCTATTGCCATAGTCCATTGTGGGATACAGAAGACCTGCACCAGGATGTCAGTGGAGAGAAGTACTGAAGAGATGTTCTGAAGGTAGAAGGGAAAAGACTGACACTGCTCCTACTAAATATTTAACAAATATTTAAAAAATGAATAAAAAAGAAGGATAGAGAGGTGAAAGAGAAAAGAAGGAAAAAGAACAGAATGAATTAGAAGCTTCTCTCTGGCTGAGCGCCCCTCAGCCCCACAAAAGAACCAACAGATTGTCTTCCTGCGAGCTCCCAGCCCCTTCCCCCATAACCCCTAGGGACTCTCTCTCCCAGGCTGCTGGAGTCCAGATGTTGCCCAACACAAGCCAATTCCCTTTGATTAAGTTAACAAATAAACACCCAGCCCAACCCCAATGCAGCTCCCAGACTGGGGGCTATTGATTTTCAGTCTCAGGGGATGCATCATTTCTCAGTATTTTAATAGATATTCATTCCGGCCAGACCCTGCCTAGCAAACTGCTGGCAAGGAGACTAATGAGCATTTAACACTTTTAAAATAAAGAGGACCCAGGGCAAAGGATTGAAGATGGCTGGTGGGAGGCGGGGAAGGTTCAGGAAGGAGAAAACTGCAAGAGATTAACCACCCACCTGCTACCTATCTGAAATTCAGATGGATGGATAGATGGATCGGGAATTATTTCTTGCTCAGAAGCTCACAGTAATAATAATGATAGCTAAAGCTTATGAGCCAGGCACTTAGTATTTACTGGCTCATTTGATCCTTATGACAATCCTGAGAGGTAGGTTCTATTATTATCCCCATTTTACAGATGAAGAAACTGAGGCAAACAGAGGTTAAGTGACTTGCCTAGGGTCACACAGCTAGGGGGTGTCAGAGGCTGGATTGCAACTCAGGTCTTCCTCCAGGGTCAGCTCCCTATCTACTGTAACACCAACCACAGGGATCTTTTGGTAGAGAAACTCTTTCCACCAACGTAGTTTAACAACTGCTCTTCAATTGATAATCTTGGGGTCCAAGCTGGGATTTGAATCCAGGTCTCTTGACTCCAAAACCAGCTCTCTATTTCCTATTCCAGGCTGCCTCTCTTAAGAGAATTCTTAAAGGTAAGGCAATGCTTAAACCCCACCTGTTTCATTTTGTTGGGGATGGAGGAATGGTGGGCACGAATGGAAAGGCTTGAATAGTAAGGAAGTTTTCAAATCTGGGACTTGGGTAGAATTGCATGAAATCAGAGGGCAGAACTGTAAAATTTCAGAATTAAAAGGAATCTCAGAAGTCAACAATATAATGTCTGATCTGGAGACAGGAAGACTCGAATTTGAAGCTGTATGATCCTGGGAAAGTCCCTTAACCTCTCTCCTCATCCTGCGAAATGGAGACAGTAATGGCCCCTACTTCACCTGGCTGTTATGAAGGTCCAATGAAAATGAGAACAGATGGCACTTTGCCTACCCTGAAATATTACATAAATTCTAGCAACTGTATCCATTATCATCTGTCCTGACACCTGAACAGAAATCTCAGTTAATAATATTTCTCAAGTAATGGGAATTCACAACCATTCTTTGGGGGAAGCTCTAATTGTTAAGACATTTCCTTAAACTGAATGGAAATCGCTGCCTCTGTAAATTCCATCCACCCATTTTGGGACAAGTAGAATAAAAAGTCTGATCTCTCTTACACATTATAACCTTTCAAGCACTTAGAGTATCCCAGCCCTCTAGCCTTTTCATTTCCAGGCTAAACAACCCCAATTCTTTCAACCTGTCCTTGTTTTGGAAATGATTCCCTTTTCATCTGTGCTTCAGAGAATCCTTCACTCTCTTTAAGATACGGTTCAAGCATCACCCTCTAGATAGATTTTTTCTTGATACTTCTAATTGCTCATGCCTTTTCTCCCAAGCTACCTTATATTTATTCTGAATATACCCATTTTCTATACTTATGTAAACCTCCCCTTCCCCCATCCCGTTAAAATAATTATTTCATTTTAAGTCTAGGGAGCAATAGAATGGGCCACTAATGTCTACAGGCTTGCCTTCTTCTTTGGCTTTAAGGAGATTACTTTAGATGGAAATTTATGAATTAAACCACAATTATTCTGAACCTCCAGTTAGAATAATTCCTAACATTTAGGCAGAGCTTGTATTCTCTGCCTAAATTTACATTAATATATATCTCTAGTTAACCCTGGGGCTCATAGTAGCTGAAGCAAAATTCAGCTTACTTGAAATTGTGAGTAATAGAATAGCAGACTACATTAGGATCCATGGATAGATAGACAGCTATCTAGAGGGAAAATTGGGGAAAGAGCTAATCTTTTCTCTAGGAGTCTATATTGGTGGCATCAGCCTAGATCTTTGAAATGTCTATAGAGATGACTTTCTTTGCCAAAACTCAGTCCTAAATTTCTTTTTCTCCTTTTGCTGATTCTTGACTCAGCTCTGCATGACCTCTCCTTCCCCTCAAAATGTCTATCTGCATCAGAGATAACTGCTCCATTTTATGCAAATTCCTTAGAGAATAACCAAGTCTCTCACACAATAATGGCTTTGATTGATTCAGGGAGCTGTACAGGCCCTGTTCACACTAGGTTCTGATTGATTCACTCAAGAAGAATTCTAATTACTAAAGGTTAAGTGAGTAGAACCCCATTTTTAATATTGAGCACAGGGACTGTTTCATTTTTTTTCTTTTTATCCCTGTCATCTACTCACATGGTATCTGGTGCATGTAGTAAATGTGTTTTGATTTATAGCTCCTAGCTTACCACTTTGTTGCTATTAGGTTCAAATGAGATAATGTATGCAATGTCTTTTTTTTTCCTTTTTTTTTTTTTTGAGCAAGAAAGCTTATAGCTGACCTGTAATCTCATCAGCACAGGGCAATAAGGCAAGCACCCAACTGTTCTGCATTTAGTACTGTTAAAATTAAGTGATTTAGTAGAGGTCACTTAGTGTGTCAGAGATAGGACTTGAACCCAGGACTTTGGGACTCTGAGGCTTCTTCCTCTTCAGGCCATGAGAAAATTGAAACTGTCAGCAAAGGTCACATGGCCAGTTAGTAATAGAGCCAGAATGCAGGATTATAAGATTTAAAAGCTGCTTTTCTTTTCCAATCCATTCATTTAGGTGAGAAAAATGAGACCCAGAGAGAACTGGCTTTGTCTAAGATCAAAGAGATAGAAAGTAGCATGAAGCTATATCTCTCCTAAAATATACCACTGCCTCCCAGGTATATGCTCAATTGTAGTACAAGGAGCAGTGGTGAATCAGTGAGGCAGATCAGGAGACAGAAATCCCACATGGGTACAGCATTCTTATTGTAAATATGGAAGGCAGTGGAAATGGGATGGGGGGAGGGCCCAGCTATTTCTCTGCCCCTGCTCATGGTATTCCTCTTTCTGGGCAAATTTAGGGACCCTTCGTACTTGGAGGACAATATGTAAATCATTTTGCAAGGACACCTTTGAACTGGAGTCAACAGCTCAGGCACTTTGCATGTAAGACTCACAGTGCATATTGCCAGGCTAGCTCCTTGATTAGCTTTACCAGCTGCCAGAAACTTGGGCTTGGCTCAGGGGAGAATGTTGATACCCCCCCACCCTCAGCTCGTGTACACACACACACACACACACACCCTCCCTTCCCTTTCTCTGGCTAAACCCTTAAATGGATTTCAGACTCCAGGAGTCAGAGCTCCTGCAGTTGGCAGAGGGGCTGACCCAGAGATGCCAGGGTATCTGAGACAGACACTGTCCTTAGTTGGGCTACTCAGGTGACAGATGGAAGCTCCCTGAAAGACCCTTTAAGCTTGCTGTGTCAGACAGCCCTGCTGGGGAGCTGGGCCTAATCCCACCCTACAGTCTGCCTCTCACTCATCTCCATTTCTGTTTCTATAATCAGGGAAGATTTGTTTGTCCCCCTCCCCTGTACTTCTCCTAGTTCAAATTTCTCTTTTCTGCACTAGTCCCATGTCTAGGATTTTATTTTCAGGGATCTTACAAGAGGAAAGATATCCTTAGGCATTGAAACAAGCTGAAGAACCATAATATGGTGATATTGTCTTGGATTTCTATTAGAATCAGACTACCTCTGCCTCCAGATGAGGATAGATTTTCCTTATGTCAAATCAATGGGTTTCTGGGTCTGAGAGGGAGGTGGGGATCTCATAGTTGTTCCAGATCAAGGAGTGAAAGGGCTTGGGTCCAAGAAAGGAGACAGGCAGAAGGCAGATGCTGAGTGCTGATGTCACACTTGGGGGTCTTTAATGCCCTGCCAGTAATAATGCTGTGCCAGTCACATACAGACATGAGTCTTCCCTGGCCTCTGTGAATGATCTGGGGAGGCTCCCTTCAATCAAACTCCTGAGAGGGAAGGGAGCCAGTCAGGAGCTGCATCCTTCTGATTTTTCACAATGTTTTGTGACCACCTGTCAGTCAGTTAATTAGATAGCTATCCTGGTGGGAAGATGCTCTGTTCCCAGGTTTAACCCTCTGTCACACCAGGGCCATTCTGTTGTGGACATTCTAAAAGGGCTAATTCAGTGAGAAGATTCACAGTGGGGTGGAGATGAGGACCTCTTGGGAGCCCCAAGGTCCATTGTGGCTGCTTGGGATAGGCCCTATGGCTTGAGGCTCCAGGGATGGAGGGGTATTGTTCCTGTCTTCTTTCAGTAGCTTGTTTGCTGCTTCCTCTACTTCCTCTGGTTCCATCTGGCAGGCATCAGCTAATGCCTGTCCGGTTGCCACCACGAAGCCAGTGTCACCAGCCAGGGTGTCCAGGCCACCCTGAACCAGAGCCTGTCCAGAAACAAGAAAAAGCAAGGGCATGGATAACTTCTTGTGCCTTGGTGGGATCTGGCTTTCTCAGAGTAGGCACTTCTTATCCATATGACCCTGGGGTACACTGGTTCACCTGTGCCAACCCTTAAGGATCCATCCCCTTCTCAGTTCAATGGCAGGTCTAAACCCTTATGCTATTGTGGGCATTGGTTCTTCAATCAGAGCATATAGGTTTCAATCAATCTCCTGAGACATGATGATGATTGATAATGACAATGGTGATGATGGCAACCACCAGTACGCTTTAAGGTTTGCAAAGCCTATTACAAATATTGTCTCTGATGCTCACAAAAACCCTGGGAGGTAGTGTTCACATTATTATACTCATTTCATAGGTGAGGAACTGAGGCAGACAGATTGGGGGTGTGTGTGCAGAGGAGACAATAAATATAGAACTGAGAGACATCCTAGTCCGATCCCTTCATTTTACAAATGGGGAAACTGAGGAGCACAGAGGTTAAGTGACTTGCTCAAAATCATAGAAGCAGCTAGGCGGCACAATGAAGAGAACTGGACTTGGAATTACAAAGATCAGCTTCAGACTCTGGGCAAGTCATTTCCCTTCAGTCTGCCTGCTTCCTTACCTGGAGAATGAGAATAATGACAGTACCTACTTCCCAGGGTTATTGTGGAGATCAGATGAGGTAATATTCGTAAACTTTGTAAACTTCTGGGTGCTGTTATTAAACCTCATAGGCTTGATTTGAACCCGCATGTTGACGAGAGCTAGCGCTCTATCTAGCATACGGATTTAGATGTGCTTTTGAAATAGTGTAGGCAACTTCCTCTACGGATGAGGGTCTGCATTTGTTCTACAATTTATGGCTTTGGATAATTGTCTGGGAGCCCTAAGGGGCTAAATGACTTGGGTCACTCAGCTAGTGTCAGAGGCTGGATTTAAATCCAGGTCTTCCTAATTCTGAGGCTAGCCCTCTAGCCACCAGGTAGGTCATACTGTCTTCCCTTCTCGTGGCTTCTACCTCTCCCCAAGCTGAAATCTTCTTCCCTCCTTATGCCCTTAATTCTGGACATGTCACCAGTCATAGACTCACCTTCCGGATCAGTCGGGCAGTAGCTGGTGTAGAAGATGCAGGAGCTTCTGGGTCCATCCTCTTCCTGCCACCTGTGATCGTTGTGTACTGGGACTCCGGAACAGGGCTCTCCCTCTCCCTGGAAATGTTATTTTTCTTCCTGTGAAGCTGATTCCAAATGGACAGGGAAATAGGTCTCAGAAGGGGCATTAGACTTCTTTGGGGACTAGCTCACTGGAGGGAGTCTTAGTCACCCATCACAGGAAAGAGACTCAGGATTTCTGGTCCATTCCTGATTAAAGACTGATGTCTGCTATGCCAGCGTCTCCCTTTCCCCTCCGTCCCCATTCTCTCTCGACCAACACTTATATTGTCCTCTGACTCAGTTTCAGGAAGGAGATCATGTGTCTATATGTGACTTTCCCCTTTATTACCTGGTCAGGGGAGGTGGAGGCTTGGACCCCTGAGGATGCCACCAGGCTGGCTGCCTGTTTCCTTGTCATTCTGACCTTCTGTTTCTCTGGATAAACAGCATCTTGATGTTCTGCTGGGGAGAAGCGGGGTTGGCTTAACCGCTGACTGACTATTGTCAAGTTAATAGCCCCACTGGGACCTGGTAGGGCCCTTGGCACACTGGCAACCTTTGCCAGGCCTGCAGGAAGCCAAGAGCAATCAAAGACATCTCACTGAAAAGGACATGCTCAGGTCTCATTAGCATCAGGCATCTCCAGTTTCTGTGGTCTCCACCTTTACAAGTTTAGGAAGGAGAGACATCAGGGATGTGGGCCAGTTCAAAGCAGCCTGTTCTTCAAGACATCTCTTCTTGGGAGAAGGCCTTACCCTCCCCCTCTCTTGCCTCAGCATTTCCTTGGGTCACCTTGACCACAGAATCTTCATGCTGTCCTCCAGCGCCATGTTGTGATCTCTCATTCAGAGCAGCCCCACGATGCCCTCCCTCACAGGAATTTAAGGTTTGCATTTGCTCTGAACCTTGCTAGGTGAAAGTTAGCTAATCTTATAAACTAATTCCAGTTAAGGACCTCCATGATTGGGTTAAGGAGTTGAATTTTTAATCAGAGCTTTCTGGAGACAGGTAGCTTAACCACATACATTTTCTCTAAAGCTGGTTTTTTTTTTCATAAGGGAAGATAGGAGAAATATTTTTCACAAGTGTTTCTTTATAAAACTTTCCTCTCTTCACACTATTTAGCAGGCAGCCTCCCACTCTGCCCACATGGACTGGCTGAGGATGTACTTTCCATACCCACACAGTTTCTGTGGCAACAAGCTCCAAGGCAACCCCCTCATCTTGCCTACCATAAGAAATATGAGATCCTACCCCCCACCCCCAACCAGGCAAGAAGGGGCAGGTTTGGAGCGGGTACCGATGTACTTCCTCAGAGGAAAGTACCCACTTAAGAGAGCAGAAGGGATGGGGGATGTTGGGAATGGGGTTGATCCCAGACAAGGTTGGGCTTCTCATTGGGTCAAAGACAAAAGGGACTGACCTGGAGCAGAGTGAGGGTAGCACAGGCCATCCCTCTTTGGAGAAGGTGATGTTGGAAGTTCATTCTCATGATGCATACTGAAACAGACGCAGGAAATAGACCATCAGTCTCCCTACTCCTAATTGTGACCATTTCCACCATCAATTTTTCTGATGGCTCTCGTTGTATCCCGTGGATCTGGATTCAATGTGAGACTACGATGCCTACACTGTGGCCAAAGAGCAACCTGTCTCAACACCCAATAGCGTCTACCCTTTCCTATAGATTGGTCAGCTTTCTTCCTGTCACCCACTACCTTCATGTTCACCCCTGTTTCCTCCTTTGCTCCCATTATCTCCTCCCTCCTGGAATGCCACATTTTTTCCTTCTACCAAGTATGTAGTAGGTACTCTGCAAATACTTTTAGATTGAATTGATCTCCCTCTATGGAACTAGGAGAGAGATTCCTGCATATGGGAGGTGGCTGATGCACTGAACTCATCCCCAAATGCTCTGTACTTTCCCAATGGTGGGTTAGTTGACTTAGAAAACCACATATTAACAATATATTTTATTGTATTTTTATTTAGTTTGTTAAATATTTAAATATTTCCCAATTGCATTTTAATCTGGTTTAAGCTGCACTAGGAACATGCTTTGGTGAGTTTTTTGACACTTTTGATCTAGTCCCAACCTTTTTTGCATTTGAGGAAACTGAGGCAAACAGAGGTTAAATGAGTTGTCCAAGGTCATACAAAATTGGGATTTTAACTTAGGCCCTTTGTCCCAAAATCTAGCATGCTTCCACTGTACTATTGTATATCCCAAATCTCACAGAGGTAACTAGGCAGTACAACAGATAGGACAGCAGGCCTGGAGTCAGGAAGACCCGAGTTCAAATATGGCCTCAGACACTTACTAGCTGAATGACCTTGGGCAAGTTACTTCACCTTGTTTGCCCCAGTTTTTCCAACTATAAAATGGGGATAATAATAGAATGTACCTTCCATGATATAATACTTGTAAGGCACTTAGCACAATGCCTGGCACATATAGTAGGCACTCAATAAATGGTTGTTTCCTTCCTTCCTTGGAGATTTCTGAAGTGTTTAGTGACCTGGATATAAACCTCCTTTCCCTCCCCTCCCCTGAGTCTGGATTACTGCAGGATTCTACTTTTTAACTAATAATATTTTCAATAAATCGCTCACTAAACTCATCGATTCACTTCACTGCTCCCCAGAGATACTACCATCTGTCTGCACGTCAGTGGAATGAGCAAACCATTCAGGTTTAAACTGCAGCATCACTTCTGACGTGGGGATGCCCTCTTCTGGTCTAACGGGTCTCCGCAGGCCACGTTAGCAACCCTGCAGAATCATCAGAAGGCACTTGGCCTGATGTCTTCATTTTACAGATGAGGATGCTGACACCTAACATGGTTCGGTGACTTTTCCAAGGTTCTGGTGGTAGTAAATGATAGAGCCAGAAATGGAACCTGGGTCTTCTGACTTTAAATTAAATTTCCTTTTCCATAGAACTACTTTCCTTCCTTCCTTCAAGGGAGAAATGAAGTGAAATGCTCCTTCCCTTCCCCTCCCAAGTCAGGATGATGCTTGTTTCTGCTGTCCTCCCCTCCCCTAGACTACTATGCCCAAACCTAGGGCTGACAGTTTCCAGTCACCACCTGGAGAACACACAGCTGTTGGCATTGTTGGTATTGGCATTGCTGGCATTTGTGTTGGCATGAGTCCTGGCCAGGGGGTTGGTAGGTGGTTCTGGGGGGAAGTCATCTAGGAAGACAGGGGAGTCCATATCCTCCATCTCCATCTCTGTGAATTGCAGGGGCCTCTGGCTGGCAACATGGGGGGGCAACGAGTCAGTCCTCTCTAGGAAGGTGTCCACCTGGCCAAAAAGGCCACCTGTCCTCTGGAACCAAGGGAAAAGAGAAACAAGGCTGAGAACCATGTCCAGGAAACATAGGCTGGGAGTGACTCTGAGGCAGACAAGGCTAGAAGAGAGAAGGTGATATAGGCAGAGGGCCCTTGGGAAATGAGTGAACACCTTCTGTCATCTAATAGGTTGTGAAGTATTCCAGAGGCTTGCCACTTTCACTGCCCCTAAAGGCCCCCTTAAAGAGCTGTTTCTTCCCCTGGGTGGCAGGGTAAACTTCCATGCTGGGAGCTGGAAATGATACAGGGGAAAGAGAAGATACAGCTTGAAATGGGAATTATTACATTAATAGTGGATGATAATTAACGATCACAAAATAAAGAGACATGAAGGCAAGTACATAACAGGTGAACAGAGTGATGGCTATAAGGACTGGAGTTCATGCTGTAGGGAATGGAGGCAGGTGAGACTGGTCAGAATTTGGATGAAGGGGTGGGACACCACTGGACAGAAAAGAAGACAAGGCTTGGAGGCTTGTTGTGTGTGGGATTAGAAAGAGCATTGCTTGGTTAGAAGTGAAGACTGGGAGTCAAGTAGCTATAAAGGGGGAGGATGGTTAGATGAGGGGATGGCCAGCTGTCAGGCTGGACTTATCTGACACCATCCCCCTCTTTATTTCCATGGGATGCTACTGCCCCTCCACTCTCCAGTCATTCAATTTGTCCTGCTTTCACTTACCCGGTAGATCCCCTCTTCCATGGCTGCCTCCACCATGGCCCTCTCCAGCTCTTCCTCAGCTGTCAGATCTCCAGAGATGGCACGGTGGATCTCAGGAGCCGCTTCCTCTTCAATGCTCCGAAGCCCAGCCTTATGCAGGCAAAGAAATGCAATGATTAATGCAACCAAGGAGAAGAGATGAGGGCTCCTAGCCCCAGTGGTGCTCCCTCCCTCTGACCAGGGTTTCCAGTGTTGGGAGCCAGCCTCCCTAAAGTTCCAACATTGTCTCTTTTTCATTTTGCTATTATGTCACTCATTTTCCTTTTGGTTCATCAAGGTCCCTGAGCAGACGATCCTGGAGATCCCAGGGAGGTTATCTAGGTCGTCTTATCTAGGAAGGTCCTCATGCTGATCACCCCAGGGGATACACCATATCCCTCCTGGGCTGCCTAGACCTGACTTTTGATAAATTAGCTATGGTCTAACGCAAATCTGTTAAGCTGCAATTTATAACTATTGCCTTTTACCCTGACTTAAACTGACCCATCTCCTTTGGCCATTTAGAAATGACATATGCACCTCTCCTAGTTTCCTCCCTTTATCATTGATAGTGCAAGAACCTGTATGACCTTAGGCAAGTTACTCTGTGCAAGGAGGGAGTTAGAATGGATGACTTCTAAGGCTGTCCAGCTTTAACACTATGAACCTACAATATGGGAAATGTGCCATCTCTATTCTAGACTTTAGGGGGAGATGATGCCTTCTGGGAAGAATGGTGGAGATGTGTATGTGTGGACATCTCTGGGCTTGTTGTGCGACTCACCTGGATCTGCACAGTGTCTTTTTTGGGTCTATATCCATAGTATTCCTCCTGCCGCTTCATAAACTTCCGGAAATGTTCTTGGATCAGGAAGGTGGCATAGAATTTTCCTACTGTCACCTCATCATCTAGAGAGTTAATCAACAGAACCATGAGTCCCAATTACAGTGGGCTTCCTGGGCCCAATGTGGGGCCGATAGTAGAAGGGGTCAAGAAGGAAGTGGGATTAGACATTATAAAACTTCATTTCCTTTGGTTATTTGGGCCAATGGAAATATTCTGTCCTGAGGCTCATTGTCAGCTCTGATAGACCTCCATGAATGCAAAGGCATTCTAAACATCTGATAGCAAGGCATTCCTCTATGACAAAGGACTGGCTCTCTTGGAAATCCCATTCCTTCCTCTTCTTTAATAACCTTGGTCACAACTATGATTCCCAAGGGCCATTGAGGAAACATCCTTGACAGAGAAGTGATGGAATCAAGATGCAGAATGAAGCATGCATTTTTGGACTTAGTCAGTATGTGAATTTTTTGGGGGAAACAATGCATATTTGTTACAAGGACTTTCAGTGGGGGAAAGTATGGAGGAATGAAGGGAGTATCTTTTCCGTAATTTACTACTACTGAATTACCCATTAATCCCTTAAATGGAATATATTTTAAGTCACCATTCTCTTATAATAGAGATAGTGTAGTAAAAAAAAAAAGACAGTAAAGAGTAATTGAGGTATATTTTTAAAAAAATTCAGAGAAATGAATGCAAGGAAAGTCAGAAAAATACATAGAGGAGCAGGACAGTTTTGAAAACTAGAGGTTGAATTTATTATACTTAAAAAGCAAAGCAAGCAAACTATACATATGCATACATTTATATATATAATGTGCCATATATATGACATATATGTCAAAATTATAATATATAATATTATATATATATATGATATGGAAATAGGCATTTTATTCAGCATTTGTTAAGAATGAAAGTTAAAAATAAGCCCTGGCCTTTGGTTCCCTAAAGCCATACCTACCTCCAATGGGGGGAATGACTTGGTCCAGGAGCTTCATGCTTGTTCTCTTCCAAATCTTCTTGATGATGGCTCTGAGCTCCTCATTGGCCTGTTCAAAGTTACCTGGTGGCAAGTGAGAGGCAGGCATGGCTTCTTCTGACACCATTCATACCATACTAATCCCTTGAGACAAAAATGACCTCCCAGCCCTCTCTAGAAACTTGAGAGCTAACCAGTCACTCTTTGGAGGACATCACATCCCTTCTAGTGGCTCTGAAGCCCATTTCTTGGCTCACTATCTCTGACCCTGGTGATCGGGGCCCAAAGCTAACCTTGCTCTGGTTTTGTTCTCTCTTCGCCTTGGCTGTCTGGGCCCTAGGTACAGAACACTCCCGCATTTCAGGGTTCTCCAACATCGATCTCCTTGTCCATCTTTTATTCCCCTCATGTTTGCCCCTTGCAATACTTTTTTATAATATACGTCCCATCCCCCAGTAAAGAAATCCTTTTTTTCTCCCTTGATTAACATTAGGGAGAATTGGTGATGGCTATTATGTAGAATAAACAGCCACAGGTGCTCACGGGTACGGGGAAGACTGTGTGCTGAAGATCTTCTAAGGAAGGACCATGTCAGAGTGGCACAGAGACTTACTGACCTTTCATGGGGTTTATGGAATTGGGGCCAGAGGGACTGAACTGTTTTTGTATGTGTCATGGACCTCTTTGGCAGTCTGTTGAAACCTATGGATCCCTTCTCAGAATGATGTTTTTAAATGCATAAAATAAGACACATAGTATTACAAAGGATACCAAATGTATTGAAATATGGTTATCAAAATATTAAGAGAACAAAAGAACATAGGCACCAGGTTAAGAACTTTTCACAGAGATTGATAAATATATATATATACATACACATACATATGTAAGATAGTCTAAAAGTTTTAGTACAGTTTTACGCTACTAAAGCTTAAAACTGCACTAAGACTTTTGGGCCACCCTGTATTTTATATACATATTTATACATATACACATATTATATACATATCTTATAATATCTATTATACTGTAGTATCATATACTATATCACATATCATTATGTGTATATAATAATATAATATGCTAATAATATTATTATATATAGAATATATTAATATAACATATAATATGGTATATGATGATATAATATAATGGATATTATATGCACATGATATAAGGTGGCCCAAAAGTCTTTGTGTGTGTGTATGTGTATACACACAAGTATGCGTGTGTGAATATGTGTATTTTATATATATAGCATGTATATTTAAATATATATACACATACATATATAAGATATAGTATGTATTATACATAACATAGATGTAATTATTTGAGAAGGGAGGGGAATCAGGAAAGGTTTCTCATGGGAGGTGGCACATGCATTAAACCTTAAGGAAGTCAGGGATTCTAAGGTGATGATGAAGGTCATTCTAAACACTGGGGGTAGACTGTGCAGAGACTGAGAGGCAAATGGAGGGAAGGACAGGAATCAGGAAGACAACCAGATTGATTGGAACCCACAGCAAGTGAGGGGAAATAATGCAAAATAACATTGGAAAGTCAAGTTGGAAAGTTTTAAAATGTCAAGTTGTGGTTTTGCCTTTTACCCTGAAGGAATTAGGAAACCAATGAAGCTGTTTAAAGAGGAAGATGTCACGGTTAGATTTGTGCTTTAGGAGCATTATTATTACTTTGTGGAAGATGGATGGAAGAGGGGAGAGATGGAAAGGTGGGAAGCTGTTACAATAGAGCAGGGAAGAGGTGATGGGGGCCTGAACTCTGCAGGTAGTCATGCAAGTGGAGAAAAAGGAATGGAGGTGAGATATGGGGATAGAATTGACAAGACCTGGCAACTCATGTTGTCCAGTTGTTTCAGTCATGTCTGATTCTTCATGACCCCATTTGTGGTTTTCTTGGCAAAGGTACTGGAGTGGTTTGCCATTTCCTTATCCAGCTCATTTTACAGATGAGGAAAGTGAGACAAACAGGGTGAAGTGATTTGCACAGAGTCAGATAGCTATGAAGTGTCTAAGGTCAGATTTGAACTCAGGAAGATGAATCTTCCTGACTCCAGGCCTGGTGTTCTATTTACTGCCAATATGGAGGTGAAGAAAGTAGGGGAGTCCAAGAGACTAGCAGTCTTCCAAACCGTGGGGTTCCTGAAAGAATGGTAGTGGCTTCAATGGAAATAGGGAAGTTTGCAGGATGGGTGGGTTTAATAGATGATGAGGAATGGGAAGAAAATGAGTTGTTTTTTACATGTTGAATTTGAGATGGGACATCCAAATGGGTGCAGACTAGGGCAAAGACTGAATTTAGATCTGTAGGTCTAATTTCGACTGTATTTAAATCTGGGAATGATATTCATAGAGGTGATAGTTGCACTGCTGGGTGTTGATGAGATAACTGAGAGGGTAAAAAGAGAAAAGAGGGCCCAGAACAGAACCTGGAAAGAATTAGGAAATTCTGGGTTATTTAACTATTCTATACAAAATGTTCATGTAATTTTGTGAGTGGTTGGTAATTTTATCATTTCTCTGTAAATATAATATAATATAATACCAATATATCCTTTCTCTATAACCCTTTTCTAATCCTTTAGGTGGGGCTTAGGTTTGAGAAGAAGGGAGCATCTGCCCAGGGGATATATATATCCCCTGAGACGGGGACAAAGAGGGACAACTAGGGTGAGAGCTGGATTCTAAGGCACAGAGGTAGAGGGTGACTCGGTGTACTTAGCACAGTGACTGGCACATAGTGGGCATATAATAAAGGTTCATTGACTGCTGATTGATTGGTGAGTTTCACTGACCCTTTCGTTGACAGGACTAGTCAAGAGCATGTGGAGCTAAGGCAGGGATGGGGAACCCATGACCTCAAGGCCACATGTCGCCCTCTAGGTCCTCAAGTGAGTACCCCCTAGCTAAGGGAGCTGACTTATCCATGTATTTCATACAGCTGAGGAGACAACTGGTTTCCAGTCTTCTAGCTGTTCTCCTATGCATCCTCTCTGTTCCCTTCTCTTGAATTGAGCCAAAATACTTATTACAATGACACTTTCCAGAAAATCCTTAAGAGTCAGTAAAAAAATATATAGATATAGATATATATGTGTGTGCTTGTGTAAATGTATATGTATATATGTGTGTGTATGTATATATGTATATATGTGTATGTGTTTGTGTATGTATATATGTACATGCATATATATGTCTATGTATTTATAGGAGCAGATCCTCAGGGATTACTTATTGTTCTATGTCCGGAGATGGCCTAACTCCCTCTGAGTCCTGTAGGGCAGAAGGCCACGTGGTTTTGGGAATTTCCCCTGTTCCCACTCTCCACTATTTACTTTCTCATGATATAAACCAACGGGATGGTAAGGGTGAAGGATGGCCCCCTCTTTGGTCAGAAGGTTGGAAAATCAGGGAGTGCATGGGTTAAAAATATCCCTCTACTAGGAGAAAAAAGGGGACCCCACAAAGGGGGTGGGGTTCTCACCTTCTGTCTTGATCTTGAGAGCTGTTCGGACCAGAGCGAAGAGAGTAGCATTGAAGGTGACGGTGCCATCACTGTTGAGGGGCATGTTCATGTTTACTAATCTCTACACAAAGAAAGGGAAAGAAGGGCCTATGAGACTACAGGAATTGACTGGATTGGGAGCCAAGTGTGCATGGTGAGCAGCATCTTCATCAGCGTTATGGGGACAAGATGGTCAGGAAACTTTGTGGACTGTTAGAAAGTTGGATTTAAGGGAAAATCACTAGAGAATGATAGAATGTTAAGCAGGAAGTTTTCATTCCTACTATTTGATCCATTTTTGTCATCTGACAAAGATACTGAGGCCTGGAGAGTTGAAGTGACTTTCTCAATGTCACACAGAGAGTTAGTGTCTGATTTAGACTAATGGGATCTTAGATTAAGAGCCAGAGTGGAACTTAGAGGCATTCTAATCCAATACAGAGAAGGAAACTGAGACAAAAGAGATAGGCTAACAGAGCTAGGTAGTGTCTGAGGTGGGACCTAAGACCCAGGACCTCCTGATTCCTGGCTCAGGACTCTACATACCAGGCCATATTCTCTCTCTTCCAGGACTACAACCTAGGTCTCCTGTTATCAGTCCAGTCCACTTTCTACTACAGTATACTGTGAGACCACACTACATGGAGAGAGCAAAGCTGAGAGAAAGATCTTACAAGTCTCCATATAGGACTGGGAAATACCTGACCCAAGTGAGAACGCATGCCTCCCACCCAGAGAATCTCCACAACTCCCCAGCTTCCAATAAAGGACCACCTTGGTAAAGCACAAGTTACATTGGTTACCTTACATGCCACCCGGTGAGGGCAGAACTTCCCAAAGCCCAGAGGGGGTTGGATCCGTCTCAACAGGGTCACAACATCCAGATGCTTGATTCTACCCCTAGAAGATAAGAGCACAACTTCTTGAGTTTACCATCCCACCTGGAACTCCTCTCCCCTCAGGGAGGTGGAGATGGGGAAGAAGATCAGGAAATGTGGAAATGTCCTGCTCTTGGATTCAGAGACCATCCTCTAAAGTCCAGATTTGACAGGAGAGATGCTGAGCTGCCATTGCTTGGAGGACTCAGTGGGTACATTGCCATCTACCACCGGGATGGGTATGATTTAACTGAGGGAGCCAGAAGTTGCTATATCTAGGGGTCAAGACATTTCCTTCTCTAGGTTCTGTCCCTTTTTTTCCTCTAAGGCAAAAAACTCATTTCAGAGGTAGGCATACATCAAGGGATCACGGATAAATGGAGATTTAACAGGAGAATAAGTCTAAATAGACCACTGGTGTGACAGACTTCTATCTAGTAGTGAGAGATGGAGATTTTAGGGGATAGTCAGAAACCAGAGTCCTGTGCACCAGCTGTACTTACTTAGCTTCAGGGTCATACTCAGCCCAGATCTTCTTGAACTCATCCAGGTGATGTGGGCCCAGGATGGACCAGTCTCGGGTGAGGTAGTCAAAGTTGTCCATGATGACAGCCACAAAGAGGTTGATGATCTGCAAGAAGAACCACAAAATTCCCAAACATGAATAGCTAGAAACGATGGGGAGACTTCTCAGTAGAGGTGGAGGACTATGGATGTGGAACGTTGCAGTCCAATTAGCTGCAAATGTTGCAGCTAATATTTGTAAAGTGCTTAGCACAGAGCCTGGTACATAGTAGATATTATATAAATGCTTTATTCCCTTCCCTTCCCCTCCCTTCTTTGCATCGACTGTCAAACTCAGCTGACTGATGATTGATTTGATTTCTTTTTCTTTCTAATTTTAGTCTTTGTTGTAAGAGATAGCTCTCTGGGGAGAGATATATGGAAAGCATATAAAGTATAAGGTATCAGTACAAATTAAGCAAAAAGCAAAAGAAGTGATGGGCAAAAGGGGAAGATGGGACAGGAGTCACTGGTGAAGAGGAAAAGATTGAGATGGTGAAAAGCTAGCTCTCTCAGGTCTTCCCTGTGAGTAGAAAGATGGGCATGGGGTCCAGGAGGACAAGAGCTTTTTCTCTTGTTCCTCACAATGGACTCTCATGATACTGGACAGATGACTTAAAATTCTCTGGATCCAGAGTCCCCTTGGTGGAGAGGGGTATGACTTTTCTAAACAGTGATTTTAGGGTGAGTGAAATCATATTTAAAGACTTTGTAGGAAGTCCCTTCACAAACATGAGGTTGCATTAACTCTCCTATTAAAGTAGTAATTGGTAACACAGAATTTTACACATATTTTCTCATTTGAGCTTGACAAAAACCTTGTGAGGTGGATACTACGGGAATCCCTCTCTTCCTCCCTTCCTTCCTTCCTCCTTTCCTTCCTTCCTTCCTTCCTTCCTTCCTTCCTTCCTTCCTTCCTTCCTTCCTTCCTTCCTTCCTTCCTTCCTTCCTTCCTTCCTTCCTTCCTTCCTTCCTTCCTTCCTTCCTTCCTTATCCCACCTAGACTGGAAGGGCAGTGGCCACTCATGGATCTGATACCACTGTTGATTGACCTGCGGACTTTGACCCTCTTTGCTTCCAAAATAGATTAGATCCTCCCCCTTCTACTACCCTTAGGCTGCCCACCATATTGGTGCCAGACAGTGTGGATACCCAATCAGTTTAGCTCTATAGCATTTCAGAACTCCCAAACTCCCCCGTAACAGGGACCATAGACAGATGCTACCATGCCTGACTTACTACAGGCGTTATTAAGACCATTTTATAGATGAGGAAACTAAAGGTTAGAGTTGCTAAGTGATCTACCCATGGTCACATGTAAGTATCAGTAGTCACAAGTAAGTATCAGAGATTAGATTTGAACCTAGGCCTTCCTACCTCCAATTCTAGCACTCTCTGTTATGCCAAACTGCCTCTCATAATTAGGGAATGAAAACCTGACAGAGGCAACTGGGTAGATGGCATTTATGAAGCACAGGGATCACTAGGATAATCTTTCATTTATTTTATCCTTACATTTGGCTTTTTTAACATTCATTTTTTAAAAATTTGAGTTCCAAGTTCTCTCCCACACTCCAGTCCCTCCTCTACCCACTGAGAAGCAAACAGTATGATACTCATATAAAAACATGCAAAACATATGTCTACATTAGTCACAGTGTAAAAAAAAAAACCAAGAAAAATAAAGAAAGCAAAAAATGTGCTTCAATTTGCACTCAGAGTTCATCAGTTCTCTCTCTGGAGGTGGACAGCACTTTTCATTACGGGTCCTTTGGAGTTGTCTTGGATTATTGTATTGATCATAGTAGCTCTGTCTTTCACAGTTGATCATCCTTAAAATATTGTTATTATTGTGTACGTGTTCTTCAGGTTAACCTTCTGAAAAAGGATATCATTTCATATACACCAAAATTCATGGCATCACTTTTTGTGATAATGAAGTAGAGTCTATAAATTGGGGGATGGCAAAACAAAATGTCATACGTGAAGCTAATAGAATATCATGGGACCATAATGAGTGACGAAGAATTTAGGCAAGCATGAGGAGACTTTTATGAATTGAAATAGAATGAAATAAGTAGAACCAGGAAAGCTCTCTCTCTCTCCACACGTATAGATGTGTGTGTATATGTATACACACATTATATATATATGTATGTATGTATACATATACATAAGACAAATATATAGACTACAATATATGGACTCCCACAAAGTAAGTAGAGGGAACAAACCCTCAAATTAATGCTAGTTAATTATAATAACCAAACTTAGAGAAGACATGAGAAAATATACCTCCTTTCTTTCCTTGCAGAGGTAGGGGATTATGGGTGTGAAATATTTTTTTATATTTTACACAAATACACACACATATGAAATGGGAAAATTTTGATTTTATGTAAAGGAAAAAATAACAGATATCTAATAGAAGTTTCAGATTTACCCATGGGGAGATGAGTTAGAGTAAATCTTCCTTTTCCTAATGAGTTTATAAAGGAACCTGGATTAAACATTGGCTGAGATGGAAATATTGAAGCTTGGGAACTGTTCGAGGTGGTGACCATCTGTGATCCCAGAGGACCAGTGATGGAGCATGCTAGCCACTTACTGGCAGAGAGGTGGTGAGCTCAAGGTGCAGAATGAGATTCCCACTTGTGGACATGGTCAATGGAGGAATTTGTTTTGCTTGGCTATGTATGTTTGCTACAAGTTTTGTTTTTCTTTTCTTTTTGGAGGGGAGGGAAGTGGGGGAAGAAAAAAATTCTTATTAATGAAAAAAATAAAATTTCATTAAAAATAACAAAAAAGGAAGAAAAAAGTTTAAAAAGAAAGAAAAGTCCAAAAGTCCAACCTGTACTTTTGGCTCTCATTTTTATCCCTATCCCTGACCTCTGTGATGCCTAAGTGGACGACTCACCAGGAAGGCACAGAGCATGTAGAAGCTGATGAAGTAGAAATAGGCAAAGCCTGTGCCACAGGTATATTCCTCCCCAACACTGGCATCAGACTTGGGGTCACAGAGCTTTCCATAGGTGCAGGCCAGCAAGATTTCCTGCCATGCCTCTCCTGTTGCACACCTAGGAGGAGACAGGCTTCTGTTAGTTTTTTCAAACCTGGAATAAATGCCAGAATGCCAGGATCCCATCGCTGACTTTGTCCTCATATTACTGTGTAACCAGCACTTATCACTGCCTTTAATCCAGTTATCCTTTGCCCTTTGGTTCCCAACATCTTCATTCTTCACCGGAATGCTGCAAGGATCCATGACCTTAAATTATGGAGATGCCCAAGGGCCAAACCAAGCTGAGCTTTTAGGACGAAAGTCACCAAGGGGGTAAACTTAGGAACACACAGGAAAGTGGCTTGTATGAAGTCATAATAAGGCATATTTTAAGGAAAGAAAGCATTTAGTCTTGCCCCCAGGAGTTCCAGGCTGGGTGAACTGGATTCCAGCCTCAACAAGGAATATGGCAATATAGTGGATGTGCTAAGTCCATGTGCTTAAATGGGAGCAGACCAGGGAGAAAGGAAGCATTTTCCTTATCCAGGTGGCTCTTGAGGCAGTAGTCAGGAATGGAAAAGGGGAAGACTCCCCAAAGTCTAACTAGCACAAGCAAATGAGATTTTGCTTCAGGATGCCAACACTCCCAGGATGGGGAATGTTTTCTTCCCCCAGAAGACTTACTACCTTCTTATAACCACTATCCATGCCCTGTCTCAAAGTCTTTCGCCAATGTATAGTACTATGTGGTACATCCAATATCTTCCCCTCCCCCAAACACCTCCAACCCCTTCATATCCCCTGCAACCCCATTCTTCTGTTTCTGGTAAAAGAAATCCTAGTTAAAATTCTCATGACTCCTACCTGAAAAGCAGGAGCACGGCTTGTGGGAACGTCTGGAAGTTATTATTCCTATTGATTTGGGTCCCATCCACCATGGCAATTTTCCCAAACATCTGCAGGGCAAAGAGGGCTACAGTTCCCAGGTTCAGGATGTGAAGATCTCTCAATTAACCTTATTTCCTATTCTCACCACCCAAGCTTCCCACCCTTATCACCTTCTCCCCACTTCTCCATTTTTCTCACTTTCTATACTTTCAGGCCATGAAAACTCAAACCCCCCACCCCACAAGAAACTATTCTTATTACTCTAAATGGAATGAACATCTTCCTCTTATCAGGTCATAGGTCAAGGCTTTAAAGAACAAGGTAGATGGAAGCTGGACCTGTGATTTGTGGAAGAGACTCCCAGGTGAGGAAACCCATAGCAAGGCAGGTAGGCACCTCCTCTGAAGCTGATAGCCAGGTCTCAATTAGTGTGAATGAATCCCCTGATGTGGATTTGCACTATTTGAAGTAATAAAAATATGATAACTGGTTCTAGTCTAATGCAAATATGCAGTGGGAATTGGAATAATGTATGTTGACTTTGAGAGCTGCCCAGAGCAGTAAGATGTTAAGGGACTTGACCAGCCTTACCCTGCCTGTATGTTTTAGAGGTGGGGTTTGAAACCAAGGGTCTTCCTGACTTTGAGGTCAGATCTTTATCTTTTATGCAGACATGCTTTTTGAGGGGTAATGCCCTTTTTAAAAGGATGATTTTCCTAGTAGAGACCTCAGAGGCAGCATTTCATGTAAACTGGGAACATTTTAGGGTATGGGCTGGTGTGTGTGTGTGTGTGTGTGTGTGTGTGTGTGTGTGTGTGTGTGTGTGTGTGTGGTTTGCTTAGGGAAGAAAACTCAGACTTCTTGGGCCTTCAAGGGTCTCCTAAAGGGATGTTCTCCAGCTTGGGCCTCCACACTCTATCTATCTTTCAGGATTCCTTCTGGTTCTCTCTTGGGGTCAGGTAAACTTGTAAGGATTGATGGATGGCTCCTCCCTCCTCCTTTCAGAGTCATTGTTGGACCTGAAGCTGGGTGAAGCTCAGCAGAGCTCGCCATTTGTTGGGTCTGGGCGGGACCAACCTCAGATGGTGAGAGCTGGTGAGGAGGAAGAGGAGGAGGCAGCGAGAGAAGGAGCAAAGTTGAGAAAGAGGGCCATTCTTATGCTATATGACATTGGGCAGTATGGTACAGTAGACATAGCTAGCTTCAGAGCCAAGAAGGCCCAGGTTTAAATCCTCCTTCAAACACATCATGTCTATATGATCTGGAGCAAGTCACTGCATCTCAGTGTGAAGACCACTCTTTAAGGCTGTAAATTGCAGAGAAGGTGTGGATCTGCATTGGTTTAGAAAGTATTTCCTCTTCAGGACATCCCTGTGTTCCCCCATAACTATTTAATTATAGGTCTGGTTAAAAAAACAATGCCCAAAATAGTCTGTGAGGAATGATGTTTGAGTCAAGAGCCTGAGCATTTTTTGGATGTAGGAGGCATGGTGGACAAACCCCACCGTGTCAATGCCCTCCTGGGTTTTCCAGTCTCCAGGGTCTACTTCCACTCCCTCCCTTGGTCTAGCTCTCCTGTGCTAGGATACTGGTAGAGCACTGTTTGCTCCTCCCCCTCCTCTTCCCAGAACCGTGTTGGGGCCTCCCCTAAGAGGACAGCCCCACTCCTCAGTTATTCCCAGGGTTCCCACCTGAACCCCATCCTCACCTGCATCCCAATGACCGCGTAGATAAAAAAGAGCATGACAATCAGTAGGGCCACATATGGCAAAGCCTAGGGGACGAAGCCAGAAGAGTTAGGAGAGCTGCGTTGTGTCCCAGAGAGCTGGCCCCCAGGGGGCAAGCTCTCCCTAGCCCTTCTTTTTGCTCCACACTTGGTTTCAGCAGTGTTCTAAACACTCACTGTGGAAACTGGCTCCAATGATAAAGGCTGGTATGCCTCTGGAATAGCCAATTTAGCTGTCTGGGGGCACTGAGAGGTCGGGCGATCCATCCAGCTAGGATGGATCAGTCTGGGCTCGAACCCAGGAAATTTGTACGCCAAGACCAGCACACCTACTATGCTACATTGCCATAATATAATGCCTCTCCCTCCCTCTCACCTTATGGGTCTGTCACTTCCTGATGTTAGTGGGGCCCCAGGTTTGGGGGACAGAAAGTTGATGCTTCTCATTTGACTTTGATGAACTATCATGTCCCCAGCAGCTAGGTGATGGAGGTCTCTTACCCAGACCTAACTACAGGCCCCCAGAGGGCACCGAGGAGTAAATTTTGTGGAACCCACTCATACTCACCTGGAAAGACTTGATGAAGGTCCAGAGGAGCGTTCGGACACCCTCACCCCGGCTCAATAGCTTGATCAGCCTCATGACTCGGAACAGACGGAAAAAGGCGCTGGATATGCGGGCGCTCTCATCAGGGTCCTGCCAGGGCAGCAGCCCCAGAAATTCGTCTAAGGAAGGAGGCCTTGTCCTTGGCTCCTGAGCTGAGGCCTCTGGAGCAGCCCCCTTGGAGCAGGGCTGATCTGGCTCTGCTTGATGGGGACTGCCTCCCTGCCTCTAAGGTGAACCCGCATCCCTCAGCCAGCATCAGTACTGAAACTTCTATGACTTCTGGGAGGAAATGTCTTTCCCTGCTTTGTGTCCCAATACTCCTACTCTATGAAATGTACTTGTAGATAAAAAACAGTAAGTCTAGGAGTCAAGGGTTCTGGATCCTAGTCCTACTTTGGTTACTGACTTACTATATGCGTCAAGGCAAAATTATCTGTGTCTTGGTTTCTCTCCCTATAAAATTGTGGGGAGGTAGTGGGTGGGAAGGGCTTCTCCAGTGGGGTTATTATGCTAAGTTCTTAAACCTGCACTGAGAAAAAAGCCAGGCGATGACCACCAGCACCTTCCTTGCCTGGCTGCCTCTTGGGTTCCAGGACCCACCCACATCCACTACACTCAGCAAGACCCATGAAGAGCAGGAGGGGGAGGGGCAGGGTGGAAGCTGCCATGCAGGGCCAGGGGTAGGCTCATGCAGTCAGGAATTACAGTGTTGGCACAGCCTCCTCCCAGGCAGTACAGTCCCCCGCTGGAAGCCAGGAAAGTCTGTGGAGAGAGGAAATGAGGGGAAGGGAGAAGATCAGAGAGTCAGGACATAGCGGGGAAGAAGGGAGTGATGAGGGAAAGACCCAGGACTTGCAAGGGAGTAAGAGAGACAAGTGGGGGTACAACCAGCTCAGTTTGGGTTCTAAACCAGTAGGGCCACATGGTTTCAAACCAAAAATGGCATTGAAGGGAGAGGAGGAGCAGAGTTTGAAGGACAGGAACCAGGTGGCCACAGAGTTGGGTCCTTCTACTGTCCCCAAGGTCTGTTTATACTCAATTTGAATTTGTCACCCGACATGAGGATGCTTGGGCACATATCACCCTCCTACTATGGGCGTTGCAGAGGAAACCTGCTTTTTCATTTGAAAATGGATCCAGCTAAGTGAAATCACATATCCTTGGAAGTTCTAAAGTACTGCTATTGTGGCTATTGTGATTATTGATGCAGTGGACAGAGCACTGGACCTGGAGGCTGGAAGACTTGAGCTCAGATATGGCCTCAGACACTAACCTTATGACCCTGAGCCTGCCAATTTCCTGGCCTCAGTTTCCTCATCTGTAAAATGGGGATAATAGGACCCATGTCTCAAGATTGTTGTGAGGATAAAATGAGACAACATCTGTAAAGCACTTTCTAACTTTAAAGTGTTATGTAAATGTTAGCTATTATTACTCCAGACCAGTTTGGTTTCCTTTTGCCACATAGGACATGACTGGATTGCCTCTCTCCAGATTCAGCTGGCTTGTGTCCAAGGAATATAAATGAATTTTCACATGAGCCTAAGAAAACATTGTTAGGAGGAGAAATCTGCTGTTGCTAAAAAAAAAAAAAAGCCATCTTTTAAAAACAAAATAAATAACTTTCAGAATCTCTAAGCCAATTCTTCTTTGATGATTAAAAAATAAATCAAGCCATGACTGTAGATGTTGAGGAACCAAGAAGCACTTTGAGATTTTATTCAGACCCTGTTGCTCTCCAGGAGGTCTGTGAATAGTCAAGCTAGGGGATTATTCTGGAATTCTATTTCCCAGGAAGCTGTATATATAAATCCCATGTGTAGAAAATTCACACACACACAAACACCTCCCCACTCTCAAGAAAAAAAAAGTCCCACTGTTCTCTAGAGAAGATACAAAAAAAGCCTCAATTTGCAATCTTTATATCCTGTACATATCCTTTATATCCTGTACATATCCCCACTCTCAAGAAAAAAAAAGTCCCACTGTTCTCTAGAGAAGATACAAAAAAAGCCTCAATTTGCAATCTTTATATCCTGTACATATCCATAGCCCAGAATCCAAACTCTATTATCCCCTCCAGCAGTCCCTCTCCTTGGGGGATTTCATATGCAGCTCTTTCTGTCAGGGTCTGATCTACACACGCTTAGTCAAACTGGAGCCCCAGCATGGGATAACCCAGCAGCCAAGACCCTAGAAAGCCCCTCCCTGTCTCCCACCACTCATCAGTCCCTCACCTTTTTAACCTTGCTCCTAGTTATCTCCATGGCCCAAGACCAGCCTGTGGCAAAACTTCTTAGTTGATATACTTTCTCTCACACAATTATAACTAATAATTTTTTGTGCCCAGGGCAAGCAACATGAATCCCACCCACATTTCAGTCAAGTTGGGCCAATGATAGAGACTTCAGGATATTTGGAGGCTGTGCTAGGAGGATTGGGAGAAGCTGTAGTGACCAGGGCTAGGTCAAGGAGGAGCTCCTCTGAGGGAAGGAAATGGGTTTTTTCCCTCAGGATTGCGAGTCCTGTTAGCACCCTATGCATTTCAACACTGAGGAAAAGTGCTGGTTGCCCCATCCTAATTGTAAGCTCTGTTCTCATCCAGCTCCAGTAATGGGTCTCCCAACCTCAGTGGTCAAGATCTTTATGCCATGGAGTCAGGCAGTTAAAAGAACTTTCAGCTGGGCAGTGATAAGCTCAGAGGGAATTCCTATGAATTTTTAAAGTCCTCACCTCTCTTTCCTGACTTCTAAGTCAGGAAAGGCATACACTGCTACAATCCCACCAAGAATCCTCTCAACCCTACCCAGAGGTGATCCTCTCCTATTTTATCTCATTGTTCCCTGGACCTGCCACACTCCTGGGGACTTTACCACATCTACTCTTCCTTCCGTACCCAAGCTGATGTTCTCCCCCAATATCACCTCTAGTTCCTTGATTCTTTCCTGTCTTTTTGGTTCATTAATCCTCTTTAGCGTTTACTTATCAGCCTGCCTTGGTCAGTCACTTCAATGATAATTCTCACCTGCTCCCTAGAATTCCTTTGACTTTCTGGTACGCCTGTATCACCACCAGAAATGGCTTTGGCTCCTCTCCTACACTAAAATGCATTGCTCGTGGTTGTCATGAAACTATTAGGTCTGCTAAAAAATTTATCTTTGCTCTCCTCAGTTGGGTTCTCATTGTTGCTTAAGAATCTATTTCTTCAAATCTGATTGGCTGTATTTTCCATAGCAGTTCCAGACCAATCTGTCTTGTTCTCCTCACTCTTCTAAGTCTACTCCTGACTTCTTCACTCTTGGCAGAAGATCTGACCTCCTGTTTCACAGGCAACAGGGTTATCTAACTTGATGTCCCTCAACTTCCCTTTTCTCTGCCTCAAAACCTCTCTATTATCACATCACCATTTCAAAATTTCCCTGTATCTTTGTCCAATTTTCAACTTATCTCCCAAATCAGAGGAAGTGCCTTTTTTACTTTTCGAAGGCCAACTCTCCAATTTGTGCACTTAAAAAATAGATAATTATTTTATAACATACTTGCCTTCTTAAGGGGCAGGAGGGAGAGAATTTGGAACTCAAAAGTTTAAAAAATGAATGTTAAAATTTTTTTTACCTGTCATTGGGAAAAATTTAACAAAATCAATTAAAATATATTGAGGAAAAATGATTATTATTACTTGTTTTAGTATCACCTAAGTTTTCTCCTATATTCCTATATATATCCTATATTCCTTCCTGTTCTTCAAGCCAATCTTCATGATAAATTTTTTTTTTAAAGAGGGAAAAAAATCCAGCAAATGGATCCACACATTGAAAAAAAAATCAAAAACTTGACCTCATAAGTAATATTTTACAGCTGTGGAGTTCAATCTCTGCAAAGGAGTTTACCTCATAACCTGTGCTGAGATATCCATGAGGAAGGAAGGAGTCATTTATGTAGTAGCTATCATTTGCCAGGCACTGTGCTAAACAGTTTTTTATATATATATATATATATATATATATATATATATATATATATATATATATATATATATATATATATATATATATAAAATTTCATTTCATATAAATATATATAATTTCATTTGATCCTCACAATAACTATGGAAAGTAGGTACTCTTATGATCCCCATTTTACAATTGAGGAAACTGAGGTAAACAGAAATTAGGCCCCCTGCCCATGGGCCACAAAGCTAGTAACTGTCTGAGACCAGATCTGAACTCAAATCTTCTTGACTCCAGGTGCCCCTAGGTGCCTCTGAGTTCCCATAAGTTACCCCTTATCTCACCTGCATCCCAATTTCTTGCTCTGGTTCTTTCCTTTGTCTATAGACAGGCTCAGGTTTCCCCACTTCTGAAAAACGTTTTCTCAAGCCTGCTTCCTTCCCTAAATGGCATCCTGTCTTATTCTCACCACCAAACATCTTCCAGGGGTGGGGAACCTCTGGCCTCGAGGACACATGTGGCTTAGTTTGGATCCAGTCAAAGGGCTGCACTTGAGGACCTAGAGGGCCACATCCCTGTGGCCTCGAGGCTCCAGGTTCCCCATCCATGATAGATCTTTAATCTTACTTCTATTTCATCATCCACTTCCTCCATAGGCCACTGAAATTTGTTACCATCCCTATTGAAACTTCTACACCTAGGCACTCTTGTTTGCCAAACCCAAGAATCTGTCAGTTCTCATTTCCCTTGGTCTCTCTGTAACACTGATGTTGCGAACTATGCCCTTTCCCCTTTAAAACCCTCATTAAAAACAACAGTAGCAACAATTGCCCTGTGGTTCTGCACTATCCGGGTTCTCTTCCTATCTCTGGCTACACCTCAGATTTCTTTACTTATTCCTCTTCCCCTTCCTGTCCCCTAAACACTGGTGGTATTATTTGGTCTCCTTTCCCACTCCACACAACTCTAATCTATTTTACATAGAGGCTGCTGAAGCGTGACTTCCTCAAGCCCAGATCTGGTCACATCACTCCCCTACTGAGTAAACTCTAGTGGTTCCCTGTTACCTCTAAGATAAAATGTAAAATCCCCTATTTGCCTTTTAAGCCCCTTCACGACCTATCCCCAAACTACTTTCCAGCTTCTTTATATGCCACTCCCCTTCCTGCACTCTATAGTCAGGCTGGTCTTCTCTCCGTTGCTTCCCTTTGCCTTTGCCTTGGCTGTCCCCAGGGCCAGGAATACCCTCCCTCCTCACATCTGCCTTATAGATCATAAACCTTTCTGACTTCACTTTCCTTATCACAGAGGCTACAAGTAAATGTGGTCTGCCCCCAAACCTTCTTAAATGTAAACTGAGGGATCTGACAATTTGTTCTTAACTTTCTGAGGACCCCTTTTAAAAGGGAAAAATAGCCCAAAATAGTGAAAAGGACAATAGTTCTTAGAGTCACAGGGCCTGGGTTCAAATCCCATCACTGATGTGGACTGCTTGTATACCTTGGGTGAATCATTTAATTTTCCCAGGTTTCTATTTCCTCATCTGTAAAATGAGGAGGTTAGATCAGACAGCATCTGAATTCCTTTCTAGCTCTAGGTCCATGATCTGAGGACTGGGAAAATACATCCCTTTTAACAAAGAATTGATAAAAGAAAAGAAAAGTAGTTCAACAAACATAACAACACATTTAGCCAAGTCTGACAGTGTATGTGATATTGTTTCCAGAGCCCTGTTCTTCCATAATGAAGGGAGTGAGGTTCATTAGGGTGAAACTTCTTGGATATTTTAGTTACACAGAATTTAGTTTTTGCTCCATAATATTCTTTTGGGATTTGGCACATCCTATCTTGTACTATACAGGGTGTCCTAAAAGTCTTAGTGCAGTTTTATGCCTTATTTCTTTGAGAACATGTCTTATTTCCCCTACAGGACTGAAAAGTCCTTGAAGAAGGAACTTGTCTTGCACATTAAAAAAAAAATCTTCATTGCAGTTAACGACACAGCATCCTTGACAGAGTAGCTGCCTAAAATATCTGCTGAGTCAATGAATGAATCTGCACTTCTGAGACCCTTACCCTCCTTTTGGGTACCTATGATCTCCTGAAACTCACATCAATCTCACTAAGGATGACGTCGATGATGCTGCCGATGACAATCAGGAAGTCAAACACATTCCAGGGGTCCCCAAAGTAGCCCTGAAAAAGAGAGGGAAAGGGAGGAGTAAAGGGAAGAAAGGAGAGAGGGAGCAGAGAGTAAGAGAAGGGAAAAGCAGACTGGGAGGAGGGCATCCTTGGTGGCCAATGCAGGCCACAGAGATTGTCTGCTGATGCTAGGCAGAATCGTCAAGGGTCCAGACCTTGAGGGAGCCAGGTCTTTCTCTAGTGGTTTCACCTCAATCATCCAATTTTAAATCAGGTTCTCCAGAACACCCCCTCACATCTGTAGTAGGAAAGATGCTGGATTTGGAGCCAGGAGACCTGGATCAGAATCTTAACTCCAGTTTTTACTGTCTGTGGCAGCATCGGTAAGCCATTGAACTCTCTGAGTCTCAGTTACCTGAGCTGCAAAATGGGAATTGTTATACTCACATTGCCCCACCCCCCTCCACAATGTTGTTGTGGGAGGAAGCTCTTTGTCAACCATATAATACTCTATGAACATGAATTCCCAGTATGGCTATCTCACTCTTTTTGTGTCATCTCTCTCCTTTGAGCCCAAAGCAGTAAGTAGGTGGAGGGTTAGAATACAAGGGGAGGTAAGAGACCTTGGACCCAGTCATGCAGAAGGAGAAGAAGCAAACAGAAAGAATACTTCATTTCCTCTGTCATTAATGGCTATGAGTCCCTTTGAGTGACTTCTTGACCTCCAAGATCTGAAGGTGAGAGAAGAGTGATGGAGTACAGAGTTGGGAGGAGAAGAGAGGGGTGAATGAGGGACATCTGCTTCCAGCTTGTTGGTTGGTGGAATCAAGAAGGAGGAGGATGAGAGGATATAGGCAAATGCAAACTCCAAGAGAAGGGAGCAGTGTGATGTAGTAAGTAGAGCTTTAGACCTGGATCCAGGAACATTTAGGTTCAAATCCTGCCTAGGACATTTACAGCTACATGATCCTGAGCAAATTCCAGAACTTCATTGATTTTTCACTTCCCTTATCTTTTGGATTCATGACCTCTAAGGTCTCTCCCAGCTCTATATCTATGACTCTAGGTTCCTACAGGCTAAAGTCCTTTTCTCCATGTTGAGAGGGATCCCTTCTCCTTTCAAACCCTGTTGCCTGCCTCACTTCGTGACCATGAATGCCACATCCAACACTCACCTTGGCCTTGAAGGCCATGAGCTTCAGGACCATCTCCAAGGTAAAGATGATTGTGAAGGCCACGTTGAGGATATCCGAAATGTGGTTCATTTCTTCTGATTGGTTGTAATGCTGTGGAAGTGCAAAGGTGGGAAGGTGCATTGAGAAGGGAGAACAAGGCAAAATGGTGGCCTTGAGCCTGTTTCCAAACATCCCCAGAGTGTGAGCCTTCTGAATCAGAATGTCCCCATACCCACCTCCTTCCAGATCCTTCCTCCTTACTCCTCCTCCCTTCCCAAGTTCAGAGAATACAAGTGACTTTAAGAAACATTTATAGCCTCCCTACTTTGATGCCAAGACCCCTCAAATATAGGACCCTGTGGAAATATAACACAAGGGGAGTAGAAAGGAGAAAGAGAGGAGAGGCTATGTCTTTCAGCCTTTATGTCTTTTTTCTTTAGCTCTGCAGTCAATGGGTGAATGGACCAGAGGGCTAGACTTTGTTTTCATAGTTACTCTGTAGATAACTGGGATAGGGATGAGGGAGTAGCCCTCTTCCTCAGTAGAGTTGTGTCCTATCCTTATCTATCTGCAAAGGCAAATGAGCTGGGAGTTGAGATATCTGCATCCTAGGACCAACACCATCACTGTCTGGCTGCTGGGACATTTAGTACACTGCTATTTCCCCATCTATACAAAAGACAAAGATCTTGTCTCCCCATTATCCAAGGGTGTTGTGAAAATAAAAGGAATCATATTTTCTAATTCTTTTTCTGCACCCCCCTCTCCATTCAGTCATAAACCTAACAGGCTTTTTCTCTCTACTTTCTTTAGAACAATGCTGAAAATTACCCCAAAGCAAGATTAATCTAGGTTAACCATGGTACAGTGGAAAGTACGTTGGATTTTAAGTCAGTGGATTTGGGTTCAAATTTCAACCCTTCCTTTTATCACCAGGGTGACCTAGGAACACTCCTTTAACGTCTTTGGGCCTTAGTTTCCTTATCAGTAAAATGAAAGAGTGGAACTAGATAGCATTTAAGGTTCCCTCCAATTCTAAATCTATGATCCTATCATAGATTTTTGCCCCAACATATCTGTACCCAGACTGCCTATATTCTCATGAATTTTCTTTGTCTCTTTGCTCTTAAAGTGTAGCAATCTCTGTTCCTTAAGGCTTAGAGAACTTCTTTCCCCCATCTCCCATAAAGGAGATCCTTAGCAGCCTGTTATTCTTGCTATAATATTTTTAAGTGTATAATAACAGATATATTAGCAACATGTCAGCTGGGTCCTATGGACCCCTACAGGTAATGAATGACTCAGTCCAGGTAATTCTATCAGTACAGTGACCAGCACAGCATTTGATTGTCAATCAGTTGTTAGAGATGTCAGAGAGGTAAAGGATTGGGCTAAATGATCTCTAAGGTCCTCAAACAGTTGTAGGATTATTTAAGCAATGAGATGATTAATCAAAGCTTTAAAATGAGCATGATAATGAGGTATCTAACTTTGGAATCCTTGGAGATACACTTGCTTTGTGTGAATACCAAATCCATTCCTAACTGAAGTGCTACTGAAATGCCAACTCTCTCTTGGGGGCCTTCTTTGGCTCTGGAATCCTGACCTCCCCTCTGCCCTGCCCAGTGACCTGGCCCCTCTCTTAGAGCTGGTCAGCTGGCCTAAGGGGCCTCTTACCTGCATGCCCAGGCAGATGGTGTTGAGCATGATGAGAGCAAACATCAGGTACTCAAAGTAGGAGGAGGTGACGATGTACCACATCTTGTACTGATAGGGATTCTTGGGGATGTAGCATCTCAGTGGGCGGGCTTTCAGGGCATACTGCACACACTGGCGCTGTGATACACCATATCCAGGGGCATCAGAATTAAGGAGGAGGTAGGAAACCCCCCGGAGAGTGGTGGGGGATAGGTAACTGCTTGTGGGAATCTGCATATCAACTGTGGCCTACTGGAGGTGCCCAGTCTGCTCAGGGGAAGTTGTACCATCCTGGTGAGGGCCTTGAGGGGAAAGCCTTCCATGGTAGCTGCCCCACCTTGATTATCTTGGCTTTCACCCAACTGATGAGCTCTCTATCCACCTCCCACTCTATCTCAGGCCATTCATGGTGCTCCACCCCAGGTTTTCCAACCAGACATCTCAGTGAAAACCTGTCAGGTGGAGTGCTGGGCACTAAGGTGCTACCCCCAAGCTAAGAGTTACCCATCCCACCCTCCCTTTGGGGTTTTGGGTAATGAGAATCCTCCCTCCCTTTCCCTGATCCCACCTTTATGGGCATCGAGGGTACCTGGTTCTTGTCGAGCTCACAGTTCTTGTATTCGGTCTCACCCTGCTCCTGGAAGGTGACTATGATAAAGCCCACAAAGATGTTCATCATGAAGAAGGCGATGAGGATGATGTAGATGATGAAGAAGATGGCCATCTCTACACGATTGTTGTATATGGGGCCCATGTCCTCAGTATGTGTATCAATAGCTTTGTAGAGAAGCCTATGGAAGGATGAAGGGAAGCATGGGAATAGGGAAATCTAAGGCAAGGTTTGGAAGAGCCCTGAATGCTAGGTTGACTTTGGACTTAGAAGTATGAACAATATTCACACTATCTATGGATTTTTTTTTAATGTTTACATTTCTTTTAAATGAAAAAGTTTTAAAATTTAAATTCAGGGGACAGGGAATAAGCACTTACTAATTTCCTAGCATGTGCCAGGTACTCTGTTAAATGCTTTCACAGATATTATCTCATTTGATCTTTAGATGCTGTTATGATCTCATTTTATAGTTGAGGAAACTGAGGCAAACAGAGGCTAAGTGACTTGCCCAGGGTCATACAGCTAGTGTCTGAAACAGATTTGAAATCAGGCTTCCAGACTCTAGGCTCTCATGTAGGTTCTCTCTCTTCTATCTTTCTTTTATTTAAAAGGGGAGAAAACCTTCTAACAAATAAGTATGTTCAAACAAGATACATTTTCATATTGGCCATGTCCTAAAACATCACAGGGTTATTGTAGGGGAAGCTTTAAGGAACAGCAGAGTGCTACAAAGACAGGAGCCATGATGGTATTTCCATAGGCACTAAGGAGCCATGGGAGGTTTTTGAGCATGGGAATGATGTGATGGGATTGACATTTACAAAAATAATGATAACCAAACAAATACATAGAGCTTCTAAGACCTTCTTCACATCTGTTAATTCATTGAGCATCCCCGCTACCCTGGGAAGTGGTTACTACAAGGGAAGATGACCTCCATTATATAGATGAGGAACCAGAAACTTGGAGAGGTAATGTGATTTACCCATGGCCTCACAGTTAGTAAGTGTTAGAGGTGGAATTAGAACCCAGGTCTTTCTGGCTCCAACCCTAGAGGACTGCTGCCTCTTTTGTATTAAATAGCAGCGGGCACAGGGATATCCTTCTTATTCCAAGATTTGCACAGTGTCCCTTCTCAGCTCCATGCTGCCATTTGTGTCCTGTAGCAATTAAAGCTTCCAGTGGCATATGATTGACAGGAGTAACCTACTTATTTTACCCATGAATCTCTGGGCACTCTACTTAGTGGTTAGGTATAGCAGGTATTTTGCCAACTTTTTTCGGGAAGGAGGTCCTCTAGCAATGCCCTGATTTACTTATAATCTCTAAGTATTAAACATGTTCTCAATGTTGGCACACACATACACACTGCTGGGTGCAACATGTGTGCATGTAGGGGTAGGCATTCTAGCCATCCAAGTACCCTCCTTGTTTGGTACCCTCCCCCACTTTCCCAAACCCCACACTCACTGGGGCCATCCCTCGAAGGTAGAGACGGTGAAGAGTGCCAACATGGCGGATAGCACGTTGTCAAAGTTGAAGTCATTGTGCAGCCACTCTCGGGGGTATACTTGCATCTGATTAGGGTCCCCATCTTTGTACACATAGTAATAGCCCCTGAGTAGAGAGAAGCCCAGTCCCTTGAGTGGTTTAGCTGCCTTCCTCCCTCCTGGAAAGTCCTCTTTTGGGGTCTCTCTCCACCCCAGAGAACCTCAGACCATGCCCCCCTCCCATCTCCAGAAAGTAGCAGGAGGGTGTAGAGCTCTCAGAAATCCCCCAAGGACATGATCTTCTGATGGCATCCCTACTGGTGGTATTTCTTTATTATAAGGGAGGGCTCTGAGAGAGAGGGGGAGGGTTAACCACTGGGGAAAGAGGATGATGAGGAAGAAGATGTAGATCCCATATCTCAACCTGGAGAGTAAGCCATGGCGGGGGCAGTTTCTACGAGATCACACTCAGGACACAGAATAAGAAAGAACCTTAGAGATGATCTAGTTTGACCATTTTCCCAGGTCTAAACAGTAAAGCAGAAGAGTTAAGGTGGTTGCCTGGGTGAGGGGTTGGGCTGTCTCCTATATACTGTTATAAGATTATAGGATCATAGATTCAAGGTTAAAGGGACCTCAGGGGCCATCTAGTCTAATACTCCTATTTTCCAGATGAAGAAATTGTGGCTGGGGAAATTAAGTGAATTGTCCAAGGTCATACATAAGAAACAATCAGAATTAAAGCTCAAGGTCTCTGATTTCTTCTCCCAGTACCACAGTGCCTCTCATTTCTTCCCAATTTCCCCAGACCTCCAGGCTTTAAGACCCTATCACTATCGCCATCACCCACTAGGCCAGCATCCTCCTCACTGACTTTGGAGTCACCTCCTGGGCAGCCCCAGGAGGAGAGCTGGGGAACCTTCACTTGATCATACCCAGGTGGGGAGGGTCCTTCAGAAGCTGGGGGAGGCAACTTACTTGCACTCAGCTTCAGTCATCTTAGACAAGTCATTGCAGCTGTAGAACTTCCCCTGAGGTGAGGCAGGGAGAGAGGAAAAAGAGAATGGGAAGGGATAGGAGAGAGATAGACAGAGACAGGAAGACACACACACACAATGAGAGAGAGAGAGAGAAAGGGAGAGAGAGAGAGAGAGAGAGAGAGAGAGAGAGAGAGAGAGAGAGAGAGAGAGAGAGAGAGAGAGAGAGAGAGAATGTTGTCATGGAAACAATTAAAAAATGGGACCAGAAGGATGTCATGATAGAGTGAGAGTGCAGAATTATTGGTTCTGGTAATAGAGAAGTCTCCTTGTCCCTGTCACCTTCAAGAAGGTGCAAACCCTAACCTTTTGACAGGAAGGCAGGACAGGATAGACTTGGCCATAGTAATAATAGCTTATCAATAACATAGTTCTTGTTAATAATAATGATGTCAATATGCTATGTTATAATGAGATGCAAAATATAATAAATATAACATAACAGTATGATATATCATAACATAACATAATATGATATAGTGTAAGGTAATAAACATTAGGGGCAGTACTTACACCTAACAGTATTGCTAGAACTCAAAGGCACATCATTTATTTTATTTATTTTTGACATTCTCTTTTTTAAAAAAATATTTAGAGTTCCAAATTTTCTTCCTATTTCTAGCACAACTTCCCCCCCTACAGTGAGAAGGCAAGTAACACACTATCAATTATTTTCCTGCACATTCTACAAGTGAGGGGACTGAGCCCCAGAGAAGTAAAATGACTTTGCCCCAAAAGTACAGGCAATAAATGACAGAGGAAGGATTTGAACCCAAGTTCTGTGACTTCAAGTCCAGTCATGGTTCTGGATGCACCCTGTGAGGCTCAGCCCCAGAGTCAAACATCCAAGGACTCAAGTCTTACTGTTCCTTCTCCCTCTAGAAAAGAGAAAACAGTGCCATTTCTGGAGCAGGGGGACCAATGCCCCACTATCCTCAGAGACTGTGTTGTTGCATATTCCCCAAATCTGATTGGCATCCTTAACAAAGAAAGGCTAATTGCCCTGCATTTAGGGGTTGGAGCACAGAGGGGCACCTCTTAAAATTTTTTTCCAATGAATAAGTATTTTATCTCCCTCCCACTCCCACCCTCCTGAAAAAGTAAATCCTTGTAACAAGTAGACCCAAATGTCCAAAAACATTTATAGCAACTCTTTTTTTGTGATAGCAAAAAATGGAAACTAAGAGGGTATCCATCAGCTAGAAAATGGGTAAACAAATGATGGCATCTGGTTGGAATGGGGGCCTCTTACCTTGAAGAGCTGTACTCCAATACAGGCAAACATGAATTGCAGGAGGGTGGTCACCAAAACGATGTTGCCAATGGTCCGGATGGCCACAAACACACATTGAACCACGTGCTGAGTAATGGAGAATAGATCAGGGAGGACCAGTCTCGCAGCCACAGGCATTGAGGGAGTCCCAAGAATATAGGTGAGTGATAAGAGAGGGGAGTCCCCTGGCTGGAGGGAGAGGGACTGACAGTAGACACTTCCAAGGTCCCACTGTGAGTGGATGACCCAAGAACCCAGAACGGATGCAATGACTTGGCCAGGCTGGTGAATCAATGTACTAATTTATGCTTTGATGTGGGCTGTTTGGGTGCTAGGTCACCATTCCCAGCTATCTCTGTGTTCCCTCCCCTCCTGGGGGAAGTGGGTCCAGGGCCCACTTGGCTCTTACCTTCAACCCTTTGGCCCTGTTGATGGCTCGGAGGGGTCGTAGCACTCTCAGTACCCTGAGGATCTTCACCACAGAGATGGTACTGGATCTGAGGGGTGGGGGAGGGAATATAGGGTGAGGTGAGGAGTGGGAAGGAGACCCTTGCTATAACTCTGCTCCTGCTGTTGACCCTCGTCATTGTCCCCTGCCAGATACTGGCCTCTTCCTTTTAAACCTTCAAATAAGCCATCTTTCCACCGAAAATACTTTCTTCTCTCCTGAGTCCCCTCCCCCTAAGTCACTTCCCTCCTCTCCTTTAAATACTACCCACATGTTGTTTCTTTCAGGCTGTGATCACTCTGGTTTGTCAGCACCCTCCAAATTTCAGAATCCTGGGACAAACCCCCAGGGACCACATCTTTGTAATGGCTTTGCCTGAGCCATTGTCCTTGCTCAGGAGCAGGTAAAGGCTTTCTATTACGGTGTAATATAGTGGAAAAATAGCGTTCTTAGAATCTCACAACATGGGTTCAAGCTCTAGTTCTGACACTCGTTTTACATGTGACTCTGGGCAAATCTCTTAACTTTTATCCAGTCGCCTAGGTGTCTAAATGGGAACTTGGGACCACAGATTTAGAGCCGGAAAAGAATTAGGAACTCAGCTTGGCCAGCCCTGTCATTTTGCAGGTGAGGATGCTGAGGTACAAAAGCGATTTAGTCAAATCACAGAGATGGTCAGAGTTAGAATTTGAACTCTGGTCCTTTGATCCCACATGTTGGCCTCTTTCCACTGCAGCCTGCTGCCTCTCTGATAGTTGAAAACTTACTCCTGAACTTGGAATCAGGAAGATCGGGACTGAAATCCTACTTCAGATGTTCACTAGCTGTGTGGTCCTGAATGAGTTAGCCTAACTTTTTTGAGCCTTAGTGTCCTTATCTGTAAAATGGGGATAATAATTATGCCTATCTCACAGAGTTGCTATGGGGATCTAATGTGGAAATATATTTTAAGTACTTTGAAGACCTTTAAATGCCGTAAATGTGGGAACTACCAGTGTTTCTACACCAGCCTCTAAGGGCTGTTTGGGGGAAGATGTTTTGTAAACTTTTCAGTACTTTATAAAGTATGAGCCATTGTTATTGTGTGAAGCTCATGAACCCTGGGCTATGGGAAGGGCACCAGGAGATTCAGAAACTTTCTAGTCTGGGGGTGGGCGTTGTTCTCATGAAGTCTCCTTCCCCTGAGATGGTCCCTAGTCATCACTCACTCAATGCCCATGGAGATGAGGGACACAGCCACAACCAGCAGGTCCAGGATGTTGAAGTAGTTGCGTAAGAAGGAGCCCTTGTGAAGGAAGGCACCATAAGCTGTCATCTACAGAGGAAAAAACCAAAAAACCAAAAAATCCAACATTGATTCCAAGAGGAGGAAACAGACTTAACAAGGTTTTGTGTCAACGGTGCCTTCTCTCTACAGACTTCCCCGCTAGGAATCAACTTCTCTCTCTGTTGGGAAGTTCTTTTATATAGATAGAAATGGAGGCCTGAGGATGCTGTGACATGCCTGAGGGCAAACAATGAATTACAGTGTAAATCAGGGCATGAAGAGTGCCCAAGATGTATCAGTATCAGATGAATGTCAAGGAGGGTGAGATCATTTATAACTGGGGCAATCAAGGAAAGTTTCATGAAAGCGGTGGCTTTAGAGCAGAACTTTTAAGGATGGGTAGGATATAAACTGACAGAAAAAGGAAGGCATCTTTGGTGGAAACATATGTATGTTCGTCCTTCACTGCTGAAGAAGACCACGCCATCAGAGAAATGATGACATGACTTGCACGTGACTTTGTTTTGAATGAGGGAGGGCTGTGCAGGTCACCAGCCTCACTTCTCCTCCAGAGCCATCTGAATCCAGTGACCAGATACTCATTAGGATGACTGGAGATGACCCAGAATGTACTGGGAGAACTTGGGCCTTTTAGGCCAAGGTCTTTACAACAGCATGGACAAAGGTACAGAAGTGGGAAAAGAAAGTCTGACTGGAGCACAGAATATTTAAGGGAGTAGAGGGAAACAATATTGTTTGGAAAAGTAGGGTGAGTTGTATCATAGGGGGCCTTGGATGATAGCCTAAGAAGTTTGGACTTTACATGGGAGCCAACAGGGAGCCGTTAGACCTGATATAAGGAAAAAACTTCCTAATAATCAGGGTATCCATCCATGGAGTGGATCGACTTAGGTCCTTTTCACTGAAGGGCTGTAACCAGTGGCTGAATAACTACTTGTGCTTCTGTTGTAGATGGGATGATGTTAAGTATAGATTGAACTAGAAAGCCACCAACGTCCCTTCTAAGTCCCAGAGTCTGTGACTTAATTCCGGGGCTGTGCTGCAGTGGAACTACCTAGTGCTTGCTCTGAGATCCTGAGCCATGAAATTTCCAGAGTGAATATTCATACCTCAGAAAAACAGAGCTTGATTTATTGTTTTTATGATTGTCTAGACTTAAAAAAAGTGATGAAGAACATGCTAATGTTACAGATCAAACTTAAACGTGTGTGGTAAGCACATGCTTTTCCAAAAACCCTCAGAAAGCTGGTTGCTAAATATTTATTAACACACCTCTCCTCCTTTGGTCGTTGACCATTTTCCTCTTTTTCACCGTTTACTTGATAGACTGGAGGTATGAAATTCTGTAGATGATTTATTCCAAATGTTTGTATATTTGCAATCTAGTACAGTGCTCTGTATTTAGAAAGGGATTTTAAGTTTGCTTTCTTTTGGATTATGCTTGTGGTTTCACTGGGACCTGGAACTCTAAATGAGAACACTTCCTTTGGCAATGAAGATTTGTACCCGTCTGCAATTTGTAGTCTAAGAAAGCACTGAGAAGGTAAGCTCCTTGCCCAGGGTCAAACAACCAGGAGGTATCAGAGATGGCACTTCAACCCAAGGTTTCTTAATTTCAAGGTCAGATTTCTATCTACCACATCAGTAATATCAAACTCAAATAGAAACTAAATAACTGTAAATGATCGCATATCGACACAGAAAACCACATATTAAGACTATGCTCTATTGTATTTTTATTGAGTTTATTAAATATTTCCCACTGACATTTTAATCTGCTTTGGGCTTCATTGGGAGGGTTACCAGATGAGTAGGCTGCCTTTTTGATACCTTGGCACTACACCAAAACGCTTAAGAAATGTTGATGAATGTTTGATAAATAAAGGAATGAAAATATAGAGGAAAGCTGGCATTCTTTCTGACTCCAAAGGGAAACTCTTACTTCATCTTTCCTTTAGAGTATGGGAGTAGAATGATGACAAATTCTGTCATCTTCTAAGAATCTGAGGGGAGCTTCCTCTTAACATGCTTCAAGAGCATGTCTCTCTGCTCTTGAAATTTGAAAAAAATTTTCTTTAATTCAGACTATTAAAAGCCTTCATATCCTTCTTGATTGTCCCCAACTTACCTTTGCAGACTTTACTCCCATTACTTCCCTGTGGGTATGCTCCATACTCCAGTCAAGCTAGATGATTCGCTGTTGCCTGATCATGACCCTATGTTTTCCCACCTTTGAAATTCTGATTATGTCTCTCCTGAAATGTTTTCTCCTTATACTTCATCTCTTCCTTTTGAGATCCAACTCATTTTTCAAGGTTTTAAACTTTCCTTGCTCCTTTCAAGTAGAAGAGATCACTCCTTCTTCTGAATGCCCAAAGCACTTTGAATACCTCTGCTGATACTTATGTTATTTCAGACATTTAAAAAAAATTTCCTATTAGATTCCACATTCCCTGAGGGTAGCTCCTGCCTTGTTTATCTTTGTATCTTTCATAGTACCTTGTATATAAATGTTTGCTGAATGAACGATGACCCAGAAAAGAGTCTGATAGAGATGTAGACCTTTGGAAGCTTGGACCTAACAACATGGGATGCCTAAAGGAGAAGTTTTCCCAGTTGTAGCTTACAAAGATCAAGAGCCTAGCATAGCTTCCTGGAGCTACTCCAGTGATCATCAGCCTTTAACATGTTAGAAATATGCTTGAGAGAGTACAAATGAAGATTACCCAGTATGCTAAAACTGGACAGCAATTTACAGAGGTATTGTCTTTTGCAACAAGGGGTCTATAACACACCCTATACCTGCCTCTTGGGTCATGAGAACAGAGATGTAGATCCTATCTTCATTCATTGAATTATTCATTCAATCATTTCTCATTCAGTAGAAATTCACTAAGTGCTCATGATATACAATGTCCTTGGTTAAGTACAGTTGTGGATATAAACCAGATGTAGTTCCTGCTCTCACGCAGCTTCCTATCTAAAAACAGAGGGAGGGTAATTGGGAGGAGGGTAGCACTTCAGTACTACTTTGCTGTGCTCGTGTGACAAGTGACCCTCTCTTCATGTACTTGTGGAGGGTTGTTGTTTTCTGTTTCTGAGGTGACAGGATAAACTTTATTCACATGTCATGGTTACTTCCATTCTCTTCTCTGTTTTTGGATTTCCTGACTAGCGAAGTGTGGGCCTGGGATTACAGAATGGACCAGTGACGCTACAAGACCCTAATGGACCAATCCGAGCTCAGAGGAAGGCCATTTGTGTTTGAGGACATACAAAGATGATGCTCTGGGACAAGAGGGAAACAAGATGGGCCAAATTAGACCTGGAAAACTCTAACAAGGAAGAAAATCTAAGTACTTCCTAGGTAGGAATTGGGTCATTTTCTTTTATCTGTCCTTCCAGTTACCTTATCCTGCTATATAATTTGTGAGTTGATGTATTTCTATTTCTTTCTTATGTAAACCATGGAAAACCCATTCATTCTTGGGTTTGGAGTATATGGTAAGCAGGGGAAAGAGAGAGTAGATCCAGGGCATCCACTTATGGTGATAGCAGTAAAAGCAAGGAAAAAGATAATTAGGGGATGGATTTAATAGACATATGAGCCTAGGGAGCTAAGACAGTTCAGGGGTCAGGGAAGTTCAACAGGCCAGGGACCAAGGAACATGTAGAAAGTAGAGAAAATTGAAAGCACAAAGGCCAGTGTACAAGTAACCCTGGAGAGGCTGACTCAGGTAAAAGGCCTAGAGTCCCTCTTTCACAGCCTGCCTCTTGTTAACTGGCTGGCCTGTTGAATAAGAAGTCCCTCTCCTGTGGGCTTTTTATAGAAAGGTCCCTTGGGAAGGATATACTGCCTCTAGGGCTGATTTGATTTTATCCTTGAGACCTGAGTTCAAAGACTGACTCACTAGCTGTATGACTCTGGACAAAGTCACTTACTCTCTCTGTGCCTCAGTTTCTTGATTTGTAAAAATGGGAGAAGGTTGGGCTTAATGGCTATCTAAGATCCCTCTAACCTCTAAATCTATGATCTTATGGTCAGAAACATAGATTCTGTTTTCCATTTTTCCCCATAGGAGCTGTTTTAAAAGTGCAAAGGGGAACCTGAGAGAGGCAGCTAAGTGACTTGTCTTAAAAAGCCAGGTGGGTAGATGGGGACCTTCAAGAATCTTCTAGACCACTTACCTTGAGCACAATTTCAACAGTGAAGACAGAAGTGAAGGCGATGTCAAAATAGCCAAGGATCTGAGATAGGGATGGAGTGACATAGGAGAAGGAAAAGAAACCAGTGAGAGTCAGTGAGGTGACAGTGATATTGCAACCACCACCAAAAAGAAAAATAGATTAAGAACCCATTTGTACTGGACTCTGTGCTGGGCATGGTACAGAGGCTGTCATACAGACAAACCTGAAGAGATATTCAGGAGTGTTTAACGTGAGGTCCATGAACTTAAAAAACAACAAAACCAAATTACTTTGATAATTGCATTTCAAGATAATTGGTTTCCTTTGTACTCCTACATATTTTATTTATTTAAAAACACTATTCCGAGAAGAGGTCTATAGGTTTCACCAGACTGCCCAAGAGGTCTGGAACACAAAAATGTTTAAGAGCCATGAGTTAAAAGTTGAAGACCTGATATTGACATGGATGAACATGTAGCAGATAATACAGAAAATTGAGTCCTAGAATCTGAAACATGCATGAATAGATGGGATTAGTACCATTTTGTAGAAGTTAAAATCTAAGGTGATGGGATAAACTATCTCCTGGAAAGAGCATTTATCTGGGAATCAGGAGACCTAGATTCTAATTTAGTCTTTGCCACTAATTCACTGGAAAAGTTACTTCCTCTCTGAGTCTGTTTCTTCCCCTGTAAAATGAGGGGTTTGGACTCCATGAGCTCCAAGGTTCCTTCTAGCTTTGACATTCTATGATCCAATTGAAATAGTTGACATGCAAAGGCCAGCACCCTTGAGAGGTTTTGTGTGAGGGGACAAGGTAAGAGACATGTCTGGGGTTTCCTTTTTTGGGAGGAGTAGAGCCTGGCAGAAGTCTTTGCCTCTATTATAATTAGTCTGGAAAGGCTTCCTAGTATAGGTGGGAAATCAAGAATTGCTTGCAACATGTTGCCATGGAAAGCACAGTATATTTAAAAGTAAGAGGATTCAAATCCCACCCCAGTCATTTGCTATTTGCATGACCTTGGGCAAGTCTTAACATTTCTGGACTCAGTTTCATCATCTATAAAATAGGAGAATAAGGTCTTTTCCAGTTTTTGATCTCTAATCCCATGATCCTGGGAATGAGAATGGGGAGAGAACAGGGGATAAACACAGTTATGGTTATGTGATCCAGGACTATTCCTTAGAGTCCATAGAACTCATGAATGGAAACTAGGGAGAAGAGTAGGATCGCAGCCATTATGCCTCAAAAGATCCGAGAGAAAGTGATGAATTGTTGGCTACTGGATGATCTTGATTCAGTCACAGACTAGACTAGAGAATATGGCCAAAGGGAGAGTTAACCCAGAATACCATGAATGCCTGTGGGATAGGGATTTGAATATTCTGCTATTACCAGCTGGCTAGAAATGGTCACATCTGAGTTTTATGAGAATGAGGAGGCAGGGAAATAAGAGGTAGCTCTATTGGCAGATGCTAAATAATATGGTAATAATCCCTGACATTTTTTGTGTAGTACTTTTCAGCTAGGAGTCATAATGGATACAGTACTGGGCCTGGAGTCAGGAAGACTCATCTTCTTGAGTTCAAATCCATCCTTAGATGCTTACTAGCTATGTGACTCTGGGCAAGTCACTTTACCTTGTTTACCTCAGTTTCCTCATCTGCAAAATAAGCTGGAGAAGGAAATGGCAAACTCCTCTAGTATCTTTACCAAGAAAACCCCAAGGGGGGGGTCATGAAGAACTGGACACAACTGAAAACAACTGCAAAACAACAACCTTTTCAGCTTACAAAGTACCTCCACATACATCCTCTATTTCGATTCTCATCTCTTCCTGGAGTCTGTTTGGTCAGATTCATTTTACAGCTGAAGAAACTGAGACTCTTGGAGACCAGACGTTAGAGTTAAGTGATTTTCATTTCTTGTCTCCATATCTGGAGTATACTCTCTCATTACCTCTCTCTCACAGAGCCCCTCTCTTTCTTTAAAACACAGTTCCAGCACCATCTTCTGTCTGAAACTTTCCCTAACCCTTGCTCCCCAGTTGCTAGTGACTTCCCTCCAGCATAGATTCCTAGTCACTAACCTTAGATTCATACTGTTATGTTCAAGGATATTCATACTTACTTCCCCCATTAGAATGGGAACTCGTCAAGAGTAGAGCTTGTTTCATTCTCTGTGCTTGTATCATTGGGTGTGTAGTATAATGCCTGGCACACAGTAGGTGCTTAAAAAATACTTCTTACCCAACATTAAAGAATTTCTGATTTTAAGTCCAATTCTCTTTCTACTATAACCATACTACCTCTTGTTATGAAATACATAGGGTTCATAGAGGGATAGCATGCCTGGCACATAGTATTTCTTACCTAAGATAAAGGACTTCTGGTTCTGAGTCCAATACTCTATCCTCTAATTACACTAACTCTTGTTATTAAATACAAAAGGTTCATAGAGGAATAAAATATCTGGCCCATAGTAAATATTTCTTACTTAAGACAGAAGACTTCTGGTTTGAAGTCCAATTCTCTTTCCACTATAACCACACTATCTCTTATGAATCACATAGGGTTTATATAGGAATATAATGCCTGGCACATAGTAGGGCCTTAATGAATATTTCTTACCAAGATCAAAAGACTTTTGGTTCTAAGTCCAATGCTCTTTATACCATAACTGTATGGCTTCTTGCTATGAACTATAAACACTGGGGAGAAGTGCAGCTAGCAGAGTTAGTCTCAGTATAAGGAAATAGTTCCTAAGATGAGCTGTTCAAAAGTGAAATGGGATTTTTTTTGGGAAGTAGTGAGTCTTCCATTACTAGAAGTCTTTGAGTGGAAGCTTCATGAACATATGTCAGGGATGTGGTCAAAGGGATTCCAATAACTTCTGAGGTGTTTCCTAGCTCTGTGTTTCTGTGTTCCTGGGAAGGGAATTTGCTGAGAACCCAGGGACAATGGGGCAAAGAAGAGGCCCCTCTGATCTGGGGGTGGGGGGGGAAGAGTTACCTTGTTCCTGAAGGATTCTGCCTGGATGGGATCCTCCGCTGCCAGGGAGATACTACTAAGTAGAATGAAGAGCAGGATGAAGTTGGTGAACCAGGTAGCGTTGACAATCCGATGACACAGTACCCTGATCCTGGCAAAGGAAAGGGAGGGAGGTGCCCTGGTGAATGTGTGGCATACTTAGCCTCTTAGTGTGCCCGGAATGATCCATCACGGATAAGTTGCAAAATCATAGGATTTCAGGTTGGAAGGGACCTTACAGCCCAACACCCTTAATTTTCAAATGAGGAACTTGGGCACTGAGAAAACAAATTCAAGGTTACAAAGGCAGGTTGAATTTGAATTGGCATCCTCTGATTGCAAATACAACACTCCTCACCTGTACTGTATACCCATCACCTTTAACAGAAGGAGTTTCCACACTGGAAGTTTCCTACGCTGACAAAAGCACAGATCTAGGCCTTCCCCCATCCACCAGAAAAAATCCTAAAGGGTACCACCTACTTGTTGGTAGGGCTGAAGATGAAGAATGAGCTGGCTTCGGGCATAGGCACTGCTTTTTCCTTCAGCTGTAGCTCTGCCAAGGGGCGAGGGCGAGGGCTCAATGGGATCTCTGGCTCCTCTTCCTCATCGTCTCCTGTGGGGGGTAAGCAGGTTAGGGGGGCAGGAAGCACCTGAGGTCGTCATCCCATCCCTGAGAATTCTATTTATTCTCATTAACTCTGCCAGGATCGCCAGATCATGGAATATTAGAAGATCGGACTCAGCAGAACATTAGTTCCTTAAGGGCAGGCACTGTTTTGCTCCTGTCTTCATGCGTCCTGTGCCTCTCACAGTTCCTTGTTTTGTAGCAGGCATGATAAATGTTGGTTGGATTGAACTGAGCTGAATTAGATGAGATCTCTAGATAAATGATCCTATGAACCACTTTATTTGATTGAGGAAGAATATGGGGAAAACAGCTCCCCCAAAGTCACAGAGGCAAGTCAAGCTTTCTGACCTCCAACCCAATGACCCCACTCCATCAGGCTTTCAGAGGTCAAACTCAGACATATCATCTTTCATCTGGGTCCCTCCCAGAAGCTAGTCCCTTTGGCTAGTACGACTGTGGCAGCTTGCCCAGAGTGAACCATAAAGATTTGACCAGGGCATCAAGTGTCAGTAACTTTGTCACTCTAGGTGACTTCCCTGACCTGCTGTCACCCCAAGAGGGAATAATGACACTGAACTGTCAAAAGGAGAAGACAGGGCCCAGGCTCTGATGATGCCTCAGGACTGGGGCTTGAAAGTGGAGCAAGGACAAAGAGGGAGGATGCATGGAGCTGACACAGAGTGAGTGCTTCATAACTATTTGAACTGAATTGATAAATTAGGTCAAAGGGCAGTAACAAATGAATGACAAATTTTAATGGCCTTATCTAGGGCACAAGGTATATATGCCTTGTCTTGGCATTCAACATATACTTACTGAATTTAATTGAAAATAAAAATTATTCTGTGGAACTAGTAGGGGACACAGGTTGGCAAAATGACTTCTTCTCAGGCATAAGGAAGCACTCTGACCACAGAAGGGAGATCTCTTTTTCTCGGGGCTCCCATTTGGGGGCTGTCTCTTAAAAATTCTGGGGAATTTTGACATAAGTGGTCACTAATATAAGGGAACCTTGGCCTTTGCAGTTAAGGTCCCATAGGATATTTAAATATTCTATGTCTCTGTTTCAACAGATCCAGGTACTTCTAGCCCAGTCTTCCCATTCTCCAACTGAGACCCTCCCATTTCCAATGCCAGTCCTCACCTGGAAAATCAGCTGAAGGATATGGATCCTTCACTTCATTGACATTGGATTCAAACTCATCCACTTTTAGCTGCAAAAAAGAAAGAAAAAGAGGCAACCTAGGGTGGGTGGTGGACATATGGAAAGAGTTCCAGGCCCCTTAGTCCAATAGGATTCAGTGTAAGCTGAAGCAAAGGCAGAGCAGAAATTATGCCCGGCTTCACAGATGGGGAAACTCTCCTAGGTGAAACAGTCAACCCTCCTTTCCTAAAGAGGAAATCGTAAAACATGTATCTGCTTGGACTGGTATGGCAAAGTCATCTGAGCTTAGCTAGAATCCTGCCCAAAGGCAGAGGAATGACCTAGGTGACCTTTTGATAACCCATCACTTTCCAGGGATCTGAAAATGCTCCGGGATGAAACCCTTACCTTGGCTGTGGTGGGGATGCCTTCTCCCTTGGCTTTCTGTTCTAATTTCTTGGCCAGAATCAACTTCTCTTCCTCAGACTTGTCTGGGAGACCCCTGAATTAGAAATCTCAGTAAGGTGATTCAGGAAATAAGCATTTGTGCTATGTACCAACCCCATTCCCAGGGGTACAAAGAAAGACAAAAACAGTGGAGCTCACATTCTAATGGGGAAGACCATGGGCAAATAACCATATGCACATAACATCTATCTATCTATCTATCTATCTATCTATCTATCTATCTATCTATCTATCTATCTATCTATCTATCTAATCTATCTTGGAGTAGAAGTCAGTGTGAGGCTGGGAGATAATTAGAAAGCTATTGCAACAGTCCAGTTGTGAGATAATGAGGGCCTATAGTAGGGCAATGGCTTTGGGAGATGTGTAGGAAGTGGTGTGAAGTTGAAAATGCCAAGACTTAGCAACAGATTGGATATTCAAAGTGAATGCAAGAGAGGAGTCAAAGATGACGTGGAGCCTGGGAGGCTGGGTGACTGGGAAGATGGTGGTTCCCTTGACATTAACAGCTCTGAGTAGGACAGTCTTCCACTAGCTGAATGAGCTGTGTTTATGATGCCAGACCATGGACAAAATTTCCAAGGGTAATGTATGTAGGGACTAGAGATATATCATGTGATACCATTGGAAGTTGGGTTAGAAGAATGGCCTTGGTTAATGTCCTCTGACTTCCTCTGGGAGAAAGGACTTGTTTGAAAATGAAGCATGGGCCCCAAAGAGCTTCCTTGTTGAATGGCATCTACATGGAAGAGTCACCCACACATTCTCAAGATTGCCAAATCTAGTCCTTTCTACCTTCACAATGTACTTTCTACACTTCTCTGTGGTCTCACAGCCACCACCCTAGTACCTGGTACCTACTACTAGCACTTAGTACCTCATCACCCATGACTGGACCATTGCAATGACTCCCTAACACATCGCCCTACTCCACCTGGCTGCCATTCGTAAACTGCAGCTCTGTTATCCCTTTCCCCACTTTACTCAATAACCCAGGGGGTTCCTATTATCTTCAGGAGTGACTATAAAATCCTTTCTTTGGCTTTTAAAGCCTTCACAACCTTTCCCTCTCTACTTTTCTAATCTTACAAGTTGCTCCTCTTCGTGATTTCTACAATCCACCTTCACCAGACTGCTTGCTGTTCCTTACACATGACGCCCCATCTCCTGGTTCTTTGCCTTTGCTGGTTGTCCTCTATGACTGGAATGCTCTCCCTTCTCACTTTCTCCTTCCCAGCTTTCTTTAAGACTGAGCCTAAACTCCCTCTTCTGCAGCCAGTTGTTGCCAATTTCCCCTTCTACCTGTCCCACCTCACTTCCCTCCACCTCACATTCACTGTATTTATCTTACATACAGTTATTTGAATGTGTTGTCCCCCATTAGAATTGGAGCCCTTGGAGAATAGGGACCCGTTTTTTGCCTTTTTCTGTGTCCCCATCACTTTGCACAGTACTGGTACATAGTAGATGCTTGATAAATGTTGACTGTCCCGTGGCTAAGCACACCAAGACTCAAGCCCTAGGCTGACAACACGGCCACTGACTTGGACATCTTCCTGCGTTTCTTCTCTTCAGCCTTGGCTTTCTGGGCCGAAGTTAAGCTCTCAGCCTCGGCCAGGTTGTCCACAGCGATGGCCAAGAAGACGTTGAGCAGGATATCTGGAGAGTAGAGCAGCTAAGGAACCGTCTTGGGCCAAGTGTGACAGGAAACCGCTGAGGGGAGGAGGTGGCCGCCTGCTCCCATTGACCCGAGGTCTGTCTGTCTTCGTGTCTCTCAGGCCTTGTCTGTGAAATGAATAGACTTGCACCAGGTGGCCTTTGAGGACCCTACCAACTCTTGATCTATGATCCAATAATCTTTTGGTATGACCGTCCAGTACTAGAGGGCATGGTGCCTGGTGACACTGGAACAGAATACTCAGGGGAACCTTAATCCTATAGAGCTGTCCATCCCAGGGGTCTGTATCGGTGATGCTCTAGAGATGCCATCCCTTCTCTGTTCAGAATAATGACAACAATAATATGGCACTCAGGGAATTACAGGAATAATATTACTATTATAATAGTCTTCAATCTAAGAGATATGGTACAAGTAATACCATTACCATTTTATAGATAAAGAGATTGAAGGTTAGAGTCATTAAGTAATTTGTCCAAAGGAGGATTTGAACCCAGGGCTCCTAACTCTAGTCCACTGCTGTTTTCATTACATGGTAATACCTCTGGAAACGTAAAGGATATTTGAAAGGATTTGTATTCACACCACCATGTGAAATCTCTGACTGTGGGGCAAGCGACCCCTGAGTGTGGTGTATGGTGGGGGTATGCTGGTAAATGTTTAACAACTAGCTCTCCCAGATGGAACAAATATACCCAGGTCACACTTTTCAACTTTAGTCTGAGTTAGTAACATTTTCTCCATCACTTTCTGAAGTCTAGACAATCAACAAGACAATAGATTAGATTTGGAACATTTGCATATTTCTGGGGTATAAATGCTCACATTAAAAAATTTTAAATCGGTTCTTGGGAACTGGGCTGACTCCAGTATGGCTGATTAACCTCCACCCAACTGGGGGCTAGCTATTCTTCTCTGAACTACTCTCCACTTTTTTCACCCAACTATTCTCGTTAGGATTCCTACTGATTATGTAATGGGCAGTATGCTGGATCAGAAGCACACGAAAGAGGTTCCACCGGCAGCTTTGCTATAGTACATGTGTGTCCTGATCAAGTCACTTCTCTTCAGGTCTCAGTTTCCTTTTCTGTAAAATGAAGGGGTTGGGATTAAACATCCCCCAAATCTCTTTCAGCCCCAACATTTTAGGATCCTACATGTCATCCTAACACCTGTTTTAGGTTTCACAAAGCTTCCCAAAATAGATCTTTACATATGTGTATTTACTCAATTTTCTTTCAGTCTGAAGGCAGAGAAGTTTTCTCCCTTAAATAAATGCTCATCCCTACCAGACACTAGGGCAGGTAGGTGGTAAAGTGAATAGAATACCAAGCCTGGAGTCAGGAAGACCTGAGTTCAAATCCACTTAGTAGCTATTCCTTGAGGATAGGACTTGGGCAAGTCACTTAACCCTGTTTGCCTCAGTTTCCTCATCTGTAAAGTGAGCTGGAGAAGGAAATGGACAATGAATATTTCTGCCAAGAAAACTTCAAATGGGATCATAAAAAGTCAAACTCAACTGAAAAATGACTAAACAGCAGCAAAAACTACCCAACACTCAGGTAGGAGTTTGCGTGTAGGAGCTTCTCAAATCTGAGATATGTCTGTGTGATGAAGATGGGGAGAGGAGATGATGCACGTGGGGGGTGACAGGGTGGTGCTGGGTGAGGGATGGAGGATGATGCCTGACTGATGAGGAATACAGAAGACAGCTGAAATCCCCTCTGACCAGGACACCACCTCCTTCTGAAAGGATACAGTTGCCACAGATGAAGAGGATAATGAAATAGATGCAGACCAGCACACCAGGATAAGAGGGTCCACCATATGCCATAATGCCATTGTACATGATAGAGTTCCAGTCTTCACCTGTCAGGATCTAGGGTGAGAGAAGAGGGAAGGGCAGGTATACAGGATGGGGAGGGAGGCAGGGAGAGAGAGAAAGAGAGAGAGAGAGAACGAGAGAGAGAGACAGAGACAGAGACAGACATTCAGACAGGGATATTTCTAAGTCATTCTTTCCCCTCCCTCCTCCCACAACTAGATTATCCCAGAAGAATCATGCATGCTATGAAAAATTGCTAACTTCCCTCCTTATCTCTGTTCTTAATAAACGCTTGTTGATTGACTGTAAATTCCTTGAGGACAGGGCCTATTTTTGCCTCTTTATTTTTGAATCTCCAGGACTTAGCATGATATGCCACGAAATACTTAAAATGAGTTAGTCAAACAGAACTGAATGTTCTCTCTCTCTCTCTCTCTCTCTCTCTCTCTCTCTCTCTCTCACACACACACACACACACACACACACACACATACACACATACACACACACAGAACCCCACTGGCAGGGAGCTTCTGGAGCGCTGCCTGAATCAGATTAAAATGTAATTGGGAAATATTTAACAAAATAAAAATACAATGAAACATAGATAATGTCAGTATGTGGTTTTTTTAAAGTTAATGTGCTTCTACAGGGATCCTTATATATTGTTTAATGGTGTGTAATGACCTTCATTTCTGTTTGAATTTGACACCACTGGTTTGGTTACTGATTGATTACCTTTTAAGGTAACTATGTGTTTAAGTGGATAGAGCGCAGGGTCTAGGGTTAGGGAGACCTGAGTTCAAATTTAGCCTCAGACACTTAGTAGCTGTGTGATCCTGGGCAAGTCACTTAACCCTGTTTGCCTCAGTTTCCTCATCTATAAAATGAACTAGAGAAGAAAATGGCAAACCACTCTAGTATCTCTGACAAGAAAACCCCAAAAGAGATCATAAAGAGTTGGACCATTACTGAACAACAATTCCTTACAAAGCAATGCCTCTTTTAGCAAAGAAAACTGCTGTGGAGTTAGTCATCCCACCTAACTCCTAGCCCTCAAAGAATTATGAGCCTAAAAATCCTCTGGAAGAGTTACTGGCCATGCCATGTTCTCCAAGAATACAAATAGACACCATTTCTATGAGACATATTTTTCCTGGATCCAGGAATTAGTGGAAGAGGGGGAGCTTGATCCCCTTTTCTATAGCAGGTAAAACTTTTTGTAGGGCCAGTCAGACCCCTGAGGAATTGCTTCTACAGCAGGCTCCTGTAAGACTGATGAACATCATAAAGAATCACAGACATAGAGATGGAAGGGAACCTAGAAGTCATTTGCTCCAATTCTCCCATTTTACAAATGAACAAATTGAGGTGCAAGAAGGTTGTGACTTGCCCAAAGGCACATAGGCAGAGAGAAACAGGTTCTGAAACCAGGTCCTCTAACTCAGAGTCAGCGCTTTTCCCACCTACATGCTTTTTGTGTACCATGAACATTTATTCACACCAGGAAATCTTAGTGCAACCTCTATTTTAAAATTCCCTTCAGAAAGATGTGTGGCTGTCACGGTAAGGAAAAATCTCAGTCTCCCTCAATGACATCCAGTGAAGCCCAGTGCCTTCCCAGACTTGAGTGAGAAGTCATCACCTTTTCTGCCTTTGCCCACAGAGGCAGGGGCAGAACTAGGAAGAGAAGGCAGGTGGGCATCAAGGGTCCCCTTCCTTGAAAGCATTATTTGTCCATCTAGCCCTAGGCTTGACTTAGAGTAGGGACTTGATAAGTGCTTGTAGATTAATTCTGTACCTGGAACACCCTCCCTACTGCCCTCCACCTTGCAGAATCCCCGGCTTCCCCACTTCCTGATGGCAAATAACCTTCCTGTATCTTGTATACATGCATTTATACATATTGCCTCCCCCATTAGAACTTAAATTTCTCTGAAGGCAGGAATCGTTTTCCTTTTTTCTTTTTCTCCCCCATGCTTAGCACAGTGCCTGGTACAAAGTAAGGACTGACCACCCGCCCACCATGCTGAGTGGCAGCCCAGTCTGACTCCCAGGTGTGAGTGAGCTGCCTCACCTGGAAGACGCTGATGAGGGCCTGGGGGAAGTTGTCGAAGGTACTGCGCCTCACTTCAGTGTCCTCAAAGTCGTACTTGCCCCCAAAGAGTTGCATGCCCAAGAGGGCAAAGATGATGATGAAGAGAAAGAGAAGGAGAAGAAGGGAGGCGATGGAGCGGATGGAGTTGAGCAGGGAGGCCACCAGGTTGCTCAGAGATGTCCAGTACCTAAAGGAAAGTGAGACCCGTGGGTGGGAAGCCCTCACCCTTCTGCAGCCTCCAGCCTAGGAGATGATGAACCCTGCCCAGCTCGTTAAAGCCAGAGGGAAAAGGACCAGCACAGGGTCTTACACCTAGTAACATCTAGTGTATGTTTTTTTGAGACAATCAGGGTTAAGTGATTTCCTCAGGATCTCACAGCTCGTGTCAGAGACCACATTTGAACTCAGTACCTCCTGACTCCAGGGGCGGTACTCTATCCACTGTGCCACATAGCTGTCCCCATAGCATATGTCTGCTTGCTGAATTGAATGGAATGGTTAGAGAGCCAGAAGTTCTGGGTTTAGTTGTTACTTTATAGGTTAATAAAATTTGGAAACTGACACAGCTATGTGCTAGTAAATATCTAATAATGGGCTTTCAAAAAAAAAAAAAGGACTCAGGATATACCTCTATTTAATGTGAGTTATTAACATTTGTCTCAATCACTTTCTTAAGTGTAGACAATCAACAGCATAATGCACAATTTGCTTCTTTTAGTGTTTAGTGATTTTTCGTGTTTGTTGATTTCTGAGGGATAAATATTCACAGTGAGAATTTAACAATCAGCTCTTTAGTTAGTTTGAACTGGCTCCAACACACTCATAGGTACTTTTGGTAAGTCATTTTGTGTGTCATTTCAGTTGTATATGACTCCACATGACCCATTTGGGTTTTTCATGGCAAAGATACTGGAGGGATTTGCATTTCCTTCTCTAGCTCATTTTACAGATGAGGAAACTGAGGTCAGCAGAGTTAAGGGACTTGACCAGAGTCACACAGTTAGTGAGTGTGTGAGGCCAAATTTGAACCCAGGAATGTGAGTCTTCCTGAATTCAGACCTGACACTATCTTTAGAGATCACCTAGTCACCCCATTCATTTTATGGATAACGACTAAGAGAACCAGGAAGATGATGTTTACCTAAGGTCTGCTGTCTCTCTGTCTGTCCCTCTCCTCTCTCTTTGTTCTCTCTGTCTCCTGCCTTCCGTTGCTCTTGTTTTCTCCCTCTATTCTTTCTTTCATCTTCTTCCTGGTGTCTACTCTCTTGACTATCAAGAAGCTAAGGCAGAGATAGGAAAACTGATCCTAAAAGGAAAAGGAGTAATTTTCATTCAAAGTGAACCTAGGTTCCAAGTCTAAAAGAAAGTACATGCATTATAGTAGTTAGGGCAGTGGACTTGGATTCAGGAAGACCTGGGTTTGAATCCTTCCTCAGACACAGCACAATCCCAAGCAAATCACTTCAACCTCTCTCAGCCTTAGTTTCCTTATCTGTAAAATGGGCATAAAAATAGCACCTAGTTCATAGGGTTGTATGTATATACAATCATAATCAGTATATACATATATATTTATATTATGTATATGTATAAAACTTTGTAAACATGAAGCATCATATAAAATTAGTTATTGTTATGCATGCAGTAATGAAATGAGGAAAAACAGGGGAGGGCAGCAATGAGAAACCTAGAATTTTGATAGACTCTTGTTCTGAGCAGATACCCTTGAGTCCTCCTCCCTCAACTGCCCCCAGTTTCCTTACTTGGTGATCTTAAAGATCCTCAGCAGACGGATACATCGGAGGACAGAGATGCCAAGGGGTGTCATGATCCCGGACTCCACCAGAATGATCTCTATGAGTCCACTGCACACCACAAAACAGTCAAAGCGATTGAAGACAGACATAAAATACTGTCGAAGCCCCAGACCGTACATCTTCATCAACATCTCGATGGTAAAGAGGATCAAAAGCACACGGTTGGCCACATCTGTAATGCCAGAATAGGGTCAGCTTCAGGATTACTTCCCCACCCACCTTTTGGTTACCTCTATGTCTTTGTCTTGACCACTCTTTTATCCTTTTCTTCATGCTGTTTCCTTTATTTTTTTCCCCTTCAAACTCAGAGCAAAATTTGTTTTAGTTTTTGTTTTTTTCTATGAAATTGACCAGCAACTAGGTGGTGCAATGAATACAGTGCTGGGCCTGGAGTCAGGAAAACTCATCTTCCTGAGTTCAAATCTGGCCTCAGACCCTTAATAGCTGTGTGACCCTGGGCAAGTCCCTCAACCTGTTTGCCCCAGTTCCTCATCTATAAAATGAACTGGAGAAGGAAATGACACTCAGTATCTTTGCAAAGAAAACCTTAAATGGGGTCACAGAGCACTGGACATGACTAAAAATAATAAATGAAATTTTCCTTAATAAAACATACCCAACTCAGGTCATTCCAATTACTCAAGAATCTTCCTTCAGTACCTATGTACATCAAACCTTCACTAAAATGGGTCTAAATTGAGGGAAGGTGAATCAAGGTGAATTAGTAAAAAGTTTTAATTATAACCTATATAAAGCAGAATGACTAGTGGCTAGAGGCCTGGCCTCAAAGCCAGGGAGACCTGAATTCAAAATCTGCCTTTTATATACACTGGTTATTGTCTTTGGACAAGTCACTTAACCTCTCAAATGCTCTTCACAAACTCTCTAAGACTCTGTGTTACTGACTTACATGGAAAGAGAACGTATCCTCATCTAGAAGTTCCCTCTACCAATTAAATCACAGATCAAGTCCCTATCTCCTATTAAAAAAGAAATATAGTGTTATTACTTTCTAGAACCTTGTATTACAAATTAGGGAAGTGAAGTTTATTCTTTTAATTATTCCATGTGTTGCCTAATGGGGCCCTTCGGAGACCTGTTTTAATGATCATAGAGAAGAGAAGATGGATTATAATTATTAGGGCAATTATTTGTAACATTTTACTTCTAAAATGATGGTGCTTAGATGGCAGAGTAGAAAGACACATATACTCTAGTGCTTCCTCCACAGCCCACAAAATTCCTGTAAAAAATGACTCTCAACAAACTCTAGAGCAGCAGAAGCTACAGAACAACAGAGTGAAAGAGGTTTCTAGCCAACAGTAACCTGGAAGGCTGACAGGAAAGGTCTATCTCACAGGATACTGAATGGAGTGGAATCCAGCCCTGGCCACATGGCACTAGGAGGGACAGGACCTGAACAGACCTCTGGGGCAGAATTCCCAACAGGGAGGGTCCCAGATCCCTCAACCCACAAGCTCCAAAGATCATTGTGGGAGGGCTTTCCCAGCTAGGTGAGAGGGGAACAGGGTCCCCCCAGCACTGGCCCCAGGTGGTGGTAGAGGCAGTGGCAGCAGCAGCAGTGGGTGGCAGGTGGCTGTGGTGGCTGTGGAAGCAGCCTGGGTCCATTGTCCAGGCAGCTCTGCTTGAAGCCTCTGGGGGAATTAAGCAGCTGATCTGAATCTCAGCCTTGAGCATGGTACTGGGGGCAGGAGGAGGACTAGGACCCTCCTTGTGACAAAAGATTCAGAAGTCAAATAACTGGCTGGGAAAATGCCCAAAAAAGGGGAAAAAATAAGACCACAGGAGGTTACTTCTTGGTGAACAGGTGTCTCCTTCCATCCTTTTGGAAGAACAAGGCATACTGTCAGAAGAAGTCAAGGCTTCTGACTCCAGTATCTCCAAAATGAATATGAAATGGACCCAGGCCATAGAAGAGCTTGAAAAATGAGTCAGCAGCCTGCTAAAGAGAACCAAAAAAATGCTGAGGAAAATAACACCTTTAAAAATAGGCTAACTCAAATGAAAAAAGAGGTCCAAAAAACTAATGAGGAGAAGAAGGCTTTAAAAAGCAGAATTAGCCAAATGAAAAAGGAGGTTCAAAAGCTCACTGAACAAAATAGTTCTTTAAAAGAGAGAGTGGAGTTCAGGGAAACTAATGACTATGAGATAGACGAAGAAGTTAGAAAAGAAAACCAAAAGATTGAAAAAATAGAAAATAATGAGAAACATCTCATTGGAAAACCAACTGACCTGGTAAACAGATTCAGGAGAGACAATTTAAAAATTATGGGACTACCTGAAAGCCATGATCAAAAAAAGAGCCCAGACATTATATTCCATGACATTATCAAGGAAAACTGCCCTGATATTCTAGAACTAGAGGGCAAAATAAATAATGAAAGAATCCACTGATCACCTCCTGAAAGAGATCTGAAAAGAAAATCTCCTAAGAATATTGTGTCCAAATTTCAGAGTTCCCAAGTCAAGGGGAAAATATTGCAAGTAGCTAGAAAGAAACAATTCAAGCATTGTGGAAATACAATCAGGATAACACAGGATCTGGCAGCTTCTACATTAAGGGATCAAAGGGTTTGGAATAGGATATTCCAGAAGTCAAAGGAACTGGGATTAAAAACCAAGAATCACCTACCCAGCAAAACTGAGTATAATACTTCAAGGGAATAAATGGTCTTTCGAAGAAATAGAGGACTTATAAGCATTCATGATGAAAAGACCAGAACTGAATAGAAAATTTAACTTTCAAACACAAGAATCAAGAGAAGTATGAAAAGATAAACAGGAAAGAGAAATCATAAAAGACTTTCTAAAGCTGAACTGTTTACATTCCTACATGGAAAGATAATATTTGTAACTCTTGAGACTTTTCTCAGTATTTGGGTAGGTGGAGGGATTACACATACACACAACACACACACACATATATAGATAGAGGGTACAGGTTAAATTGAATCGGAAGAGATGATAACCATAAAAAATAAAATAAAATTAAGGGGTGAGAGAGGAAAATACTGGGATGAGAAAGAATGGAATGCGGTAGGCTATCACTCATAAAATAAATAAGAAAAATCTTGTTCAGTGGAGGAGAAAATGGAAGAGGTGAGAGGGGAAAAGTTAAGCTTACTCTCTTCACATATGGCTTAAGGAGGGAATATCATGCTCACTAAATTTGTTGTGAAAATCTATCTTACACTACAGGAAAGTAGGAGAGAGGGGGACAAGTGGGGTGAAGGGAATGATAGAAGGGAGGGCAAATGGGAGACGGGAGTAAGTAGAAGTAAACACTTTTAGTAAGGGACAAGGTCAAATGAGAGAATAGAAAAAAAAAGGGGAGGACAGGGTAGGAGGGAGGGCAATATAGTTAGTCTTACACACCATGACTGTTATGGAAGTCTTTTGCAAAACAACACATATATAGCCTGTATCGAATTGCTTGCCTTCTCAGTGGGGATGAGTAGGGAGGGAGGGGGAGATAGAGATAGATAGATAGAGAGAGAGAGAGGAGAGAGAGAGAGAGAGAGAGAGAGAGAGAGAGAGAGAGAGATTGGAATTCAAAGTATTAGAAACAAATGTTGAGAATTATTATTGCATATAACTGGGAAGGAAGAAATATAGGTAATGGGGTATAGAGAGAAGATGGGGATAAGGGAAGGGGTGTGATAGAGGGGAGGATACATTGAGGGAAGGGGTAATCTAGAAAACAAGGTATTTTAGGGTGGGGGGAGGGGAGAGGTGGGGAGAAAAATTTGGAACTCAAAATTTCATGGAAATGAATGTTGAAATCTAAAAATATATAAATAAATTTCAAAAAATGATGATGCTTAAAAGTCCTTGAAGATTGTCTAGGTATTATAAATGTCCTCTTCACAATCTGGTCTACAATTTAAATTTGTACTCCCTATGAATAAAAGATTTGCTAAGTAAAGCTGAATTTCTGTCCCATTCTCAGGTGAAACCTTATAAGACTTTATATCAGGAAATACAAAAAAGCAGGATATCTTTGGAAATAATGCATAGTATTTATTATAAAGTTTTTTTTAAAAGCAAACAGTGTGAAATGGAAATTCATGGTTTTATATTAAATCCTTTATTATGTTGTGCTATATACATAGAAATATTCTTTTTTGGGGTCTTTTTGTATTAAAGTTCAAAATGTTATTTTAAATAAATAAAATAATACATATTTTAAATAAATAAAAATAAGTAAAATAAATATTTTTTAAAATGGTGGAATAAATCAAGTCTAGACTTAGGAAAAAAGATTATTCATCAAAGGTTCTCCTAATCTTCAATGTATTATGTGGATGCATGATGAATAATTAAAGATTATATATGTATATATGTGTGAATGTATGTATATGTGTATATATGTATGAATATATACACATATATACATACCCACATATTTAGCTATCTATTTGTCTATCTATATCTATATCACTTTATATCACCTAGGTATGTTGTTATATCAAAGTATATGGCAGACTGTAAGCCTCATAATACAGAAATGATGTCTACTAACTTACCCAGTACAGTAATAAATGCATAGTAGTTCTTGGTTCTGTCCAAATGTTCTGGTGCTATGTAGCAAGTGTGACCCATTTCAAGAAACTTGATGTTTGAAAATGAAAATTTCCAAAAAATAAATTTCCTTTCAAGGAAGAATCCTCCCTTCTTTTACAAATGGTTTCATGGAAGAATTTCCTAAAACATTGTTATGTTTCTCTTGGGCATTTAAAATGTATGATTTAATTTATGAAAATTCAGTTCACACATAATTTTTCAAGGTCATCGTGCTCAGAGCAGGAAGAGACTTTTCAGTCTTAGCCTTCCTCTTAACTAGGAAATAAGCCATGGAGTGAGTGACTTGTTCAAGTCACTTGCACATACAAGTAGTCGGCAAACTGGCAGTTCCCAGAGGATAAGGAGAGTATCTATTCCTCTATCCATGCCCTCTTTTAGTCCTTCCTTTCAGCACCCCATGCAAAAAGGATGCTAGTTCATAGATTTAAAAGACTATTTTCCTTCCTGCCACCTGCTTATGGTAGAATGTGAATCTGGATCATGGGAATCCAAACTTGGAATCTTACTATATACTGAAAGTCTCAGACCTGAAAATTCTGCAAAGTGATCTGTTTTCATAGGACAGAGCTTATTTCTAATAAGATAAAATTTAATATGGACACAGAAATAGACTGTAATGAATATAAGGGATTAGTGGTTAATAATCCCAAGACTGGGGAATGAAATCATTATTCAAATAAAACTGTGGGGAATATTTGATAGCTGTTTACTAGCCTCCTCCCCCATCTCCCAGAGTTGGAGCTACCAGTTATACCATATACTACAAGAAACTCTCATTGCTTTAATAATGTAAGAAATATTTTAAAATAATAAACAATTATGAAGAAAAATGAATAGAACATTCACCTCAATTATAGAGAGAAGAAAAAAATGTATATTGAACAAATCAAATAAAGTTTTGAATATAAAATTAGTGAGTATTCTTATACAAAGAAGAGAATCTTTGCATGACAACAAGCAATATTGCTAAAATAAAAAGAAGGGAAATAGATCAGAAAATATGGTAAACATGTGAAAATATCTGATACTCAAAATTTATAAGGAACTGTACTAGATAACCGAGAATTCAGCCTTCAACGGAAAAAATCATCAAATATGCCGTGAGCAGTCAAATTTAGAAGGTAGAAATACAAATTGCTAATAGATAATATTTATAAAGTGCTTAGTGCAATACTCAGCACATAGTAGGCATTTAATAAATGCTTATTTCTTTCCTTAGTATAAACCTAAAAACTGTTTACATTTTCTAATAAAGGCAAATTCAAATAACTTTAAGATATCATTTAAATAGCCAAAAAAAAAAAAGAACAAATATAACACAATTTTATGTTGTCACCACTGCAGGAAACAAGTATTGTTGCTGTGACATAGATTAATATGAACATTTTGGATTGGCAATGATTCATAGTAGGTAGAATGTCAGGAAGACCAACTCAAGTAACAACCTCTGTATGCCCCAAGCAACTCTTGCTGACCATTAGTTACAGAGGGCTGTGGTTGTTCAGTCAATTTCAGTCATGTCTGACTCTTTGTGGCCCCATTTGGGTTTTTCATTTGGCAGACACTGAAGTGGTTTGCCATTTCCTTTTCTGGCTCATTTTACAGATAAGGAAACTGAGGGAAACGAGATTAAGTACCTTGCCCAGGGTCACACAGCTAGTAAGCGTCTGAGGCCAGATCTGAACTCAGGAAGAGGAGACATCCTGATTTCAGGTGCAGCACTCTATGCACAGAGCCTAGCTGCTCTAACGCTTTGAAGAATTGAGCTCCCTATCATTGTAAGCAGAAGCTGAATTTGTTATAGAGGACATTCATCCTTCAGGCAAGCATTAGACTAGATGACTTCTGAGGTCACAGGAGATCTCAGTTCAAATCCAGCTCAGACACTTACTAGTTGTGTGACCTGGATAAGTCGCTTAATCTGTCTGCTATAGTTTTCCCCATCTATAAAATGGGAGTACCAATAGTACCTACCTCCCAAGGTTGTTAAGAGGACCAAATAAGAGAATATTGGTGAACCTGAAAGTGCTACATAAATGCTAGCTATTATTACAGTTTTGTGAATTCATTCTATTTATTTGTTCCAGCGTGTTGGGTAGTATCCCATTTTGTTGTGAATATTGTCAAAGGCTTTGGCACCATAAGGAGGGATCTTTCTTGCCATGATTATTTGTGTATAATTGTTTGCATCTTGTCTGTCATTTAGATTGTGAACTCCTTAAGGGTAGAGACCATCCTTTGCCTTTCTTTGTTCTCCTATCCCTTAGCACAGTGCTTGGAACATAGTAGGTGCTTCATACACGCTCATTCACTGACATGGTGTCATCCACCTGGCTGTCTCTTGATCCACCACACTGTCTGTCTTTTGAGCTATTTCTGACCTCCCCTTGGCCCTTTCTCACCTTGCAAATGGGTCAACCATAGTGGCTGGAGGTGGTGTTCTGATGCAATGGACAGGGTGTTGAGGGCCACAACCAGGATCACTAGCCAATAAAAGACCTTGGATTTCACAACCGCTTGACATTTCCGGCGGAATATGCGATTCCACTGTCTCCAGTGTCGGCTGTAAGATGGAGAAGAACAAGGAAGAGGGAGATCGAGAGCCATGCTCCTGGATGTTTAGAAGACCCTTTGCCCCATCCCCAATATCTTTTCCATTATTCACAAACAAAACTATTCATCACCTGTCTTCCAGTTCCTCACTCTCCACCTGTAAGCTTCCTTCCAAATCACATATAGCAGAGTCATGTTTGTGTGGAACAAATGTATTTCCCATGAGGCCATGGGCTTTAAGAATGGGACTGGTGGAATGAAGGTCCTCTGACCAATTTCTATGAAACTGTGAATGTGGTGAAGGATGGTTGTGTCAGGAAGGTAGGACATTTTGAGGAGGAGGCAAACCAGCTTGCAGATGGTGTCTGGGATACCATATGCCTCCATCTGTACCTACCATCCACAGCATTTTGTGGAGAAAGGAGGAAGATCAATTTCATCATTGGTCATCTGGAATCTGTGGTGGTGCTGTAGATGACCTCAGGAAGACCTGAATTCAAATCCAGCCTTGGTAGCTAGATAATTCTGGGCAAATCACTTAACTCAGGGATGGGGAACCACATGTGTCTTTCCAGGTCCTTGGGTGTGACCCTTTGACTGAATCAAGTTTTACAGAAAAATCCTTTTGTTAAGGATATTGTTCTCAGTCAAAGGGCCACACTTGAGGACCTAGAGGGCCACACATGGCCTTGAGGCCACAGGTTCCTCATCCCTGACTTAACTTCTCTCTGTTTGAGTTTTTTCAATTGCAAATGGGGATAATAACAGCACCTACCTTTTAAGGTTGTTGTGAGGATGAAATGAAATCATATTTGTAAAGCATTTATCGTGTGTGTGTGCGTGCATGTGTGTGTGTGTGTATGTAGTGGGGGAGGTAGAGGAGGAGTGAGAAAATGTGGTTTAAGGAAGAGGTAAGCTCAGGGGATAACTTGTCTTTGTGGTTTTGGTGGCTGATAGGGTGTGACGGTGAGAATTAGCTATTCAACAAATTTCTTGGGTGAGATACAGCAACGGCCAGCAGTCCATGCCCATACCTGCGTGCCCTGTGCTTAAAGAAACTCAGGTAACAACAAGATGAAAAGAGAGTAGGAAAAAACCAATCAGCCAACTAGCCCTTCTTGTCTGTTCTGTTCAGGTCTGGGTGGAATTTCTGTGAGGGAGGCATCCCCTAACTCATCATAAGCTAGATGGTGGATGCTCTCCTAACCCACACACTATGGGAGTGTGAAAAAGGACTAAGCAGTCCTTAGAGATGACCACTGCAGTGATAGATCATTGAAAGTTATATAGAAGTTTTTAGGATAAGACTACTAGAGTGACAGATCATTGAAGGGAGAAGGCAGGGGAGAAACCATAGGATTTGGAGGCAGGGAAGCTGGCTTTGAAAGCATGCTCTACTCCTTAATCCCTTTGTGACCTTAGGTATGTAACTTAACCTTGCTGGGTTTCAGTTTCTGCATCTATCAAATGAGAATTTTGGCCTCAGCGTCTCTGTGGTTCTTTCCAATTCTAAATCCTATACTTCTCTGGCACATTTTGCAGACTGGTGGAAAGACGGTTGGTCTGGATATTTGGAAAACTAATTACTGGCAGTTGAGTTTCCCCAGTGGGTAAATGAGCTGACTTCCATGGTTTCCTGAGGATGGACAACACATAGTCATTATGTCTACAGTCAGTTTTTGCGGATACTCACAGAAATTGGATGAATTTGTTCAAGCCTTCAATTTCATAGAGACTTTCTGTATCTGATCCACCTTCATCTGATGACAGCTTCCCTAGGGACCCAAGAGAAACAGTCAGCCAAACAAGCAGATGGGCTTTGCCATTTCTGAGGAAATGTCCCACATTGGCACATATGGAAAGTTTTCCCAAGGTAAGACCCTTATATAGGGCAATGTTTTCCCAAAACACAGCTGTATTAAAGAGACAATGTAATTTGAGTTTTAATCCAAGTCTGGGGCA